>JASFXZ010000006.1:5901665-7101665 GCA_032209605.1 Mactromeris polynyma | reverse complement strand
ACATTAACCAAATACCCGAATATAAACAATGCAAAACTACACAGAACAGAATACTGTAGTCAAACGACAGGCTTAAGTGTTATACTTATTGTCCGGCGTACACAATTGTTCATAATATATCACAAATAAATTTGTATTTACTATCATTTTGATAAAATCACCACTGCACCTATGATGATGGTATAAATACCGACACGGACATATGGTTTATATGTCCATGGTATAATTAATAGCATTCCATCATCAAAAATACAAGATCAAGTTTTTAATTGTAACAGACAAAATAAGTGTCATTATAATTTCTGTTGAAAAGAGACAAATGTATGTTTGCGATGCTAGAAAGCTAAGTAACCACCATTATAGAGCCTACCTTGCCGAAACAAAGTACAAGGCAAAACTTAATGATGCATAAAGAAATCATATCCAACGTTATGAAAGATATTGTTTATGTTGTAATTTAAATGATTCAGAAAATGAATTTTACTTCACGTGCATATGTCCTTGCTTATGTAGGAACTATATTTAGACTTATTATTTCAAAAGACCTATGTTTGAATTTTTAGAATTACTTCACTCAAATGAGACAAAAACTTTATATAACTTGGCATTATTCACTATAAACGCACTTAACTAGAGAAATATCATAATTACTGTTAGAATTAATTGAGTTTATACCCATTTCTTTTGTTTTGTTATTATCTGTTTATACAATCACTTGTAATGTTCATCTGTATGTATGAAATATGTAATTTAAGAACAAATATTACAATGCTATTGATGTTATTCATGAATAATATGTATTTATTTTTTTCACCTCACATGATAATGTATTTGTGTACATATTTGCTGACGATGATGAGCTGTAATCGCTCAAGTCGATAATAAACTTTAAGTTCTCACCGGGGAGTATCACGTGGTCTCTATAGTACATTTGCCGTACAAGATGGTCGGCTCGACACCAAAATTTGTTGTGTTTGGACGGTCAACGATAAGGTAGTATCTTTAGAATAGGCGAAGAGTACCCGTTTGTAACACAAGTTACTCACGTGCATACTTTTAAAGTACATGTCTGGCATTTTGAAAATACACCGTACTATGTGGATGTCTTTTCATGTTTTATGGACGGTAACGTCGCGAAACACCCACATTTAATTGCAGCTATGTTTAAAATCATTTGATGTGGTGAATGCTTCATTGAAAGAGATTTTCTAAGTTCTATAATGAACAATAACATTTTATAATGATAATTTACATATAGATGGGATGAATTTTGCATATCACACTGCATATCTTCTATGTATGAAAGAAGCACAAATATGTTGCTCTCATATAACTTATGCTTTTGAATTCAATTTCCAAGTTTACATAATTTATGTAAAATACTTAAATTGTCTTATGACTCGGCAAAGAGGAGTAAAAGAATGCATTCAGACATTATATATTACGTCGCGTTAACGCGAACATTATCTAGCAAACTTATTCAAATTACTGAAAGAATATTTGCCTACGGACATTCAATGGAGAAATCTTCTCCTGTCCGGAATCTCCTCTAATCCGAACTTTATAGTTTGTCCGAAGGGTGTTTGGATTTGGGAGTCTCCACTGTACATTAAATCTGGAGTTGAAATGTAGTGGTTTTAAGAAAACATATCATATAGAAGAGTTGTTCTGAGCATGAAGAATTTCATATTAGAAAGTGAAAATAAGTTTTCAAGTCACCAATAGGATCATTGAAAAAAATCGTTCGGACAGTGTACTAATAAATATTTTAGTCGGACAATGTACTCGTTTAAAAATATATCAATAACTTTTGTTAAAAACCGACATACTACATTCGCAAATTGAATCAATATTTTGTAGAAATATATATCAAATACCAGATTTGTGTGCTAAACTACCCAAATAACATACATTTTCGGACAATGTACGAACGACAAATAAAATATGTATCGAGTTTCAGGTTAATTAAACTAATTAAACTAATTAAACCTCGGAAAAACGAAAAGCAGCTGCACGTGAGTAACTTGTATCACAATGCGGGTACTCTGCGCCTATTCTAAAGATTCTACCATATCGGTAATCATCAATACTAATCACATTCTGGGTTTTTGACGGAATTTTCAGCAATCTTGTACGGCAAATGTACGATGGAGACCACGTGATACTCCCCGTTGGTTCTGTTCTATTCATAATTCAATATATATTTTTTCGAAAGAGGCTACAATAAGTATCATTAATGTATAATTATACATTCTGATTTAGTACTGCCCTGGGCAATTTCAGTATGCGGGCTAAACACAGCGGGGTGGCTAATTAAGTCGCGAACGATAACGATCATGAAATCATATCATAAATCGGTAAATCACGGAGGCTTCCGAGTGTTTCCGACCACCGTGCCCACTGATTAGCGACACTCGCATCGATAACTATCGGCTAATCTGATGATGAAGATTCTTCGGTATGATTGCAAAAGTTAAATTTACAAGCATTTCGTTTTCATTTTATTTAAACGAATACATTTTTGCCTGAATATTCCTTGTTACTCACTACAGTTTTGCCATGTTTTATCAAATTATATTGTGTAATAATAACCTAGGAACAAAATGAACAATTACCATTTTAAAGTCTAAGTCTGAGATTCAGTCTTAAAACGTTTATGAATACGGGCCCTGGTTATGTCCTTCCGTGACATTGGCTCACAGTCATCTCATCCACATGTGGAGAAGTTATCAGTTGCTTGCAGAAGAGCAAATTAATATTGGTTGATACTTAATTCCAGTAAAACTGATAAGGTCACCTGGCTGTCATATATAACTACAAATTTGTGGGAAAACGGTGTAAAACTCCATGAAAAACAAACAAAACAAAACACTCGAATTTCTCCAAACACACAGAAACAGTGATAAAAACACATTACTTCGGACGATTAATCAGTAGTTCAACGACTCATTATCATATCAATGCATCTTAATTTTCCAAATGTGCACTCATGTTGTCACGATGGCGGCCTTAATCGTCTTTTATTCCAGGCACGAAGCTTCCTGTACGCAAAATACGCCGTTGCGTACACATGATTATCAAAATTAGAAAAATGTACAATTACAAACGGTTGAGCATTTGTATGTAGTTTGGGATATAAATGTTCTGAACACATTGTATATAACGCTTCAATATTTACTGTATTGCTTGTTAAAATTTTATCAGATTGCACCACGAATGTTCTAGAAAACGGTGTTTTTCGGGGTATTCATGCCCTTAGACCCCCCATGTTTGCGTACACCCCTAAATTCCAACGTGGACTTATATACTTAACAAAGTCTAACATTCCATGAGAAGCTAGCTAGTGTGACCATTTTTAACAGTTTCTTGATGGAAACGGACATAAAAACTAAATGCATAACCTGTTTGATTCGTGTTGGAAATAGTCTCTAAAATCATTCCGCCGTTCGTAGTATAGCTCCGAATTAATTTTATAGTTTAGTTATAGTTACTTAGCTAGTTAAAGATTTTGTCGTTATTCAACATTTTCCCAGTGATGTACGGCGGTCAGCGGACCTAGCAAGTGTTCCTGGGTTAACAATCAATACCTACGCTGTATTTTTTCTTTCGCAAGTAACTCGCGAGTAGAATTAATCAAGTATACAGTAAACCCTCAGTAATAAGACCACTCTTGGTGCCCCTGAAAACTGGTCTTAACATTGAGGCAGTCTTGATATTGGGGTTGAATAAAGAGCAATCAAAATAGACTTGAAAAATATGTTCTTAATTTTGAGGTGGTCTTATTATTGAGGTGGTTTTTATATGAGGTTTTACTGTATAAACCAGTGAGTTTGTACTTTTAACCAATATACCTGAACACCGCTTATACAATGTTTGTGTACTTTCAGTTTGGTGGACGACGTAGTCCCGGTATTTATGATGACACAAAATCAACAGACCCAACAATCAACTTCAATAACAATGGTAAGTCAGTTTGGAATCTTCCATTACAATATTAGATTCTTTTAATTTACTCTGGTTGGCAAACATCGTATGTCGAACCATATGTAAAACCAAGTATGGCGTACGAACAAAATGAAGGCCTACGTGCAAATCTCGAGCTAGTATTGAAATTAAAAGTAATCAGTCTGCATGTAAATAAAGAAACATACAGGCATCTGTCTCCCCCCCCCCCTCGAAATGGAAGTAAACAATACATCTTATAAACATAACCAGAGTCAACTTTATGGTTGACAACTGCGCATAGAAAGCAAGCCGCGCTTTTTTTTCGGCGCAGCCGTACTAACATGGATTTGCTATTTGCATATTAGTGTTATGTAAACCAATCAAGTTAACGAATAAACCAACTTCTCTTCAACCGAACAACGTTTATAACCTTGACGCGGATTGGTTAACAATTCGATAAGGGGTGCGTTGCCTAATACCTCAATCACAACTCACCTTGCGTTTTGTTGCACGTACGTTTCCGCAACTGCGGTCGGATTGTGGGCAAATCAATACGGTTCTTTGCGATTAGAGATAACTATAGCAACTGCACAGACATCCTACAGGCAACTTACGTTCGCCGTTCGGGCCCTTGCATGTGTCTTGCAGGGTCCGCACGAACAACAACCTAATACCCGCAAGTTGAGCGGACAACCCCGTGCAGGTGACCTGCAACTGACGTACGACAAGGTGCGGCTCCGCACTGCTGTGTACGACTCCTCACGGCTCCATAAGACGACTACAAGAAGCCCATGAGATGTTCGCACGAAGTGCGTACGTGACGAATTTGTATATATGTACCAGGCGAGTACAAGAGGTCATTTCGGCTTCAAGAACACTATCTTGAGGACGCCGAGTCCGATCTAACCCCATCACTTGCGTTAGGATGTACTACCAACAGGACCCATTTTTAATTGCTTCTGTTACTTGTGCGCTTGTATGATGTTTTTCCCAGGACAGACAGGCCTTATATAATGGGAGGCAAAAGGTTTACATGCCAGGATGAACGTACGTCCGCTCTACAGCGAGCGAATATTTGCCGTAAAGTATGCGGTCACCTTGCCTCGTCTGCACAGTGCAAATACGTTGGTTGTGTGGCAATCTTGCAGCATATGAGAGTCACTGTCTGAATATAAATTTGATACATGATTGAAATATTTAACTCATTAAACTATTGAGTTCTTTTTGACTTGGAATAACTTGTACTACTTGTGGGTGAAAGCTTTCCCCACAAATCTACCATACACATAAAAGGCAAGACAAGCCAAACACAATTTGGTATGAGAACGATAAATATTTCTTCAAGTAATGTGTTTCCTTTCCTAAAATCTTCATAATAGTTCATAAAACATTGCTATGTACAGCACTGTCTTCCAGAAGGTCATTACGGACACTGTGAACGCCCATATGTTCGTTTGTGTTGACTTCCGATAGTGCTGAAAATAACAAGTTAAAATAATGGATTATTATTTGATTAATTATAGCATTAAATAACGCTGTTTCAACTACAGACGACCGAAGTACTTGATAAGAAATTGCAAAATTTTATTCACGGACTTTCATTTTCTAACTGAGAGATTTCCTTTAAACTTTTTATATTTTATCAGTGTAATGTATCTAACCAAAATATGAAATAATAATGACTGGTTACTTCGCTCGAATTGATGATAATAAGATTAAAACGTGAATATTTCATATGAATATATAGAAAAATCGATACAATTTCACTACATGCATATATTTTCTAGCCGAGAGATTTTCTTACAACTTGGTATATTACATGAGAGTCACTGTCTGAATGAAACTATGAAATTAAATAATAGGTTACCATGCTTGATTATAAGATAAAGATTGATTTATTGTGTTTCAGATGTAATATATATGGAAAGTGAAAGTTAAAAAAATACCCATAATACACTTGGTAACCCATTATCATTTTACATTTTCATAAAATGTATTGGGTTTGAATATTTTTTCAAGATCATTTAATAATATCAAATGTAGAATTTTAAATATCAAGGACATTTCTTGTTTTTAATGATAAAGTATACGGAAACAGAAAGTAGAAGGAAAACAGTAAAAATATAATGAAATCCTTAAATAAACATAATCATATCATTATTTGTATTGATCTTAGTGACTATTATAAAGTTCAGTGAAAATCTTCGCATCGTAAAAGAAAATAGCAAAATACTCCAGGATATGTCTTTAAATATCCGCGAAACTACCGGGTACAGTAAAACCACAATAGTAAGACCACCCTTGGGACCCTTGCAAACTGGTCTTAATATTGAGGTGGTCTTAATATCGAGGTTGAATAAAGAGCGAAACAGTCAAAATGGACTTGAAAATTATGGTCTTAATGTTGAGGTTTTCTTATTGTTGACTTGATTGAAGTGAGGTTCAGAGATTGTGAAGTATGTGACCAAGCAGCTCTACCCTCGACTTTTCCGCCTAAAATCTCAAAAAAATAAATTTATCTCTAGGTTCTCTGTGAGCGACTTTCATCAGTCACGGCTGTAAAATAACGTTACACATGGTTGTCTTTAAGTTGGTTCGTGTAGTAGTAAGACATGTGTTGTCATGTTTCATGATGGTGTGTTAAACTGAATATATCTCCCCCCGGGGAGCATTTCTTTTTTGGATTTATGTCTCCTTAAGGAGTCATATACGAAGAAGTTATGTACGATGATAGATACTATGTGTCAGTCCTAATATAGATCCCTATACATTGATTATAAAGCTACAGAATAGAACAGAACATATCTCATCATTCAAACACAGATTGCCAAAAAATATGTTTTGCAATAACATGAGAACGGATAATATTGATATATGTATTAACAATGACGGGCATTTGTAAACATAAGTATTTGGAGGTGGGGATGGTGATCGCACTTTATTATAGTCAGTCGAACAAAGTAACCTGTTCTTTACCTGCTTTTAAATGAATACATAATTTAAAGATTTCGTCGACTATTTCAGTTTCTGTAATAGTAATAATGTTAGAGTGATACAAAAGACGAATATCTGTGATAACGTGTCATTAAGCCGTATCATATTTGTACAGAGAAACCTCAACAATAAGACCGCCATTGGTTCTGAAGAAGGTAGTCTTAGCACAGTGGGGTGGTTTGATGATTATATATACAGTAAAACCTCAATTATACATCTGTCATTGAAACCATTGAATACTGGTCTTCTTCTTGAGATTGAGGAGGTCTTAATATTGAGGTTGAATAAAGAGCTAATCAGTACAGACACAGAAATCCTATTAAACAGAAGAACATGGTCGACTTAGGCATGCAAGCTTACTAAAATACGAACCAACTTGACTGACACAGAACAATATAAATGTTGAAATGTTTAAAAAAGCTGCAATTCGATATAGCATATTGTTTTATGACATCAGTCTCATTATTGCTAGATAAACATAAAACGTAATGAAATTTGTAAAAATATTTTACGTATAAATTTCATGGGTATTGATGGCGCTGATTCAAAACTTATCACGTAATTAACTACATGTATGTCAAGCACCTGTTTTATCTATAACTAGCGTCTCTTCATTTTTCTTCTGTCTACGTGTAACTATGCATCAAGACGTGAATAACAGCGATACTGCAAGGCATGTTTTTCTTGTACATGTTTTACTGAAGGTCGGTAATTTTTTTATGAATTGTAATTGGTTTCCGAAATATCGTTTGTTTTTTTGCATAGCAAAAATGTTTGTTGAATATTTATTCATATAAGTGGTAAGATAACGATATGACGCTATTTATTTGGATCAATACATGTATATAGTAAAACCTAATTTTAAGACCACCTCAATGACAAGACTACCTCAAAATTAAAAACACAATTTTCAAGTCCATTTTCACTGTTTTGCTCTCTATTCAACCTTAACATTAAGACCACCTCAATTAGAAGACCAGTTATCAAGGGTCCCAATGGTGGTCTTATTTTCGAGGTTCACGTTACTGTAATCGAATTTTATTAAATAATTGTACTTGCGTTTCACATGCGGTATTATTCAATTCAGATCCGTTTTTTTCGTTTAAACCCTTTCAAGTCGAAAAATAGAAACATTTGATCGAAAGATTTATATGAAATTTTTTGTTTGTCCATTTAGAATTTTACAATGATGTAAACATAGTGTACATTGATGGATTAACGCCCCTAACCAGAGCCATTCGAGGTGGGAATGTAGCGGAAGTGGAAGCCATATTGCAACATCCAGATGTCACAGTTGATTTGCGAGAAGTTATACCACACAAACTGGGTTCCAGCTTCAGGTAGACAACAAATATCTTATTTCTGTTATGTTTAGCCCGACCAGATAACTCTGTTGGTAGAGCGTTGAGTTGTCCCCCTTGAGGAACGTGTTCGATTCCCGGGCGTGCAGATATTGTCCTTGTATGATATTTGGCTACACTTATTTGTGCTCAACTACTGATTAACTCGGGGAGGTTGTCAGCTGCATGGGGGAGGGCAAGTTAGAACTGGTTGGTATTTAAATCGATAACAGGGTGCCTGCTATTTTTTGCTTTATCAGGTCACTTGGTCACATGACTTTTATCTCACGTCACATGACCACGTGACTAGCCGGACTATTTTTGGTAAAGTATCGCGATGTTATCTTTTTCCGGACTTTCTAAAACAATGGGTTTTTCAATTGAATCCTACCGCAAATTTCAACTTTTTTTGTATAATGTATACCATAAAATGTTCGTTTCCCAAAAATGGTTCTGTTTTCATTTAATCATTGCTTAATCTTATCCGTTATTCGGTCTGCATTTTGACCCGAATTTAAGTGCTTAATGGAACACGTAGTAAACAACGTAGTCAAACAATTTAACAAAGTATCAGCTGTTTACAACATTGGAACAAAATCATATCGTAACTTTCAAAATGCAATAAAATGGCACTTTACGGGTCAAAAAGTGTGCGTTTTCAAATGTACTGAGTATACGTATAACTGAAAAAAATGTGCCTCAAAGCCTCAGTGCAATAAAGACGTATTTATGGGAGTCAAATTAGCAAATATAATTTCAGCGTTAGTGCGTTTGATTTAGTTGTGTATAAATTGATTGTTATATAGTCTCTTGTAACTCCAGTATGAAGTGGCAATGTACTTTTATTGTCATAATATGTATTGTATATCTTGTATGATTGTACATTGATGAGTCTTAAAACAAACAAAAATATATACATATGGAAAAGAAGGCTCTCAAGGGGACCATCGCATGTTTTTGTTTTTCTCGCCCGTGAATGATGGCCGTGAACTAACTTGGCTGGGAATAATAAACTTAAATGTTTCTGCGAATCCGGGCGATAATAACCAGCCAAACAATTGTATACCAGAAAACTGCATTTTATTTGATTTTCCTGCGACTATTCTTTCAATTGAAGTGATAAAAGGGTTACTGTCTAATTTGTAATTACAATAAAACCTTAATAATAAGACCACCTTTGGGAACCTTGAAAACTTTTTATTGAGATGGTCTTAAAATTGAGGTTGAATAAAGAGCAAACCCGTGAAGATGAACTTGAACATCGTGTTTTGTTTTGAGATGGTCTTATTATTGAGGTGGTCTTATTACTGAGGTGGTCTGTAAGTGAGGTTTTACAGTAGTCTATAAACAAGTGTAACACAGTAATGTTACAATGTGTTGTTTTATAGGGAACCAGATAGGACGCCATTGGTTGTAGCTGTACAGACAGGTGAAACAGAAATGGTGAGACTACTCCTAGAAGCAGGAGCTGATGTGAACGCCACTGATGGAGACCAGTAAGTGATTCTTTGTTATGTTAAAGAGCTAGGTTCACAAAGGATAAAAAAATGTCCTTTTCAGAAAATGAGATAGGGTAGAAATGGGTAGAACAGGCATTTAGAATCAATAAACTAGTTTTTGTTATTCGAATATATATTTAGTTGCTATGGCAACAGTTATAGTATAATGGTATTTACACGCTTTTATATCATAATGCCTTTTAAAGCACATATCAGATAATAAAAAAACGGTAATAAAGTAATCAAAGCATCATAGAAAACAAGCAAGTAATTGATATACGTTTTCTGGCATGACATTGTTCGTTTAATAGGGAATGTCATCCTTTTACCGTTTGAACACGTTTACTTCGCCGCATTTCTAGCTGTATACATTACCATTCTCTCGAAACGCATCACATATTTCACTGGCTGTTCTTTTCCGTTTCAGATATTCAGCATTGTATTACGCCGCAAATGAAGATTATTCTGATATCGTGAAGTTGTTGCTTAGTTACGGTCCTATTCTAGAGTCGCCCAACTCCTACCAAGATCCACTCTACACTGCCTGTCGCCATGGAAACACTGAAGTTGTAAATATGTTACTAACCGCAGGTAGGTGTTTTTGATGTTGACAATTCAAACATATAAACACGACGGGTATTATCAATATACGACCTTTAAATCAACATTAGACCCATTAAACCAGAATAAAGTGTGTACCCCTCACGACATTCATGTTTACAAGTTCATTTGTATTGACCTCAAAACCAGATAACAATTGTAATTTGGTTAACTTATTTGTGTCACGGGGTCAAACATGCTCAGTTTGAAAAGCAAACCTTCAAATGAATAGCGAGATGTCAGATATGTTCACAAAGAACGTCATGCCAATATCGGTTTTGGAATAAAAAGGGCGCAAACATTCCAATAAAAAAGTATTTGAACAATCTCCGTCATGCTCAACTCCTTTTAATCAATCTCCTTTATTTTGCATGCGTCTTATCGGTAAAAGAAATACGCATGTCTTTTTTCTTAAACCTTAACAAATAAAGTCGATTAATAAGTTGACAACCGATATTTTATGACAGGTTATGGGTACAGTAAGCATGGTCCCCGATCCATGTAATAAGAAAAAGCTGTTGAGAATTATGTGGGCGTATCCCATCGACACGTAGTTAATATTTAACCAAATTGTATACAGTTAGCAAACGTATTGACGACCTTATGTTTTTAAAACAATAAAAGGGAAAAGGAATGATATATAATAGCACGGGCATCTAAATCATTGATTGGAAACGTCCTACTATGTGTGTTTATATTTGTTTGAACTCTCGCGAGCGGCGAGATTTTCTTCCGAGATCAAACCCGCGATAAAAATTTGCGACGTCCGCCATTTTATTCCTGAATCTAGAGCACTTGATATTTTGATCCGCCGTCATCGTCATATTTAAAGATTTTTTCAGTCTTAATTAATGTTTATAAGTCCGTGATAATAAGAATAATTTCACGGCAAATTCTTATTCGGAGTGAAGGAAATATTGGTAATGACCAACCTCCAGGCGAAACAGGTTGCGATCACAGTCCCAATGGAATCCTTTAATGTTTGCAAATGTATCATCTATCTCATTCCTCTAGACCACATCGGGGCCTATGACAACAGAAACTGCGATAAGCTGATAAGCTTTGACTTTTAAAATTCCACCCACGTACTTTACAAATAAACTTGTCGTGTCATTATTTGTTTAAAGATGACTTATACTTTATAGCATACTTTTTATTCTAAAATTTATTACAAAATGTATTAAAACGTGTGGTGATAGCGATTATATTTAGCTTACATAAGGGAGATCACAATTATGGATAATTTGGATACATGGACTTAAGAGAGTTCTCTTATCAGGGGAGCTCATTCTTGCATTTTCGTCGATAATTTCTAAACGTAACATAAGTGATATTTTTGTTTGTTCTTACGTCAGGATTATGGCCACACGCTAATTAATGACATTTCTATCGTGAAAGAGATATTAAAGTAGTTACAGGGAAGGCCACAAACATAAAGCAATGCCTCACATACCCTAGGGAAACAACAGCCTACGAAACATCAGGGAATCGGGTTGGTGCCAGGGTAAACATGTATGGGAACGGGAGATCAAGGAAGGGTCTGGCCGACCATCAAACTCTACCCTGGAGTATTTAGGGGGACAACAAAGGGGGTAGGATTGAATGGATGGAATACATCACAAGACAAGATAGCCAATAACCCCGGACCGACAAGGGGGTGAAAAGAACACGAACACTAAATAAAGTCAAGAAATTGCACATGGGGAAAGTGGAACTTAACATACATATAATACAAACATGAATAGAAATATTAACCGCACAGCGATTGATAGCCAATGAACTGTCAGTAAACGTACTTAAATCGAAACCAACATATACGTCTCCTGGCTACAGTGTTTTTTCTTTAAATTTCAGGATGTGCAATCAATCGTTCATCAGATCGAGACCAAGCGTCAGTCCTTATTGTTGCTATGGAATCGTTGTCAGAGGAATTATGTCTACAACTCATACGAATGGGTGCACATATGATCACAGGCAACAAAACAACCGAACCATTTATAGCCGCATGCCAATATGGTTACCCATTGGTTGTTCAGGCTTGTATCCGAGCTGGCTGTGATCCTAACATGAAACTGTCAAATGGCCTGTGTCCTATACTGGCTGCAACGAAATTGTGCAATTATCAAAATGACAGAGCTCTACTGTATGGAACTAGTCTAACATATCCACATGAATTATCTCCAAGAGTTAAAGAACTATTTCTGAAGAGAATGTCTATAGTTCAATTGTTGTGTGACAACGGTTGTTCGTTGAATGAGGGAATAAACATGGGCTCTGATTTCTCTTCAGTATTAGCCAATGCAATTCAGTTTGACAATCTGCCTTGTGCTTATATTCTGCTCAAACATGGTGCGAGATGGGACCAAAAATGTCATCACAATCTAGTCAAAGCTCAAGACAGTCTAACCAATAACATGTTTAAAAATTCTAACATTGAACTAATGCAATCAATATTTATACCAAAAATAGTTCAAATCCTCAGTCATACAGAACGGACGGAGTTCCAAAGGGAGACAACTCATCCATTCTCACTTCCGACTATGAAGGACTGTTGTAGACACGTGATACGAAGAAATGTAAAACAACAGACAATTACATCAGTATTACCACATATTTCAGCATTAAATTTACCGCAAATGTTACTAGATTATTTATGTTACAGTGATTGTGATGAACTAGACAAAAGTTTTAAATAATAAAAATAAAAAATCAGGCTTGTTTCATTTCTTCATTCGTGAACGCAAGTATCTGAGTAGGCAGCCGATTCTGATCCATACAAGAGGCTATATTTGACGCAGGACTGATCGAAATTATAGATATACAGTAAAACCTCACTTACAGACCACCTCAATAATAAGACCACCTCAAAATTAAGAACATAATTTGCATGTTCATTTTCACTGTTTTGCACTTTATTCAACCTCAATATTAAGACCACCTCAATAAGAAGACCAGTTTTCGAGGGTCCCAAAGGTGGTCTTATTATTGAGGTTTTACTCTATGATCAAATCCTACAGGCCCTGAGTGTTATGCAACTGTTCCAAGCTAGGAACACATAGAACGACAATGAGTGTACATATAACATATAAAAGAGACAAGAGTTTGTGCATTTGTGTTTATTTATCGTCGCCACCGGTTTCCATTATGGGCGACGCCTCCGGAAGAATGTCAGTCATTTTAGATTTTTGGAGGATATTGCACATATATGATACAGAAGACCCCAAGTTCAAGAAACACCTCTGGTTCATTTACGTGCTCGGTTTATCAAAGTCTCGACTGAAAAACTGTAAGTACCTTCAGTGGTGGAGCGGGGGATCGAACCTGCGATCACTGGATTAGGAGTACGCGCATTACCACTGGACAACGGATCCGCTCTAGAAAAGGAGTTTTTTGTACTTATGCATAATAAAGGAAGCAACTCTTACAAACTTATGGGCTTATGTTACGCTCAGGACGTCCCGTGTGTAAGAGGAAATGTCCACAGATAATTTTTATATCAATATGAAGCTGAATGGTTGTAGTTGCCTAAATATGTGGGTGGACACACGACATCATTGTATATTTTCAGAAATCAAAGATGGCTGCCAAATATTTTTAGTTTCATATTACAGTAAAACCTCAATAATAAGACCACCATGTGACCCTTGAAAATTGGTCTTAACATTGAGGTGGTTTTAATCTTGAGGTTGAATAAAGAACAAACCAATGAAAATGGACTTGGAAATGTGTTCTTAATTTTGATGTGGTCTTATTATTGAGGTGGTCTTTCAGTGAGGTTTTACTGTATTTTCAAAATTAATAATGGGATATTATCACACACAACACAATGGCCAGATATTGTGGTTTGGTGGGATATTATCACACACAACACAATGGCCAGATATTGTGGATTGGTAGAATATGATCACATACAACACAATGGCCAGATATTGTGGTTTGGTGGGATATTATCACACACAACACAATGGCCAGATATTGTGGATTGGTAGAATATGATCACATACAACACAATGGCCAGATATTGTGGTTTGGTGGGATATTATCACACACAACACAATGGCCAGATATTGTGGATTGGTAGAATATGATCACATACAACACAATGGCCAGATATTGTGGTTTGGTGGGATATTATCACACACAACACAATGGCCAGATATTGTGGATTGGTAGAATATGATCACATACAACAGAATGGCCAGATATTGTGGTTTGGTGGGATATTACCACACACAACACAATGGCCAGATATTGTGGATTGGTAGAATATGATCACATACAACAGAATGGCCAGATATTGTGGTTTGGTGGGATATTATCACACACAACACAATGGCCAGATATTGTGGATTGGTAGAATATGATCACATACAACAGAATGGCCAGATATTGTGGTTTGGTGGGATATTACCACACATAACACAATGGCCAGATATTGTGGATTGGTAGAATATTATCACACACAACACAATGGCCAGATATTGTGGTTTGGTAGAATATTACCACACACAACACAGTGGCCAGATATTGTGGTTTGGTAGAATATTACCACTCACAACACAATGGCCAGATATTGTGGTTTGGTAGAATATTACCACACACAACACAATGGCGAGATATTGTGGTTTGGTAGAATATTATCACACACAACACAATGGCCAGATATTGTGGTTTGGTAGAATATTACCACACACAACACAATGGCGAGATATTGTGGTTTGGTAGAATATTATCACACACAACACAATGGCCAGATATTGTGGTTTGACGGGATATTATCACACACATAACTTTGGCTGAAATCTTTAACTCAGGAAGATTTTCAAGAATATGCAAAAAATACTTAAATGTACAGTACCGTGAGAGGCATTAATACACATTTACATATTCCATTACAGTCTGTTTTGTCTTAGATTATTGTATAGTGCAGTTTCATCAACTGCGAACTTGTTACCTGGACCATGTCTTTTGAAAATGGGTGAATCGAAATGTTCGTGTTTGTCCGAAAGCTTTACAGAGAAAAAGCCGCTATTCTGTTTTGATAGAAAAGTAAACTAAACAGCTGTTATAGCTTTACAGGCGAGATCTTATCCTTACCTAAATTGGAATGGATCAGTCCTGAAAGTTCATACACCTGTTCCAATTCTATCTAACAGCGCTATAACTATATAATCAGTAAAATTCAATAATAATAACTTGTTTGTGCCAGCACATTCATTTTGAGCTGATCGTGCCAATGTCATCGTCTAGAAGGGCAAAACTAGCCAATGTTTGGTCCTTTTTGACATTTCTTTTTCTATTCCTTGAGATATTGGTGTATCAAATAATATATTGCTCCTGTAAACTAGAAATTTCAGATGAAAATCTTTATCCAGATCAAATAACATCATGACAATTTCACCACATGATATCATTGCATATTAGCTGTAATTGCAGGATTTGAGCTTTCAAACTTGAATGGTCCTTAAATTTTCATCTGAATCTCCTCAAGATCAATGGAAATATTAAGCTCTACTTCTTAGTGGTTTGATAACTGTCAAACCATTGGTCAGTGCAATGGCTGATACCAGTGAATATGCAAAGAAGAGAAAATCCACTATCCAGTTTCACACTGCCAGGTACCATACAAAGCTTTCTAATAACAATATAGTAAATCATTCAGCAATAGGTAAAATACCAACATTTCAGAGGTCCCGGTAAAATACCCACATTTCAGTTGTCCCAGTAAAATAACCACATATTAGAAGCCCCGGTAAATAAACCACATTTCAGAGGTCCCCCCACCAAATTTGTAACACCATCACTTGGTTTTAAGTTCAAATGTCAGAAATATGTACAAACAATGTTTATGAATTGATCAACAATAGACTGGACATTAAGTTGTCACTAAGATGCACAACAGGTAAGAGAAATAGAATTACATAGATTACGTACAACAGATAAATGCAGTTTATAATCCCAAGATTAAATGAAAAAATAAACCCAGTCACACTGTTACCATAGACCAGAAAAGCAAACAAATGATGTCAATATTGATTCATGACAGTCTTCAAATTTCCAATAACTATTACATACACCAGTCTGCTAGTCACTTTATATCATTTACACAGAGTTACACTTAATTATCATCAGTAGCTCAAAGGTTTACGACTTTCATAAACATCTGGTAGACCTGAAAATTCTTCGTACTACACTGAACAGTCTTATCAATGATGACTGTGACTAAAATTATCAAAATTTACTTCCAAGTTTTTATCACCATTTCATCTCATACATCTTTAAATAGTACATATAATCATAATGTAATGAGAAAGTAATCACGATTACAGGTTAAACTTTATTGATTAATGATTAAATTACAGTCTGATTATTAGAAAATGTATAATTATTACAGCTGATCGCAATAGATAGTTCCCAAATCTACAATATTTACCTCCCTTGTTCTTAATCATCAGCCATTTTGATAGGAAAAACTAATACAGACTTATAGGAGTAATTCCCAAAAATGTGATAATTGAGAAAATAACTTTCTGAGCCATCTGCCCACATCAGCATAATGAACAAGTATTTTTTTCATAATAATTATTAATATATCTGATTATTTAATCATCCTTTACAGTATATTCCCTATAAGCTTTAAGAAAATTTGCCAATCAATAAGGCTGACTAATTCAGAACAAGGGAGGTAAATATTGTAAATGTGGACCTATCCATTACTGATTATGATTACCCCAGGTCTAATTAGATATTGACATTATTCTGGATATATTTTAGAGAACTGGGATAAATGTAAGAGATAAATTGAAAGAAGTAAATTAAACAGAATAAGAAAACTTTAAAACCTGTCTTAAATGCAATAGTATTCAAATAGTCATCATAACACAAAATTTGTGAAGGCAATGATTAAAGTACCACTAGGGCGATATAAGTGCTTCAAAGAAGTTTCCAAATTAACGTGCAATCAAAGGTATGGCTTCAGCACGTCTCCGATCGCATCAGAAAATTTAGTCCTTTTTGTGATACCAAGTTGTTCCACACGGCTACAGTCTAACTGGGCGTTCTGTGGTCTGTTTGCACCTCCAGCACCTGATTTATCTCTCTCAATGTGATCAGTGGTTATGCCTAACACTTTCCCCATGGTAACGGCCATATCATATTTTGTCATACTTTCATCATAACTCCAATGATAAATTCCTTGTAAACTTTGATCCTGCAATATAAGATAATGATGATATTTATGCTGGTATCATATTAATAATTTAACAAAATTTAATGATTATGTTGATGATGATAACTATTACAATGAAGATAATGAAAACTATAACGATGACGATGATGATGATAATGAGGATGATGATGATGATGATAACTATACTGATGATGATAATGCAGATCTAGTACAATAATGATAATGATGATCATATTGGTAATAATTATGCTGATGAAAACGAATGTTGCTGCTGCTGATGGATAATGATGACAAAAATATTCAGTTATCATTTTGATGACACTGTTAGCGCCTTAGTGGTGGAGCAGGAATCAAACCATCAACAGCTGAATTACTAGTCGAGTACTTACTGGACCACGTATTCGCTACCCTAAAATGCACTTATCCAAGTCAGTAGATCTAAGATATACCTTCAATTGTTTCTCTGATAACTGCCTGATGACAAACCCTACATCATCACAGTGGGTGGGGAACCTTGTCTGCTTGTCATCCATGGCTGCCTTTGTAGAAGTGTCCTTGACCTTAGCAAATAAACATGTTACAGCACTTTCATTCAATGTTTCTATAGCACCATATAAGACAGGAACTCTCAATACTGCATTGTCTGAAATAAAACAGTTCCTAGTTCAATAAGCAATATGGTTTGTCCTTGATTAAATGATGTTCATTATAAGAACAGAACAAATCTTGTATACATCCGAATAATGCAGGTATAACATAATACATGTACATACAACATTTATTTTATGATTACAGTGCTGTTTTATTAACCACAAACACATGAATATATAACCTGGACCATTACATGTCAAAATAGGTGTATTGAAATGGTCAAGTATGTCCATATATATGAAAGACAAAAAACCTTGGTTAAGTTTTGATAGAAAAGTAAACCAAACAACAGGTATAGTTTTACGCATGAGAAGATTTCTTCATGGAAACTGGCGTGGGTATAGAAAGTTCATACACCTGTTCGCAGTCAATCTAACAGCACTATATCCACAGTTATAACAGAGAGATAACTTTATTGTGGTCAAGAGTGTCAACATTATCAGAGAAAATGGAATTTCAAGAAAATGATAAAATGATAATCATTGTGACTTGGTGACAAAAAAACCATAATTAAACCTGGTGATCAACACAATGTGGCTTAATGATAAGAACGTAGTTTGTACAACAGCAACTTTACTACACAAAGTAAATTACAAAAGTCTCTGTTTCTTGCTTGAACAGAGGTAAACGTGGCTCGATTAGCCGAGTGAGATACGCATGGAAAGAATAAAGTTTCAAAAGCCTCAAATTTAATGAGTCATTGACTCCATGGAAACATATCTGGAGTCAAACTATAAAACAAAATATATTTGACACCATTAAAAACGCAACTATTCGAACTAGACGTCATTTGGTACATGTAGTACCAACTGTCAAAAGCGTGTTACAGTTATCTATGTGTTAACTCTGGTTAAAAACTTTATTAAACTATAGACCAATTATTTTTTTATTTCATTATTGGTTAATTTAATGCATTATGTTTGAGAAATAAAGAATAGTTTTGCCTTTGTAATGCCACTTTATGTATGTGCACAATTTTTGGTTGTGTTTTCAATGGCGTTAAGTATATTAGCACTGATAGCAAATCTGCCAGCAAAAGTCATGATGATCAGAAGCCTTTGTAGAATATCAATACACAGACTAGTTCTTCACACTTTTGAGTCCAGGTGAATTTGGGAAATTTTGTCTGTGAAAAGCATTTATTAAGTGGGAGCAGACCCCTTCCTAATGTTTCATTACATGAAATTAATGCTGATTGTATCAGGAGTATCAATGAACTAAGCCCTGTGGTGGGTTAATCACGACTTGCAATTGTGACAGATAGGTGTGTGTAAACCATTTTTGTTTATTTGTCGTTTGTTTGTTTCATCGGGTTTTACGCCGTTTCTCAACGATATTTCAGTTATATACAGGGCCGGTTCACCTAACCAGTTGTTTATTTGTCACTTTTCTGTTGTTAATTAGCATTACATCAGCGAGTAGATTAGCCCTGAGAAGTATTTATATTGTACACAGAATGAGAAGAAATAGCATTTATACCTGAAGAAACACTGAGAGTTATCTGCTCTCCTTCTGCTTTGCTCTTTCCATACAGATTGAGAGGGTTTGGCTTATCAGTCACTTTGTATGGTGGAGACGTACCATCAAACACATAATCTGTACTTATAAATAACACCCAGGCATTCACTGAAGCTGCAACAAAGGAATAGCATGTTTAAAAGTTACTTGAATCACAAAAAACTACAAAAAACTATAATATACATATTGATAGGGGAAAATACAATAAGTCTATATTTATTTATTTATATGCAGATAGACCAGTTTTACAGCCATTCCTCGATATGCAGATCAGGAAAAACATGGTCTAATTCAAAATTACTTCATGAAATTTTAAAGCTATTTAGACTGATACAGTAGACTCTCATTATGTCGAACTCGCTTAAGATGACTTTTCCGTTACCTCAAAGTTTTTATCCTTCTTTGTCTATATGAAATTCTGTCGGTTAGAACGAATTCTTGTCTCGAAGTTTTCCATGATGTCGAAGTTTTTTCGGTCAAACCATGAGTTTGTAAAACATGCCAAACTGAGTGATTTAATAATGCTTATTAAAATGCTAATTAAAACATGTCATCTTTAACAATTGATTTATGTATCAGATGATTACACCATATCATGTATGAATTGAAAGAGGCAACATAATCATACACACACATATATATTATTATACACATCGTTCTTAATTAGTACATAAATTGCAATTCAACCAATTTTCACAAAATTGTCTTTTCTTACGAAATACATAGCAGTCGTCACAAAGCACCGCCTCCTGACGTTTATGTCATATTCGACATAGCGAGAGTCACCTGTACAAGTATAGTAAAAACGAAAAAGCTAGTTGAGTCGCTTAAATTTACCAAAGAAAAATCCAAAATGGAAGCTTACATGCACAGTAGATTTTCACGAGTTCTCTCCCTTCATCCTTTCAAGAGAATACTCCCTTTTTCTAGTATACTATAGAAGGGATAAAGGGTAAATATAACTCTAGAAGGGATAAAGGGAGAGAACTCATGAAATCTCCTGTGCTTACATGGAGGTCATTCTGCAAATTCAACAGAGCAAATTAAACTTTCCAAGTGAGAGGATGACACTCACAGCAACTCAAACAATGAGTGGCTTTCACAAGACACCAACAATTATATGAATAGCACAGGGATTCCATTTGACCCTTGATTTGACCCTTTGTCTCCTGGGTTTTCCATAAGACCACATTTTGACCTTTAGGATTCTGGCTTAAGGGTCAGATTTTCTCTAAATTATAGGTATTTTGGCTATAAGATGGTAAAATCCCGTTGTCAGATTGACCCTTGAGATTCAGAACCTAGTGGAACCCTGATAACATAAACAAATGTCAGTAACACATACCAGCAGCCTCACACACATGTCTTGTTCCGTCCAAGTTAATTCTTGACGCAGCTTCGGGATCTCGTTCCATTACATCAACACGTCTTTCTGCAGCACTGTGTATTATAATCTGTGGCTATGAATTGAAATATACAATACTGATTGAACCACAAGAGATTGTCAGGAGTTCTCTCCCCTTTAATCTCCTTCCTATAGTATATGTATATTGTATAAGGGGATAATATTGCATGTCGAAAAGTTTGCGAATTGCCGATTCCACACGTTTTGCATGCGGAAATGTTTGTCGAAATCACTGTGTTCATAATATCTACACATCATAAATTTTTTTATTAGATAATTGATGTACGTATTGTTTACGTGTAAATTGAGTGGAATTGGTAATTTACGCTGGGGAAAATGTTTGCGAATTTTGTGCATTCGCGAAATTGGCAAATTTGTCCACCTTGCAAACTTTACAACTTATACATGTATGTAACAGTATTAAACAGCATTCTAATAATCTAACACTTTGATTAATGATACACATAATGAGTATTTCCAGCATCAGAAGTATGATCATGTGCTTGCATGAATAGACTTTAGAAAATTGAAATCTTGAAAAAGTATTGAGAATCAACTTTTTTCATTAAGTTTTATTCCATCTTTCAACAATTTTTCAGTTGTATACACTGTACGGTGGTCTGTTGACCTTACCAGTTTTCCTGGCATTAATTACCAACCAGAACTAACTTGCCCTTCCTCAAACAGCTGACAACTTCTCCACATAAAGCAGAGATGGAGGACAAATGACAGAAGCCAAATGTCACAGAAGGACCTGCCTAGCTCGGTAATCCAACCCAGACCTCCTGGTTGACAACTCAGCACTCTACCAACTTGGCTAAGCAGACGGGCTTGATCAGTTACTTGTAATAATACCAATAACTTGTGATGGCGCTAGATATCCGACTTCAGCAACAATCAATTATGAACCACAATAATATTTATAATCGGAAATTTCGACATTTTTTGACATTCGTAAATTTTGTCTTTTTTAACATCCACACTAGTACTTACCTGTACAGAGAAAATGAAATATAATTGCTTTCAATTTATTCAGTCAAAAACAAATATACAAAGTAAACATAAAAAACAAAATAAATTTATTGGAATGATAAAATGTTCTTATGATATAAGAGTAATGTAAAACCTCATAGATGTTAGATGTAATTACAAAGAGATAACTAAACTTGTATAAATGAAATTGACCGTCAACATTTTACATTTTTGAAACCAATCCAATAATTGATTAGTAGATTTGTCCGAGTATCCATCACTACCGATCACCATAATCATAACTGATTTTGATACAAATGTAGCAATTTTATGATTATCACATAATAAGTGTCTTGTATTAATAAATACCTTAAATTCATTGACAGCCTGTACGACTGCATTTTTATCTGATATGTCAACTTTTTTCAATCCAGGACCAAGACGAGAAAATGCCAGACCAAGAACATCCCAGGCTCCTGAAGACTTGAACTCTTTGATGACAGCACGGCCTAGCAGTCCTGAGGCGCCAGTCACCATTACACGATTAGCCATTTTGATCTGAAATATGAATCAGTACTTTTACTCATCTGGAAAACACTGCTTTACCAAAACTTCAAAAAAAATGTTAAATCCCAGGAGAAATGATCAAGTATGAGGTACAATCCATGATCTTCGTTTACTAGGCTAGGGATGGGAATATGTTATTATTTCGCTAACCGGTTATTCGAAATTTTGATTGAATAACCATTTAACAAGAACATAAACATTTATTGTTAAATGAAATTTAACCCTAAAAATGATACATATACATGTACCTAGACAGTGCCATAGCCAGAGGCATATTTAAACCGAGGCAGTCTAGGGGGTCCAGGGACATGTTTCCCCAGAAATGTTTTCTAGGACATCTCTAGTGCTCTGCAAATTTTAATCGAGGCAGTGGCCTCGGTGTGCCTCAGTGTGGCTACGGCGATGCTTAGAATTGCTGTTTAACCATATACTTATCATGTAATCGAGTGTTCATTTTTAATAAGTTGTTTATGTAAATGTGGTTTGAAATCAGTTGATACAGTAACTTACATCTGCTGTTAATGCAAGAATGTCAGCTGTTATAAAAACATAATTGATTTACTGGTTTTCATTCTTAATGAATGTGATAAACTTGTTTTTCTCATTAATAATTGCCAAAATAAAAATTTATAAAAAATTTAACAAAAGCATACCTCTAACGATGACAATTCATTTATGACAAATACTTTTTTTAGACTCTATATAAAACACTTAAGCTGTGTATCTGTTTATCACATTTTGATTCCGTTATAATTTTGTGATCTCATATACATGGTTTGCTTTTAATTCACATAATTATAATTATATATACTCTATGTTTACGATCCGTATTTTAGGTGACATATAGGTCCAATGGGCCGGGTGTGTATTGCTATATTATAATATATGTATATGTAAATACTTTGTACACATGTCACTATAATAAACAATTTACTTCCTTACTTAATGTGTTGTTCATGCAAATTAGTTTTGAATTTAGTCTCTTTATCGATTTATAATACATGTATATCCAGTGTCTCAATATATTTTTTAAACATAAATGGTCAACGGCAATATTCAAAATTCTATTACATTTTAAACTTCACAATAAACTTTATATTCTCAATGAAATATTAAGTTTTTTCCTTTTATATGGTCAAATTAACTGTGCAATCCCAGACCACTTGTAAGCATGCATAACCTAAGTCGAAACATATCAAACATACAAAGGAGTCAAGTTCCCCCATCAGGATTATCTGCTAAACAACTTTACTAACTGTGAAACAGACGTTTGAATGATATAACCTGCGAACCAGTTCACCCCTAACATCCCTACTATTTCTGCTAGACAGACACTACTGTCAACTGTAAAGTGAAATCTCAAGAGAAAAGGAAATGACCAATGTAGGACTCAAACTCTCTACCCCCAACCATCACTGAACAGATTTCACCAAACAGAGCCTACATTACCAGACCAAAATCGTTCCTTGTTTATTGTAAAATGTCCATTTTTTACTAGACTAAATTGACTTTGACCTGACATGCCCGACAGTCAGAGGCATCTGGTGAACTACTTAACTTAAAACACCTTGGTGGCCCTCAACTACCTAAGCTGTACAAGCACCTATGGTAACAGAAACTTATAAGTGAAACAATTTCTGGGAATCTTACATAGATACACACATACATGTATGGTTGACATTGACAACATATTCCCCCCATGTAATTAGGTTATTAATGTATCATGATGACCCTTAGGCCATTGTAACTGTCACAACATAAGATCACCTGGTTTGCAGAATTCTGTCCGAGCAGACATGTCCATATGGGTCCCATTTGGGCAATATCTGGGCAAGCCCATATGGGTTTGTCCATATAGTACCCATATGGGACCCTTATGGGCTTTGTCACGGCAAGCCCATATGGGTTTGTTCATATGGGACCTTTATGGGCTTTGTCAGGGCAAGCCCATGTGGGCAAACCCTGCAATATTATAAAGACATAATTAAATGATTAAATCTTTGTTTCATGTATATGACTACACCACAAAATGACCGCAAGCAAGAATAAGTTTTTTTAATTGACAATCAACGTAAAATGATATAGGGCCATAATACATATTATTGGTTCCTACTCGCTTAACATTGAAAAGCTTGATGAATTTAATTCATAACTTCTATTTTGCATACTTTCTCGTAAAAATGCATTTTCCCCCATGAAACGTCGTAACTATATACACCCATCAAATTTCATAGTCAATCAAATTTCAGTTTCTTATTTGGGACCGACAGACTTTATCTCATTGCAGTATATATTGGTCGAATTTGCACACACTTTAAAATTTTAAAAAAATTAAATAGTACATGTCTTTCCTTGTTTATTAGATTATATTCACACACCTCTTTAATATATAGCATTTAGGTGCAAGTGAACCATGAAGGGATTAACTCAATTAACAATTACCATAACTGGATTATAATTATACAGCAAGACTTAGTATACTTAACATTTCTTTTTGACATATAAATATTTTTATTGATGCCATTTTGATAGTGTGACTACAAAGGCAAATGTTTAAAACCATTTTTTGTTAAGTAAACAAATAATATTAATTCAAATGTTGTTGCGTTCAATATTTTGGTAACATTCTGTTAATGATTGAAAATGTGTTCAGTTGACATTTATAATGATAAGGCCATAATTAAAAAAGTCTTTGTTTGCCCTTTACCGACCCTAGATTTTAGAGGTGGGTAGGTAGGTAGGAAAAATATTTTATTTTATTGTGGAAATTTTAATATGTTTTAGTTGAAATGTATTGTTCGTGCGTGGTAATTTCGGCACATGGTACATTGGGTGGGTGGGTACAGTAAAATAATTGTAAATATTAAAAAAGATACGATTAAATGACATGTGGTTGTCAAAAACATGGTTAACATAAGCTCGGATCAATTCAGAAAAAATTAATGTTGGTAAAATGAAAGCAAAATTGACACTTTTATGTGTACTTGTTTTTAATACTTTATATAGCCCGTCTGTTTTAGTGAGTATGAGCATGAGGCTTCAATGATTGTTGATGAAAATATTATAAGGGCAACTATCATGAACTATGACCATCTTTGTGTCATACTTTTTTCTTACTTTGGGTTCCAAAGTTTTTCAAGCAATAGGAAGTTATCATAAGGCAAACATAATGAAACAAAAATAGTCATTGTTTTTGTGACTAAGAAAAAAAAACAGCAGACATCGTAGTGTGACATAATGGTGTATAGTCGGGTTTATAACCAAAAAAAAAAAAAAAAATCAAAAAAAAAATCTGAATTTTGCAATAATTTTTTTTTTGTCGGCGGCAAAATCTCGGGTCGGTCGGTAAAGGGCAAACAAACCTAATTTTAATTTAGGCCTAACATTCTGTTAATGATTGAAATGTGTTCAGTTGACATAATGATAATTAAATAAGTTTGCATGCATTTCTAATACTTCTAAATTACATTTAATTATTTAAATTTTAGTGGACAGAAAAATATCAAAAACTTATTGTTTTTAGTCTCAATAGTAATATGGTAAAGGGTCATCTCGGCCCACTTACAGTCTCGGCCCGGTCCGACTCGGCCCACTTACAGTCTCGGCCCGGTCCGACTCGGCCCACTTTTGAAGTGCAACGAATAGGCAAAGTTGTTCACACATTCCGGTCTGACTCGGCCAACTTTTGAAGTGCAATTCGCCATATTAAAGAATGTGATAGAAGTCGTCTTTTTAATAGCAATGAAAAGGCGAAGATATTCACACATTTTCGGCATATTAAAGAATGTGATAGAAGTTTATACATGTGTTGTGTTCAGTATCATTAATTATCATTCTACTGTCTTCATTTTCGTGTCTGTCTTTTATGTATGTGACCTGTGTTCAACTTATGTGTATATTTTGTGGTATGCGTAAGATAAATGATTAATGTTACATGTATTTTATTTCATTTGTTGTCTAATAATTCCCAGGTGAAATGAATCATGTTATACCATGAAATAACATGAACTACCATGCCTCACAGATCATGGTTAGCCATGGTTGACCATGTTATGTAAAATGGCCGCAAACATGGTCTGTGACCATGGTTTAACATGGTTGAATACCATGAAAAAACATGGTGACACCATGGTAAGAGACTATGAAAAAACATGGTCACACCATGGTAAGAGACCATGAAAAAACATGGTCTGAACATGGTCACGGACCATGTTTGCGGCCATTTTACATAACATGGTCAACCATGATCTGTGAAACATGGTAGTTCATGTTATTTCATGATATAACATGATGTGTAACTATTGTTTAACTGGTTTACCTAAAACATAATTAATTTTACACATACTTTCATATGAACAGAGATTGTACAACACACAATTAAATATTTATCAAACTTGATTTAATTTATAGCATTACATTCATAAACAAAAATATTGTGTACTTAAAATGCAATCATAACAATAATAAACACAGTTTGTAAGAACACATTTTGTATGAACACGTCCATGTGACCATTACTGAAATCCTTAGAGACTTTAAAATGATACGTTATTAAACAATAGAATTACAAATTCACACTTAAAATATTTCAACAGTTCAGTTCATCCTTCTGTGAAGTCCATCCACGCACTAAAATATTTCCATATTAGAATTCTGTACATCCTTCTGTGAAATCCATCCACGCACTCCACAAATTTCTTTTTCTATCAAGAGAATGTGTGTAAGCTAATCAGAGTTAAGAAACAAAGTATTTTGGAAAGTCATTTTTTTTTATTTTAACATCACCACACCAACATGTTTGTGCAGTGTCATCAACCGAAAACACTATTGGTAGATGCACCAATCTCTTCCAAGCTACCACAAGACCTACAAGTCCAATGCTTGAAGTGACCAGGGAGTTTTTAAACACATCTTTAATGTTATCACCTGGAGGGTAGTACAATTGTCTGAAATATAAAACGTAAATTTACTTCTTACTTGAGAAGATACAACCAACAAATTGAACAAATCACATTAAAACTAGCTGCCAAAACAAAGAGGAAACAATATGGTAAAAAATAAAGGACGACTTCTTTGTTAATAAATCACAACTGTAAGTGTAAGTAAACCATGACAAAATAAAAGCAGAATGCTTTAAATTGCTCTACACATTAAAGTATTGTCATCATAGTTAATTCTCAATATTAGGAAATATTAGCATGACACCAGTAACCGTTTAGAAATGCTATGGGGCGAAACGAACAGAGGCGAAACAACTTGTGTACGAAAGAACCATTTTCCTCACGTGAGCAAACTTAGAACACGTATTTTATCGTATTTTCTTGAAACAGGTACTGTATTTCAGCTCTTATTTACTCTATGCAATCGTACGGAATTAATTACGATAACTGTCACCAACCACAACACCCGATTCAACAGTTTTCAAGCTAGCATTAACGATTCAATCGAAAAATGCGCTACCCGAAAAATGGACGATTAAGCAGCTTTCTTTCGCCGTTTTGGTCGGGGAAATAACAGTCTGAAATTCGCCGCTGCCACCAATGTTATACATCCGACAGTGTTCAAATAGCAAACAGTTACACTTACTTGCACCATTGGTAGGTTTATTTGTTCCATTGAACCTTTTATTTGGTATGATTTTAGAACAGCAATGGCTGGAAATTCTCCCGCTTCTTCCCCAATGTAAACACGCAGGGTTTAAAACCAAGTAATACCGGTCGCAACAGAATAGCGGACGGCACACGTTCATTGACGTACAAAAGATACGCTTTACGGGGATGAGGTGTTATTCGGATCATTCTTGAGTTTTTAAAGTTCTTATTTAGTATTAACTCAAAAAAGATTATTCGACGTAAAATTTTGCAACAAATAATCAATTTAATGTCTGAAAAAGTCCGTCACACGTCTGAATAGTTATTATATATGATTCAGAAATATTCAGCAAATATTTTCCGTCACGAAATGTTTGATTCAGTAATATTCAGTTTTAATACACCAATTAACAGTTTCAAAAAGCACTACACTCCCCCCTTTTTTATCAGAAAAATTCAAACGGATTAAGACAGTTTTTTCATGAGGGATGTCATTTGGATATGCTTACCAGTGGTATTCCACTGGTGTTACACTGGCATTCCAGTGGATTTATGCTTACTGGTTGAAAGCATTGGTATTCCCCTAATATTTCACTGACTTTTTTTACTGGGAAAGAAATATTTGCTATAACCATGATTAGCTGTATTATATAATGGTCCTGACCATGATCCAGAATTATGTTTATAGTACACCATTGTATTTCATGGTCATTTACTCTGACCATGGTTGAATGTATGCTTTGACCATGGTCTGTAATTTTTTACATGGTAGATCATGGTTTTTCATGTTATCTTGCTGTTATACGGAATGACCATGTTCTAACATGGTCATACTCACACTTTGACCATGGTATAACCACGGCATTTGATGTTTTTTTGGGGACAACCATGAAATAACATGTTCAGACATCAAAAACAATGAAATACTATGGTGACCATGGTATACATTTCACCTGGGTTGTTTGTTCGTCATTTGTTATCTGTGCATTATCTGTATTCATTATATATATGTATTGTGCTTTATCTGGAATTTATGTATTGTTTGTTATTTATACCAATATTATGACATAAATATTAAAAATGTTCATATGGTCTACTTTATTATAACAGATACCAATATACATTTCACGGGGAAATTTCCACTGTACTGCGAATCTTCAATGCACTGAGAATATTCAGTAATGTTTTCAACTTACATTTAACTTAAATATTAACGATCAATTATGTATCAAAAATCAACACTTAGAATGTTCATATATATCGCATCAATAATGTGAACAACTTTGCCTATTCATTGCACTTCAAAAGTGGGCCGAGACTGTAAGTGGGCCGAGTTGGACCAGGCCGAGACTGTAAGTGGGCAGAGATGACCCTGAATCAGTAATATTATGTTGAGGGTGAAACGTCTTCATATGTTACAAATAACTGGACTATTCGCCCCCAAAATGGGTGTGAAAGTTTTGGGACGAAATGACTTGGGGTGAAACTGTATCCAACACCTCAAAAATTGTAAATTTAAAACAAATCATTCAGTACTGCGGTATCTATAAATAGCCTCTATATTTTGATATATATTGTTTTGTTCAGATGAATTAGTTAAAGTCATTCATAACATTTAAATCAAGCAGAAATCAGTATGCATACATCTTGGTGGTTAGTTAACGTCCCTGAAATATTGTTGAGAAACGGCGTTAAACCCGATGAAACAAACAAACTAGTTAACGTCCGAATACCATGTCACTTAATATCTTCATACCGTCAAATAACATAAGGCAATTGAGTAGACCAGTACATATCCGTATCTATATAGGTATGTTCAATGACCATAATTCAATAATTACGAATATCAATGACATTACTCGGATGGACGTGCTTAAATATTTTTTATAAATGACACATCTCACCTAGAAGGGAGGTAACTCTTTCGGTAAATTACCGATCGTAACTACTCGGCCGTATCCCGCCGAGGTATTCCGATTGGTAAATATTACTCGGATATTCCGACTTTCGACTTCAGTTTGTTGTTGTTGTCACGAAGGAAAGAAAATAGAAATGGCTACTACCGTTAGCAAAGATGTGGTATGTAATGTTTGATTATATTGTTCAATTTAAATAGACGTCCTTGTTTTTCATTCGCTTTGTATTTACCGCTTGGTTGTCACTCGCTTGTAAACGCTAAATTTGTGGACACTTTTTTTGTGCATGAAAATGTCCGATATATTGCGAAATGTTAGGTGTACTTCGGTATTCCCATTCACAGCGAAATGTTTCTTGAGACTTGACGACTTAAAACTGGAAATTACAACTTGAAAATCATCTCGCAGATGTTTATTACCAATTTACTTGACAAATTAGTGTGGCTGAGTGTTGACGTATTTTTTGTTGTCAATGCTGCACTGTCTGAAAACTCCCGTAGACAATACACAAGACTTGTTTCATGCAAAACATTCAATCATTATGCCGGAAGCCTACTTTTATTGCCCAGTTTTTGCTACAATGATTTACGTCACTGGTATAAGAGCTGATAAGCTTTCATCTTGCAGTATATTCTGATAACATGCTACACTCAGCAGTAAAGCAAATATATGTGTAGATATATTGATTTATAGTTTTCACTGTTTTGTTGATATAACAGCTACTACACGGTATGACAATGTGTTAATACACTCCATGATGTGTTAACAGTTATTATTTAAATCTAAAAGTAAATGTGGGTGTTTCTGTTTTTTTTACGTAAGATTCTTGTATGAAAGTAGTACCACCATTGATTGTTTTAATTCCGTATATGTGTGTACAGTGTCGGAGCCTCACTAGTCTATTTTTGGAAAGGAAGCAGGGCTGTCTTTCTACTTTTGGGGAATGGGGCTAGGGCTATGAGAAGGGGATTTTTGCATCATTTTTTACAAAAAAATGGATTTTTTTCCAAGCTCAAAGAATCAATACTAAAACACATTTTAATGTAAATTTCACATTTCCATTTTTGAGAGTGTTTTCGATCGGACAAACACAAATTAAAAAAAAATTGTGATTCTGGAGGGGAATTTCTACCCAAATTTTTGGGAAAATATATATTCTGGGAAATGGGGTTTACTTTCGTCTCCAAAATCACCAAAAGACAGCCCTGGAAAGTCACAGTCAAATGACACAAGTATTTATTCCCATGCCTATAAATTATACCCATAAGGTGATAGCAATGCAATATCTTTTCGTGTGAATTCTTTTATTTTTTCTTGAAATTGTTTTAGTAACAGGCCTGATGATCGATCAATGACATTTTATCAGTGATAGAAGTCTAATTTCAGATAATAATACTGTATCCATGTCATAGTAATATAATCAAATAACTGAGTGAGCTAACATCAGCGGCAATAACTATCAGTAAAATATTTGCTGCGATAATAATAGTCACAATTCAGGTGTGTAGCTGTGTGGTACTCTAGCACGCTCAAGCTACAGCCACTAAAGTGTTAAACTAAATTGTTCATTTTTAGTCTTATTGTTAAAGTTATTAATATTGAATCACGTTGGTAAAATGCTTATATCTATTACTAACTCAAACTTAATTTTTTTGGGAAATTCTATTCTTTATACTTGATCAATTTCTAGAATATGTCCCTAAATTGATTACGTTTTGTTACCTATTTTAAAAATTCAAACAGTAACTCTCAACAACTAAAGCTCTAGCTTTTACTCTCTAAGATTGTATTGTAATTAATTGATTACAATAAATGTAATTTTAAGATTATCCAAATCCTCGTTATATTCAGTTTATCATGGTAAAAAATATCTAGGACAAAAAGTGCATTATCTATGACATGGTAAGAAATTTAGAACATTATCTAGGACGTGGTAATAAATTCAGAACATTAACTAGGACATGGTAAGAAATTCAGAACATTAACTATGACATGGTAAGTAATATAGAACATTATCTAGGACATGGTAAGAAATTCAGAACATTAACTAGGACATGGTAAGAAATTTAGAACATTATCTAGGACATGGTAAGAAATTCAGAACATTAACTAGGACATGGTAAGTAATATAGAACATTATCTAGGACATGGTAAGAAATTCAGAATATTAACTAGGACATGGTAAGAAATTTAGAACATTATCTAGGACATGGTAAGAAATTCAGAACATTAACTAGGACATGGTAAGTAATATAGAACATTATCTAGGACATGGTAAGAAATTCAGAATATTAACTAGGACATGGTAAGAAATTCAGAACATTAACTAGGACATGGTAAGAAATTCAGAACATTAACTAGGACATGGTAAGAAATTCAGAACATTAACTAGGACATGGTAAGAAATTCAGAACATTAACTAGGACATGGTAAGAAATTCAGAACATTAACTAGGACATGGTAAGAAATTCAGAATATTAACTAGGACATGGTAAGAAATTCAGAGCATTATCTAGGACATGGTAAGAAAAATATTACATTATAATAGGACATGGTAAAAACCCAGAACTATCTAGGACATAATCTAGGATGTTTAAGAAGAAAATCAGACCTCTTTTTGAAAACTCTTTGTATTTGATATTTATTTAAAGAGGATGAAAAAATGTGAGATAAAGGATAGTAAAACAGATTGTGAAATGCTAATAAGTGGATTATCAATAATGTGGGTGTTGTATTATGACTATGATGAGATATATCCTGGGTATGGCCTCTGTCTAGATATATAAACTCAAGATTGATTTAATCTGCAGCTATAAATCTTTAGAACTTGATTTCAGGTATAAATGTGAAAATATGTTAGAGATTTAATTTGAATTAAAAAGGTTATAACACATCATATTTGTGGCAAATTACTATTGAGTTATAAAGAGTTGTGCTTGAATATAAACTTGGAAGCAAAATGTAACTTAGAATCCGATTAAAAACAATTATCAATTGATTGAGAAAATAAGATATTGTTAGTCTTTGTATTGTTATTGTACATCAAAGTTTGTTCATGGGACAAAGTGTAATTGTGTATTTGTTTAATTCTTTCAGGAAGCTGGTTACGACCAGCCCGAGTCGCCACCACCAGCGTACAATCCTGACGCTGCTCAAGCGACGGAGCTCTCATCGACAAATAACGCAGCTCCTCCTTCATACTCGACGACTAGACCTAGTGCAGATATGGGTAGGTTTTGATAAATTTTAAATTCAGTGTCTTTTTTGTCTCCAAAATATTTAAAAAATGTCACTTTCTTTATTGTCCACGATTATTCCTACATTTCTAAAATACCCAATTAAGTTGAATACGTTTTATACAACCTCTTGATAAATGATAATAACAACAAGCAATTTGTTTAAAAAAATTAGATCAACTCGAATCAAGTTCTGTAAATACGGTATCATTTGTAAGTGTTTAATTTTTTGCTAATATTCACAACTGGACAAACTCTGTAATCCATCACTAAAGTGAAAGTTTGCTAACAATCTGTACTGGAACATATAAATGGCTCTCCCTGTAACTTGCGCTTGTTTGTCAGTTTTGGGGCCATTCGTGGTTAATTTTTTACTGTACTAAAATAATTTTTCTCTGTATTTCCATTTAAAATTTCCACTTCAAAGCAAGACAGAGAATTCTGTATAGAATTTTGTCACAGTAGACAGTATAAATTGTCAAAAATTAAAAAATTGTATAAAAAGTTAAGAATTTATCATCTGAGTTTTGCTCAAAACTGAAAATTCCCTTTTTTATCTTTTAAAGATGCAACACTCCCACATTTGTGGGTATGGACATCAGGCCCCATGTTCACAAAGAATTAGTTTTCAGGATATGATCAAGATCAGATGTTGTTTCTTTCAAACTTTGACAAAATTACCATGCAAAGCTAAATGTGTTAATAGTATGTGACATATATGAACGTTTTGCTCAATTCTTAAGACTTCATTTCGAGATTGCATATTTAGTTAGAAAAAGATAGCAATCAATGAGTTAAGGCCGAATCTGGAAAATTGATCCTGAATTGATCTAGACCAGTTTCGGTCTTAACTATATATAATTAATTTATCAACAAAATGTGAAGTTCTAAATGTGTTCATCACGTTAATATGACACATTTCAGGTATTTTTGCATTTGTGTTTAGAAAGTCCTGTATAAAGTATTTTGTTGCTTTACAAAAATGACAAACATATTTCAGGATTAACTTGATCCAGATCAGTTGATCCCTTGTGAACACAGGCAGGCCTTTTTCTGATCATATTGGGAGTAAGACCATAGATAAATTGGGAAAGTTTGTGTCATAAAATTTGCCAATATGGGAAAACTTGAATCACGTCAACTCCAATTTTGGGAATTTTCATAGTTAAAAGAACAGGCTTTCCTTATCTAAATTTTATATAAACAAGCATTCTGATCTATATTCCTTATATCAACTGTCAATAAAACACACAAAATGTCCACAAACATTTATGACACCAGGGACAATAATGGCCAGGGTTGTTGAGAGCTTCAACATATACCAGACCAAAATATACTAGGTATTTCTGATTGGGAAAAAAACATACATTTGGCTTTGGTAATGGGTCAGACAGTCTGACCCGTGGGAACTATAGAAAAAGGACCAGTCCTCCAAAGACTGTCGAGTGCCCGGATATGAATTAATCTGAAGACTGTTTATTTTTAGCCCCTCCTCCGACTTACGACTCCCTGTTTGGACAGGTGAAGGCAGCGAAGCACGATTCTGACGGACATGTGGACTTCTGCAAGAAATTCTTTATAATTCTTTGTGGCACAAGTAAGTATTGTTGTGTACTTTAACCATATTGTTTATCGAGCTAGCTTCTAGGTGGAATTTATCTTTTATCCTCTTCATCATAGATGAATTGTTTAGACAGAGTTGTGGCCCTTGTATATTTCAGTTCTTGTTTTCGTTCATGTTCACCAGTTAGGCATCAGACAATGATTTATATTTGTAATCAAATAAAATTTAAAACACATTCCAATTTATGTCTAACTAATCTTACGAGAAATCCATGCATCATCCATAGGTTGGGAGTAACGCTGGTTATAGCAATAGAGGGGTATCTTGTTTGTTACAGTTTAATGCATATTATCTTTCTGAAATTAAAAAATTATAATGAAAATAATTATAATGTAATTAATGATATTTTTATTTCCTGAAAAATATCATATTGATCTAAGTGTCTGATACATACGGTGGCATAGAGGTGACATGTGTGAAATTATTTTTATTGTGTGGCCATGACTTACTAACTTGTTCCCACGGCTTAGTATGTCGTGGACCTAACTTGATTATCTCGTTCCTACGACATACTAATGCGTGGAACGAAATAAAAATAATTTCACACATGTCACCTCTATGCCACTGTAATTACAAAGCTGGCTAGCTTCTTTTCATTTTTTGGAAGAAAATAAATGTCCAGGCTGCATGAACAACAGAAAGGGGTAGGATAATATTCAAGCTTCGAATTTGTTATGGCCAGAACCTGCCTGTTTTGATGAGATAGAACCAGCTAGAGCAAAATGGTTGGCAAAATGCATATCGGCGATATTGATATATCGGATGAGAAATATTGAAGATACATCATTATATCAAGTATTGTTTTCACGTGTTGTTATGTCCCTTAAATACTCCTGTATTACTTTGACCATCTTGTTTCCTCACTATTATGTGTGTTTATTCCAGTTGGCTGTACAATCATGCTTGGTGTGGTGATGGCGATTCCGGTAGCTATGATCATCATGGGTAAGTTTAAAAGTTCATTACATGCTTCACAGATTGATCACATGTGTCGGGTATGCAGGACGTGATTTGAATGGCTGAAAGTGGCTTAGGTGACAATTGACAAGCTCCGCCTCCAATTGTTTTTGGCAAACTTGTGTATAATTTCAGGATGTTAGCATGACATAATATACACAACATTACTAGACAGGATACCGATTTTTGCACTTTATAGGAGACCCCGATACACACAGAACTTGAGATCCAGTCTCGACCACTTATGATCGTATATATCATTGAAATTGAGTGGAATAAAACATTTGCTGGCTGTAAATGTTTTGCCAAATACACAAATTAGGAAAGTCGTACTGTACAATAATTTTAGCCAATTGTGATTTTCTGTTGCCAATGGCTTAGTTGGCGAGCGACAGCGCGTGCCCTCACTTTGTTCATCACTTACACTTTGATGAAACAAGGGACATATGTAATAGATTGATTGTATCTGTGTCCTTGTTTAATATGTGTTACTGTATGTCTGTGTCACTTAAAGTACTCACACTATCTTATATTAAGTGGAAACTTTGTTTACAATGCAGTCTAGTTTGGCTTTCTAGTAAATACATTTCAAATCTTTTTATATATAACTATTTAGAAGCAAATGTGTGTGTTGGTATTTAGTTTGGATGAATTTGTCTGTTGTAAGGCTTACATTGCTGATGTTGGCCTGTACATGTTCTTGGATGTGCAAAGTCAATTCTGTGTTGGAAGGAAATATCAAGTATCAGATTTGAACTAGTCTCCAATATCATACAGTTAACATTTTTGATCTACATTTATGATTGTTCAAACATACGTAAAACCTGTCTTCAGGCAAGGGATACATCATATAGGGCTGCTTAAAGCAGGTGGCTGTTTATTATAGATTTAATTAGTATAAAAATGACCAGTTCGGATTTATTGATATTGACTGCTCAGGACATGTGACTGTTTACTTTAGGTGACCACTAACATAGGTTGAATAGTATTTTGTGTACAATTTGGTGATAAATAAGTGAACATTGTAAATATGCAATCAACTTACTGTCCATAAATGAATGTAATTTCATTTTTAGGTGCCATTCACAAAGATGACTGCACCGCTGAGAGAATGATACCTATATATTTGATTGTCGGAGGAAGTTTTGGAATCTTGAAGAACTTGTCCAGTCTTGTCCAACGATGTAAGAACAGGGATGAGGAAGACGGCGATGAGAAGAACGCTAAAACTAATCCATTTGATGCTACGCTCAACTGTTTCCTATTTGCATGGTTCATCGCTGGTGAGTTTTGTGATATTCATACACATTTATCTGAAATTAAGCTTAGATTTTAATGCTGACATGCTTCTTCTGCTACAGTGGAACCCCTGGAATCATAACCTGGAGTCCAAACCTCTGGAATTCAAACCTGGAGTCCAAACATCTGTAATTCAAACCTGGAGTCCAAACCTCTGGAATTCAAACCTGGAATCCAACCCTCTTGAATTCAAAACCTCTCAATTCCAAACCTTGAATCCAAACCTCTCAAATTCAAAGATAAATCTGTGTTCTTGGAAACAGATTGTGACCTCCATGTGTAGATAAGGTTGTCTGCAGTGGTCAGATCACGTTATTTTGCTAATACCATATGTAAGCATGACATTTTATGCTTCTGATCAGGGCTAGTAAGATGGGTGTCAAAGCATGTTTTATTCCCATGGATATATGTACATAAGTATATGAGGGTTCTATTCAGGCATCGTCTTTGGAATAGATTGATTGTAAATTGTAATTAAATTGATAGGATACTTTCTTGCATACCTGGCCGGGATTTGCTTATGATGTCACATATAATGACATCGCATAACATCAAATAACTATTTGTATTAATTTGTAAAATAAGAAGTAACTATAAGCAAAATGTCTTTAAAAAGCTATTCTCGTCTTTTAATTCTTAAAAAAAGTGTATGCAAGAAAAAGAATCTTAATTTATCTGCCTTGTGTGCTAATGGAAATATCCGACACTTCCGTTAGTGTTTATGCGGTAACGCGACAGAAACTCATTCCCCCAAAACAGCAACAAAAAAAAGCTGGATATTTCTATCTGTGCCGGAAGCCAGTGAAAGATAATTATAAGCAGCATCTATACACATTTCTGCCTGTTCACATACCTCATAATGCTTAGGAAAGAAGCATTCATATACATGTACATTTCTAATAATTTTATAATATTTTTTCAGGCAATGTGTGGGTTTACCGAACCACAGACAGGAGCAATGACCCTATGGCGAGCAATTATTGCGATGAGACTTTATACTTATTTGCCTTCTGGCTCATCACTGCCAGCTACATTATGATGGGTTGCATTTGTTGCTGTATGTGTTTTGGCGGAATCATGGCTGCGTGTTGCGGTGCACTGGAAAGTAAATAAATCGAGATCGAATTACAATTCTGTAAAGAGCAGTTATCTTGTCTATGACTCTTTCTGTCTTTATTTCATACTATTATGAAGCAACATTATTTATGCTGTTAATGCTCTCGTTATGACTTGTGTTGACATAATGTCATCATGTCCTGCATGAATAAATATTCAAGTTTTTTTGCTGATCGTGAGAATGATTTTTGTTCTGACACAATTTTTGTCAAATCATTTTCCTATGTTCTCTTAATGCAATATGCCATGCAATTCTATTAGCTCGACTGTCCAAAGGCCAGAGAGTTATTGTCATGGGGAATTGTCCATTGTGTGTGCGCGTGTCCATCTGTCTTATTTACTTTTCATTCAAACGACATCTCCTAAATAGCTGGGCCAATTTTTACCAAACTTCACAGGAATGTTCCTTGGATGGACCTTGTTCAAAGTTGTTAAAATGGTTACGGTCTGTTGCAGGCGCTTAAAAACTTAAAATTTAAAACTTTGATAAAAATATATCCAGCACAATGTAGCCAAAGCTTTCATGTTTGGTATGCAGCATTGTTTAGTGGTCTCCTACCAAGATTATTCAAATTATGCCCCTGGGGTCAAAACTAGCCCCGCCCTTTGATCATATGTTTTCTATAGAGTTATAAATGGAATAATTTCAAAAATCGTCTTGTGCAGAACCATGTTTATCAAAGATCTATGTGCGCAATGTAGCCAGTAGAGTGTCGGACCCTCGTGGGTCTCTTGTTGTATATGCCTATTGTTTTTCAATGTCAAGTTACTACTCGGATCAAGGGGTGAATTGAAAATAGTGTGCTTGCTTGTTTTGATTTTGCCATTCTTTGGTTGATGTGTAGTTACTATACAGGTTTTAGGATGAAAATCAAACAAGTTTATCCGCTTGTTGATAAATATGATCACTTTCAGTCCTGGAGATAACTCATATTATCTTATTGGTTAAACATTGGTTTAGACTCATTAGGCTATACACACATGTTTATATAAAACCTTGAGAATTCATTACATTTTTGGACATGCTTATATGTGGCAGTCACTGAGATTTTTGGCATATCTGGGTGAAATTGAGTTATCATTTCTGAATGCAGAGATATTTGTAGGTCACTACAAAACAAAAATTATTGCAGCACATTTTTTACAAAATTACAGCACTTCTAATATGGTCATCAAGACTAGATCTACAAAAATTCTGAGTTTCACAACTTTAATACAGCAAATATGCTTTCAGTTACGATAATATTTTACAAATAAATGTATATTATTCTTTTTCCTTTTTGTTTTGCTTCTGCTCGCCGCTGAATATTAAATCTTTTACTGAAATGTTCAACTACCAGTAGCTGTTGCAATTAATGTGAAAACATGACATCATCTTAATTGCGTTTTTTCTCAGAAACAAGGCCAAAAATCTCATAGACTGCCACATATTTTATATATCACTTCCTTCACATTTTGTTCTCTTTCTTTGACAACAATTTGATGTCTATAAATATGTGAATAAACCTTGTAAACGTGAATGTTCATAATTTATATAGAGAATCACGTCCTATTATGTCTCATTCAATCCATTGTATGTTAATGTGTTGTCTTACACTTCACTGGGTCATGTACATGTATCTATACATTGTGCCTTAAATGTTGCACATTTTTTAATACAGTCGGACCTCGACAACCTTTTTTCCAAAGACTTGGATATATCAGGTCCCGATGTATCTTAGGCATGTCAAATTGAAGTGGATTATTCAAATCATATATTATTCGACACAAAATTTCTGACCCGATGAATTCAAATGATCGTTGTCCGACTGTGATTCATTCATTTTGAATTTGTTTGCTACAATGCGGAAAAGATACTCTTATCACAGCTACCTGGTTTGATTAAATATTTTGTCGTACCATGGCCACATTTCATTCTTTCATAACAATGAAATTGTAAAATATTTATACATGTTATTTGTATAAGAATGAAATGTTAGCTGGAAGCTATGTAGCACAGATATAATCGTGTTACTCAAACAAGAGATAAAATTTGATACAAAATTCATTAATATTCTTACAAACAGGAAAATATAGGTACAGTGTGAATTGATTGATCGTCCCTTAAAATGCAGGGTATTAATGGTGTTCTTGGTACATATTGATAAAGCATCTGCATCAGAAATCATTTATATAGTTTAATTTCTTTATTAGAGACAGAGTTATGGCCCTTGTATTTGTTATTCAAAACAATGGAAACAGTTCGTGATCATCAGTTTGGCATCAGAAAGTGACTTATATTTGTAATTTAATAAATAGATTTTCAAAATAACGCATTCCAATTTACGCCTTATACTATTCTTACGAGAAATCCATGCATTTGTTTTTGTTTTATGTATAAAACTGTGAGGCTGTTTCTGTTATTTTTTGTGTTCTTTTTTGGAATTGCTCAAATTCTGTTGTTAATTTACTGTTTTTGTGCTTTTGTATTCCCTTTGTGTCTCAAGGCATGTTTGTTTTCTATTTTCTAGCTTTTGCATTCTATGTATTAAAACGCCTTATTTGCTTAATTTTAAGCTCTTTTGTATATTGCAGCATTTGTTGTACATACTGCTCTCATTTCAAGTTCAAATGAAATTTGGGTCACTGACGTCGAGAAATTGTTAAATGTGTTAATGGTCTGTCAATCAAACATATCAATAGCTGTAGAAAAGTGTATATTTTGTGTATGTGCATATTTTGTGTACACGTAATAGATGTATTGGTGTTGAAAAGTGTATTTATTGTTGTCTATTGTTGTTGGTCAAATAGAGTTTTGTTTAAAAAAATATATTCTTTATGCATAATAGCATTTTTAAACATTATTGTACCTGTAAGACTTAGTACATTGTATATACATTGAATATATCGAGGGTTCAGCGCAAGACTCTCCTAACTCCGATGTATTTATATAGGAGTTAGTATAGTCTTGCACTGAACCCTCGATATATAACGGATGAGTAATTTAAGGATTTTTTTCTATATTGTATTTGTTAAATCGTAAATGTACTTATCTGTAAGGGTAAAGGGGTTTATATATTTACACATAGCTGTAGAATAATGTTTTAGTTACATATAAATAGTAGTATTGAACTTCTTACCTCACTTGGCTTCCACTTTTTGTGTATTCAAATGTTAAGAAATTCAGAGTCATACTAGTACTTTATAAAAGCTGTTTTGAACTCTAGATTAGAGTAGATATTGATGAAAAGTGACCATATTTGACTGAGAATTTGGTCATATAAATTGCTTATCAAAATTGAAACACAAAAGAATTAGAGCTCACCAGGAAAATTTTGACTTGTGCAATTTCACTTCAAGAAATATGGTTAGAATGTAGAGATAACGTAATGCTCAAATATTTGTGCAAGATTAATTATTTGGCGGACACAAGCACAGTTTGGAAGTATTTTGTATAATGTGAATATTGTATGTTACGTTTCTAGAATTGATATTGTATTTTGAATTGTATCTTTGATGAGCTCAGTTATTTGTATTGTGGCAATATTTATGTATGGTTATCTGATTAATTGTTACAACTTAACTTTTAAGATGTTTTGACTAACTAAACTTGTTACGGGTTTTTTTGTTATATAGCTCTAATTAAGAATTTTACATATTGAGAAGTTAAAGCAGAACAAGTCTATCTGCATATATATGAAGAAGCATCTAGGTTTGTTTAGCCTTCACTTTGCACGTTAAGCTGCAATGACGTTTTTCATTTATCAAATAATTATTAAAAATTGCCATCTTGGTCTTTGCGTGGCCTTAAATTTTAATCTTATTGTGGACAAAAATTGTTTGCTTGTTTAAATTGATAGCTTCTGTGCGATGGTAGACTCGTCCGCAGCCAGACTGCAGCAGGTCCTGCACTAAACCTGCTGTTTCCATGACAATCGGCTCATATGTATCAAATTCCATTTAAACAATTATGTATGTGGCTTACACCTTTTAATTTTCACATATATACCTTCTTTAGATTTTGTATATTTCTATAATACATGTAGAGATGTTGATATTGAATTAACATACTTATTATAGTTGGTCAGTTGTGTTGTGTTGATGTTATAATTTATCCATTCATATTTTATAACCTGCTATTTTGTCAATGACTATTTTAAATGTCAGATTTAACTTTAATTATGGGAAGGTTTTTTTGGAAGATTCTATTCCAATAAAGCTTTATAATTTCATAATACTCATCATGATCTTCTGGTAAGCTTTAAAATTTTCATTGCTATTTTGTTGGTGATCATTTTATACCGAAATATAGATATCTATATCATATTAAGAAATGTTTGCTTATTTTTTCGAAATCAAATATCACAAATGATGTTGTAGACATCTTGAACGAGGTAGTCTCTCCCTTCTCCTAAGGCCTAAAAAAATATGTTTGTTTCAGGTTTTTTGCCCCAAAAAAATAGGGTAGGTAGGTCGGAATAATTTTTGTTTGGATTTTTTTTTTATTTTCAAACAAATCAAATTATACAGATTTAAATGAATATATGTTAAAAGACAAATCCTCTTTCCCTTATAACATGGATAATGTTTAATCAAGGTGAATATGATGCTCTATAGCTGGAATACTCTTAAAGCGTCTTTTAACTGGGCAGAATTATGAACTTAAAGACAAATTCACACAAAGACATTTTACCAAAAAGAAGAAATTTTACCAAAAAGAAAAAAAATGTCAACACACGAAAAAATGTTCTAGGGTCGGGGCAAAAAAATATGGTAGGTCAGGAAACCTGAAACAAATATATTTTTTACATCTAATCTTTAGATCCCCAGGTCAGATTCTTTAGCACTTGGTATATAAGTGTCTGGGTACATGATAATGATACTATATGCTGAACATTTCCAGTCATACCCAGGTTGTTGGGACTGTGTTGTTTTTGTGGTATGACAAATATACAGCACATACTGGTCATGCCTAGGTTGCTAGATCTGATTTGAGGCTGAACTTTGTAGGAGATTTAACAATATTCGTAACAAATACTGGTACATATTGATGGTTGACCAACACCACATACATTGGCTACCTTCCCTTGGCCAAGTGGTAAAGGCATCTTCCTTGGGAGGGGGAGGTCGAAGGTTCGAATCCTGGTAGGGGTTTGTTCTGATAAGGCCGGTTGGTGAGCCGCCAGCTAGTTAAATAATGGTAACTGTGTGCCTACCTGCCTGGTACCTTGCATTAAAGGATAGGAATCAGGAAGAAAATGTGCTCAGAAAGTAGGTTCTCATAAGTCAGAAGTGGCTGGCCCTTTAAATAGGGGTGACACTATAATTAATAAACACTTAACATATACATCAAACCACAAGCAACTTGTGGTACCAATGAACTCTTTACAAGCATTGATTTCTGTTATAAACTTTGTAAATGTATAATGGGTTTTTGTACTTTCCATGTGCTGTATTAATATTATATTGGACATTTATTGGAACCTAAAAAGCATGCCGGAAAAGGCCAACTATTCAAATGAATAGGTGATGTGAATAATCAAAGTACAAGTGTATTAGTGGTACTATGGTATGTACTTTTAAACTGACCTATTTCAACATACCTGACATTCATATTGATACGTACTCCCGGTCATGTAGACATAGCTTTGGTATTTGACTACAGTAAAACCTCAATAATAAGACAACCCTTGAAAACTGGTCTTATTTGGGTGGTCTTAATATTGAGGTTGAATAAAGAGCAAAACAGTGTAAATTGACTTGAAAATATTGCTCTTAATATTGAGGTGGCCTTTAAGTGAGGTTCTACTGTATTAAGTTCAAATGGTGCCAGTAACATTCCATTTGTGAAATGTTATAAACCTCTTTTTTATCAACAAACGTTTCTATAATACTGTCTCTAACCTTGTGTTATGAAAGTAGTTTCTATCCGAATTGATCCATTTGTTTGATGCGAGTTAAAAGTGTTTTCATAAAAAACTTGTAGGCCTCTTAAAATTTCTCCCCTATTCAAAAGTTGAGAGCAAGTGCTTTAAATGCGGTGTCAATTTTCACTGAATAAACGAGGTCAGGTAATACAGATAAAATCTACCACAGATAATTATAACCCATTTTTTGTGTAAAAACTTTTTTATTTCATAAGATTTATGTAGAGTATAAATATAGTATAGAATAAATGAGATTCAGATATATATACATAAATCAATTTCAGTAAAAAAATGAATTCAAATATTATACATACAAAGTTTATCTACAACGATAACACCACAAACTTACAGGGCAAAGTTACAACACCAATCTCACATTTAGGTCACATGTAGAAAACCCCTTTTGTCATGCACACATGGTAAAAGTTTAGAATAAGGGTCATTCAGTTATGTACATTTTTAAAAATGCCAGATCATATCTTTGATATGATTTCAACATATAAATAAGATTGATGGGCTCTTTTGATATTGATTATACAACTTTGAGACATTCCAGGGTAACACAGTGTAACTGGGCGCGACACTAATACTTGTACACACAGATCTACCATGAGACATTCACAAATCATCGAAGTACTCCGACAAATTCATGAGGGACATTTCAAACATTATTAAAACATAAACCCCCTTTTCATTAGGGCTCTTGTCCGAGCTCGGTCTCAAAACTCAGCTTTTCTACACCTTGGCTTCACAAAACATCTCGAATTCTATAATACCAAATTGAGGGCTCAGTGCAAGACTATCGCAAACTTAAATAAATACATAGGAGTTACGATAGTCTTGCGTTGAACCTTCAAAATGCCTAGTATTGTATATAGAATAACAGAATTTTTTAATAAAAAAAAATGTAACAAGCCTTAAATGCCTTCAGATTATTAGAACTGACCCATAATTACCGTAGCAATTCTAAACAACGCACATAGGCTATCATTCATTGAATGTTTTCTCCAATTACAGTAAAACCTCACTTAAAGACCACCTCAATAATAAGATCACCTCATAATTAAGAACAACATCAATTTCACTGTTTTGCTCTTTATTCAGCCTCAATATTAATACAAACTCAGTTTTCAAGGGCCCCAAGGGTGGTCTGATTATTGAGGTTTTACTGTATATTGTACAATCAAAATCACACAGTACTTCGTCAATACCTTATTTTCATGCTTAACTTCTCAAGCAATAGATAGTTCCCACATCTACAATATTTACCTCCCCTTGTTTTTAATCATCAGCCATTTTGATAGGCAAAACTGATTTCCAACTACCTGTATGTGATAATTGAGAAAATACCAAGAGAATTTGCATGTGACAACCACTTTTTCTTCAACTTTATTTGAAGAGTTTAACATCGTTTGCATTACATTTATATTCCTTATAAACTTTAAGGAAATTTGCCTATCAATATGGCCGACAATTCAATACAAGGGAGGTAAATATTGTTAAAAAATCTGGGAACTATCTATGAACAGAATTTTATTATCATACCTATTATTACAGTTTTAACTGTCAAATAAGTAGCTTGGCAGACAAATGCCTTATCAAAAACTAACAAAAAATCTACAATTAAACATTTATGTCATGTATAAGTAACTCAAAATGAACACATGTGTATATCTGTACTGATTGCGCAATACTTAGGCCGAGGAATAAATAGTGTCAAGTATTAATCGTAACAAGTGGGCAAATGTCACATTTCAGCAGCTTGATTAATACTGTAGTCATGTGATTTCATTTCTAAAGTCACAACTATTTTATGTTCAAAATGATTAATATATAAGATTAGCATAACATCAGTTGTACTAAGTCATGTGGGTGGAAAAATGTACTTCAAATAATGAGATATGTCAGTCAAGCATAAAATTACTCGTAGCTTGGCCCATATTTTGACACACAATACCAGTTTGTTGACTCTGATGAATTCAAAAGGCATTGAAATATAGGGCAAACACTGACTATAATTGTTATGGGTGAATTGAAGTTAAATAGGATTACTTTACTTTATAAATTAAGTAGCAGTGAAAATATTTCAATAACATTTTTTGTACATTAAAAAGAAGTATCATTTTGCATACCAAAGTTTAATTACAAATAAAGCAGCATTTTCTTCAACTATAATGCTTTACTCAACACACCCAGATTCAAATCGGTATAAGTTAGCGTCACATTTTATAACTTTCCTAAAAGGAAAATAATCCCACGTCTCGGACTGGTCATGTGACCCATGCAAAGATCAGAAATAAGGCTATAACACATGGTCGAACGGGAACGACCAAGAGATAGAAACGTCTGGTTTTTACACAAAAACGGCGTAATTTAAAAATTGCAAAAATCAATCTAATGCAAAGCGAAGCACAAAACTTGACAGTACACTGAAACAATCTCAAATTATATGCGTATATTCATAAAGAAGCAGTTGCCCTTAAAAGTAATCTAAATCATGTGACAAAATGTTGCAAATTTGAACCATTAAAGACAAAAAAATAGATCAAGAAAATATACAGGCAAAAACAAAATCACAGTTTACTCCATCAATATCAAGCGTATTGTCAAAATAATATACAATTCAACAAAACTTGTAATATTTCTATGCATATAAATCCCAAATATTTATAATCAAATACAAGTGGCTGTAGATCAGGATTGGACAGTAGCTTTTTGTATACCAGTAATTAGTTGCACACTAAAATCATAGCACACAAAAATTTCCAAATTTAAGAAACAGCTAAGGGAGGTAACTCTGTAAATCAAAGGTAACAAATATTTCCCAACATTATCTTATGACATCACAAATATAAATACTTCGTAACTATCACAAAATGATATTTGTTAGTAAAATCAGAAACATAGGAGAGGACATAATATCACTTAAAAGATAACTTATCATCAATTTTCTGATTGGTTTCATTACAAATATTGTATATCGATGGGTTAGCACCAGAATCTACCATCTCCCTTATAAATTTATATGGAGATGGCAGGTTCTGGCACCAACCCCTCGATATTTACATTAGTAAGCATTTGTACATGTTAAATTAAAATAACTGAAGCAAACCAATTTATGGATACTTAACACTACTTCATAGGGTGTACCTCTCAAGAGGTTGGACTGCAATGAACGATGGCACAATGTAGCTAACGAGCAAATTGTTTTTTTTTCCTACCACTAAATGCTTACAAGATAGAATATTTTACTAACACTAAACAATTGAAACCCCTTAAGAAGCATTGAATGAGTTGGTACTCAGACATGACTTATCGTTCTCCATCTATAAATAAGTGAATGAATTCTGCGCACAACAAGAATTATTTTTTTTAGCAAGTTAAGTAACGGTTACAAACACATTGCCTGCTACATTTTGTATAGTGCAAATTCCTTTGTCTTAAATTATATTACAGACTAACAGACGAGCACCATCAACAACAGTTAATCCTTCAGAAATATTTAATGCCAGTTCCTGTTGTATTCATCCTAGCCCTTAAGTCTAGGATATACCTTGCAACTGTTCGTCAGAACTTTCAGCAAATCCATACCCCATTGACAGCTTTGAGAGATCATTTATTTGCTCCGACATTTAGAATGACATCATCAAGTGATGTAATCAGCAGAGCTGGAGAATATTGACCGACACAGTGGACATATATATGGTCAAACGTATTGACTTCCTATTTATATAGACAGGAGAATCCAGTCAATACTTTTATCAAGTAATAAATAAAACAATAAATACAATTTGTAGACATTAGCAAGAGTATATTGCAATTAGATAACACTGTTTACTTACGGTAACAAAAGAGACGGCTAAAGTAAACAAAAATGAAGAATATTGTCATGACTCATGTATATCATCAAAATAAGACGAGCAGAGATTTTTGTAACTAAGAGATCAAAAAATTGAAATAAACAAAACAAAAAATAACAGAAAATACAAATTGCACAAATCACGAATCAACAAAACAAACAAAAGCAAATAAATATGAAAATAGCAAATATTACCCTCATTAAAAATCTTCATTGAATTTCTATAATTGAGATCTAAATAAGAAACAATATGTAAAGTTATTAAGGAGAAAGAGGAACAATTTAAGGAATATCTTATTTTTTTCAAAGAAAAAGCAATCTAAGGAAATTCTTGGAAATTCTTGGAAATTAAAGAAATTGTTTAATTTTCCACAAAAAAAAGGATTATGAATACGACCAATAATTAGGTTTTATATAGAATTGTATTTCCACCTTTATTGTATAGAGATTTTCATGAGTACTAAGACACTCAATTCACGTCGCAGAAACTAAAAATAAAACTAACAAATATTTGAAAGAAAAATACAAATAATATAAATATACGAGTATATAAAAATAATTGAAAGGACAATTTATTTTCAATTTCCTTAAATAGCATTCAATGTGAAAGACAAACAATGTTTAGCAAAAAGTGTATTTTTTTGAACATTTAAATGTAATGTTTCTCGTATCCATGGTTACTAAGCACTTTCAAATAAAACAAAGCACTTTTCAACGAACACGACAAAAGTTGTAAAGCATGCTTCAATAGTGTAAATATACAGAATTTCTATAAATTTAAAATATATAAGTACATAATAGAGAATCTTCTGTGAACATTTTTCATATAAAACTTATGACCATACAACTCCAGAGAATGAACAATAAGAATAACTGTATCAGTCTAGAACTACACCAGCCAGTATGGAGCTTATCAGCACAGCACCTACACAATGCATTCCAAGCCCACACAGAGAGATCAAATACAGTCGGACCTCGTTCATTCGATTTCATCAGGTCCGATGTTTTATTTCGAATAATACATGGTTTTCGAATAGCCCATTTCAATTTGACGTGCATAAGAAGATACATCTGGACCTGATATTTATCTTGGATGATACCAAATACTTTATAGTGATCCATTTCATGGAATTACACACTGTGTATTTTGAGGGTTAAGGGCAAGTGTATCTCCTATATAAATACATAAATTTTGTACTTTGTAGAATCTTAAATGTCAATGTTATATAAATATTTCTTGGCAGACTCCAAAAAGGAAGAATTTTATTTCCAGTCTACAACAATCCATCATCAGTAATACATGTACAACTGAAACTGTCCATTGACCAATGTGGTAAGATATAACATGATGAAATCAGGATTTCATTTCCTGTTATGTAATAAATCACTAACATACAGTAAATAATTCATTGGTTGCGAGGAAATATTTTTCTAACCAATCAGACTTAAAACACTTGAAAAAACTAGACAGACCAACATTACCAGTACATTGTGTAGTGTATTTTTATAGAGACAATAGGAAATAAAAAAGCAAACAAAACCCCACATCATTGTACCATACAATGGTCCCTAAAAATAGAACATAAAACCACAGAAATAATTGTATCATACTTATGTATACAAATAGCAAGACGTTGCGCCAGGAACACATATTTTATACATGAAATTATCCACAAATATTGGCAAGATGTGGTTTACACAACTATGGAAGAAGTTCATCATTCAAGAAACTACATCAGTTACCACTACATTGTATGTATATTGTTCCTGCATCAAACCCATCCAACTTTTCAACAGTTTTTGGACTAATATTACACTACATAGCGACTTTGTAACTCAATATATCACATCAAAGTGACTCTATAAATCCTTATCACACTACACATAGCGACACCTTAAATCAATATCACACTATGCATAGTGACTTTGTCAATCAATATCACACTATGCATAGTGACTTCGTCAATCAATATCACACTACACATAGCGACTCTTTAAATCAATATCACACTACACATAGCGACTTTGTCAATCAATATCACACTACACATAGCGACTCTGTCAATCAATATCACACTACACATAGCGACTTTGTCAATCAATATCACACTACACATAGCGACTCTGTCAATCAATATCACACTACACATAGCGACTCTGTCAATCAATATCACACTACACATAGCGACTCCATATCACTCAATGCAGCTGGTCACTTGAATTCATACTGGAGAAACATTGAGTGGGATTCCTCAATTTACTGTGCTAAGATTCCAAAGAGTTCACTGTTCAAGCAACACTTAAGGAGACCACTTTGCTTCCACCAAATATTTAAATCCATGTTACACTATTCACACTACATGATGCTTTAAAAGAATCATCCAACTTGACACTTCTACTTCTTATCGCCTTGAAAGTCTCTGGAACTTAAAATTGAACCACGATTTTCAACATACATTCCAAACATGAATCAGTTATATCACTGCAACACATTGAGATAAATTTGCGCGAATTTCTCTTCACAGAAGCCTCCAATGCTTCATGATTCTAATCCTCAGACCTCTTCAGTTTCTTCAATACATCCACGACAGAATAATCCAATACATCCATGAGGGAATAATCACTACTTCTACAGAATTCATCGACATTCTGGCTGATACTGGCATCTGATGCAGCTGAATTCAGAGAATGTCCCGTAGTCCTCAGTCTAATGTTCTAAACCATCTTGTTTCAATCAGGTCGCACATAGTTTTACCATATTAATGCTTCATATCCAACCCAATCTTTCGCAGCTTATTTCAACATACATTTATATATTTGTTCAATGTATCCAGTCAGCACATACTTCCAATCTTGTCTTTAACATTGCTAACATTTCACGATATTTTTCAAGTAGTTCAAGCCTCACTTTGAGCACTCAAGGGGCTGGGTTTAAAGTAATCCGCCGGGTACAGTCCTGTGGTACCATCAGCAAGCATACCCACATACCAACCTGGTCTATCACACTGTAATATACAAATAAATGCATGTACAAATATATTAAGTGGGTATTAACATAAAGAAAAACCTCAATAATAAGACCATCTCTTTGACCCGTTGAAAACTGGTTTTATTATGGAGGTGGTCATAATAATGAGGTTGAATAAAGAGCAAAACAGTTAAAGTGGACTTGAAAATTGTGTTCTTAATTATAATATTGAGGTGGTCTTTAAGCGAGTTTTGACTGTATAATAGTCTGAGCCATAATAATAGAAGAGCAATAGGTATCTGGTTGGCAGACATTATTGCAACAATGTTTATTGAGTATACTTGACAAGTATACACATCTGGAATCAGGTGAAACAAACAGAATTTCCTAGCAAAAACAACAGTAAAATAAACGTAGCTTCAAGGTTATCATTGATCAAAGGGAGATAAATATCACTACAAAAAATATTCATGAAACTATGAGTTTTCTCCCCTACATATCAGCATAAGTATAAGTCCATTCAAACCAGTATTTCAGTCAATCTGTGTCAATAAATAATGCCAAATAACACAATGCAATAGGACTAGAGACTGATTACAATAAAATGACATAAGTTGTTTAATTGGAAGTTCCAGAATAACAACAGTACAGAGTAAAACAGCACTTACATCACTTAATTCTTTGACAAATGTTCCTTCAGAGAAACTCAGTTCCATATCATTCTGGGCAGTGTAAGCTCTCATAGCTTGATACAATGTCTTCTTCACCAATCCACTACAGCAGAATGTTAAAACATATTATAGCATTACATTTTGAAACAGTCACATTATTTCAATATCACGTTTTAATATACATTTACTATGCAACCTCTTCCAGAGCAACACCCATTGAAAGACATAAACTTTGGCAGTAGCTGAGAGATTATTGCTATTGCTATAAGATAGTGATGTTGAAAAGAATGTATGGCTTAAGGGAGGGCTGCTCTTGAGAACTTATAATGAATATCAATATTGATGAAAAATGTAAAATGAATAACATTCAAGGAACTTATTTACATATATTTACAAGGAAGAAAGACTTAACTGTTAGCATGTACGTATCTTAACCGGAGTCATTTGTCTATTGTATGCCATATTATTGTATCATATTAAACAGGCAGATATAAATGGCAGGCAAGGTTGTAGGGAGGTACAGCACCTGACCCCTGATCCGAAGGACACGAGTTTGTATCCTGTTTTGAGCAAGGTTGAACCGCTAACTTTACGATCCCTGAATTAAGCGCAAGTACAGGTCATCAAGGAGGAAGCAGTCATATAAGTTGTACTTACTTACTTCAGTACCAAGTAAAAATAAATAAGTTAAAACTAAAACAATAGCAGTACCTGGAATCAGCAGGGGGAGACTTTGGCGCCGGAGGTCTGTTTGGCTTGGCAACTGGAATTCCGCGTCTTGGTTTGGTCCCAGAAGATGGTGAAGAAATTCCATTGGATGAACTTCCACCAGATTCCATTGATTTATGAATTACTGGTAAGAGACTTTTACCATGTTTTGGTGGCTTTCCCTCAGGACTTTTCTTCTTCTGAACACGAGGTGGTTTTGATGGTCTGTCTGGTTTTGGACTTAATGAATCATCTGTGGAATCAACGTCTTGAGGATCCTGGGATTTTAAACCAGGAAGTTCTGATGGTCGGTTGGTTTCCGGATGCACATTGTAAGTGGGTGCTTCCTGTCCATTGTGAATTTTCTTTGGAGGAACCAGCCCTCGTGATTTATTCTTGGGTGTTAATTTTGGACTATTGGTCCTAGCAACAGGTATACTTGGCGATTTTGGTGCTGGACTATTTGAACGATTTCTTACAGTAGTTGGAATGCCTTTTCTACCCGCAGGACTGTTTGATCTATTTCTCAGACTACGCTGTTCAGCAGAAACATTTTGAAGAGGTGAACCTCTCCGTCCAGCTGCTGGACTCTCAGGTTTCTGTCTGAGATTTCCAACAGGTGACATCGGACTTTCACACTCGCTGTTAGCCTTCTTACGATTACTTACATTGTGTTCAAGTCTATCGGTACTATGTGTTCTTGCACCTGGACTTGGTATATTTGATTTTCTACCTCTAAGTCCAGGTGATTGGTGAGGAATTGCACTTCCCATGGGTATTTTACTCACAGGCGTTACAGGTTTTGTTGAGTCATCAAAACTCTTGTCTCCTTCATTTTCTGATTCACTGCTCACTCTAGCTTTAGACATTGGCAGGCCTGAAACAGGTTTAATGGCTTTAGGCGTCTCAACTGATTTACTCTCTTCACTAACAAGGTTTTCATCAAAACTAGGCGACCTTTTAGTGATTGCAGGAGCAGATCCCATACTTTCATCCTTTTTGCCAAAGCTTTTAGGTTTTGGTAGTCCGGATTTTGGTTTCGGAGCAACTGGTGGTTTTCCAATACTCTCAGATCTAGGCCTTAGGTCATCAAACTCAGCGGGTACATGTTTTACACTAGCATCAATATTATTGTCATGATAATCTGTTGGGACATCTATAGTAGGCTCTTCAACAGTATTAGGAGCACCTTTATGATATGAAGTCTCTGGGTATTGAAATACATTACTCTCTTCAGGTTTACTTTTAGGACTTTCCATTGGAGTCAGAGAAACTTTCGATTTTGGTAATTTTGTATTTTTTTCAACAGGAGACCCAGCAACAGCCTTTTCAACATCAGCTTCAATATCTGTTATACCGCTGGTAGGAGGACTGTCTTTGTTCAACACTGACTTGGGAGGTTGTAATCTAGACCCCTTTGATTTAGGAGTAACTGGAATTGAGGACTTAGGTTTAAACTCATTCTCACATATATCCTTAGGCGAATCAACCACATTTCTATCCACCTCTAAGTTCAAATTCTCTTTTACTTTGTTATCACCCTTTGGAGTCAACCCTTCATTGTTATTAGACACATGGATGTTTTCTTTCATATCTCCATTCAAATGAACTTGAGCACTGACTGGTAACACAGCAACTTTGTTAGGAGAATATCCTACTTTGTCTGGTGAATTAATATGTGTATAAGTGTTCTCAATGTCACTGTAATCATCTTGTTTATTCTGTGCTGGTTTACCAAATGAAGATCCAAAACTTGACCCAAAACTTGATAAACTTTTATAAGGATTTTCAAGTTCTGATACCTGATCACCAGATTCCTGTCTTACAAATGTATCAAACTTTCTTTGAGGATTAACATGAAAGTAAGTATTGTCCTCTTCATTTGGAATCTGATCCTCTAGTGGCTTTGGAGCAGACAGCTTAGCCCTTATTGGCCCTAATTTAGGGGCTGCTGGTCTAGGAGGAGGTGGGGACCTTAATCTCATCATATCTCCATTAATTAATCCTTTTGACACAGAATCTTTATCAGGCAATTGTACTTCTGTTCTAGGAACAGTCACAAGTTTAGGTTTAATGTATCTTTTTGGCACAGGTGGTTTGACTTTGTCAGTTTTACCAGTTGACACTGGAGTATTGTTTACTGGTTCTTTTATCAGCTCATACAAGCCATCAGAACCTGATCCATATACCTCCACATTATTATTTTTAACTCCATTATCAGACACCATACTACTTTGATTGTCTTTGTCAGTTTTATCAATAACATCATACAAAGGCGAGTCCTCAGGACTTCTGCTTGGTGGCTGCGGTGGTGCTGCCTTTGGTCGAGACATTTTTGGAAGTTTCGAAGCTCCAGGTCGAGGGAGCTTCGATTCAGGTTTCTTAACCATGTCTGTATCAGTAACCTCTAACACGGCAGGTTCATCATTTCTAGTTGGAGGTGGTGGAGCTTTTCTCACAGGTTTAAGTTTAGATCTGGGTTCCGACACTGATGATGGTCTTGTATTTTCCTCGTTGAGAATGGCGTAATCTTCACTTGGTACTGGACTCTCTGAGGGTGATTGGACTGAGCTAGCTGGTGACGGTGATGAGCTAGACGACGGATGATCTAACATCTGTAGAATAAACAGAAACGTACATGAAGTTAATCATTAACATTAACAAATTGATTCATCTGGTTAAACATGCACAAACATTGTAATAAAATATGAGCGCTTTTCAAGAAAAACATCACATGTGATGTCACTATTTGCAAGCAGGAAACAATATTTACTCCATATGGTCACTTCGTTTTCATATTAACATATGCGGCAAATATTGTTTACTGTCAGTACATGGTGACGTCAGATGGACGTTTTCTGGAAATTACGTCACTTACAGAAGAGGTTGGAAAGCGTACAGCTGTGCTCATATATAAGACTGTTGTACCATTTGTAAATCTTGGGAAAGTGACTAATAGATGTTAATAACAAGCTGAATTGCATGACAAACGTACGTCATCAATTCATTAAGTGAGTGTAAAAAATGTACCTAATCAAATCATCAAGGGAGTGTACAACCACAGAAGTTTGTCGTAAGTTCTTTCCCTTTATTCCTTCTCGAGGTCTCTCTTTATCCCTTCTATAGTATATGAGGCACTTCGATGCACCAACTATAGTGACTATAGTGACTATGGTTGATGATAAAATTCAGTCTGGTCTGGTTACCTCTTCGAAATTGGAGGTTTGAATACTATATAGAGGTGTTCTGAACATTAACTATCGTTCAACCACTGATTTAGTATGGTTGAACTTTAGTCGAAATTCGGAACACCTCTATAGGATTGTCAATCCTCCACATTCTAAGAGTGACCTGAGTCACTAGACCATAGATGAACTAGACTGAGTTTTATCATCCAACCATAGTCAGCATAGTCAGTGATCAAACTACCTCTATGTATATATAGTACTGTACTATGTATACATACACTAAAGGGAGAGAACTCTAGAGAACTCGTGACAATCTCCTGTGTGTACAACTATAGCGATGAGAATCAGAAGACATTCTCACTAATTTGTAACAATCAATCGGACAGGATCTCCATTAAAATAATTTGAATAATCGGAAATGCTTACTTCAAATATATCCTCAGATAAACTTACCAAGTTGAATAAATAGCAAAAATCTGTTGACTATATATCAGATACAACTATTAAAATCAAGATATTAGTTCACATGTGGCAAAAATCTGTAGACTATATATCAGAACATTAGTTAATCATATGACTATTAAATTGTACACATGTATGATTAATTGATTATATCATGTTGTGATGGTTTCTGTACCAATCATCAGTAAATGTGTTAGCCCGGAGGCACGTCTTTAGAGGTAGGGAAGTAAGCAAGAAAAGTAAACTGAGGTAGAAAAAGTAGACGTATAAAATGAGCTTGAACCAGACCAAACAACATTGTTCCGCATGAACATAAATTTGTGTAGCAAACCAGCACTGTCAGGTCACGCTATGCATCTAAAGATAGGGACTACTTTTCACGCTAGGAATCTAAAGATAGGGACTACTTTTCACGCTAGGCATCAAAAGATAGGGACTACTTTTCACGCTAGGCATCTAAAGATAGGGACTACTTTTCACGCTAGGCATCTAAAGATAGGGACTACTTTTCACGCTAGGCATCTAAAGATAGGGACTACTTTTCATGCTAGGCATCTAAAGATGGGGCTACTTTTCCTAAGTTTAAGAAAGGGCAATGCTACGTTCCCTACTTAGCGCTAGGTAGACTTCTATTTTTTCTACCTATAAAATGCATTCATTTTTACCAACAAGCATTATTTAACTTGGTTCTTCATAACTTCCTAACATCATCCACTTTATAGCTAATAGTGAAGCAAAGTTGACTGAGGGACACATTGTTTAACATGTAATGACTAATAGAATGAAACTAGTAATAAGTACATGATATCACTGTTGTGACATGACATCTAATATCAGGTGTATGATACCACTGGTAAGACAGTGTTTATAAAAGTGATATTAAGTACATGTATGTCTACATGAAACTTGAAATATTGTTATGATTGTAGAGTCTTACAGGTCATAGTTTTAACTTTCATTGAAGTCCAAACATAAAAAGAATGGATGGTTAAAAACAAAACTGGCTATGAAATTAAATAGTTTTTCATATTGTTTTCCTTAAAATTTCCACAATAGTGCAATGTATACACAACGACAATCGATATTCTCAACCACAATCAAGTCGGCAACATTTTGACTGAAACTGTCTATGATCAGATGTTAGCAACAATTGGACCATCACTATGTACAACTGTTCACTTTCATCAGGACATATAAGACTTTACATGATTTTATTTACAGGAATAATTGATTCAAAAATCAAACAAACAATCAGAAAGTAAACATAGTGGACCATATCAAAACACATTTAAACAAGAGATGTGTGGATCAGGTTTGGGGAGGGTATGTTAAGGCATTCTCGAGTTATTGATCGGAAACGTAAAGGTTACTGACTGACGGACAGACCGACCAACAGAGGGACAGACCGACTGACATGTGCAAAGCAATATCCACTCTTCTTCAAAAAAGGGTCATAATAAAGCTTTGCAATATTGCTATGTGGAAATGAATTAACAATTACCTCCACGAAGGAGCCAGGAAACCATCCCACTGTTTTCTCCTTACAGCCCAGCCACCAGCCATTCTCTAACACCTGTAAACAAACAATATATAAATAATAAAGCAGGATAAATATATGGTATGTACTTATGTTTTTGTTTGAAAGACATTCTCTACTGAATACAAAGGCATGAAATAATGGAGTTTGACATTCATATGTTTCAAATTTATTAATTTTACATTAATTGCGAAAAAGTTCCTACAACCAATATCAATCACACTCAATGACTGCTTCCTGGGTTGCTAAACAGTACTTACACCAAATTTAGGGACTGTGATCAAAACCCGCTCAATGCAGGGTTTGAAATTATGACCTTCAGGTCAGGGGTCAATTTGTCTACCCCCTCTACCACTATATATTTAACATAAAAATATACAACAACATGAACCTTATTCAATTACCAAATATTGAAAATTACCATCAAATCGTACCATGTATCTATCTATCCATGACAAGTTATTGTAATAAAACAATGATTTGAAAGTCAGTTTTCTCCATAAAATATAAACTCCTCCCTTCAGAGAAAAGCAATTTTCTTCCACATTACTCGTAATTTAAAACTGCAGAAAGTGAACAAACCTGAAACACAGTTATCAAATCTCCCACTTCAAATTCCAAATCTCCAGCTTTCTCAGCTATGAATGTATGTACTGCTTTGTGAACAATACCAACTAAATCTTGTTTATCATCAGTATTCACTTCAAGTTGTTTATAACTATAAGGATCGGGATCTAGTGTTGCTGATTTCTCCTCTCTCTCATTCTTTTCCTCGATCTTCACGGGTTTTTCAATCTGGGAATAAAAATCAAGAGAATATGCTTATATAGCAATTCATCTAAACTTGACTGTGATGAACCCAATATCAGGGGGTGCCAACACAGCCAAATCCTCAATCCTGAAACTAAGTGGAATCAAAGAACTCATCCAGGGACTTGTCTGTGGAACACCTAAGTTGTCATCTTTTGCTTTTTTTTAAAAACATTAGTATTCAATTCTGTTCTTTCAGTAGCATATTCGCCCACCCAGAATAACTCATCGTATTTATATCGATCTGAAAATCGATCTCTGGGATCATGCATCCGGATTTCTGGAATTGTTCGAAAATTTGACACCCATGCAATATATTTATTTGAATCACTCTCCAGTCCACTTCCAGGAAAAATCAGTACATGGGTTGTATGAGAAGAGGTAATGACCTTGATTGGGTCTGAACCCAAACCTCCAGGGTGAACAGGAACCACCATTACTTTACCACTACCCATAAAGTCAAGAGAACACATTTCAAACATAACAGAACTTAGATATCTCAAGTCCATTGAGGTAGAAGATCACATATCTTCCATTATGTGAATGAAGTCTGCCACTAACTTTTTTGATACAAATGGGATAATGCTTTTTACATATTTGAGATTAAAGGGTCCTGTTCTGCCCTGAATCATTCACTTACAACTAAACAGAAATGAGGCCCACATAAAAGATTTTCAGCCTTATTAAACAAAGGTTTTGTTAGAATAAACAATATGTTTTCATACCTTCTTTATGTATGTTGTTGGTACATAGCCTTCTTGTTTAGTGTTATCATTCTTTCCTTTCATCCATCCGTTCTTACCATCAGTTTCTCTACACAGAATGACGTCCCCTTTATTCACAGTGAGTTCACCGTGAACACGAGCAACAAATGGATATAAAGCAACGTAGGAAACTTCTGCGTCTAAAATCAAACACATGAAATTTAATACACAGTAAGATATAGAGCTTAGTGATGATGTTGACAGTTCTTCAAAGGATTTCATATTGATATACTATGACCAACAGGAGATTATCATGAGTTATCTCCCTTTATCCCTTCTAAAGCTCTCTTCCTTTATCCCTTCTACAGTGTATGTATATAGACAAAATACAAACATAATACTATTTGCATCCTCACAGGGTGCTGTTCTAGAGAGGTTGCAATGTACTCTGCATGAATCAGACATGATGGTAAAATGACTAAATCTAAAATAACCAAGAACATACATCAAGCATAAGGACCTATATAAACTAGCCATATTCTACTGTGCATAATTGAGGTATCTAACAGGTTACTATGTCTTATACCTGGACATGAAGAATCTTTTGGCAGAGACACTTGTGACTTGGTAGGTGTTGTACTACAGCTTCTGTCTGACCCAGATTTCCTCTTGTCCTGAAAACAGACATCAATACAACGTACATATATGGATTGGAAACTGGCTGATATGGGTGAAACGATAAAGAGAAATAATTTACCCACAATCCTTAGAGCACGCTCGGTAAGCATCGTAAATTTCCACTGCTTATTGATCAGCTTAAGTCAGCAATATCCGTTCATTCTCTCGCAAACTGAGTGAAATAACAAAAGTTTGGAGAGGTGAATTATAAGTTTTATAGGTTTTTTTTGGAAAAAATGAAGGTTTTAAAGTTTTTTTTGGAAAAAATGAAGGTTTAAAGGATTTTCCAAAAAATAAAGGTTATTACAGATTTTAACGGTTTCACTAGGAGGTCTATAATGCACATATTGCTTCATGCAGCAGTGAAAACTTTTGACCATTTATTGTAAGGTCATCTTTACAAAACTGTTTGTGTGTGGCATCCAATACCACCAATTTTTGGGGTGGGTAAGTAGGAAGGTATAAGAGCAAAAAAATTGAGCCAGGAAAAAGTTCTATAGGTTAGTCAGGATACTGCAAACAATTTTAAGGGATGGCCTTGTCATAAATATTTAAATGCTTTTTACAAAGGTTCAAGCAATAAATTACAAATGTACAGTGCAATGAATATAATTAAACATATGAAACATCCAAATTTATACAGTATACGTACAGTGCATGGTAATAAAAGTTGTACATATTCCTCACAGGGCAGTCAGCTAACAATTATTTCATGCAGTATGTGAAATCATGAAACACAAACAAACCAATGCCCATAAAAGTTTGTCAGTAATTGTAATAGTGATACAGGATATTCAAATAAAATATGGAGAAAACAAGATATGTAGTCATATGACCTCTGATCTGTAAGTGTGACCTTGACCTTGAAACAAGCGGATTGAAACATGCGCTCTGCACATCATCTTGTTATCATGAACATTTGTGCCATGTTATTTCAAAATCCTTCAAGGGGTTCAAGAGATATGGAGCAGACACGAAATATAGTCATTTGACCTTTGACCTCTAAGTGTGACCATGAACTTCAACTGAGCCAGGAGAAACATGCGTTCTGCACATCGTCTCAATATGGTGAACATTTGTGGCAAGTTATTTCAAAGTCCTTCAAAAGTTATGGAGTGGACACGATTTATGACAGACACACAGAAGGACGGACAGACAGACAGACAACCCATTACGTGTTAATACCAACTTATTGAGTGAATGAAATTATTACCTTGGGTTGTATTTTGCAGTAGATTGGTTCAGCTTCTATTTCTTCCTCAGTTGGGGTAGATTTTCTGTGATTGGGTTCATTAAGAATGTAAGATTGTCTCAGATTAACTTCCTGTGAACTCTTCACCATGAAGGAGGTAACATGGGAGTCATCATGCATTTGTATTTCATTTTCTGTTTTGATATTGTCTGAAAATTCAACACAAAAATATAATATATGATCAAGGCTTTATACTTGTAAACATCCGAGCTAACATAACACACAAATAGACATATTCACATGTTAAGCAAGGCAGCAGATAAAATTTGTTTGAAGACAATGCATCCATAGTCATTTATCCTTTCACCTCTGCTTCTGAAGGGAAAATGCTGTCCTTTGGAAAGGACGACTTGGTAACCAAGGACCACTGGTTAGGTCAATTGACCATTGTATACAACTGACCTACTGATGAATAACTCGAGCTCAACAATTAAGACAGAAGTAAAGCTTATTTTGGATTTCAGGGGCCTTATTCACAAACATAATTTGACTGAAACTCAGACTTAGACTTTAAACTGTTAAATTTTCTTTTTTCCACTAAATAATTGAAACAGGATTAATTTGAATATAAAAAAAAGCGTTAGATTGGGTAGAACAATTATTCACAAAATATTCATTTGTTTAGATTGAAGGAATTTGAAAGGCTGGGAATTAAACTTTTGTAAATTTAAAGTCAAAGTCCGAGTTTCGGTCTAAATGTTTGCGAATAAAGCTCCTAGATTATTGAAATAACCGAGTTTTCAGTAAGTTTCTACCTGAACTACCTTAAGAAAGAGCAAACTAATTCAAGAGCTTGATACAACTATGGGTTGGAACCTGCAACATCAAGTCGGCCACATCATAAGAAATGAAGACAACTACATCACAAACTAATGAAACAAAACAGAAAGTATCCAGCACCGACAAAACATCATGCGTTAAATTCACATATCCAGATTTTTGCCACATGAAGCACTCTAAGCATATAACCCTGCAACACTTTATTACTTAATGTCTCTGAGATCTGAAGCATTCTTCTAAGCAATAATTTTACCCAGACCTGATACATTATTTCACTTTTCCACTACAGAGCGAGTCAACTGCTCATTTGCACCAATCATCCACTTCCCTGGTGTAAACAAACTCAACGAGAATCAGAAACACGACGGTATGTCGGTGAAACTTACTACATTTGATGCACATTCTTAGCGCAGTAATCCGCCATACAGTCAATGGTGTACCCAGCGAGTGGAACTATTATATACTCAGTACATTTAAAAGCGCATATGTTTTGTACCTGGGATATGTCTTTTAAATGTCATCTTATTGTGTTTTAAAATTCATCTTGATATGAAAATTGAATCGATGATTGAAAGAAAATTTAGCGTTCATCACTGCGTAAAATGAAATAATATGATAATTTCTTATCTTGCATTCCTTGTTCATGAAATTTGAGTTAACGCCTTAGATTTGATAAAAGTAGGGTTAGTAGGGCTCTTTCAAGAAAAAGTAGGGAAAAAGTAGGGTGCAAGTAAAAAAGTAGGGAAGTGTAGCAAAAGTAGGACCCACTTGACAGCCTGCATTTAACTTAGACACTTCGCAGGCAGAGAATTGTCTCCTTCAGAGACAAACTACAGCATCCTTCAATGGTGATTATCACAGTATTATAGAATTATAGAAGTGACATGTGAGAGAACCAAGATCTGGAGGCTATCTCAGGAGACCTCTAACTTTTTGTATGTTTTCCAGTAAAAATTTTGAAACAAAATAAAAAAAGTAGGATGAAAAAAAACAAATCTTTTTAGTTTGATTCAGTTTGTGTTATAGGGGGTCTAAACATTAAATTTCGAACACAATTTGTAAACAGATATGGGTATAGGAATTTACCAAATAGAGATGGGTGGAGTGTTGACTTATTTCTGAACGATAAAAAGACAACGATTTAGTGGCAAGCAGGGGAAAGAATGCTCAAGAAGAAATCTGCTTAAGGCAAGAGAATTACAGAATACTCCTTACGACCCCAAACCCAAATCACCAGTTCACATACAACTGGTCCGAAAAATTTGATACCACAATCTGAATCCGAAAGAAAAGGAAGTCTGCTAAAAATAGATTTACATCTCTGCACAAATCACTACCATGGATGTAACAACAGAATCACTATTTTATACAGTTATATCAGATAAGAACAAAGTGAAACTATAACCTTTGTCCATCACCGAGAATTTCCGCTAAAATTTTGAAAGATTTTAAATCCCAGTACCACTATGTTCCATAGATTTAACAATACCACTCGTGTTTTCTATACTTATCTCTTAGAGCTATGTTGAGACACCTTCATTATTTTACAACCCAAGTCTGCAATGCACTGATAACAAGATACAGTCAAGACAACAGTATGCCAAGAAGCCACGTGAAATGCGCAGGATATATAAAATTATAAGACAGAATTATTTTATTCTTTTCTACATTCCCAACACTTGAAGTCTTTATTTGCAAATGTATAACAGTTATATAAAGCTAAAACATAAAACACTAGATGCTAGAATCCCCTGTCTCTGTCCATCAAACAAGACTACAAGATAGTAGGCAAATACTCAACCATAGTCAACCTGTTAGTTGTGTTGGAATTTTATTCTGTTTTTCAACAATATTTCAGTTACCATCAGGGCTCTAGAAATCCACTAGCCCGACGTCCCAGACAACAGTAATTGCTGATTCGGGCTACCAATAGTTGAGTTCAGGACAAGTCTGTCTTATAGCCAATTAACATTGGACATTCTAAATATTGAACCAAAATCATGCATTACCCAAACTGTCAACCAATTTTCTCAGACAACTATAGCCTCCAATATTAGGACAAGTCATATTTAACATGTTTACTTGTCTGGGACCATTTGTATGATAGTCAGTTGACCTAACCAGACACTGGTTCACCAGACCTGTTCTTCTGCAAGAAACTGAATCAGAACTGTCAGACGAATGACTTACGATGTATCATCTTCAGAGAAACTGTCACTGAACACAGTAGCCTCACCTAAGGTTCGAACCTACAACCTCTCGACTGGCAGATATAAAAGCTCTGCCAACTGAGTTAACCGGGCAGGTCATGCAGTTACCTAGTTTCAAATGAAAGGCAACGGCTCTGAAGGAGGTGTATGAAATACCATACTTTAAGTGTACCCCCTTGATAGCCCAGAACTTGCCTTGGAGTCTGCCTTTATCAACTCAATAAATTATTTCCTTCTTTGTTTTTAATAAATTTGAAATTTAGTTCAAGAAAAAATAAATATTTCAGATGATTCGACACATTTGGTAAACTCTGAGAGCAGTTTGTCAAAAGGAAATACAATGTAACAATGAAGCAAATTTGAATCATTCTACAAATAGCAAGAGATGTTTAATAAATTCTAACATGCTTATACATTAAAACAAGAAACATGCACATACCTTAAAATATCACAAAATTTACTAAACTGGCACTTTAAGCATAATAAACATAAACTTCAAATTCATTATAAGTATACATCGCAGTTTTTATTTTACCAATATTGCCAACCCAAGAAAAATGTTAAAGAAACAGCCGAGATCTCTACATTAAATTGTGTATGAAAGCCAAGAAAAAAAGCACTAACCTTGTAGAGCTGGTTGCACGTAATTACTGGGGAACCATCCTGCCTGGTCCCCTACTGTGCCCCTCCACCATCCAGCAGTCTCCTTTCTATTGACCCGCACGTGATCACCTTGCTTTAGAGATAAATGTGTGCTTTGTTCTGCTTTAAAGTCAAACACAGCCTCGTAAGACGTACAACCTGAAAATTGCCACCAAAAACATTGGTAAATATCACAGCATTCTTACTAACGCTCCGTTCATTTCAATCGACTCATTAATAATTATGAGAATATTAACCACACCATGGGAATATGTATCTAAAACATTAGACATGGTTCATAGGTACTATGACTAATCTATGTTTTGAGCCCATACCTGTTTTGTTCCGATGAAACTGGCATAAAACCGGGTACCGGTACATTTTGCATTCACTTCTTGTGTTTCGTAATTATTTTTTATAATGCGCAGCTCATAAATTAATATTCTAGACATTTTTATAATGTGTTACACACTAAACATTATAGACATGTCTTTTTCCATTGATATGCAGCACATTAAAAGCCTTTTACAATTGTAGATGAAAGCAAGTGCTGTAGAATTACCCCTCCCACTAATAATAAGAACATTATTCATTGTTTGTACACCAAAATGTTTTTTACTAGAGATAATATTGTCTCTAAATCCAAGCATCTGATTGGCTTGTTTCTGAGCACAGTTTTAAAATCAACCAATGGCATGGCTGTTCTATAATCTTAAAGGTAGATTTTCGATTTTTCTTAATTTTCCATCACAATATGCAAAGTAATAATTTTGAGAAAATTACATGTTAATGCTTTCATACAGACATACTCTAAAACCTCGCATTATATCTTTTCTTAAAAACTTCCAGGAACTGCAGAACACGAGTATAATACAGGTATTTTATATGCTAGCACTAACTCGGCGCTTAGGTCAGGATAGAAAATTCTGATATATGTGGTTTTGGCAAACATGTAAGCAAAGTGACAAGGCAGCGTTGTAGAGTACATCTATATGAAGGCATTTATCATCAATTTTCTCATATTTACAACAATGCCTGTTTTGACAAAAATCAAGACTAAGTACCTTTAAACCCTGACCAGGTAATGACATCAAGGCTTTTTAAAATTTATGAATGAAATTAAAACCAGGCAAAACACTACAGTATTTTGACATAAGCCATACATAAATCAGCTGTTTTTGACAGGCTCTGGTTTTAACAAACTATTTCAATCTTGCCTGAATCACGGATATACAAACAAAGCCATGATCGTACTGCACGAGTGCCACGTGCATGCAACATGGAGTAACATACAACACGTTTTTCTCCCCCTCAAGGAATACTGGGATATCAATTATGAGTAAATGTACTTAATCATCTTCGCAACCATAATTTATCTAACACAGATTTTGATAATATATTTCACTGGAACTTAATAAAAAAACTGACACGAGATCCTATAATATATAATATAAACAAGCAAAATTGAAAGACGAGATAAAATTCAAGGAAACAAAACAACAACACAAGGTAAGGCATTCAGGTGCATACATTCAATCAAAACAACAGAAAATGGAAAGAAAATAATGGTCTTAAAAATGCTACAAAGTTATATTTTATGTTTACATTCATATTTATTCATACATAGATCACCCATTTCATCATATCATTGTTTATTATCATGCAAATTCTACAAGGCAGCATGTAAGCATACCGTACAAACCCTGGCTTTCATCTACTGATATCAGCACTATCTTGGTACACATTGGCAGTCCATTCACCATTCAATGATTAACGGGTCTACAGTAACAAGTAAGGCAATAATTGGACCCAAACAGTCACATCAACTAAAATCAAGTATTTTGACCAAAAACAAGTTAGGCATTTTGACCAAAAACAAGTTATGCATTTTGACCCAAAACAAGTTACCGTAGGCATTTTGACCAAAAACAAGTAAGGCACTCAAATTGACCAAAAACAAGTTAGGCATTTTGACCTAAATCAAGTTAGGCATTTTGACCAAAACTAAGTTAGGCATTTGACCAAAAACATGTTCCTGCAATGAAGTTAGGCATTTTGACCAAAAACAAGTTACTGTAGGCATTTTGACCAAATATAACTTAGGAATTTTGACCAAACACAAGTTAAACACATACATCTTCCTCGTCTGATATGTTGAAACAAAGAAACAGAATGATAGAAATTCTACAATAAATACTGGGCAATGTATTGCAGGAACAATTTCTACACAGATGTTTCATGTTATTTTAGCTGTAGTAAATGCGATATATTTGATAGCAAATAACAGCGAAATTCCTGAGATATAGTTTGAATTGGTAAAATTCTGAGAAAACAGCAATTTCAGATAGTTTTTGTTTCAGATAGTTTTTTTGTTTCTAGGAAACATTTTATTTTCAATTCTGGCTAATGCAGCCTAATAAATTAGCAGCAAATGTTTGTACATGTATTATTGCAAATGAAATCAGAAAGATAATACATGTACAAGTTAATGCAATAGTAAGTTGATAATGGAACTTCCTAAAATAAACAAAGTTTTGTCTTCACTTATAGTTGTCACCAATAGGAAAGACCCTTAAGCCAGGATTTTCCAAACAAGAAATCGTTATTTCTTCATAAAACGAATATTGCGTCCTAAGTGAATGTTAATGATGCTGGAGTAGAATTTTGTGTTGAAATGTATATTCTTTCCATCATACACAGTGAAACAGTTGAACAATGTATATATAATATACCTTCATCGTCATCAACCGTATCGGGCGTTGGAACCAATTCTGAATACTCCAGTCCGACAGCATCCTTATTTGATCTCCGTTTCCGTAAACCCGCATGCATTTGATCAGGTTGCCATTTTGCTATACAAAATGGACAAAAAAATAAAAAAACATGCAAAAAGTAATATCTACTGGTATCTACGCTACAGGATGACTATAATTACAATACAATATATTGTTGTATACTGGGAAAACAACACAAATATACAAGTACATTCTAATATATTGCGGGGGGAAAACATGAACAAAATTAAAAGGTTAACCAAGAATTTTGAAAAATTTCATCCAAACACATCGAAATAAATTCACAAAAAAAGTAACTTCAGAAATAATTAAGAGCTACAAATCTAACATTAACATTAACCTCACTCTTGTTTTATTAAAATTTGCAAGTTTTAAAGTTACAGTGAATACGTTATAAGATTAGTGATTTCGGTGAGGGTTTAACAACATGGACAGTTTTCAATATCAACATTAAACGTACCATGAACATAAAGATTTCCCAGTATACAATTCATAGATAAAATGGCAAACAAATTAATTCATAGTACGCATTCATTCTCATGGAGATTTAAATCAATAAAATAAATAATCTACAGCGAAACCTCTCCAGAAGGGTGATGCTGAAGGGAGGTAACTGGCTTACTGCCCAGAAAAAAGCTACTGCACTGGAGAGTTTACATTGTATTATTCCATACTATCTCAGACTTTGCCATAATTTTGGCAAGTGTCTACGTCAAACAACAAGTCTGAAATCATTCTTGCTAGCCCAAACTTATATAACACTTATTTGTCAGTCGTAATTATGAGTGTATACATTTTGTTTAAGTCTTGGATGGATTTTATTTTTTAAGCACTTGCCCATTTGAGAATTCTCGCAAGCCCAACATTTAAGTTACTAGCCCCTGGCTTTCGGCTAGCGGGTTATGAGAATCCTTAAAATAATTCAGGGATAGGCATTATTAAAGATGGCTGAAATGAGAGATGTTTCTCTAGCAAGAAACATCTAATTCGAACCATTTCAAGTATCTATTTAGCTCTCCATGAAAATAAATGGTATTACGAAAATCACAAAATGCACAAAAAACAGCATTCATTTAAAGGTGTATATCATGCTTGTTTTTCGATTATTATTATCATACAGAGACTAAAACGATATTAAAAAAGAAAAATATTTTGCTTTAGATATCAATATAACATGCGCATGCTTAAACAAATACTAAATAATCAGTGATTTGATACTGTACTTTATAACACTCACGACACTGAGATCACACGCTGAGATCACACGCCGAGATCACACGCTGAGATCACACACAAACACACAACAAATCCTTTTACGTAAAAACAAGCACTTACGACAAAAGAGTAAGATAAATATCAAACACATACTAATGTGACTCTTTGTTGTATAAATATCTATAAACCTACAAGATAATACTTTATATAAGAGATTTGATATAAATAAATCATTCTTGACTTTAATATACCAGTTTGTTTCCTATTTCCTATCTTCGCCGTTAAAAAACAAAAACAAAGCCTGACCTTGATCTTCATAAAAAAAGTCTAGACATCGAATCCGACATTGAAGTTCAGGTAAAAATCTAGGTATCACATTTTTTAATTGTTCGCTTTAGTTACAAACAAAACTGAATATAAATTTGTATAAGCCATAAAACTAAGATTTAATGAAGCTTTTTTCCAAAAAATTTAGATTTCATGAAGCTTTATTTACGAATAATTTTAGATTTCATGAACCTTTCTTTCATATAATTTTAGATTTCATGCACCTTTTTTCGAATATTAATAACTTCCAAAACTTTGAAATACCGAAACAAAGATTCCATACTCCCAGGATGCGTGCTAACTCAAACATAAAATGACATCTAATACATTTATGCTTGCAACTTGGGTCTAGACTATAACGCACAAAATTTTCTTTGAAAATTACGGAAATTCAACCAATGAAGAATAAATGCATGTTATTTTACATGAGTTTTACAACCGAAGTCATATGTTTCCACTAAAAGCTCGAGTTTGCACGAGTTTATAATGAAGTAAGCAGCTGCATACTGCATCACGTATCCTCGTTCCAACAATAACTCGATATGAATATAAACAGACACATGTTTTTTTTTGTTCCTTCAATATTATATTGTCCGTGAATGTAAGCTAAGAAATGCACCTGTTTACTTAATCTCGAACTCAACGGGGAGAGCGCAGAACGAGAGTATCTACGTATTTTTTTGTACACAGATAAACTACTTTCGCTCTCCCTCCTCCAACGACTATTGTCAATAGTTTTGTAAAATTAAATCTTGCACATGTCTGCATCCGTTGAAAACTCTTAAAAACCTCCCAGAAGTTTTACACAACAATTAGAGAAATAAATTACACTGTCTCAAACAGCTGAGCACATAATGTAGTGAAATAGAGCCCCAGCCCCACACAGCCACTGTATTCCCTCACTCATTTAAATAACCCTGAAGTTAAAAATCCATTCGTAAGTCAGCTATTATGACTATAATTAAATAATATTGGATGCTAATTGTAAACATGCAGTTTGAAAAGATTTAAACAAATTGTGTACACTCATGGGAGAATTTACCTTCAACGTTACACAAGAACAGAACAGTTAATAATTAGAGTTAAGAGAAATCCTTATGATGTTCTGTGTATACAATTCACGAGTATTAATCAGAGATCCAGATAATGTTTAGGAACAAAGAGTCTTCACTCTCATGCCTTAAGTCTAAAACAAGGAATACCCCTAACAAATATATATACATTCCATTTTTCTTGTAAAAAATTAGTAACATTAAAGTGCAGAAAGTGTCAGTGATTTTTCATTTGTTTCATGACACACAAAAACAATTTTAAATACGTATTTCCCATATTTTAAAGCCTAATAACACATTTACGCATCTTATCTGAAGCTCCGATTAATATAACACAGCTAAGCAAATATCCACTGGGAGCTAAGTGGGTCTAATTAGACCCCTTATTGCCTTGAGATGAATTATTTTAGGCAAATGTATAAAATAATTCAGGGGCCATCACTCATGCACCACTACTTCATTTTTGCAACCAAATTTAGGATTCTAGCAATTAAGTACAATAATTACATAACATGAGCATGGTGAAATCAATATTTAGTCAGCAATTTTGGCTTATTTCGGGGATTCTGAGTATGTTGACTATACTTTAAAGACTCTGAAAGTGAATCAATATCTGGGCTAGATTGAAGGACATCAAAAGTATTGTCATGGTTCCTTAAATTGAACCTTAAATGGCATTTGTGTTGTTTTGAAACATTAAGCATTTTTCAATATATTTGAGCCCTGCACAGTGGTCAGTTGACAAAACAAGTGTTCCTAGAGTACCAACCAGTACTAACCAGCTCTTCCGCATGCCGACAACTTCCAAATATTAATCCAAGGTGGAGGAAAAATGACTTTGGATGTACTATATTCAGTCAAATTGTCATAGAGAACCTACGCCTAAGCGGGGTTCAAACCCAGGACCTCCAGACTGGCAGTCAACCTAGGCCTCACCTGGGGTTCAAACCCAGGACCTCCAGACTGGCAGTCATCCTGGGCCTCACCCAGAGTTCAAACCCAGGACATTCAGACTGACACTGTTAACCTGCGCCTCACCCAGGGTTCAAACCCAGGACCTCTAGACTGGCAGTCAACCTGGGCCGCACCCAGGGTTCAAACCCAGGATCTCCAGACTGGCAGTCAACCTGGGCCTCACCCGGGGTTCAAACCCTGGACCTCCAGACTGGCAGTCAACCTGGGCCTCACCCGGGTTTCAAACCCAGGACCTCCAGACTGGCAGTCAACCTGGGCCCTGGGCCTCACCCAGTGTTCAAACCCAGGATCTCCAGACTGGCAGTCAACCTGGGCCTCACCCGGGGTTCAAACCCAGGACCTTTAGACTGGCAGTCAACCTGGGCCTCACCCAGAGTTCAAACCCAGGACATCCAGACTGGCAGTCAACCTGTGCCTCAGGAGTTCAGCTTTGGAGTTCATTCACAGATTAGGTGAATAATTGAGTTTTCGTGAAATAAAAATATGAATGTAATGTTGCTTTATGTTAACACTACCTATACAATGGATGGAGTCCAAGTTAAAAGAACAATATCCCTATCTACCGTACTATAATTAAGGTAAATACAGTATGAACACTATCAACCAATCAATAATTATTGATTAGCTAGCTGTTTCACTGTTTTGAAAGACAAATTAAGCAGCTATAAATGCAGAGATGATGATAAAAGTTACTTATTCATGATATAAATAAATATAAATAATCAATTGAAGGCTTGTAATCGGGGTTTATAATGCCACCGGCGGCTGAAATAATATTGATTCAAAATGATATTTCAATGGCTGTCTTGCATACATAATGCAGTTTCAGTCCATTAGCTTTCACAGATTGTGACATGATTGCATCAATTTCCATTATGTAATAAAATTATAATGTCATAAAATAATTACTAAAACACTGCAGGAACTAGACACAACAATCATTCAGCCAACTTGCTGCACCAATTGTGTGAATAAGTTGTACCGGTATGATGAATGTAGTCAAAAATGGGTAAAATACGGTCTTTGTACATAGTCTGCTAAGTCTGAATATATTAATCACAAATTCATATCAAATTTAAGCTATCAATGAAAGTGACACTTCTACACCATTTTGTCACAAAGGGGTCATAATTCTGTAATGCTTAACTGGACCCTAAAGGTCATGTCATGAGCATCTACGGTTCACGGAGATCACATGAATGAAGATTCAATGAGCATCTACGGTTCACGGAGATCACATGAATGAAGATTCAATGAGCATCTACGGTTCACGGAGATCACATGAATGAAGATTCAATGAGCATCTACGGTTCACGGAGATCACGTGAATGAAGATTCAATGAGCTATAAGGTTCACGGAGATCACGTGAATGAAGATTCAATGAGCTATAAGGTTCACGGAGATCACATGAATGAAGATTCAATGAGCATCTACGGTTCACGGAGATCACGTGAATGAAGATTCAATGAGCTATAAGGTTCACGGAGATCACATGAATGAAGATTCAATGAGCATCTACGGTTCACGGAGATCACATGAATGAAGATTCAATGAGCATCTACGGTTCACGGAGATCACGTGAATGAAGATTCAATGAGCTATAAGGTTCACGGAGATCACATGAATGAAGATTTCTTCAAGATAACTTTCTAGAAGACAGCAGAAAAATGTATCGTAAAAAACTGATATGTTCACTTCATATCAAAGTACAATACAGTTTGAATGCATATTGCAATATACCGGTATATCGTGACACCACTCCATTGGACCAACACTTTTGTGCAATAGACCACCCCCCCATATGACTGCAAATGACTCCTAAACACACCCTCACACAACTTTGTTGAGGAACAAATATTACAAATTGTCCATAACCATCATGCCTATATCTAAAGTCAAATATCATGAAGTGTTTTATACAAAATCACTGAAAATGAAAGAACATAAGGACAATCAAATACAGACACAACATCAATGGATTTCTACTTAAAACAAAAAGAAAGAACTACTCACAACACATAACATCACAACACCAAATACAGTTAACTACATTCTAAGCCTATCATACATAGTTACAATATGACGTATACGTGTAAGTGAGTGAACCATTGTAAGAGTAAGGACGTATGTACCTATATCTTCGTCCGGCATTACCGACTCCCCACCATTCGGTTCTGGTGCGTTGTTCTGTGAGGTCATAGGAATATCTGACCTTGAATTGTTCACCCAGAGATCCTGTACACGGTTCTTGGTGGGAGAACTCTGCAATATAACAATGAGAGTATTACAAGAGAACAGAAGGTTACCCACACATCTATAAAGACAAAATCTGTCATTTTTCTACAAACGCCTGATTGCTGTAGAAGTCTTTTGATCTTATGTGCATTGTACCTATATTAACAAGAAATGGGCAATGCTCCCAAACCAGGTTTTAAACTTAATTATTTGTAACCAAGCCTCTGTTTGTTTAATGAATACATGATGCTCATCTATGCTGCAAAGGTGCCAGAGGTGATACATGCATACACACACTCACAGTTAGATATATTATATATCTTCGAAAACCTGGTTAATAAAAAGTCTTTTATTACATTTTTTCTAAAGAAAATGATGACTTTTCCCTTTGTTTTTATTTACATCAATAACGTATATGTACATTTCTTACACAATAATATTACATGTTCAATATTTGCAAAATTCTGATAGTGTAATTACTTTTGTTTTATTTTCCCCCCGACATATTCCCTTCAAATATTTCTCAATAATTATTTTGCTCCACTTTTTCCAGCGATACCGATCCCTTGCATCAACTTTCTCTTGTTGTTACTCAATTTTGTTTGCTTAACTAATGGTGAAATTTGTTGATAACCGCTAATAAACAATAATTATTGAGAGCATCAATATTCCAACAAGAGATTACTTCCTGTAAAAGCGGATATGTCCCTCATATCTAATGGGACATACAGGCAGTGATAGGCCTAAATACCTGCCCTATAGAAATCACTGCACTACAAAATCGGACAATATGTGCAACCAGGCTTGATACAAGGGCTTTCCACAAAGTTTGATTAAAATCCAACCAGCAGTTCCGGAGGAGTCGTCCACATAAAATTTGTGACAGACAGACATAAGAACAAACAGATGCACAGACAGTCAGCCTGAAGAAAGTCAATACAGTGAAACCTCAACAATACGACCACCATTGGTTCTGAAGAAAGTCAGTCTTAGTTGTGAAGTTGGTCTGATTATTGAGTTAAAATATGGAAGACAAATTAAAAAACTGGTCCATGAAAATAGGGTCTCACTATTGAAGTGATATTAATTTTAAGGTGGTCATCAAGTGAGGTATTATAGTTCTGTAATTCTCCCCATGTGGAGACATAATAAATCTGGGTTTATTTTGACTATTTTGGGAAGATGACCCATACCCTTCAAATTTGGGAATTTTTGTGTGTTTATCTAAGAAACTGGGAAAAAGATTAGCAATTTCAGCAAGATGTTAGGAATAAAAATAAAGGATGTAGTGATTAATTGATCACCAATTGCTATTTATATAAACTGCCCATGAGAGAGACGCCTCAAACTTTGTCAATATTTGGCTAAAATGAACCAAATATTTTTCTTCAGATTTATTGGGAAATTTTACATTCAAATTGGGAAAAATATAATTATACTTTTTGGCATTGGGAATATAGACGAAAAACGGCTATAAAAACAGCCGAATTTTTTTGGTAAATGTATACAGACAGGTAGGGTTACGAAATTTACTCCAAAGATTCTCAACATATACAAGAAGTCAGTATTTCTGTATCACTTAAAACAAAATCTTTACAATGGCCATGAAATTAATTAGAACAAGCATATATATGATACATATTCAATCATTTATTTCCTGTTTACCATTGTCACCGACAATGTTTACTGAAGATTATGCAACCAATCAAAGGCTAGGATTGTTTTACAAGTTTTTCATCTCATAAAATCGGCTGCAATCATTATACCAACCAGACATAACATGTTTGTACATAAATCACAGAACACCAGGAGATAGGAAAGAGAGCAAGAATCAATAAAACTGAAATGTATGAATGGTTTGGTTAGACACAAATATTACTGTTAGATGCAATATTGGCTTTGATGCAAATTTAATGCATACATGTGTCTTGGGGCTTATGCCATATTAACAACTTTTGCTAACATATTCATAGGAGATGGCATCTACTTGCAGGAAATATAGGACTACCAGACTGCGATACAATATGCCATAGACACATGCTGCCACACACAGTAACATTAAAACACTGGGCCAACAAGTCCTAGTTCTACCATTTCAGGTTTTTTTTAGCCATTATTCAGCTATATTCCCAATGCCAAAAAATTTTGTTTTCCAAATTTAATGTTAAAATTCCGCATAAATCAGAAGAAAAAATTTGGTTCAATTTAGCCAAAAATTGACATAAGTTAATAGGTTTTTTTATATAAATAGCAATTGTCCATTAATTAATCACTATATCCTTTTCTTTCATTCCTATAGTGTTGTGCTGTAATTGCTAATCTTTTCCCCAGTTTCTAAGTTTAACGCGCAAAATATCCCAATTTGAAGTGTATGGGTCATCTTCCCAAAATACCCAAAATAGACCCTGCATTATAATGCTGAGCAAGGAAAAAGGAACACTGCTCACGACTACAGAATGAAACAGCTAGGGCTTGAACTTTCTGCACTCAAGATAGACGCTCTAACTCTGAGCCACAGATCAAGTTGTAATATTAACAGCAGCAAAGTTGACAATATCAGTGTTTTGAGGTTTCCAATCAGAGCAGAGTTTGTAAGAGGCTAATGACTTTAAATGAGCTATTTCTAGTCCGCACATCACAGACAACAAACGCTTCTCTTGGGACAAATTCATAACCTCTGAAACGGCTCTCACTGCACTCAACCTAATCAGCTAACCAGACGAGCTGTCTCAAGTTGGAGAATCAAACAAATAAGTACTGTATAGCGGGTTATATTGGCAGGGGTTTTAATTTGGCGCTATTGGCGGTCAAGGTCTAATCCGCCAAAATAAACGCCGCCAAAAAGTGTAACTAAAATTAGTGTAACCTTTCGCCACGCATTTGTTAAATCTGAAAATGGCAGTGTATCAAAATTAAACACAGCCAAAAAAGAGAACTCGAAAAACCGCCAAAATTTGGCAACGCAGAAATAAAGCGCTATGTTCCATAATTAACTTGATTGCAACAAGGACTGTAACAGTGACCTAAAGGACATATTGGGAACATACACTATAATCATTCAGACATAAAATTTATTTTGTGGGGAATTTAAAATCCTAATAAATCAGATGTAATGTTATGGCGCTTTGACACAGCAGTACCTTCGAGGCAAGCATGGAGAGGGGGTGGGAATGAGTGTCAAAATTAATTATTCTGAACAAGTAAATGGATGATTATGTGGTGTTGTTGTGTTAAAGAGTTTTACACCTTATTTCTACAGCATTTCAGTTGTCGGGCAGTCAGTTGACCAGAGATTGGGATTTTTTCGGCAGATCAGGGCCTGGGTTACCTTCCTGCTTTTCTGCAAGCAACCGACAACTTCCTCACATGAATCAGAGGTGAAGGTTTGGGTGAATTATCTTCAGTCAAATTTCTCAGAGAGTATACACCTCATCCAAAGTTTGAACCTACGACCTCCACTGGAAATTGCATCCTCAAAGCCAACTGCATAGGGCCCTTTATAAAGTGAATATGCAAAAACAATGCAAGTTGATTTATAGCAATGCAGATAAATCACTGTTGAATGAGAGTAAATTGTATACAGTTGGACCTCGTTCATTCGAATACATCGAGTCCGAAATTTTATTTTCAAATAATACATTGTTTCGCATTGCCCATTTCAATACGACAGGCATATGAGTATATCAGGACCTGATATTTATTTTGGATGACACCAAGTATTTGGATAGAAGATTGCCGAATAAACGAGGAGCGACCATTAAATTTCTAGAGATGAACCCCAAAACTCGTCTAAACTGCATGTAAATGACTCAGCAGAAAGACCAGGTTTTGTTACTTTTACCCCATTGTTTTATGTTACTTACTGTTTTCTTAGCTTTTCGTCTTCGTATACATATTATACAGAGAATGAGGATTATTAGTAAAGCCAATCCACATACTGGTACACCAATGTATATAATATAATCTGATAACCCACCTGGAATGTATGAAACATAAATCAGTACAGAATACAACATAGGACTTAACTAGTCTGAGCCAATTTTTTTATTTTTCATATAATTCTTTTTTCTTTTCTTATTATTTCAAGCACAATACTTTGGGAAGAACAACATAAAATTCAGTTGCACTTGAACCAATTTTCCATGGGTCCATCTGGGTTTCTCCGACTAGGTTAAAGCTAGATGTGTCCACAGGACACGGAGGCCCCCGCTATGGGGCTTTTCAGTAGAATGTAAATTACCTTATTTCAATAAGTGCTTGGCAAATTTTTATTTGTTACATAGCAAAGACATAATGCGTGAAATTAATACAAGCGTTATCATAACAAAAGGGGGCATAATTCAGTACTGGAAACAATGAGACAAGAGTAATGGCCCTTGATTCTTCCAGAACATATTTGTGTAATGAATACTGCTATATCTTCAGATTTCAAGGGTTTGACACAAAATTATGGTGATTCAGTTTTTGTAAAGAATCTGTCCCAACAATGGTATGCCGATTCCTTAACTCATCCATTTTAAGGAAATGTTTCTTTAGCAATAAAGCATTCTTTCAAAAGGATATGTATGTATACAAATGATAAATATACCTCCAAGAATGGTAGACTGTCCTTTGGCTGCGGGAATCAATGGTTTACCAGATAGTGGGGTTAATGGAACTGCATCTGTGGTCCTTAGTGACACCGAATTCAAACCCACTGTAGCAGACGACAGTGATGTCTCACTTGGTGTAGGGGTACCATATAAATGACCAGAATACTCTGTGGAACTAGAAATAAGGGAATCTGAGTTGACCATTGTCCCAGACTGGTCGGTGGGGTCAACATTGTCTACCATAGAATTGTCGCTGGAAATCATAGAACTAACAGACGAAACACTACTAGCACTTTTTGAGACTGAATCACTTGATAATATTCCATTGTCTGATTGCGATTGGTCTTTGGATTGCTTAGCTATCACAGATTTGCTGTCCAACGAATCGTTTGAAGATTGTGTAACACTTTTACTAATTGAATCAGTCACAGTTGATTGTCCGTCTGTCTGAGTCCCTGATATTGTCGTGGATTGCACTGATTGATGTGTGAGTGATATAGGGTCTGTGGTTGCCATAGGCACCTGGTCGCTAGGCAACGGTTGTGTGGCATGTTGCATAGGGAATTGAGTTGAGTCAGTTGTACCATCATCATAACTGCTATAAACTGTATTCGTATCTGTAATTCCATCTGAACTACCACTTAAAGTGCCATCTGTCGTCGATGGTAACACTGACGACCCTTCTCCAGAAACTGTATCGGAAGCATCCATGTTAGCAGACATCGCTGGCAGAATTGAAATTTAGATTTTTTTCTAACTTTCAAACTTCCAAAAGCAATAAATCTGAAGTAAAAAATATCAATATTCACAAATCAACATTAATTCCAGATAATTGTGTACATATGTGGGTAAAACTAATCAACTTCTGAAGCTCTTGGAAGTATAATAAATAACACACCAATTTTTAAAATATCAGAGAAACTCAAAAAAAAAGAAAACTAATGGTTAAGAAAATGCTAGGATACAAAATCTTCTAAGACATGTATCCTATAGTATCCTATATCTCCAAATATTTGTATATCCTTTCAGTACATTAAGATCCTTATGTTATTGCAAACACACATGTAAACACTCTCAAATATCAGTGTAATTAATGATAAATCTCCCAATGGGCTAAGCTATTGCCCTCTTAGAAAGTTTCCGACAAATTCACCACAGAATTTTGAGACTCACAAACATTCTTTGACTTCTGTAGACAGGAAAATCCCGAGACTTGATAATAATCCACGAATGTCATGCACAATCTAGGACCGATATTATTCAATCCGTGTCATAAATTTCAGCGTCAAACAAGAACGGTCCGCAATTTGTTATTGATGTTTTTTTCAGTTATCTTTTCCACATCAATCACAATCTAACCTAAATATAGACTAAAAAACACTCAAAAATCAAAAGCTCCAACATGAGTCATATTCAATTACACTGCATAATGTTATAGATTTCCGCTGATATAATACGACATCTGCACTTTAACCATTTCCTGAGTTAATCAGCGGTTGAGTTAACTCGAAACTCCCTTTTCCTCTCAAGCACCGAATCCTCTGATGGGAATTTCACACAATTTTATCTCACCCAGTGATGATTTCAATACATTTATATTGTGCAATACACTTACGTACATGTACTACCAGTATACAGATTTCTCTCTCTCTCTACTACACATACCACATAAATTCAAGTAGTGAAAATTTTCTGCGAATTTATTCTCTCTCCGATCTACAACATACTCGCAAATAATCAAAAACAACACCGTTCAATGCTCTTATTCCATCAGGATCACCCTTGTTAAATATGAAGAAAAACACGAGCACACGCCAGAATTTCCCGCTGTGTTTGCATTTCAGCAATTTTCATGCAATCTCAGATATTCACTCAATACGGTTCTCAAATAAAAGGCAGGATTCAGCATTCCTTTGTCCTATTGATCGAGATATCAGCAAATTGTTTAGAAAAATTAGAAATTCCACGTTCTCAATGTCCAGATTAATCTTCCCATCGAGATTGTCACAGAAACGCAGATGTATTTTGTCTTTTTCAATTGTGCTCTTGTTTTCAAAGTTGTCTGAGACCGAGATTCAATTAAAAAAACGGTATTTTTTCTATATTTTTTCCATCAGCAAGTGTTTTTATATTTCTTGTGAGATATTACCATTTAAATCCACGAATAAAATCAAGCGCTATGGCATCCTCGTATTCAGTCAACACTATTTTTATTAAAGAGATAAGACTTTGTTGAAAATAATTCACCAATTATTTTCATCAAGACCATTTAGTTAATCAAGTATATATGTATAGATTTGATCAGTACCAATACTTACTTACAAGTGACAATTGCTCACAGGTCAATAAACTGAATTGGTTCCACAAAATTAAAGATATAAACATAAATATTCAATTCTCACTGACTTGATAATTTGTATTGACTTTACCAACTTCAAAGGAAATGGAGCCAAACTACCTTTGGAAAGTGACCGTTAAATTGTTAACAAATGCTAATTATAGTTATAAAAGGACCAGTTTATCCAAGTACTGATACATTTCTTTGTTCACACAGCCTTAGATCGTTACATAATTATACACATGTTTATACAATTTTCCAGGTGAGTCTCAAGTCTGGCATTCACTTTGCGGAGATAAATTCACACTACGACATTAAAGATAATTTCCAAATTTCACTAAAGATAACTAGAAACTTTCTTTATCCAACCAGCATTTAAATCTTACGAGTGAAAAATCTAAAAACCACTCAAAGACCGTAATCTCCAAAGCCACAATATCAAGAGAAATCGATGCCTATCCAAAAAAAACGTTCAGTACAAAAAAATGAGTTCTTGTAATACACTGAAAATTTTACTCCACTTTCTAATATATATGTAAATTATGGTAATCCTACAAAAACTGGAATATTCTGATATTCTGTAACAGTGACAGCTGTAGGTACTTACTCCAGGAAAATTTTCTATCTAATGATGCCAGTATCATATTTCATGTTGTAGAGAGAAAATATTCTCCGTACAGCAGTGTGGAACAAGGAATTCCTTCGATTTTCACTATAGCTTTTCGTTCCTGGACCTTCGATTTCTTCCAATATTTTTTCATACAACTTCAGCTTCTACTTCATTTCTTTAAAATACCTTAAATTTTCACTCACATTTTGTTCAAATACCTTCAATTTTTACTTGGTTTTGTTCATATAACTTCAATTTTCACAAGTCATCACATTATATTGTATCTGTTCTTTATATAGTACGTAATATACCAAGACACAGAACGTAATATACCAAGACACAGAACGTTATAAAATCAGCATTCTTCGTTAGGAAAATTTCCAGTTACTTCATCACAATCTGTTCCAGTGAAGTCTGTACAATAAATTAACTTCAGTCGATTTCAACAACAAAGTTCATTCATAGAAACTGATGATGCAAGTATGTCCATGTTGTGTATTCTTCATAACATTGTCAGTGAATAGGAGTGTACAATATCTTGGCATCAACAGCAGGAATCGACAACAAAACCTTCATCGTTACATATGAACACACTTCACAGATGAACATCACTGCAAATACAGAGAGATATCATTTTATAAAGAGCATTAATTATTCAATAATGTAATGATACAAATGTACAGGGATTTGATACAAATGTACAGGGATTTGATACAAATGTACAGGGATTTCCCTGACATAGAAATCTAAAGTCCCTGACTCCCTTTTTCCACTTAATGTGCATCCCTGGGACCCCTAAAATAAACTTTTGTCATGTATAAACTGCATTATCCGGTACCTTACAAATTTACTAAGGACCCCCAATTTGTCAAACACGAGGGTCCAAGGACAGACCCTAGCTGAAAAATTCTAGGGAAAAACCTGTATAATATACAAAGAGTATGATGCAATCTATAGTTAAATGTGAAAAAAGGGTGTAGGTGCAACAGTATAAAGTCCCAGATACACATTTTTTGTTCTTCTCAAAATAGACTGTGTTGTAAATATCACGAGTTGATGCATTTTACAGCATTGTGATCGTCGAGACACTGCAATATGCCACAATGTGCCAAGCCAATTGTATGAGTCATCAGTCCATTGAATGCGCTGAGGGACAGGTCTATCTGCCTCTCTGCTTCTTCATGGATACACTAGTTTTGCAATCATCTCGGAGTATGAAAGTTTTAATGTTTTATAACTCAATTATAGCCTATTGTACGCCCACTCTGTCCTTGAATTTATTTGCAAGATAGACCATTATGAAGCACATCATACTGTTATCATAAAAAATATATTTAAATATTCAAAATCATTTTTTTTTAAGTTTTTGTATTGTATTTAAATACAGGATCTTACATAAGTGGTCATTTTTTATTGAATTTATTAAATGAGTCTTCTAAAAAGGATATAAAACAAGGCTTTGGTAAACTGAAAAGCTGACACAACAAAAAATCTAAGTTCCTACATTTTTTTTTCATTTTTTAAACACAACATATGCTTTGCAAATGATTATATCATAGATCATATTCGAATTAACAAGATAATAATTATCAATGAAATAAAATGTCATTCTTCATACAAAATGATTTAACAATGTCAATTAACATCATTTGAGCACAGCTATGTCATGGGGTTCATAACGCCACTATACATTACTTTATGCAATGCATAAATAATGTCATTTAGCATATAAATATATTACTTGACCCTGTATAAGTCTAAATGAAGAAAATTTACTCCGAATTCCAAATATAAATGGGTGTTATTACCCCTCTACATCAGACTAGTGGCCCTAGACAAGACTGGATCCACCACTGCACTGTACATTATGTTATAATAAGTATAATAATACATTACAATACCAAGAAATAAATTGTTCATCCACATGAGATAAATGAAAATAAGAGATCATCTGCATACAATACAAAAGCTGAAAAAAAATACCATTTATCTTTATATTCATGACACATATCAAGCTAAATTTCTAAATATTTCATTTATTTCTTCAACTGAAATGATATTTATGCACATCACATCTTCCAAATCACCGAATCATCCCACCACATCTAGGCACAAGACAGCTGGACACAGTTATTCGCAACAGGTGCACCACAGTAACTAGTTTCATGTATATTATACGCATATCTCACAATATCTATAAACAGCAAATGCTACAAATGCGCATTACATAATTATAATATCATATAAATTTATAAACACCTTACAGAACATACATGTATGTTCAACAACTTGACCCCTTTCAAATGCATACCTCCTAAAATCCCTTCTTTAAAGTCTAATTTCCATATTATATTTTAAACCCTCTCACTTAGAAGTTTCATTTTATAGTGACTGACACGTCAGATGCATTGAAGCATTCTGCGGACATTTACATATAGCTTTGTATCAAATAACTGACACACTATGACTATTCAAAATTACCACATGTTACAAATTATATACAAGGCTATCAAATAAATAAGACATCTTAAAATGTAAACTACCCACTAATATTTATTCAGATGAATGAAGGATTTTACAGATAACTTTAGAATTATGGCCATTTATATACAGTTTTATCAATGTATTAATATATATATATACATCAAGTATATAATTAATAGATGTTTGGCTCAATAATTGCTACGTCAATAAATGTGCCAAACACATGCTGCAAAATTGCCAAAGCAAAACAAAGGACAAACTTTGGATTTCTCACATTTCTTGAACTTACCCAGGTAAGCGAGAAAACAACTAACACAATATTATATCATTTTATGCAATGATGAACGCTAAATTTTCTATCAATTAACGGACATTTTCATATCAAAATGAGTTTTTGAAACACAATAAAATGTCATTTAAAAGACATATCACATGTACAAAAATGTGCATTTTTAAATGTACCGAGTATATAACCAGATTGAAACTGCTCAAAATTCAAATTAATACTATGCAGGATTTTTAAGCATCATATTTAAGTACATGTATACCATATTCAAAAACATTAATAAATGCAGACCAGTCAGTTATGTCATTAAATCCAACACTACAGAAATTTTCCCACAGTTAGACACGGGCAGGTTACAGGTTAGATTCCTCTAATTAACAGAAGAAATGTTAAGGAGTTTGTGGTCACATACTGGATTTGAAATGTCATGAATCTGCATTATTTTGCAGTTTACCAAACTAACATGAAACTGCAGATTTGTAGTCTGAAGACCTGGAACTAGCAATTTCCATACATCAATTTTAAGACTGCACTCAAAACCAACCAATCAGAGGTGTAAGTTAAAAGACTGATCTCCAAACTCAGATTAACAGCTTCAGTCTTCCTATTTACTCACAGACTTATTGACCTTGAAGTTTTTAAGTTATCAAGGTTAGGAAATAGTACAGAATGAACTTCATCATCAATAGCATCGCAAAGCAGACAGTCCCAAACAATGGATAGCAGTTCCCCTGCAAGGTATACATCCGCAGCTTCAATTACCCACACCATAAACATCCATTTGCCAGGTGATTAGTTCTGAACTCAATCAATTATAATATGATGAGAACAAGAATGTGTGAAAACTTTTACACTACAGACAATGTTAAGCTCATAAAACAGAAGCACATCTGGATTTTTTCTGAAGTTCTTACTACTAATGCATTAGGCCATGAAAAATGCAGATGGCCAATTTTATTTACATGTGAATTCTGCAGACCAGCTGACAGATTGCATAACTCAGTAGACTTGCTGTATGTCAAATGAATGTTGTTGTGTTGATTTTTAAATTAGTTCAAAAGATGATGTTTAGTACATGACCTTTCTCAATGCTATTTCACTTATGTTCAAAAGGTCCATTGACCTTTCCATGAGGTAATAAAGGTTTTAGTGTTGAATCCAAAAGGGAAACGCCAAGGTGGAGGGGTAGTGCCCCGGACTTCCTTACCTTTCCAATCAAGCCATCCGAAAAGCTTAATTGATTTATATAATCCACCAGAACTTACTTGCCATCTTAAAGCAGCTGACAACTTCTAAACATGAAGCAACGGTGGAGGACAAATGACCATAGCCAGAAGGACCAGACCTTCCACACCTGGGTATCAAACCTGGATCTTCAGGGTGACGCCCCAATGTGTGTAACCTACCAACTGAGCCAGATAGATTGGCTGCTTTAAACACTGTACGTCACTATATGAGCGCGGCTATGGCATTTACAACCTCTTCTGTTAGTGACGTCATTTCAAGAAAACGCAACACGTGATGTCACTATTTGCAAGCAGGAAACAATATTCACTCCATATGGTCACTTCGTTTTCATATTGTCATAAGGGGCAAATATTGCTTACTGTCAGTACATGGTGACGTCACATGTGACGTTTTCTTGCATGACGTCACTTAAAGAAGAGGTTAGAAATCGTACAGCGGCGCTCATATGTAAATGCACCCTCAATCATCACATTAGAGGATCTAAAACACAACACAAGCATTTGTAGCAAGAATCCACAAGAGATCAGGGATCAATTTGACCAAATAAATATTCCAAACCAGACATTCCAGCCTTCCTCCTACTAAATATTGGCATACAAAAAAAATCCTTGATAGTTTTCAGTTGCAAACTCCTATTGTCTGGTCTGGGAATTTTTATGAATACCATGTTTACCAATATAAATGTCAGAATGGAGTATACATGGTATGATTCACCCACAGAAACATAGGGAGAACATTGATGTCGGTAGCCTACAGTATCTCTCACATAAATCTGATACCATAATGTTTCAGTTAGCAATGATCAATGGGAGTTAATTAGACTAATTTTAGCTACTCTTTCAATTAAGCTATTTATATTCAGGCGAGTTGTTGTTCAATTGAATATGAAAGTTGTGATATAGTTACAGTCGGACCTTGTTAATTCTACAATCTTTTATCCGAATACACGAATACACAGTATCATCTGAATATCAGGTCCCGATGTATCTTCTTATACACTGATGGAAATGGGTTATTTGAAAACATGTATTGTAAATAAAATTTCGGACTCGATGAATTTTATTGAACGAGGTCCGAATGTATTTTCCTTACAAAAAGGAGACAATTGGATAGAAAGCAACCAGTAACAGTTTGTTTTTCTAAGAAAGCCGAATTAAAAGAGACTCAAATATGACAGCATAACTTGCTGAACCAAGTACATGGTCAATTAAAAAAGTGAAATTGTCAATTGACTTGTAAGTTTAACGTAAGTGTAGGCTCACCAAACTTTATCAAATAAACTAAGGACAATAACAAATTTACCCCCCATCTTTGACCTAGATATCAAAACAACTCGCATGAATTCTTAAGTTAAAAGTTGAATGTCCAAAAAAAAGATAAAAATCACATCTCACAACACACACCAGATGATCTTATTATGCAGTAATTTCAGTACATCAAAAAGTGAAATAATTTGCCCAAAGGAAAAGCATTAAACTCAACCGAGCAGAATAACTAGAAGTGATTTGTGACATGTCATACTCATACATACACAACATGTAGAATGTTGACACAAACAACAGCCAAACTTTGTTGCTGTTGATCTGTAGAATAACAAAAGTTTTGCATATAAGAGCAATTTCATAATATTATAGATGTTTGTTAAGAAATTATGCAGAAAGTCCTTTTATTTCTGGATCTTCCCTCAAACGTCATTTGGCTGGCAAGGACAGGGAATGACTGGCTTAACACGCAATACAGTCAGTGTAAATTTTGGAGACAAGCTTAAAATTACTGGTATGTCCGAATGGTTTTAGTTTAAAAACATACTCACTCACTGTAACATGTATCGCAAAAATAATTTATCTGCAAAATAGATTTAGAATGCGAAAGGCTTGGTTTGATTTTATATGCCTCAAAACTGGTCGATCTTAACATCCAAGACATTGCTTGACCTAGCTATCATACTTCCTGCTTTCCACTTTCTAGTCAACTGTTTGTAAGCACATATAGGAAATTATTTCCTGAAATACTAAAACTATAATACATGAACATTTCAAAGCTTAAAACTGGCTTCTTTTTTTCTTGAGCCATTTTTGTACAGGACAGTTTCAGTTATTCATGGGGGCTCTATTTTATCACGTAATCCCCTCATTTCCCTATTTTCTATAGCATAGGTCTTTGAAATAACAAATCATTTGTAATAGAACTAGTAGGGTGATTCAGGATAGCACCCCTGCGAAAATTACCTTGCTGACCATGGTTAACCATGGCCTTTTTTCAGTCAATAATTACGGCTTATAGATTGACAAAAACTGTTCGAGCGATTGGCCATGGTTAACCAACCATGGTTTTAACAAATACAACAATTGGCACTAAGGCTGACCATGGTTGGCACCAGTTCTTGAACCAGTTCTTGAACCAGTTCTTGAACCAGTTCTTGAACCAGTTCTTGAACAAGTTCTTGAACCAGTTCTTGAACCAGTTCTTGAACCAGTTCTTGAACCAGTTCTTGAACCAGTTCTTGAACCAGTTCTTGAACCAGTTCTTGAACCAGTTCTTGAACCAGTTCTTGAACCAGTTCTTGAACCAGTTCTTGAACCAGTTCTTGAACCAGTTCTTGAACCAGTTCTTGAACCAGTTCTTGAACCAGTTCTTGAACCAGTTAAACCATGGTTGACAATGCTTGAGTCTAGTTTGTTCCATGGTTAACCATGGTCAGCAATGGTAATTTTCGCAGGGGAGTATTATTTTATTTTTGTTAAAAGTTCAAACAATGTGTTTGGACAACTGGTTGAAAACATTTATGCCACATACTATAAAATGGTGCAACCAGTACAGGAGATTATCATGAGTTATTTCCCTTTGTTTCCCATCTAGAGTGCTCTCCCTTTGCCCCTTCCTGTGGATGCAACCTTATGTAAATCATTATCATACCCAGGAAACAGAAATTGGTTGGTTATATTAAGGATGGTGATGTACTAAGGAGTGGAGATTGTTACACGTGTACATATGGTTTGGCTTTGTGCTGGCAATGATATCAGATTATACAAGGGTCATTTCCATATTTCATTGAAATATGACCTTCATATAAGCCTCCCCAAAATCGTTTCAATGATTCTCTGATATTTCTCCAGAGAAAACAATAATTGACTGAGCAACAAGAAATTAGTCCGAAAATCACTAGTTTAGAATGCAAGGTTACTCAGCTTAACTTGTCGGATATTTGATCAGGGACCTGGCTAGAGGCCACAGAACCTGTTTGAAATTTCCCTGACATGTCAGATAACCCTGCCACTAATTTGTAAAGCCTGTATTCATAGAGTCCTAAATGGTCACCAGTGTGTTGTTTTCCAAAAAACATTCAAATAACAAAAGCAATACTGTCATCATTTAAAAAAAATATTAACCTTGGGTAATTTTTTCTTGTTCTATTGCTAAGATACCATATTGTTTACACAGCAGCTGGCACATAGTTTATTCTGTTTAAACAAATCTTGATTTACATGTCTATTTCACCATGATCTCAACTCCTATTAGCAATAAATAAAATAATATTGAATTAAATTCACAACTGATCAGTATAAGACATTAATATTTTGTTTGCTTCGATGTTTTATAACAATTACAGCAGTTTGACAGGTACAATTTGTACCAAACAGGGGACTGTCACTAATTCTTGAAGTAGCAGGAACATTCTCAAAAGTAGGTGTGAGTCTGTTGAGTTCTCCCCTTTATTATGATCATTCAAACAAGAAAAGTAGCCGGGTGATGATGCTTAAGTTACTGAGTAACTTTACCAACTCCCGGCTCTTATTGGCACCCCCTAAACACTATTGAAAAACAGAGTAAATCTCTAGTAAAATAACAATGGCCTGGCCCAAAGATACCATTAGAGCAGTGACATCAATATTGGCATATCTGATAACTTGACTGAATTACATACAAATATTAATATGGAGATTCAATTTTGTTTTAAGCCCTTAAATGTGCAAAAAACTGAATGGTTCTTGACACAACCAGATGGTCAAGCTATAACACTCACCAAATGTGAACTGAAAATCTGACTTTTTTACTGATTTTCCTATAATGAAATTATTATGAACATCAAGTTTTCAGGCAACTATTAATGAATAATAAATTTGAAATAGGTTGACAAAAACATTATGTATCTATACAGTAAAACCTCAATAATATAATAAGACCACCTTCGGGACCTGGGAAAACTGGTCTTCTTATTGAGGTAGTTCAAATATTGAGGTTGCATAACGAGTAAAACTGTGATAATGGACTTGAAAATTGCGTTCTTAATTTTTAGGTGGTCTTATTATTGAGGTGGTCTTTATGTGAGGTTTTAAATTGTATTGTTCAAAACTTTTCTTACTATCAGGGGTTAACAAATTCATCAACTGAACCTAGATGTTAACTGTGTCAAATGCACAGTTTGGTTGGCTTACGATTGCCTTGATAATCCTCAGTTAAACCCGTAATGCTTATAATACAAATGATAAAGCACAGGGCATACTATCAGCACACCTGATCAGTGAGCATGCTGGCTCCAAGCCTCTTACTTAAATACATGGAAGGTTTTAGTACCTTTACATCATCATACAGTTTAGGCCTAAAAAAATATCTGTATCCCGAAACATGAAAAGTTTGGACAGTGAACCGTTATTTTTCTTCTTTTCATATATTTTATACATTCGTATGCATGGCCAAAGATCACCATAATATTTGAATGGCAGAACTTTTTACTGAAAAAATTATAAATTCACTCTATGGGGCAAAATATAACTACCCCGTATCTTTCAGGTAACATGAAACCAACATATCTTTTTAGGCCTAGCTTAATTATTAGAAATGATGCCAAGAATCTATGAATGGAAAGTTGAAACACAGGACAAAGAACTCTTTCAGGGAGTAAAGGGTTATATATACCCTTTATCAAAGACTACAACATCATCACATCAGCAGTAAGCCATTTAGATACACATCAACATGATGAAATAGAAAATAATTCTAGTTCTAACTTAGATTCAAGATTGACATCATGTAGATTAAATCAAAATAAAATTAAGTTCTTCTTCTTTATGGAGGAAGAAATAGGGCATTTATAATTGAATGAATCACTTTCCTAAAAATTGCGATCAAACACAGAACAACCTATAAAACATGAACATCTCGTCATTTTTTTTCAAGCATAAAATTCAAAACAGATCGTTTTTCAAAGTTAAAGCATCACCATGTGTACTTAAAGTCATTCAAGACAAGAACACTTATTTAACACTTGGCACCATTAAAGTTATCTTTATTGATCATACAAAGGTCAGGGTAATGGGCTAATGGGCGCCAGAGAGTGTAAGAGCCTATTTTGAATACGAAAGCAGCAAAGCATCAATTAACTACAACCAATTATCATATTGGAATGTTAAATATAAAAGCACTTGCCATGTTATTAAAAACATCCTTTAAAAATCCTAGTAACCATATATAAAGCCTTTCTCTCCACCTTAAACATGTATATCATACAGTAGATTACCTTCAAGTGGCCTTAAGTACATTCTGACAAATTACTGGCCACTAAGGCAAGTTTGTAATTTGCAACAATTTACTCCCCACCGACTAAATAGGCTTAAGTGAATGAATTTCCTGTAGTGGCATACAACTTGAATTAGCCCCTCTTTTTTATAATTTCCATGGACTCTCATTATATATATTAGAAGCTAATGGATTATACAGAGATAATAGAGCATTAGACTCACACTGTACTATAGTATATATAATAAATACAAAGAACATAATTCACTTTCAACAATGATTTGTACAACAAGAGGGCCATGATGGCCCTATATCGCTCACCTGAGTACACTGCCATGTTTTTTATCGAACTTTATGCAATCTCATAAGAGAACCACTAGACAATGCTAAACACCAAATAATTCAAAGCTCTAGACCTTATGGTTTTTTGTACAAGAAGATTTTTAATATCTTTTTTTAGCTCCTGTGACCTACTTATGCAACAGACCAGAACCATTTATATAACTTCAAAAGAGGACCAGATATGGATCATTCCTGAGAAGTTTGGTCAAAATCCATCAAGTGGTTTAGGAGGAGATGTTGATTATAGTTTCCACTATATACATATACCACTGGGAACAAGGCCCAGGTGAGCTAAAAAGTTATCACCCCACCCACCCGAGCTCAAATATGTGAGTTCTCCCTGCACACACTCATATATTCTGATACAACTATTCAGTGATCAGACAGATGTTTAAACTTGCAACTCACACCATAATTAAATTATGTATTTAGCAGCTAGAGTTTTATGAGAACAATTATGAGATATTTGATTCCACATTGCTTTCAACAATTTAAGTTTTCCATTAAGGCTCCACCAGCTAATATTACAACTAAGTGGCAATAACTCTCAAAATAAGTTTATGTAAACCACACTATAATTAAATACATTAATAATAATATATCCATGTAAATAATTTTTAGATATATGACTTCTATTTGCTTTCACCGTTGATAGTGTACCATTAAGGCTTTCAGACACAGCGACAGAAGAAAACTGAAGTTATCCATAAAATACAAAATTCTCTCTGATTACACGCTAGAAATGGATCAACGCATATAGCCAAGAACATCAGCCATCCATATGATGCCAGTATAGTAGTAGACAATTCCCTTGACAAATTAATGCAGCAGATATATGAAATATGCAAGAATGTAATACATATGAAACAGACGTTCACATTCTGCTAATATTTCTTATTTGAATTAACTGTATTCAAGAATTGTACATTAATACAGGGCAACCTCTCCATAGCAGCACCCTTTGGGGAAGCAATTTCGGCTGTTGTTGAGAGGTTGTTTGTTCTACAGAGGCAAAATTAGTTTTAATTTCTAACAACTGGAAAAAATGATAATGTGGAAGAGAGGTTATGTTGCTCAACAAAGGTTCAATTGGTACAGTAATTTTTTACTGCCTGAATGTCAACAATATTGTTGAAGAGAGGTTGTAGCTCAACAGAGATCCACTATAAAGTAAACCTCACTCAAAGACCACCTCATTAATAAGATCACCTCAATAATAAGACCACCTCAAAATTAAAAACACAATGTTCAAGTCCATTTTCACTATTTTGCTCTTTATTCGACCTCAATATTAAGACCCCCTTAATAAGAAGACCAGTTTTAAAGGGTCCCAAGAGTGGTCTTATTATTTAGGTCTTATTGTATATATATATTTACACATACACTTACACTAAAATATCAATAGAAAATAATTATCTTCGTATGTCTGACGAGGTCACAGAAATGTAAGTCAAACAACTGACAAGACTAAATCAACATACAACAGCAAGACTCAGTTAAGTAATAGATCAAAATTGAACAAATAAAATGCTATTGTTTCATGTTTAATGTCACACCAGATATTCAAACAAACTGTCAGTTTCCAGAGAACAGGTCAAGACCAAGGCTGCAGCATTGTAGTATTTTATATAAGGCACAAAAAAACATGTTTGTTTCAGGTTTCCCGACCTACCCTATTTTTATGCCCCAACCCTATAGAACATTTTTTCGCGTGTTAACATTTTTTCTTTTGCTAAAATTTCTTTGTGTGAATTATTCTTTAGGCATGATCGAGTACCGATTAGTAACCCAGGAAGCAGTCATCTAGAGTGATTAGTATATATAAATTGCAAGCACTTGTTTGACACTGATGTTAACTAAATAAGGCCAACAACAACAACAGATGTGCATTTTTAGAGGAAGGGGGAAGTAAACAAGAAACTGTAGAAAAGGTCTAAAAAACGCCTGAATGCTTAGCTACCTACAAAATGGCGTCCATGAGATCAGACCACATGGACGCCATTTAATTTAGCAAAGGTAGCATTATCAGATTGTGCTAACTATCAAAAGATAGGGACTTTTGCTACGTTTAAGAAAAAGCACAGCTACTTTTCCCTACATAGCGCTAGGTGAACTCTATTTTTCCTACGGTACCTCTATTTTCCCTCAGAGAGTATGTTAAGTTTTAGACCAACTCATACAGCACGTCTACAGATGACTTTCCCAGCAAGACACAAACCTTAACTCTTCAGACTGGGAGATAGAAAATTTGAAGCCATTAACATCGTATTCTCACATGATACAGCAGGATGTTATGTAGGCATCAACACAAGACTTCAGCTTTGCATCTATCAGTAAGCTTAATGACCCATCTCTAAACTAACTAACTTTCTTCTACCAGAATATCATTGCCACACGAATGAGTCAAAATACATGTGTTTTAATGAGTCAAATTCTCATAAAGAGAAGTACAAACATGCTTGCCGTTATAATAACAACTGAGTCATACAACAGTCAGCGATGTCAGAACTGATACAAAGTGTACTATAACCTGGCTTCGGTTCCATTGAACATTTCATTTTTTGTGGAATAAAATTTATGCAACAGTCTTGCAAAGGTTTGTTAACAATTTACAATGTTTACAGTGCACTCTCTCAGGGATGAGAATTTCCCGCCAATCAACGGATTTCCACTTTTTGGACACATGCATGCATCATTTTCAAATTATGAGACCGATGTAAATCCGATGAGAAAGTTAAGGGGAAGGGGGGGGGGGCTTAAGTGCGGAAAGACCATATCTCCACAACACAGCAGGAAATTCAGCCGTTTTTACAAACCCAGATATTTTGTGGAGCTATTTTTAGATGGTGTTTCCGTAGTTAGTATATTAGACCCTCAGCCTTTCCGCTTTTTAGCTCTCAGCCCTTCTCAATCCCCCCCCCCCCGTTCCCTCCAATTGAACACCTTATGGTAGATGCAAATTTGGGCTCTTACTAAGGGGTTGCTGCTCTAGTACAGGTGTTAAATTGATAGAAAACGGTAACAATGGGAAAACTGATATGTCAGACAAAATTTCTTTTGGTCAGACAATAACTGTTTCTCTAACTGAATATCAGGCAATATGTGAAGTGATTTTAAGAAGCCTGGAAACTTGATCCATGTATACTAACATACCCAACATTGACTTTATTGACTCTGGTTGTGAAGAAAAAGTTGATCATTACCAACAGCTTGTAACAATCTTTTGCAATAAATCAACCAGTTCTAATGATTGTCAATTAACGCCTATCAAGAGTAAGTCTAAATGTAAACAACAAGGATGTATGTAAATAATTCAGTTCCGAATGTCAGGATTTGTGTAAATCAGAGGTGAATCGTATTGTGGGAAATATCTACCACAAGGTATGTTTTATTGTACGCAAACCATCATCGGTTATATCTAATAAACAGGGGAACAGAAAATACATTATTAAGGTGGAGACATTCATTCAGACTAATCAAGAACCCAGACTGATAGTTAGACTGGGTTAACAACATAGGGTCTTATAATAACAGAAATATCATGTTTTGGGTATGATATTAATGTAGACTGCATCTGAGACACTTCTAAGAGAAGATTATAATTTGCTATGTCTGGAAATACATAAATACAGGCAATTTAATTGAAAATACAGTGTATATAACCACAGGAGATGGCAATTATAACTCCTTTGGTACTCTTATATACTGTGTCTTATGTACACAAGTTTTTCTCCCTTCGTCCCTTCTACAGTTCTCTCCCTTTATCATGTCTATAGTATATGTTTATAGCCGCAAGTTCTCTCCCTTTATCCCATCTATAATATATGTACATAGCCACAAGTTTTCTCCCTTCATCCCTTCTATAGTTCTCTCCCTTTATCATGTCTATAGTATATGTATATATAGCCACAAGTTCTCTCCCTTTATCTTGTCTATAGTATATGTATATAGCCACAAGTTTTCTCCCTTCATCCCTTCTATAGTTCTCTCCCTTTATCTTGTCTATAGTATATGTATATATAGCCACAAGTTCTCTCCCTTTATCTTGTCTATAGTATATGTATATAGCCACAAGTTTTCTCCCTTCATCCCTTCTATAGTTCTCTCCCTTTATCTTGTCTATAGTATATGTATATAGCCACAAGTTCTCTCCCTTTATCTTGTATATATATAGTTGCCTATCTTTATCCCTTATTATATATACATATACTATAGAAGGGATAAAGAGAGAGCTTTAGGAGGGATAAAGGGAGAGAACTTACTTACTTTGTTAGGTAGAGTGAATGACTATCAGTAAGCAAAGTCAATAACTCAACGAAAAGGGAAAAGCACTGGAAAACCACTGGTGAAAGGACACACTGAGCATTATGAGATAGTCTGACTATCATGTAAGTAAACTAAAGTAAATGATTATAGTGTCTCCCCTATATAATGGGCCAGCCATTTCTGACTAATGAGACACCTACTTTCTGAGTACATTTACTTCCCGATTCCTATCCTTTAATGCCTGGCACTAGGCAGGTAGGCACACGGTAACCATTATTCAACTAGCTGGCGGCTCACCAACAGGCCATATCAGAATGGACCCCTACTGGGATTCGAACCTTTGACCTCCCGCTCGCAAGGTGGATGCCTCAACCACTCAGCAAGGGGAGATGAATAAATACTTTAAGTACAAAAATTATACAAGACATAATAAAACATCAGTTCAGTTCTGTTCTTATGCTAATTATGTTCTCAAAGAAAAAAATGAAATGATATGTATTAACTTAATAATAAATAGAAATCTCCTCCAGGCATGTTTTCATTTGAATTCCTTCTACCTACTGTATATTCTAATGGTAGCATTGTAATAAATGATGTTAATCTGACATTTTGCCAAAATGGAAAGTGGTTCATAAAATCAGCCACCAAGAAAGTTTCAATGTAAGTTCACATTAGTAACATCCGTAATGAAACACAGACCTATCCAATCTAACGTTGCGGACAGTTCGGGACAATTTAGTAAGTTTAGTTCACACAACATTTGATCAGATTTTAACGCTCATACATGACCATTGATTCAGCCAACATTTTTTGCTAATAATTACCTAACTGGATGACTGCTTTCATACAAAAGGCAGGAACATTTTTTTGGGGTACTAAGCAAATGTTTGTTATTTCCATAAGTTTAGACCAAAATATAGAATATTGTCAATAGAATTATTAATTCTTATTATGTGTCGATCTTGGTAAATAATAAACGTATATTTGATACAGGATTATCAGCATGGGGCTGAAAGGGATGTCAGTAAGAAAGGTCACATGTATATTAGATAGTTCCCACATAGTTCCAACAATATTTACCTCCCTTGTTCTTTATCATCGGCCATCTTGATTATTATGTCCATTATGTATTTTGTAATAAATACAACACTATTTTGTCATGAATTGTCCCCAATCTCACCTCTGACAAGTATATCATTTATTATATAGATTGACACATTAACAACTGATTTACTGACAATAAACAGCCTGCCTATCTGACCACATCAATTCTGAGTTTTCTAAGGTCAGAACAGACAAGACTTCCTTTATTACTACAAATGTATTAGTGTATATAGATCATCATACAATACTAACAGTGATTGATGGGGGAGGGGGGTTCGAATATTTGGACTTAGGGGGGGGCATAACTTTTTGGTCATTTTTTGGTTTTGCTCAAGCCTGATAAAACATGTGTATAAACATCATCATTATATTCTATAATGCTACAATTAATCAGAATTGTTTATATGAAATCTTATATTGAATCAAATATCTCTGTATATTTTCATTTATATACTCTGCATGTAGACATCTGACATACATGTGAGGTTGGAGAATTTTTTAGGGGGGGGGGGGCTTGGTAGCGCCACATGCACCCCCGCCAGACTCCACTAGTGGATTGTACTGGTATATAAACATAATATAAATAATGTATCAATACAAATTTAATTCAGTAACAAGTAGTAAGAACTACGTACTGGTAACATGTTCTAGATACATGTACACATTGAGAAATACAGCAAGCAAGCATTATCAACTTAACTGATAAATTTCTACCTGTCAAAACAGTTTTTGAGATCAAAATTACAACTGAAAACAAAAAAATACTTTATCAGTAGAGACTTCAAAAAATAATGAGGCATCTCACAGGAAAACAGAAGCTTTAGACAATGTACACTTTCACAAGTTTGATAAGGAACAGCCTTCCACATCAGAGACCAATATTAGGCTACTTCCCAATTTGAAAACATCAAATTAATTCCCAACTGCAGTTGAAGTATTTAACTTGAAGTCTTCCTAAAATACAATTTTGCCCATACAATATACATGTATGTAGTTCCATCTTGTTTAACTCACATCAAAACTAATCAATGTGTAAAAATATAAGTTTACAATAGAGTTTATTGTCCATTAAAATTGTGGTTGAATTTTTCTGTTTCCAGTCATAAGTACAACTTTCCCAAATGAGGAAAATGCTGTGCTGAATTTTTCCCAAAATCGAACAGGCTTAGGCATCTTCCAGTTTTGGTAAAATCTCTCTTCTCTTAACAAAGTATGAATCAGAAAGACTAGTTTTCCCACAATACTAGGGGTTCCATTTGACCCTGGAGTTGACCCTTAGACCCCTAGAATTTCCTTAAAAGTCACATTTTGACCATAAGGATAGCTGAATGGTCATTTTTTCTAAATTATAGATAAGTTGGCTATTAAATGGAAAAATCCAGTAAAAAGTTACCAAAATGACCCTTGTGATTCAGCACCTAGTGGAACCCCTGAAGACCTATCAATAAGTGTAGGTCTATTAAACAGCATATTCAGTATCAGCTAAGGTTAATCAATTTCTTTGCTAATCACATTCCTCATAAAAAGAACCAAATTTGTACACAATCACCCAAGATAATATAACGTCCCATCGATAATAGACTATCGTTAGTCGGAAGCCAAATAAACATTGGCTATCCAAACTTCAATTTGGAACCTAAAATTTACCAAAATTGTCTCAAATAAAATTGCATAAATTATCAAATTAATCGCTCATTGATCAACTATGGATTATAAGCACCAGCCTAGCCCATATTAAGAGTAACGGAGGCAACTGCATCATGTGCATGGATTTGATACATATTAGATTGAACAATGAAAATCAAATACATGTATATATGAAACCAATCTACTTACAAAGTACAGTCAGGAATCAAGAACCTTCACAACTACATGTATAATCCAGAACTCACACAAATTATCCGTACATGTGTAATAATCATCACAACTCAGTAAGTCTATGATTAATCTCTAGAATATATTCTCTGTCAATCACTCCCTGGCGTTTATCATCTTCAGCAACCTTGGTATACAGAATGGTACACTACTGAAATGATTTAACCCAACTACTTGAAATGAGCAGAAAGAAAAAAAGTGAAAATACTGATAATGCCAGGTTTACCAGTGTGTGTGTAAAAAGATACTGCATAGCTACCTCAGCAGAAACATTCATATCGCTGTAGCTATTCTTAAGATAGCAAAATTTATGGTTCAGGATGTATAGATCATTTTCAAGACAATTATTTTATGCTGTGGAAATTCATCCGGCACATAACTCTGAGTGACAGAATGGACACAACATTTCCCTCTGAGAACTTAAAGATGAATTAATGATGCACAACTGAATAACATGAAATGAAATGTACAATCATTATCATTTTTTCATAATAAATGTGTCCAAATCTGGTATGTGGGTTATTAAACCTGAACCGAACAACCTGACTCAGGAATCTAAGCCACAAATAAAAAAATCTCTTTCATCAAAGCTGGGTATAGCCAGTAATTCCTGCTGTGCACCAAAGCTTCCTGAAATCTTGAACAGATGTCAAAGGAGAAAACACATGAAACTCTTAGTGCTTATGCAATTTTCCCACACTCTGAGAAAATGACTTATTAACTATCATATATTAACAATATCTAGATAACGGTGTAAAACAGGGAAACTTCACCACCATCGACAGCTTGGAATTTGATGCATTCCACATGACTACAGGAACGAGCAATATTGAGTTAAGAAGGGAAACCTACAGCAGAAATCAGGTATATTGAAAAAGAATTTTTCTAAGAATAAACAGTTGCACAAGAGTGGTGAAGTAATAGATATACCAGGTTTGTGAAGTTGAATCTTAATGAATAAAAAAATCAGAATGATAATCTGCTCAGATTTATCTAACTCTGAACAAAAAGAATGAAAGAAACAAGCAGTAAATACAACCAGCCCTTGAACTTACTTGCATATGATATCTCTTATGCTCTTTAATGATATATTAATTAACAGAAGTCTTCTCTATAAAAACTATAACACCATATATACTACAGAGCAACCTCTCCAGAGCAACACCCTTTAAGATGTATGCAAACTTTACTAATGTTGAGAGAATGTTACTATAGAGACAGTAAACTAGAAGATGTTTATGTAACTACAGGATATTTGATATTATTGTTAAAGAGAGGGTGTTGCTAAAGAGATGGTTGCTAAGGAAAGGTCACGCTATAAAATCATTAGTCTACAATATATATATTATACAAATGTATGCTGTAAAGAAAGTCAATACTGCACAGCACTAAACTGACAATTTCAGAGGTGTCAATAAGACCTGGGAGCTGGTAAAACTACCCAGTAATTTAAGCATCATCACCCTGCTGCTTTTCCTGTATGAGTAATAATAACTAAGGGGAGTACCCCCCCCCCCCCAGACCCCCAGACTTTTGATGATTTCCCTGCTAAATCAAACATGCATGACTTCCCTGCAATTTTATGCCAAAATAAAGAAGTTTAAGGACAGTGTAATGAAATCAAATGTTCCTTTTTCAATAATTGGTAATTCAACTGCATTAAATTAAAATGCATTCATCATACCATTCATGTCAAAAAGTTGGAATAAAACATGTTAGAAACCCGGTTTGTAAAACAGCAATTTTAAAGAAATCTGCAAGGTGATCCAAGGTGTTTTGGCTGATTTGTTTAAGGATACTGAGTTTAAGATAATAAATAGGTGTAAATTTAACACTTCATCAAACTCTTACTATCAAATAACCATCACAAATAAATATTGTTCATATGTGAATATGCTAATAAAGTTATTGATTCTATCAGTGGTAGACACATAAATCATAGATGATTTTTCATTCAATCATATATCATTATATTAGTCTACTATAGCATTCTACAGAGAAAACCAAACACTGAACAAATGAAAGTTTAAATTTTTAAAAATAACAAATTTGTAAAAGTTTGAACACATTTGTCATGTATTTTTTTTCTAGAAATTTATCACTGAGAAATTGGCCAAGCATATTTCAATTGAATTGTTCACATTTTCTCATTTATGTTTTGTTTTCATTTGATTTTATTGAAAATTTCCATTCTTGTGAAGTTGTGGGCTTATTTATGGCATTATTGAACATTTTTTTGAGATAGATTCTATCTTTGAGTTTTAATAGCTATCATATTGCAGGCCTTTTTCTGTAGTTCCCATGGGTCAGACTATCTTACCCATTCCCAAAGCCAAATAAACAATTATTTTCCCAATCAGACAAATAATTCCCAATCAGAAGCACCTACGAAAAATCGTTGACCCGTTGACCGGAGTGACCTGGTATATCTTGAAGATCTTTGAATTACTCTGGCCATTATTGTCCCCTGTGTCATAAATGTGTCTTTTTGACAGTTGATATAAGGAATGTAGATTAGAATGCTTGTTGATATAAAATTTAGATATGAAAAGCCTGTTTCTATGAACTTTGTTTACAACTGTTTTTTATCATATCTGTACATAAAATTCAAATAAAACAAAATTACATCACTTATTTATTAATAAATTATTAAAATATTTAATAAGTTTTAATGGGCCTACCTAAAATACCCAAACTATCAAGAACACATAAACCAATTATATTTTGGGTACGAACTAATATGGGTACGAACACAGTGGCACCTGTCACATTACCGATTTGAAGAAAAATAATTCAACAGCATAATAGGATCAGACCTACCTTTTCATCTTCTTTTACGGTAAAAATAAATGCATCCAAAGAGAATGGCAGAATGTGTTGCAATGTTTTGACATTCAAGTGTACAGACGAATTCTACTGCAGACCTCGACTGTGATTGCAGTGACCTCCCCTGAACAGCAAGGACAGACGCCTATATATTAGATTTACGTGGAAAGTCACGTTCACAAAACAGGTCTATCCACAAAAATGCCTAGTGTACGAAATCAACTGAAAACTTTAGAGGGAATTTAAAATAAACTAATAAGTTACCAGTGATATGGTCTTAGATTCATCTTATACTAGATAAAAATGCATAATTTAAGCGTATATATGTATCCATGTTAGTTTATGTGACGTATGCTCGATGTTATCTTTCATTTTTGGAAGATATACTGGTTTTCAGGTTGTGACTTACTTGGCTTAAAATGCCAAAAATCCGTCTGAAAATATATACGTGATCAATGTAAATGAAACCAGCTTTAGCATATTTATTTTTAATGATAAGAAATTACTTTTCTCAGTCATAAAACATATAATGCATTCTAGTCGTCATTTTCGATTTTTTAAACAACTCATTTGTATTTTTTGGTTGGTAAAGTTAGGTAGTATTAAACCGTACAAATAAGATCATCCATGCTCGTTTATCAAATATTGAAACTAGTTGAAAAATACCATTTTTAACAGAACAGAACTTTTTATTTTGAAACACAGATTGCAAAACAATATGTTTTTCCAATAACATGTGGATAAATGATAATAATAAACGTATATACAATGACGGGCGTAAACACAAGGATTTGGAGGTGGGGATGGTGATCACACTTTATAAAAGCATACGTCCGTCATTTCTCTCGTAAACTAAAGGGATTATTTGTGTATTAGTCAAATGGACGTGATTTGCAATGTTTTTTATAGAATACATGAAGAAGTCGAGGAGAAATGCCTCGTACACCCGAAAAGCATGAGGATGCATGAAAATATATGCATGTATACATGTAATGTCGAGAGAGAATAATTTAGCACAGGGTACGCCACATACATAAGACGGTGCCTCCCACACAGACCTCCAGGAAAATAACAGTCCATAAAACAAAAGGCATTCGAGGAGGCTCAAGGGTACATACGTAAGGGAACAGTACGCAAGGAATGGCCTGGCCGACCAAAATATCGGTCAAAATCTATACATAGCTTATGTTTATGATGTTATATCATTACAGACAATAAACAAATATTGAATTGAACCAAAGTACAAAGCCAAACGGGACACGAGACACAAGCATAAATGACGGATGGACAAAAATCGGAACGCTCAGTGACACAAACACTATTATGTGTATAATCTCGTTTGAGGACTCCAAGCATAGATAGTCACGATAGAATACAAAATATGGGATGAAATATCGGTGTACATGATACAATTTAACGCATCTACTTTTTATAAAAAATAAACAGAGAGAGAATACGTAGCTACAGGAAACGCCACATACATAAGACAGTGCCTCCCTACGCAGACCTCCGGGAAAACAACAATCCACAAAACACAAGGCACTTAAGGAGGTTAAAGGGTACATATGTTAAGGAACAGAGGCACAAAGTTTGTCCCCTATTTTCATGCATTTCTCACACAAAAAGTTAAGTACATGTACGTGCAAACGTACTATATATATATATTTTAAAAGTCTGACTCTGAAATTCAGTTAGAGCTGCCAGTGTGCTTCAATCACTATGGGAAGAGTGCTATGAAAGTACCAAGGCCACAGAAATTCGTGCCCTTGTAATAGGCGTGAACCAACAATGAAAACTTTAGACTTCTTGTTTGGTGTATGTCTTGGATATGATACTCTGCGACACACAGACAACCTCAGCACAACCCTGCAACATAAAGATATGTCTACAGCCGAGGGACAGTCACTCTCTGCAATGACCACGGTTATGCTACAAGAGATGCGTTCTGAGAGTGCTTATGCCATATTCTGGGCACGTGTCAACGATCACCTGGATAGATATGACGTCGACGAACTTTCACTTCCACGTTGTCGTAAGATGCCTAAGAGGTTCGAGACTGGTAGCACTCCATGTGAATATCCAACATCAGTGAAGGATATATGTACCGCCAGAAGTACTACGAGGCCCTAGATCTTGCAATCACAGAGCGCTTTGACCAGGCTACAAGACCTACCGTCGTCTAGAAGACATGGTAGTCAAGTGTGTTGCCGGTGATCAAAGATATATGGACGACTTAAATCATGTTGTGGAGTTCTACGGATCAGACATTCAAAAGTTGTCACTGTCAACACAGCTTGAAATATTCAAAGTGTTTGTTAGGAATAACGATGTAACTGTTGAGGTATTGAAAGATATAGTTGATCTATTCGAAAACATGAAATTAGCTACCAGAACGTTGTTCAGTGAGATTGTGACTGTGCTTAAGTAAAAACGATGTCGTAAGACAGTTAATAAAGACTTCAACACTGGTATATAATTTTGTCGTCAAATAAGTTAACATCGTGTTGACTCAATGTAGATGTTTGCTATTGCTTTGTTATGTTCAGTTTACTATGTATTGATGAACTGCATCCATGTAACTTGTCTGTTATCACATGTATTAAAGTGGATTGAATGTACATAGAAGTAGTTGTTTGTAATTGCTTTACATTATTTTCCCCTAATCTTACAAAACTCATGATGTCGAAATTCAAGAATTTCATCCAACATAATACAACTCTCAAACGCCAAGAGGCATAGAAATAGATCCATTCTGATCACTATTTAACGGGACACCCTCCCATACCATCCCAAACCCGGCCGCCGCCCCAATGTTCATTACCGCGCGACGTGCCTGCTGTGACATCATGTACACAATAGTAATTTATAATAGGGCTAACATACCCCATCCACATTACAATGCTCGAACCATTTTAACAAAAAACTGCAAGCTACAAAAGCGTTTCAAAACAATCAGCAACATTATTAGTTATTAGGGACCGTATATGCACACTGTCGAACAGAATATCTGATTAGAAGTGTAAGTTATATAATATTGTGCACTATTGGTTTGTTGTATGCTATGTCATCTAGAGAAAAAGATATCTTATTAATGATATCATAACTGACGCAATTTGTCTATTCCGACTATAGTATCCGCAAGCCGACAAGGAAGGGTGGAATTAGCACAGCGAACGTCAGGTTCACAAGACAAAGTCTCACTACACAGATCATAGGCAACGTCCTCATACAAATAGCTAAGAATTCAGAAGGTGAAACGTCAACAACTGTGGGGAGGGGCGATAAGCAATTTGCCTAGCTGATTACCAAAACAATTAAGAAAAGTAGCATCACGAGGGGGTCGAGTGCACGAGATTTGTTTTTTCGCGCGTAAATGTTTTATAGGAGTCTATCCTATTCAACAGACTGTCCCGTTACTGTGTCGCAGGTTTTAAAGCGAAAGTAGTAAAACCATTCTCAGGTATCGGTAATTTCCGTACCTCATCAACGGAACCGTTAATTACCGCGAATCAATGAAAAAGTCAATGTAAACAACCTAGGTGGATACGTAATGGCAAAATCAAGAGATTTTCTGGAATCTGTGTTTGTAAAGTTTGATTCAACCGATGACGTTTGTACAGAATGCTTTAAAGCATATGATGTTGACAGGTATTACTTTTAATATTATTTGTTTATTTCATTTCACAATTTGCTATCGCTTTGCTGAATTTCGGATTGTTCGGTTTTCGTCTGCTATGTTCATATTTTTAGCTTTATAGTTCTGCGTTATAGCGATGTTGATGGTTGAAAAGTCATTTATCATGTAAGAAATGTTGGTATATAAACCAGAAGTAGACTCTAAATTTACTGTAGAATATTGATGAAAAATGTCACGTTCCAGAAAAGGAAGTTTAACTGGTGAAGTATGACATTAAAGGTAGAGTGACGTATTTTCTATCAAAATGTACCAAGTGATAATTTTGAGAAAATGGCATCTTTATGCCTCCATACAGAAAAGCTCTAAAACAAAGTTTTTTTGGAACAGCAAAACACAAGTCTGATACAGCCTTGCGTTATTAGTTACGGCAAACGGAAGCACGCTCACTGTTCAGGACCGAACAAGTGTATTGACCGCCTCGTTTTTTCTGGTCCCCTGCCTCAAAGACAGTAATGGCAGGGAACCAGCCCTGCATTCATTTTGCAACTTGGTTCCTTCTGTGCAGTCATTGTGATATGATGGGCCAGGGATACAAAACAAAACATGAGTGACTGTTAGCCGTAACTGATTGCAGTGTTCGGCTTAAATATTTGCATGCTACCTCCGAGTTGCTATAGTGAAAATGATAGCGAGCATTTTTCGCTAACGCACTGGTCAGTAGCAAAACTCGCGCGCTGTTTCGTAAAGTTTTCGACTGTTCGCCTTTACTGAACACAAGACAGGTACTATATTTCCTGCGCATGGTACTTTTTTACTTTGAGCATAGGTCAGGATAGAAAAATCAGACTTGTGTATTTATATTTTGCGAATCAATATAAAATAAAAACGCTGTAAAATTTTGTTTGAAGGAGCAAATGTACAAGATCTAGATGAATTTATGATCCTGTTTATAAAGTATTGACCATTCATTTAAATGGCAGATTTCAGGTAAATTTCATTTAAACTATATAACAGGGATTCCATTTGACTTTGGAGTTGACCCTTTGACCCTTCGAATTTCCAAAAACCAAATTTTGACCCTCAAAATTCTGGTTGAAGGGTAAATTTTTCTTTAAATTATAGGTAATCTGGCTATAAAATGGTAAAATCTGGTAAAAAAACTCAGAAAATGACCCTTGATTTTCGGCACCTAGCAGAGCCCCTGTAGAATATAATGCACTTTGAAAGTTTATCTTTCATTTAGTAATTATTATACCTGATTACTTATGGTCAGACTAACCTTAGACTACAGTTTTCTACAGGAATGTAATGATATAATTTGCTGTCTGTTCATCCACCGCAGAATTATCGGTTCTTGTCCAATACTGCACACATTGTTTTTACCAAAAATAGTGAATTTAGCATTTTTTACCGCTGAAATAACTAATGGTTCATACCCTGGTTGACCATCTATATTTCTTAAAACCTTTTTATACAACATATATTTGACTCTAAGGATTTTTCAGTTAGGGGTCCTTGGACCCTCGAGTTTGATGATAAATTGGGGGTCCTAAGTAAATTTTGTAGGGTCCCAGATATGCAGTTTATACTTGACTAAAGTTTATTTTAGGGGTCCCAGGGATGCCCAGTTAGTTGAAAAATGGTAGTCCCTAGAAAGAAAAGGTAGTCAGGGACTCAAGATTTCTGCATCAGAGAAATCCCTGGACTCAGTTATCTAATATTAGTTGCTTTAATATGAACTCCTATTACATGATATTATTAATGTATGGTAATTACCGATTGTGTTAATTACCAATTTAATATATCTTTATGTTAATCTTTATGATTTTATATAAATGTGTATGTAGTGTTTGTTGACTGTAACGTTTTCCAGGGATGGTGCTCTTAGCTTTGAGGAATGTTCCAAACTTTTGTCAGATTTGCTGAAATCCAAGACTCACAAACTTGATGAAGAAGACAAGGAAAGAATTTTCTCCCTTCTTGATGAAGATAAGGTTGGTGAACTACATCTGTTTCAATCTATGATGCCAGTTCTTATCTTGTTTCAATGAGTATATGAGCGCTGCTATGGGATTTACGTCTTCTGTAAGGGACGTCATTTCAAGAAACGCAACATGTGATGTCACTATTTGCAAGCAGTAAACAATATTTACTCCATATGGTCACTTCGTTTTCATGTGGCCTTATGGGGCAAATATTGCTTACTGTCAGTACATGGAAACGACGTCACTTACAGAAGAGGTTGGAAATCGTACAGCGGTCCTCATTTGGTCTTCGTATCGGATAAAATAATGTTATTGGCAATTATTTACACTAAGCTTTGACAGATATTAAAATAAGTAAATTGCATGTTATGATTTTTCAGTGTAGCATTTTATCATAACTTTTACTTATCCTTATTTATACGCCCGTTGTGACCCAACATTTTGGGATCACCCATAGCGGGCAGGCTTAATCCCAAGCAATGTCCGCTCTCTAACTCCAACATTTGTATTCACTAAACTTGCTCGCAGTAATTTTTGGCATATATAGTCTAGCTGAAGCTTGATTACCAGCCAAATGGCCAAAGGAAAGGTGGAGTTATGGCTCTTACATTTTTTCGCCATTCTGTTACCAGTAACTGCAACATTTTTGAGTAGTTAACAAAAGGACAAAGCTGCGACTGCTTTTAAAGTAAAGCCAACATGTTTTCTGTATAAAAGTTCGTAATTTATGCAAATATTTCGTCTGTTACAGTATATTGTCCATGTAGGTCTGCAATCCTAGACAGACGAAAAAAACATTTTGAATGTTTCTATTATGTTGTAAAAAAGATCCAACTATAAATTAAGCAAAAGCGAACCCAGGAATCACTTGTACCAATCACAATATAAGATTGAAATATTGCATTAAACCAAAAGTAAACATACAGTAACCATTCCTATCTTATTATTAGAGAGTAAAAACTGTAAATTTATATATTTCTCATTACACTTACAGGATGGAAGGATTTGTAAAGAAGATTTTCGCAGATGTGGGTATTATTGGCTGAAACAGGTAAATAAATAAGTGTTTTGTGTTGTAGATTTGTTTGTCATAAAACCCTCTTGAATTAACAATACAGGGAATTCATCATTTAGAAAAACCAAGCTATTACAGCACAGTCATATACAGTAAAACCTCAATTATAAGACCAACCTTGGTACCCTAGAAAACTGGTCTTAATATTGAGGTGATCTTAATATTGAGGTTGAAGAAAGACCAAAACAGTAAAATTGGACTTGAAATTGTGTTCGTAATATTGAGGTGGTCTTTAAGTGAGGTTTTACTGTAGATATACAAAGCAAAACCTTCCAACAAGAGTTCAAATGCACATAAGCACTAAAAGTTTGTCTTTTACCTGTAACTCAACTATAACTGTTTTTCCTGTTAAATACAGTAAAACCTCAATAATAAGACCACCTTTGGGACCCTTGAAAACTGGTCTTCTTATTGAGGTTGTCCTAATATTGAGGTTGAATAAAGAGCAAAACAGTAATAATGGACTAGAAAATTGTGTTTTTAATTTTAAGGTGGTCTGTTATTGAGGTGGTCTTTAAGTGAGGTTTTACTGTATTAGGTTTCTGTATGACAAACACAGCCAAGTTAGCTCTGTCAGTAGAGCTCTTGTCTTCCAATCTCGAGGATTTAGGTTTAAACTGGTGTGAAGCTTATGTTCTGTATGACAAACACAGCCAGGTTAGCTCTGTCAGTAGAGCTCTTGTCTTCCAATCTGGAGGATATAGGTTTAAACTGGTGCGAAGCTTATGTTCTCTGTGACAAACACAGCCAGGTTAGCTCTGTCAGTAGAGCTCTTGTCTGCCAATCTGGAGGATTTAGGTTTAAACTGGTGCGAAGCTTATGTTCTATATGACAAACACAGCCAGGTTAGCTCTGTCAGTAGAGCTCTTGTCTTCCAATCTGGAGGATTTAGGTTTAAACTGGTGCGAAGCTTATGTTCTCTGTGACAAACACAGCCAGGTTAGCTCTGTCAGTAGAGCTCTTGTCTTCCAATCTGGAGGATTTAGGTTTAAACTGGTGCGAAGCTTATGTTCTGTATGGCAAACACAGCCAGGTTAGCTCTGTCAGTAGAGCTCTTGTCTTCCAATCTGGAGGATTTAGGTTTAAACTGGTGCGAAGCTTATGTTCTCTGTGACAAACACAGCCAGGTTAGCTCTGTCAGTAGAGCTCTTGTCTTCCAATCTGGAGGATTTAGGTTTAAACTGGTGCGAAGCTTATGTTCTCTGTGACAAACACAGCCAGGTTAGCTCTGTCAGTAGAGCTCTTGTCTTCCAATCTGGAGGATTTATATTTAAACTGGTGCGAAGCTTATGTTCTCTGTGACAAACACAGCCAGGTTAGCTCTGTCAGTAGAGCTCTTGTCTTCCAATCTGGAGGATTTATATTTAAATTGGTGCGAAGCTTATGTTCTGTATGGCAAACACAGCCAGGTTAGCTCTGTCAGTAGAGCTCTTGTCTTCCAATCTGGAGGATTTAGGTTTAAACTGGTGTGAAGCTTATGTTCTCTGTGACAAACACAGCCAGGTTAGCTCTGTCAGTAGAGCTCTTGTCTTCCAATCTCGAGGATTTAGGTTTAAACTGGTGTGAAGCTTATGTTCTGTATGGCAAACACAGCCAGGTTAGCTCTGTCAGTAGAGCTCTTGTCTTCCAATCTGGAGGATTTAGGTTTAAACTGGTGCGAAGCTTATGTTCTCTGTGACAAACACAGCCAGGTTAGCTCTGTCAGTAGAGCTCTTGTCTTCCAATCTGGAGGATTTAGGTTTAAACTGGTGTGAAGCTTATGTTCTCTGTGACAAACACAGCCAGGTTAGCTCTGTCAGTAGAGCTCTTGTCTTCCAATCTGGAGGATTTATATTTAAACTGGTGCGAAGCTTATGTTCTCTGTGACAAACACAGCCAGGTTAGCTCTGTCAGTAGAGCTCTTGTCTTCCAATCTGGAGGATATAGGTTTAAACTGATGTGAAACTTATGTTCTCTGTGACAATATGACTGAGATAATGCATCGTAAGTCAATTTTCTTCAACATCTAATTTATTTTGTTAGTTACTTGTGGTCGAACTGGTTAGTACTAGTTGATAACTCAGGAATTCGGGTTCGGTCAAATGACCGACATTCATACCTGAAGTACTTCTGAGAAATAGCATAAATTTCCAACCTAACTCATTAATGCTAGTTTGTGTTTTTGTGTTTGTTCAAAGAAAAAATACATTGGTTTGAATGTAATATCTACCCTTGTTAAAAAGTATGTTCTGTTCTGTTCTGCTCTCCTCTGCTAAAATCATAAAAATTGTGACAATCAATGGCAATTTTAAACTGAAACCAATTTCTTCAAGTTTTTCACATTAGTTTTTATAGAAATGGATTATTTGTTAACTAATATTTTCTACATTTGTGATAAGGTAGATTGAGACCAAAATACATTTATAAAAAGAATTGACTGTTATTGGATCGATATACTGTTTGGATCAATCAGAAATGTATCTCATTTTGTCGCTCAATTTGGTTAGGCCTGAACAAAAAATGTCTGTTTCACGTAACACGCTGGAAAAAAGTCGGATTGGTTATCGAAGTTTATTGTTTTTATGTATATTTGTTATAAATTTGTAGTGTGGCAGAGATCACTATATTTGGCTTTCGTAATAATTAATGATTAAACAAGTGTTTGGGGTAAAATATTAGGGATATTCTGATTAGGGAAATATATAGATTTTCTTGGCCTCAGTAAAATGCACTACTGTTTATTCTATTATAAATGCAGTTTGAAAGCTGTTAACGCATTGAAGTGCTCTAGAACGAACTACATGATAAATATTTTTTGTTGCATGTTATTTACCTATTTGATTGCTTAAATGTTTTTGTTCAATATAATCATATTTATTGGATTGTGGAAGAAAATTAACAATTGAAAGATAATTAATGTGTGAAGATACTTAATATGATTGAACATAAAATTTACACAACGAAAGTTGTTTGTTCACATGTTTGAGTGTACAGTCAAACCTGCCTGTAAAGACCACCCATGGGAACTGCAAAATGTGGTCTTTGTTTACAGGTGGTCTCTATTAACATATTAAATATTTATTGAAAATGGTCTGATGGGAGATAAAATTAGTGGTCTTTGCAGACAGGTTTTGCAATAGTGGTCTTTGTTCGCAGGTGGTCTTTAACACAGGTTTGACTGTATTTAGCTCGCCTGACCCGACTTCACGAAAATACTTAAAACTAAGCAGAAAAATTTCAATTAGTTTATATGGGTATCAAATGATTTTTTCTTCAAACGTACGTTTATAGTATAAATTTATCGAAAAGTTGATATACTGTCAAACCTCATTCATTCGAATTCATCGGGTCCGAAATTTCATTTTCGAATGATACATGGTTTCGAATAGCCCATTTCTTTTCGACGTGCATAAGATATGTCGGTACCTGATATTTATTTTGGATGACACCGAATAGACCAGGTTCAACTGTATTTCTTCTTTTTCCTATCAATTAGTTATAAATATCTTCTAAGACTAATGGAGTATACTTAAGAATTGTTCTAAGACTGATAAAAGATACTTAAGATTCGCTTGGAAGTCAAGTTCAATAACACATGCTGAAACAATTGATAAATATATTGAAGACTGTTATTGACTTCATACTTCAGTGCATCATGAATTCGGGACCTGAGCATTAACTGCTCGTCGGTATTGCTCAATATCCATCCTATGTAATTGTCTGTCATAATGCAGTTGTCAGCAATCTACTCCACAGGAGATTGTCATGAGTTCTCTCCCTTTATCCCTTCTAGAGTTCTCTCCCTTTATACTATCTATAGTATATGTATATATAGTACACTATAGATGGGATATAGGGAGAGAACTCTAGAAGGCATCAAAGGAAGAGAACTTGTGACAATCTCCTGTGATCTACACAAAGCCTTGGTAGAATGTTTGTGTTTATGAAATCTAGGTTAATTGTGAAACTAGGTTATATTGGAAAACAAGGTCATTAGATCATATCATAGAAAAACCTTGTTAACACTTGAAGAAGCCACATTTTGTATCAGATCTCAAGAAACCTGGTCACAACATTCTTATTTACAATTGAATTGTAGGCCAAATTATGAACTTTCTCTAGTACTCGAGCAATACAAGTCCATCAGGATCCTCTTACTGTTGTGAATGTCCTATATTCTGTTTACCTCTTACGCCTGGATTTCTCGTTACAATAAAGTGTCTGCAGCCACGTGCAGTGCTCTTGTCTGGGCTTTCTACACCCTAATTTTCCCAAACTGTTGCATTTGTTAGGTTTGTTTTGGGCTATTAACATGCATCTTACAATATCCTCTTTGATAATATCATAAAGTCAGTTTGTATCTCCTGCATATTTATGTTAAAACCACTTTTCTGTTACAGATATTTATCTGTATCTGTTCTCAGTATTTTTATATACTAGCAACCGAAGGCCATATCTCAGTAAACACTGCATGTATTTAGTCAAAAACTTATCAGTCATTAAACCTACTAAAATAACAGAGTAAGATAACTTGCATGAATATAATGCAAGTTATGGCCCCTTTGTACTTAGAAATTGTAGTTAAAGTTTCGCATGCACATACCACCAAGGCTATAGCGCAGTAACCACTGCATGTATTGGATTGAAACTTTGCATAAGTATCACAGTCATCAAACCTACTACAACATTAAGTTAGATAACTCTTGTTTGAATATATTAAGTTATGGCCCTTGTTTGACATACAAAATTTGGTTAAAGATTTTCATGCAAGTACTATCAAGGCCATATTGCAGTAACTACTGCATGTTTATGATTGAAACTTGAAGGATTCCCAGTCATCAAACCTATTACAATATCTAAGTTAGATAACTCTTGCTTGAATATAATGCAAGTTATGGCCCTTGTTTGACATACAAAAGTTTGTTAAAGTTTTTCATGCAAGTACCATCAGGACATATTGCAGTAACTTAACTGCATGTTTATGACTGAAACTTTAAGGCTTCCCAGTTGTCAAACCTATTACAATATCTAAGTTAGATAACTCTTGCTTGAATATAATGCAAGTTATGGCCCTTGTTTGACATACAAAAGTTTGTTTAAGTTTTTCATGCAAGTACCATCGGGACATATTGCAGTAACTTAACTGCATGTTTATGACTGAAACTTGAAGGCTTCCCAGTTGTCAAACCTATTACAATATCTAAGTTAGATAACTCTTGCTTGAATATAATGCAAGTTATGGCCCTTGTTTGACATACAAAATTTGGTTAAAGTTTTTCATGCAAGTACCATCAGGACATATTGCAGTAACTACTGCATGTTTATGATTGAAACTTTAAGGCTTCCCAGTCGTCAAACCTATTACAATATCTAAGTTAGATAACTCTTGCTTAACTTTTATGCAAGTTATGACCCGTGTTGTACTTAGAAATAGCATACATGTAGTAACCACTCCATGTATTGGAATTGCAACTTCATGTTAAGCTTTTCAGTCATCAAACCTAATGCAATAACTAAGTTAGACAACTCTTGGAATAATACATTGAAAGTTATGGCCCTTGTTTGACATAGAAATTTTGGTTGAACTTTTTTATACAAGTACCATCAAGGCCATAGTGCAGTAATCACTGCTTGTATTGGATTGAAACTTCACATAAGGCTTCCCAGTCGTCAAACTTATTACAATAACTAAGTTAGTTAACTCTTGTTTGAATATATTGAAAGTTATGGCCCTTGTACTATAAGTTTTAAGATCCTATGTAACTTGTTTGGAAATGTTAGACAAACTCTTAATCCCATACCAGTAAAGAAAATAAATGCTGAGTTTGAAACTAAAATGTATCAATGACAACATCATTGTGACAGGATCTATCAAAATAATCGAGCCCATACAGCTCATGTTTGTATTGTTATGATATTTACAGAATAAATTTGAACTGGCAGAAAAGGAAGATCAGCTTATATTGAGATTCATTTGTAAAATATTGATAGTAATTGTCATTGGATGGGCTGTTGTATTGAACCAAAATCTTGTCCTTTTATGCCTTGTTATTTATACAGTATAAAACCGCAAGCCGTTCCTCACAGTATGTTCGATGATAGTTCTTGAATCAGTTCACTCACCGTGCTTGGCGAGAGAAACTCCGTATCGGTTCCCTTCATAATCTGGAGGGCTAAAATCAATACACTCACCTATAAAATTCAAATGAATACAAAATAGATTTTTGTGACATGTGTAGATCTCTACGAGCTGATATTTCTCTTTTGAAACTCAATAGCAATACTTGTACCATGTCTGCTGGTGGGTAATCAATATTGAACAGGACATCCTGCTGGTTTGAGTAAAATTCTGCATTTGCTGCTGATTTTTAAAGTTCCTTCATCAGTTTCAAGACTGCTGTTGTCAGCTTTTTGGCATAACACTCTGTTAGCCCTGTATGAATTTATGAATGTTTGATTATATTGCGTAATTTTTCTGAAGTTTACACTCCCTTATGTAATTTTACATAAGCATTGCTCAGTTGCCAAGAATGGTCTATATCTTGCTGCCTCAACAACTGCTGTCTTTGTTTATTATAGTCAAGGTCTTTTCATTGTTTATAATTTTCCAACCAATTTTCCAGGCAGTGTTTATGTTACATACATACTCTGACTTTATGGATGACAAAACAGCCACTCACTGCCCAGTTAGCTCAGTGTTTAAACTGTTAGGCTGTGACCAAGGAGGTCCAGGTTCGATTTCCAGACTGGGCAGGTCATTTCCATTCATGACATTTGGCTGCATTCAAATTTATATCACTGCTAGCTATTGGCTAGGTGTTCTTACCACAAGAGGAACCAGTCACTATTATGTCTTTCCCACATGAGGAACCAGTCGCTATAATGTTTTTCCCACAAGAGGAACCAGTCCTATTATGTTTTTCCCACAAGAGGAACCAGTCCCTTTATGTCTTTCCCACAAGAGGAACCAGTTGCTATTATGTCTTTCCCACAAGAGAAACCAGTCGCTATTATATCTTTCCCACAAGAGGAACCAGTCGCTAATATATCTTTCCCACAAGAGAAACCAGTCACTATTATGTCTTTCCCACACAAGGAACCAAAATTCCAAGAGCAGGTGATGTTCTGGGCAACTAAGTTCCGGCCTGCCATTATTCTAAGTAGGGCTTCAATGGTGCAGGTGTCTTTCAGTTTGGTTTTTATTACTATCCTTTCTTTTTCTGGTATAGTTATAGAAATATATGAAATGCATTTTCTCAATAACTGATAAATGAATTACCAGGCATTTGACTAGCTAAGTAGAATTATTAGTGTTATGATACAAAATAAAGCAGAGAATGACTAGAAATAGAACATCAGGTCCTGTAATAAAAGTAAACAGTTCCAATAGCTGTGTAACTAGAAGATAACGAGTGTAAACTTATAAGATCTCTGACTCGAATATTGCTTTAGACGTACTGAACTGAATATCCGTAAGACAGTACCAAACAAAAAATAATTTATCTTCAGTTAAACGTTGCAGCCTTATTTGTTATCATTGGATCCTTTGGCGCAGCTACGTAAAAATATACTCATGACCCAGTTTTTTCAACTATCACCCACCAATCATTCCCTTTACATGTATTACAGTATGTGTGATTATTTATGCATGTGTTACCTTACATATTTGACATACTTTAAAGATATATTAATGTTCAATATCAAAAAAATTCAAGCTGATATGAGTATTATATGAAAGCAGGCATTGCCTTAATATTTGTTAAGCCCGCTTGTGGTGAGCTTGATATAGTCGCCACAATGGCGCTGCTGTGTATGTGAGTGCGTGTGTGCATAATCACACTTTAATAGAAGTCAAAAGTGAAAAATGGGTGTTATAGATATGCACTGTTTAGCATTATATAACCATATTCTCTTGACAATTGACAGGCTCAACATGTTTTCCTTGGGCGTCTAGTTTGTTACAGGTTTCAGAGCTCTTTAGGCAAGTTGCTCCCCTAAGCCACAAGCCAGAAATTATTCTTACTAGCCTAAAATTCATGATTCATAAAAAGCGGAAAGTCACAATCAGATACAAATCACATTCAGTTCTTGAATTTACAAATGGTAAATCTTTAGTGACCGTGTTTTTGGTGCTTTCTTCTTAAAATGTCTTCTTTTGTGTATGATTGTTTGGGGGGGGGGGAATCTGTATTAACAATGTGTCTGAAATTGATGCATTTTTGTAAGCTTGCTAATGTAAAATATCGGTTGTCCCCAATTGGGCCAATCTGATCATTGTTTGTCTAACCCGTATCAAAACAACAAATTAATCCCGAAGCTATTATAAGAAGTAGGGCGTGAGGGATTTTTTATTATGTGTGGTTAAAGCATTGACCTGTGACTCTGAGGTATATTGTACCAATAGAGATTCTTTCCCTTTTATCCCATCTAGGGTTGTCTCCCTTTGCCCCTTCTACTTTGTATATATACTACAAGGAGCCCACTTTTCACCCCTGACCTCGCTCTGCGGCTGAAATCATCATGATATGTCCAAGATATACACCACATTCTATGCATGAATAATTTATCTTTCAAATGATAACTGTTTTATTAAAATCTGTCAGGAATTGACAAAGTTCTTCTCAGAAATACATCAAAATGCGGCTGGACAAAAACCTTGCCTACAAAATGTGGATGCTTTTATATATCTTTTTGCGGTGGGTGGTGTCCCTCAAAAATGTCTGCTCATAAACGTTTAAAATTCGAATCATATCTGGATCAAAGTTGGCCACAATATTTGTCTATGCTAAGTATGACAATCATCCTGATCTCTCCAGGAATGGAAGAGTTACAGTCCTTTGATTGTAAAAACTGTCACATCAATACTGTCTTTTATGTACCTTGGAAAGGATTCATCCTATAGTTACTTAACATTTAACAATATATTTATAGTAGGTATGGTTGGCTCTGTGTCAGGTTAAAGATAGTAGACTGGTATCTCAACAAATTCAGCACTAGTATTTTTAACTGTATTTTTAGTACACATTGTTTGATTATATACAATTTAAGACCAGAAACTGTGAAGAATTGATCTCCAAAAATGTACAGATTGTTAAATATTGGAATAAAGACATTATGGGTTCTTTGTTTACATGGGCATGAAATATTATTGTGTTTATGTTGCAGACAATATCCATCATTGGCTTGTTAATTTATGGGGACATTTTGTTTACAAAAGTTGACTCAGCTTTTGAAATCAAAAGTCTTTTTCCATGTATAATTTTTCCACTAACCATGGTTTAAACATGTATATTTTTCCACTAACCATGGTTTAAACATGTATATTTTTTCCATTAACCATGGTTTAATCATGTATATTTTCTATTTCTATGCTCTTTTTTATTGAATAAAAATACATATACATTTTGTATCATCTTTATGTGGTCTGGTGTCTATGGTGTGATAGTGCAGTGTGGCAGCGCTATGTCTGCTACGCATATGGTGTGATAGTGCAGTGTGGCAGCGCTATGTCTGCTACGCATATGGTGTGATAGTGCAGTGTGGCAGCGCTATGTCTGCTACGCATATGGTGTGATAGTGCAGTGTGGCAGCGCTATGTCTGCTAAGCATATGGTGTGATAGTGCAGCAGCGCTATGTCTGCTACGCATATGGTGTGATAGTGCAGTGTGGCAGCGCTATGTCTGCTACGCATATGGTGTGATAGTGCAGTGTGGCAGCGCTATGTCTGCTACGCATATGGTGTGATAGTGCAGTGTGGCAGCGCTATGTCTGCTACGCATATGGTGTGATAGTGCAGTGTGGCAGCGCTATGTCTGCTACGCATATGGTGTGATAGTGCAGTGTGGCAGCGCTATGTCTACTACGCATATGGTGTGATAGTGCAGTGTGGCAGCGCTATGTCTGCTACGCATATGGTGTGATAGTGCAGTGTGGCAGCGCTATGTCTGCTACGCATATGGTGTGATAGTGCAGTGTGGCAGCGCTATGTCTGCTACGCATATGGTCTGATAGTGCAGTGTGGCAGTGCTATGTCTGCTACACATATGGTGTGATAGTGCAGTGTGGCAGCGCTATGTCTGCTACGCATAGACACCATTACTGATATGTCCTAAATAACTTGTCGATAAATCGAAACGAGATTTACAAAAGAGATATCAATTTTATGACAATAAATGAATCACTTGTGCCATGTCTTCAGATATTTGCCCTTGTGGTCAGATTGTGTTTCAGTATTTGGAATTATTAAAATTCTTCATAAGTTATGTTTAAATTGTAAATCGCTGGACATCATGGTACTTAATATTGAATAAATATATAATTCTGAATGTACAATGTTGTTGATATTTAAGTATCACACCATTGACAGATTGGACAGTACCGTCTCCACAATACAAATTCCTTCTCTACTTCCCATGCCGCTCGCTTCTGGCTCGCTCATGTTTGTGTATACCTTGGATCGAAATATCATGATGAATTTTGATTGCTGGCTTGTTGTTAAAATTGTTTGAGCCAAGTTTTCTTTTGTTTGTCTTCATTATATAGATTTCAAGAGTTTTATTGACTGGTTGATCTAAAAGTAGAACTGTGTACAATAAAAACTTGAGAACCGATCAATGGCGGGTGGATACCTCACTCTCGCTATTGATGAAAAACGGATACCTAGCTAGTACTTCAATATTGAGTTTTTTATCAAGAAAGCTATCAACGTATTTTAATTGAAGTTAAGGCTAGATTATCAGGAACTGTCTACTTGAATATCAGCTTGTGATTTGTAGTTGTTTGATATTTAAAATATTTACTTTTACTTGTCGAATATGTACATTGACTTAGTCGGCTTTGTGGACTTTCGACCACTTTCGAGCAATGTTTAATGATCAAAGACTTTGGTACAGATGATAACATCAAACGACAGTACGTACATACTTACATTGTGGTGACCTTGGACTGTTGTTTTGTGAACTATATAAAACGATGTGTATGTAATTGTTAAGATTGTATACTGTTTTACTAGCGAACAGACATTACGCAATGGATGTTAAATCTTCCGTAAACAATAATAAGAAGGTAAATAAATTTATAAATTATGGATAAAAAATTAACATTGAAGTATGTTTTCTTATTTAACCATGTATTTTGTATGGTTCAATTTGTAATTATTTGCTTAGGGACGACGCATGTTTCCTATAATAACTTTTAAGTAATGTGGGCTGTCAGGTTGGAATTTTTCTACTTTTGTACTTTTCTGTTTTTCAGGATATCTAAGTCATGAAATAGTTGAGACAGAGGTTGAAATATTAGAGTTTGCTGGGTTAAACCAGGAAACATAGTACATACTTGTTATCATCTCTGATTTTAGAGGTCATTGATATTTAATGTGAATGTATTTATTAGCTCTACCGGTCAAAGGCCTGAGAGATTATTACCTGGTGAATTGTTTGTTGTGTGTGCGTGCATGCCTCAGTCCATCTGTGCGTCCGTCTGTGTGTCAGTGTGTTATTTTTTCATTCAAACGACATCTCCTCACAGGAACTTTCCTTGGGTGATACTCTTTCAAAGTTGTTTAAATGGTTACAGTCTGTTGCATGAATAGATCACAGGAGCTAAAAATGCATTTTAAAATAGAAAACTTTAAAAATATTTTTGCCCAGAACCATATGGCCCAGAGCTTTCATGTTTAGTGTGTAACATTGTTTAGTGGTTCTCTACCAAGATTGTTCAAATCATGTCCCTTGGGTCAATGTTGGCCCCGGCCCAAGGGGTCAAATGTTTTATATAGACTTTTATATGGAATCTCTTAGAAAATTTCCTTGTCCAGAACCAATTCACCCAGGGTTTTGATATTTGGTAGGTACTAGGTAGCAGTGTCTAGTGGTCCCCTACCAAGATTGTTCAATTTATGCCGTGGGATCAAAACTAGCTCTGGTCAGGTTTTCTACAGACTTAATTAAATACATGGAAAATCTTCTTTTCTGAAACCACACGGCCCACTGGGCTTTGATATTTGGTATGTAGTATTGTTTAGTGGTATCCTACCAAGAGAGTTCCAATTTGGCCTCTGGGGTCAAAATTGGCCCCGCCCTGGTGGTCACATGTTTTTTACAGATTTACATTGAAAAATCTCTTTTCCGAAACGGCACAGCCCAGTGTTTTGATATTTGGTATGAAGCATAATGTTAAGTGGTCTCCCACCAAGATTGCTCAAATTGTGCCGCTGGGGTCAAAACCAACCCCGCTCTGGGGTCACACGTTTTCTATAGAGTTGTATAGGTATAATTGTTACATTGAAATTGGTGAATTGTTATATTGAAATTGCATATATCTATACAATTAAAAAGAATATCGCTGTATGGATATAACAAAGTATGGATATAACAAAGTAAATCTCCAGGTCCCCAGATATTCATTATAAGCATGATCCACTCTATATATTTGCATAAAGTGTCTGCAATTTCCTCCAATTTTGACCATTTCACCATAAAAATTCCAAATTTGATGAACAAGTGATGTCAGTTGTTAGAAGTGCCATGTAGGCATTACAAGTGTATAAAACTGCATCAGAATAACATCGTTAACTTTCTTTGATTGTCAGTTGCAATTTTGTAACCAAGAATAGCAACTTTTATTATACATTGATTGTGATTGATTTCTGGTATACCAAGTACAATCCTCGCATCAGATATATATGTTTCTACCGAGTGCAATTATGCTATAAACACCTCATCATTTTGTCTGCACTGATAGCTATAGGTGATGCATTTATTTCTGTACTCTCGTTAAAATAATCACAATATCGTGATTTGACAATAAAACTATTCTAGACCATGTACTACATGCAAGTGTTAGTTATATAGTCTATATTGCAATGTTTTTGCGTTCTCGATAAATTATTTTGGTCTGAAGTCATTGAACTGAGTTTGGAGACAAATCTCGAAACATGAGCATCCGATTGGTCATGTCTGAACTTGACCAATGACATGGCTTTCTGAGACTAGTCTCCGAAGACTGATTGATAACCTCAGGTCGAAAGATCCCTCTTTAAAACTCAATTGATCTGGTGGATCACGCTACCTGTAACTTAGCCCCGGAATTGCGAAACAACTCAAGTTTCTGTTTTACAAAATCTGGACATAGTATTCAACTTATTTCTTCAAATTTCGAAGGAGTTGTAGGAGTTTCTTGTATTGAATGTTAACATAATTTACATTCATCTTTTCAATAGTTTTCTTAAAACGGAGTTGAGATCGACCTCAATTTTTTTTTTTTCTGAAATAATCTGGGGTTACATTTGACCCTTGAATTGAGCCTTTGTCCCCTGTTCCAAAAAGCCACATTTTAATCCTCAAGGTTCTGGCTGAAGGGTCAATTTTCTAAATTTGGCTAAAATCAGGTAAGAAGTTATCAAAATGACCCAAATGAGATTCAGCACCTAGTTGAACCCCTGAATAATGCTGATAAGGAAGGAAATGTTAAAGGTGTTAATTGATATATATTTAAAGGCTGTTAAGATAATATATATTTTTCAATGCAGTAAACTTTTTTTGTAATAACTTCTATGGTCCAATTATTTTGACTTTCCTTGTCAGAGTTTTTGTTTTCGAAAATGAATTATTTTGTTGATACATTTTGTATTATTTACATTGTTACACTTTAATTGATGCATATTCTCTCAAAGTTTTTGATGTAATGATTATCTTCTTGAATTTGCCATAGGGTTATTGTAATTATATATGATGATTCCTATCCCTATACTGAAAGAAGGAAATAGGTTTGATAAGGTGTCTGTTGTATCCTAATTAACAATAGACTTGACACTAATTAAATATAGTGATCATAATCATAATTTCTCTTGTCTGTCACTTTAGTGCAGACTGTGTATATATAGCATGGTACCACTAGGAATAAGTAAGGTATAAGATAGACATAGGACAGATAATTGTGTGTATGACTTCTTACTTTGTGAAACTCTGTGACATACCCTCTTGGACTTTTTAACTACTTTGTGATCTTACTTTACTTTAAATTTAGGTTACGACTTCGTGAATTTGTTGCCTTATATGAAATCCACTTTTTGACTTATAATCCTAATTAACTTTCTTTGTGAACAACTTGTTAACTACAGACTAAATGTTGGATTTTATTAAATCTGATTATCTTAAGGAACTGTGTAGTTTGTTTTATATATTTCGACATAACATTGTCTCTGGTCATGGATTGCTGCTGTGTTTATAACATTACGTGCGGACAACCAAATCCGCGTCGTAATATAAGTAATTGAAAAATTAAAATTTGAGAACAAAGTTATTTTTTTAGCCTAGAGCCTTTTCCTTTGCTGTAAACGAAGACAGGAAAGAGCAGTTTAAGGTCTATTTGTCGTCTAGTCCGGATTTCACATAAGATGTCAATTGAAATCAATCTCAAGCCCAGATTTTCAAGAACTTAGATTTTGAATTGAGGAACATTATATACAGACTGTATCTCGAGAGTTTTTATGGAAACTAGATTTAGATACAATTGGTTAACTTACAGAAATTTTCCTATAATCAAGCCCCGTCTGATTATGCTAATACAGTTACTGTTATTGTCAGTGTTTATTTGCTCGTCACATTCTCCTGAACATCAAAGCAAACAAGCCGTGTTTACTTATTTGGTTAAACTTGAAAATGTAACTTGAAATAAAATATTATTTTGTTTTTTCCGCTTATACATTTTTTGTCATCTTTTGTTCTATTTTTGTCAGACATCCTATTTTTATTCTTTTGTTCTATTTTCAGACAATGAAGCCGGTCTCAGCATTTGTTATTGTGGATGTACAGAATGATTTCATCGAAGGTTCCTTGGCGTTACATCAATGTCCCGCTGGTCATGATGGCTCCGAGGTCATTCCTATAATCAATAAACTGCTAGACACAATCCCGTTTGATTTAGTCGTATACACCCGAGATTGGCATCCTGAAAACCACATATCGTTTATAGAGAACGTAAAACAATGGCCCATTACCAACGCGTCTAAGGTATTCACAGTTATATTTTCAGTGTTTTCTATGGTAACGATAAGCAGTACAACCTCTTCAGAGCAACTCTCTTTTGGTGTTTCTCTAAAGAGGTTAGATTTTTTGGACTTTTTATTGAAGACGTTAAATTTATGGAAATGTTTATTACTGGAAAAGAGGGTGCTTGTTGAAGAGAGGTTGTTGCTCTACAGAGTTTAAATTTGTGAAAGTTTTTAATGCAAGAAAGTGGTTGCTTGTTGAAGAGAGGTTGTTGCTCTAGAGAGGCTAAATTTGTGGAAGTTTTTAATGCAAGAAAGTGGTTGCTTGTTGAAGAGAGGTTGTTGCTCTAGAGAGGTTAAATTTGTGGAAGTTTTTAATGCAAGAAAGTGGTTGCTTGTTGAAGAGAGGTTGTTGCTCTAGAGAGGCTAAATTTGTGGAAGTTTTTAATGCAAGAAAGTGGTTGCTTGTTGAAGTGAGGCTGTTGCTCTAGAGAGGTTAAATTTGTGGAAGTTTTTAATGCAAGAAAGTGGTTGCTTGTTGAAGAGAGTTTGTTGCTCTAGAGAGGTTAAATTTATGGAATTATTTTACTGTGGGAAAATTGATAATGTTGTTGAAGAGAGGTTGTTGTTAATGTTGAAGACCACTTTAGAGAGGTTGCACTGTATTAGCACAGGGTCTTCAATCCTCTGTCATTGTAGCCAAATATGGGCCCAATTCCCCCACCAAAAATACTATCTTTATTCCCCATTCAATTTCAATTAGATGTTGGTAATTATTTTATATACACAGAACACAAAAGTAGTCACAAATTCTGAACCTCTCGATTGCGCATGCTGAAACAATCGATAAATGTAGTTAAGACAGTTACTGCATGACTTCATACTTGACTATTGTCTCGAAATCGGGGCCTGTTGTAAGTGACGTAAATGTATACTTCGTATTGTACTCAGAGCTTATTCTTTGTTGTCCAATGTACTCAATATCTTATTCTGATGCAATAACTGTCAGGAAATGATTGACCTATTTTATTGAATGAGTTTCTTTACAATATCGGTTGCTGATTGTCACGTCAATATGACTTGCTTAATTTACATGTGCCAGTTTGCAGGTTGATGTAGGTCGGACTTGTGCAAGCAACATTTTTGTCCTATAATGTGTAATCAATGATTAAATTAAGAAAATTTAATAAGTCGGTCATAATTGAGGAGTCATTATTTTTATGTGAACAAGAAGTTACTAGGGTCTGTAGATTCACCTATTGTATTGAGTACTACGGGTTTATCTGTCACTGCTAGTGTACCTAGTAGTACTTGGGAAGGGGGGGTTACTTTATTTACTTTTTTGCCTTACTTTAATGAACAGCTGGTACATTCGAACCAATTTACACCAGTACCGCTTTAAAAGATAGTTCCCACATTTACAATAGTTACCTCCCTTGTTCTGAATAGTCGGCCATATTGATAGACAAATTTTCTTCATAGTTCATAGGGAGTATAATGAAATGGATGATAAAATAATCAGATATAAAAAATCAACTTATTCATTATGCTCATGTGGGCAGTGGGCTCAGAAAGTTGAAGACATATTGGTTGTCACAGGCAAATTGTTTTGGGTATTTTCTCTGTTATTACATATTTGGAAATTGCTCATATAAGGGCTTATCAGTTTTGCCTATCAAAATGGCTGATGATTAAGATCAAGGGAGGTACATATTGTAGATGTGGGAACTATCTATTGGGATATCCCTGTAAACTGCACAAATTCTCTGATCCCAGTTTTGTTTGGCTCTATAAAATATCAAGATGTCAATGAGAATTTGTCGTCTTCCAGTAATAGCTACAAAAGGAAGCCATAGCCAAAACATTCTAATCTATGCTGAATCTGTATGCATTGCATGACTCTTGTATTCTATTTATAGATTAAAGCCGAGGATGCCAAGTTATATGATACGGTGGAGTTTGAAGGTCCACCTCGTATAGAACAGAAACTCTGGCCTAAACATTGTGTATCTGATTCTTGGGGAGCTGAACTTCATCCAGACTTAAGGGTATATATAGTCGGACCTCATTTATTCGAAAACGTTCTATCCGAATACTTGTTATCATCCGAAATAAATATCAGGTCCCGATGTATCTTGTTAGGCATGTCAAATTGAAATGGGCTATTTGATACATTGTACTATGTTTTATTTGAAATAAAGACTTTGTTCTTATCTCCTGAACCGTTGGGCCAGCAGTCTTCAAACTTTATGGGAATGTATAACAGTATGTGAAATTGTGTGTTTTTTATTGCTATGTGTCAGACTTTTGCTCTTCTTGGGTTGATACATTAAGGCTAGTTGGGAATTTGCCCAGTCAAGCTAGAACGCCACTTATCATATGAGCACTGCTGTACGATTTCCAACCTCTTCTTTAAATGATGTCATTTCCAGAAAAAGTCACATGTGAATGTGATGTCACCATGAACTGACAGTAAGCTTTATGCCCCATATGGCAATATGAAAACGAAGTGATTATAATTATGGAGTAAACATTGTTTCCTGCATGCAAATAGTGACATCACATTTTGCATTTTCTTGAAATGATGTCATTTACAGATGTTGTAAGTCCCAAAGTAGCGCTAATATAGACTTGGCCAGAACTTTGATGCCCAGAACACCACCAGCTGTTGGAATTTTGACAAAACTTCCAACTCCGGGGGAAGACAACAAATCTCCATAGCATAACACTGGTCAATGCAGTTGGCTACTAGTTTGAGTAAGGGTGATTTAAATACTGTAAAACCTCAATAATAAGACCACCCTTTGGACCCTTGAAAACTGGTCTTCTTATTGAGGTGGTCATAATATTGAGGTTGAATAAAGAGTAAAACAGTGAAAATGGACTTGAAAATTGTGTTCTTGATTTTGAGGTGGTCTTAATACATGTATTGAGGTGAGTTTTAAGTAAGCTTTTACTGTAGTTGTTGAAAATTGTTCATGTTCATTGATCTTACAGATTGCTGAGAATGCAGCATATGTGAACAAAGGATGTCATCCTGGTGTTGATAGTTACTCAGCATTCTGGGATAACAATAAATTATCACAAACTGAGCTAGTGAGGATACTCGCCAAAAATAAAGTTACTGATGTGTATGTCTGTGGGGTGGCGTATGATGTCTGTGTTGGTTCGTATAAACTCCTTAATATTTTGAGAACAGCTTTTCAAATTCCTAGTTTCAGTAATGCCATATTATCATGATGTATTTTGGGTGCCCTGTTTTTGTGTGAAAAACAAGCCATCTATTTAATATTACATATCAAGGCTGGTTTTCTTTGCAACTTATTTTTTGTGTTTTACTTCAAAGAACCTACGCACAAATATATACATTTACTTAAAGTGGCCATTATCATAAGGATTTAACATTTCTGACATTTTGTGTACAGGTTTTACGGCATTTGACTCTCTGGAGCATGGATTCCGTACAGTTCTGATAGATGACGCATGTAGGGGTGTAGAGGAAGAGGATATTGGTGGGACGAAGAGAAAATTTGTAGAGTCTGGTGGAATTATTGTACACTCGTCCCAGGTAATGTGCAGAGATAAGTCTGTGTAAGGTACTGCCCGAAGGTAAAGGTGACACATTGGGTTTATGTGGTGTCAGAGCCTCCTGTTGGTGAATTATGTTATCCAAATATTTTGAGGTTTAGAATTAAAGTAAAATGTTATTTAAGCCGGTAATTTAACTCAAGTTCTGTATTTTTTATTGCTATTTATCTGATTATGTACTGCCTTTGTTTTGTTTTTGGGCGGTGTTCTTTGCGAGTTGTTCAAGTAATTCCATTTCATACTGTATTCAAGTTGCTATGGGAACACGGAAAGTCTGTAAATATTGTCTTGTCGTAACGCTGGCCTATTTCAATTTCAAGATAGTTTTACCTCTACCAAGATTGGTCAAGCCTTCTGAATTTGTCACAAAAAGTGGCCACCCGGAAATGGTGCTCACCCCCAGCCATTGTTTGAAATGACATTTCCACCAAAATCACACTGCCAATTTTGATTAAACTTTACAAGAATAATCCTTCGATGATCTTCTGCCAAAATAAGCAAAAAGATCTGAATCCATGCAAAACTCCTGTTGCCATGGCTATGCGTGTCAAAATGTTAAAAAGTGACAGTCCGACATTGAAATAATTCTCACAAGTGATCTTCTATTTTTCCTTAAATCATAACTTGAGATAGAGATTTTTAATTGAGATAGGAATCGGGTTGGTTTCATTTGTTTGAAATTTGAAATTAAAATGTTTTTTCCATACCAAGGGAGATAATCTGCCCTTTTCCAGCAGATTTCCTCTTTTTTTACCATAATGCAACGGAAGTTGTCTGTTTGGATCAGATATGTGCAGAAATGATAAATTTGTTGAATGGTGTAATGGTGGAGGGGGGGGGGGGGAGTTTCCTATAATTTTTTAGGCATTCTACATTTTTGTCTGCGAGCATTCTAACTCATGGAATATGTTTTTTCATACGTACAGGTGAAAGCAATAGTGTCTGGCGAAGATCGACCGTCAGTCCTCGGACTTCAGACCGCAAAAAATGTCGCCCTGGCCAGAGAACTTGTGAATCGAGGCATTGTGAAATAACATGTACATTGTATTGGAAATCAGCTCATGTAGTGTAGCATATCACCATTATAAATATCTGTCATTGACTGTATAATAATATAATGTATGTTTGAATTTGATATGTATCTTATCGAAATGTTGTTGTGAACTTTCAATAACTCAAAATGTTATCAGACAAAAATGTTTCTACATATGTTTGATATTCTATGAGACTGTTACTATGGAAACCAAATGTTTGTACCAAAGACGGGAAGAAATTCAGTGGTAGGTTTGCCTTAAAGTTTTTCGAGACTAAGTGATATGATTGTTTTTGAGTTATTGAAATTTCTTTGTTTGAAAAAAAGTTTATCCTTGTGAAAAAGGGTAGAGGAAGAACATTTGAGCGCTGCTATGGGATTTACAACCTCTTCTGTAAGTGACGTCATTTCAAGAAAAAGCAACATGTGATGTCACTATGTGCATGCAGTAAACAATATTTATTTACTACATAATATGGTCACTTCGTTTTCATGTTGCCATATAGGGCAAATATTGCTTGCTGTCAGTACATGGTGAAGTCACATGTGACGTCACTTAAAGAAGAGATTGGAAATCGTACAGCGGCGCTCATTTATTTGAACTGGTAGGATATCTCGTGCTTTTTATCAGGTCTAGTCCAAATTTTCATTTGCTTATACACAAATAATTAGCAGCACAACATGCTCACACAATTAACAGTTGCTGATATAAGTACGAAATTATTTGCAATTATCCTAATTTTAAATTGTCATCTGTCAGATTGTAACCAGCTCAAAACCAACCAATTTCCTAAGAACAAATTAATTAAACCTAGATAGTAAATTGAACTTTTTTAAGTAAAAGGTTTTTTTGCGGTTGGTTTGTAAATAAATAGTTGCAAAAATTGGCTTTCTGGATGTCTGCTGTTTGCTTCTATTTTGGCGTTACTTCTAGTTTTGTGTTTTTTTGACAACAACACCTACATTGAAACAATATGACATAATAGTAAAAATACCGACAAAGAAATAATATTGTCAACATTAATTAACTGTAAAAGATTTGAAAGAAGAAACTGAATGGAAAAAGGAAATTGAAGTAAATTTTTCTTCTGTTACGTTATTTTATTAGTACCACGAAAAGTACAAGGAAGCTTTTTAATATGGTTGATATAATTCTGGGATTATAATTGCTGCAATATGGAATTGTTATGGAAATCACCAAACATTGTACTAGGGTTGTCACAGAATTACTTAGACTTTTACCATAACTTACAAACTTGGGGTGATTGAGATGTACATGTAATTCTGGGACAACCCGCGTATTTACATTCAAGTCAATGTTCACTACGAAAAATCAAGCCTAAATTTTGTGACACTTTCTGAGACAAAATGCGACTATGGTTGCTAGATGTTTAATCACTATATTCACTTGTATGACACAAACATATATGTGTATAAGTATTTGATTATTGTATACAGAATATATCTTATCAAATACTCAGCTTTATAGATGTTGTACGAGAGCAAGCGAGTATATCCTACCATTATATCATACACTACCATCCAAAAGTTTCTTCACACTTGAACATTTTTGAATTTCGTTATTTTTTCATACAGAATTTCAAGTAAAACATGTATGACTATGAAGTAAAATTATTCATCCCACTTTGTGATGGATAGTTTAGAATTAACAATTTGCACATCTCGTCAGCATCATCAATCAGCCTACATCCAAAACCAATATGTGTGTAACTGATTGATTTGTTTCAGTACAAATTTATTATTATTTCTACAGAAAATTATTGCTGTGTGAAAAAGCATTTTTGATGTATTGCGTGTGAAACAAATATGAAAATACATTAATTGCAATGGGAAATTGTCAAAGTGTGCAGGAACTTTTGGAGGGCAGTGTATGTGTCACATAGCTGTTGTTGATGTGTGGTTTATATAAAAAAGTATTTGGGTATAGTAACAGCGATTATTACCTAATTTCTAAGTTTTGCAGTTATTTTCATGATTTGTTCTAACATTAAATCATGCCAGAAAACATTAATCAAAAATAAGTCCGGCAACTAGCGGTAAAAATCTCTCATTTTTCTGCTGATTTCCTCTTTTTGGACGAAAAATTGTAAAAACTTTGTTTTAACATATTTTGAGTATCTTCAGAAAACTGAAGATTTCTCTTTGTCAATAAACATGCTCACCCATGGACAACTCATTTTATTTTGACGCACTTTGGTTTTTTGTACAACTAGATACATTGTGTCATTGCATTTTTGTTGATGTCTTTTGACAAAATATAACAATTACTGATGTTTGCATTTCGCGGCTGAATGTTACTTTTATGCAGAATGTTTATGTACACGGATCAATACCCTTTTACCTTTTTTTCATATGAGTCACAAACTGTATTATTATGTACATTAATATGATATGTCATGTGTCAATCAGTGTTACAGTAGTTTGAAATATTAGCGTGTCATTTAAGGTAGATAACTGTGTTTTCTTCCTAGAACAGCTTCCTTTTGGTAACCAATTCTTTTTAATAGCTCATGAACAAAGGAAAAGTGTGTTCCATTTCAAAAGTTAAAGTGAATATACCCATATTTTTTATGTCAAAATTGAATGAACATGAGCAATTATCATTTAGTATAACATTCATGAAAGAAAGAAATAGCAATGGATGGAGTAGATTGGCTTTGTCTGGTTCGTCAACATTTGTGAACAAATATGATGACAGTAATAAAAATAGCAGTAGTCATCTCTTCACGGACCATATAGACTAAAAAGGGTTATTGGCATGTGAAGAATTAAGTTTAAACACCCAACTTTAGGTCTAAACAAGTAGAATATTTCGTGCCACAGATATTAAATAGTTATGAGAATTTTTAATATTTTGTGACTGTTTTGAGAACTTTTCTTCAAATGTTTGTCATAAAATTGAAATGTTTAGGAATATTTCTTAATATTATTATTTAAAGGATTGATGTTAACTGTCTCTAGATGATTTTATGTTCAAGTTTATAAAATAGGTACATGTATGACTGTATTGATAAAATTGATACAGCTTTTGTGAAGCTGCTAAATTTTTGATTGAATTGAGGATAAAATCTGCATAAATACGAAGTCAATTGTGTGGTATTCGGACATGTTGTTGTTGTTGTTGCAGTTGTTATTGTTGTTGAATACTACACAGTTATTGTTGAGTGAAGTCTGCCCTTAGTGATATTTGTAACATCAGTAGATTCTTCATCATAGCTAGTCTCATGACTAGTAGAAATTAAGCACAATAATTGTTGAAAGTTTTTTTTTGAACATCCACATATTATGTCGTAGCTTATTAAAATAGTATTATATGAATGTTGATACCTTTGTGACATCTAGTCAAAGAGTTAAACGATAATTAGTCAGCTGTAACGATGGTATAAGGATCACACACTATTTCCGCATGTCTGTTTTAGCAGCATGTAAATAAACGATGTATTACGTATTATAGTTGATAACAATTAAGTGGTTTTATTCTAAACGTGCTTACTACCGTTCAAACATTGAGAACACGATGATAGTGTTTAAGATTAAGTTATATGTTAATACTGATCGGCCCTTAGTACGTGTACATAGCATGTTTACAATCTGAAACGCCAAAATAGCATGCGACCCTGTAGTAGCATCGTTTGATATCAAAATATAAACTGTTTGCCCTCACAGATTCCTGTTTCTTAGGAATCAGTATGATTCTAACATTGGGAATATTTACATGTATTTTATTAACCAAGTGATATTTTTATAGTAGTACATATATTATCATTAATATTGTAGGTTAAAAATGAGCAAAACTCATTTGAACACATTCTCTTTGAATTACCTCCCTTTGTTCTGTCTTCAACTTGAATTATTGTGTGTAATTATGACAATTTCAATTTAAATTGCATTCAATTAAAATATCAGTAGAATTATTCATTAATGTTCAGTTATTAAATACTGTTATGATATGCCTAATTGCGGATATACCTTTTTGTTACCTTTCCTCACGATTCATACTTGCATGTATAGGAATTATCAATCTGACTTTATATATATGTATAGATCTGTTATATGTTCTCAATTAGTTTCAATCACGTGCCTAGATCCCATGGGTTACCAGAAAAATCCAGCAGGCTAACATGAAAAATAAAGGCAAGCCGTCGAGCTACTACAAAGTCTTATGTCTAGTAGCCCGACCATCTACGACATTGTAATTAACTCTGAACAGTTTTAACTATCGGCGATACCAGAATATTATTGTCGGACACGGATCAGTATAAGCGTGTGATTAGAACTCTCTGCTTCAATTCTATGTACTGGTAGATGAATCAATAGCGTGTTTGAAAGTTTGAAAGCACAAATTGTTAGTCTTGTCTGTAGCGGATGCATTGTTTTGCTTTCCGTCGTCAAAATATTCTTCATGTATGGTGATGTTTTATGCATGTATGTTATGCAGAAGAATCATGAATCTCATTACAATCTCATACATGTGAACTCTCCGGATTTCTGCGAGAGACTCCCGGATTTGACAGCCAACTCGCGCTCTCCCGGCCTGGAGCCGCAATCTCCCAAAACATCGTAAAAATAGAATTATGGGGTATTTTTTGTTCATTCCCACTGGTTCGCTGAAATTACTTGTCAAACTGATAATCGAAGTGGTAAAATCTGGATATCAGTCCTAAAATCGTATATACCACGTTTACATAGCCGCTCGCAACCATGGAATCAAGTGTTTGGTGACACTGATCAAAATACGATGCAACCCTCGCTTGTCTTGTTTTTATATAATTTTCACTCGTTTCTGTTGTACATGAATTCAGATATGACAATTGGCAATGAAATTGTTATTTGGCGACTTATACGTATGACCCCACCAGATTATGAGTTAATTCGCAGAATATTGCTATTAATAGCTTATGATACAGATTAAGACATTGATATTGACAAAATTTCAGCCACAGAAAAAATCTCCTGTTTTGAGTCTCAATCTCCAGCTCTCAATCTTTCGGGGTGCAATCTCCCGATTTGCCTTCTGAAAAGGTTCACATGTATGCAATCTGAGTAGTGAGAGCAAAACGAACCTATCTGCTTGTATGTTTTCCTGCTGATAGAATAGTTTTGCTTTCACTCCTCAAATCATAAACCCTCTGTTATCACCGTCACGTAGCGTAGAGTCACTGTGGTCAGTGTTCCTGCACCATATTAATTGTGTTGTATTATGTTGTACACTTGTCTGCTGCTCCTATAGTGACTGGTTCCTTGTCTGGGAAAAATAGTGACTGGTTCCTTGCATAGCAAAAATATCTAGTGACTGGTTCCTTGTGTGGGAAACATCTAGTGACTGGTTCCTTGCATGGCTAAATTATGAAGTGATTGGTTCCTTTGGTGGGGAAAATATGTAGTGACTGGTTCCTTGTCTGGAAAAATATATAATGACTGGTTCCTTGTCTGGGAAATCACAGAGTGACTGGTTCCTCATATGAGAATAAACTCATAGCAACTAGTTTCTTGGGTGGTAAAAACACATAGTTACTTGTGTAGTAAGTGTGATAAATTGTTTGAAATGCAAACGATTTTACGCCAAAATGCATTTTCATATTTTAATGCAAATAACATTATATGTGGTTTATATGTAGATAATTTTCATTTTTTGTTGAAATTTTTAAAATGAACATTCTGAGTCCCTGTCAATCTACTTTAGACATGTTGAAAACACTAACATTCGTAGTATAAAGCATATGTGATTGGGTGCTCGGGCATGAACATTTTTCGCAGATTTGAAGCTCGCAAGGGCCGTTTTTTAGACAATTTAAGCCATCTTAGATACTTAAAAGACAGGAGCTTCAGCGGCCTGGACCCCTTGCCGAATTTTCAGCTGATTTTGAAATTTTGCATTCTCATGCCTGGCTGCTTAACATACCGGTACATACTATGGCTTATTAACTTTATGTAATAAATTTGTTAGTTACGATGCATAGCTGTATTGTGATATGATGTTTTTCAAACAATAGCAGTTACTGCCCTTTCCTTTATGTGGGATATACACAGGATAGGATTATCAAGGTGTTACAAAGTGATATAATGATCTATAAACCACTCTGGGAATTTGTTATACATAATTTTTCTTTTCTTAAAGCCCTTATGTTGGACTTGATATTAATAATTAATGTTATTTATTTATTTTTCGTAAAAATCTACAAATCTTTTTCTTCTTTTATGAAACAAATTCTCATATATTTGTATGGCTCTTTGCCTTACAGTTTTGCTGTGATGTTAGTCATGTGATATTTCAATTACCTAATGTTAAATTATAAATTTTATAAACATTCCAGTAAATAAGTATTTCTATACTTTTAAAATATATTTCTATCTATGTATATCGTTCAGGAATTCCATTTTCTGTATCTGAGCGCTGCTATGGGATTTACAGTCACTTCTGTAAGTGACATCATTTCAAGAAAACGCAACATGGTATGTCATTATTTGCATGTAGGAAACAATTTTTACTCCATAAGGTCAGTTCATTTTCGTATTGCCATATGTGGCAAATATTGCTTACTGTCAGTACATGGTGACGTCACGTGACGTTTTCTGGAAATGTAGTCACTTAATGAAGAGGTTGGAAATCGTACAGCTGCGCTAAATTATTGATAAGATGAAATTGTTATCTAACACAGAAAATGCATTTTACGTTAATTGTGTTTGTATATTTGCTTGCTGTGATATTTAATAGCAAACATTCTTTTGCACATTGTCAATACGGTAAAACTTTGTTATCTCGAGCATCGTTAGAACAAGCACCTGCTTTATCTCGAGGAATCATAAAAGTCTGGGCAATTTTGTTCTAAGTTATATATTGTTTTACCTGTCTATGACGAGCATCCATATCTCGATACCTCGAGCACAGATGTTTTTCCTGTCAACAAATTTTGATTGATATTTACTTGCTTTATCATGATGGTTAAATTTCACACCTATTGAAATAATAGTGACCGTTTTTGGCTTAATTGTAATCTGTGTTTTTCACCCCCTTGTGAAAACAGTCGCAGTACATGTAATAGCATCTAATTTTAATTATTTGTTCCAAGTTCGCATTTAAACTAAACCTCTCAACCATAATGATAAAGGAATATGTGTGAGTGACTAGCGACCAAGGAGACATGCGATAACGAATCCAAAACAATACTTGACCAAGTCTTTGTATATTATTGAAATGTTGTTTCATGATAGTTGTTGCCTTTTGTTACAGGTAAATTAATGAAAGAAATGAATATAATGAAACATATAAACTATATATTCATGTAATGTTCGTCACTTCTTCATGTTGTTTATGGTTATGCAACTTCGATATGACGATCATGCCGTTCCTTGTCCCGATGACTGCTCATGATAACAAGGTTTTCCTGTATAGTCCTTCCTTGTATGATGACGGCCATTTTAAACTCAGATTGTTTAGGTATCCATTCAAATATATTTCATTACAACATTCATTTATAATCCAAATGTTCTACGATATATTATCAAAACATTGAAACTTATAGTTCAACTCGCCCTGTGATCAGATATTTTCTGGAAATATTTATTTCTTAAACTTCACCCTCGAGTCTATATGACATTTTATATTATCAACATGATTTTTTTGGTCGCCAAAATTTAGTATACTGCTGGTAAATTGAACTGCTGATAATCTTACAAATTGGTGCATTTATTGTTGAATTATTTTCAAATATAGATATATAAATATTCTTTAAAATGTGTACTGGTAGATTTTAACGAAGAATTGTATTTGTACATTTTACAGTATAACACTGGACGATAAGTGTGCACATATTGTTCACAGAATGGTTATTTTGCTAAACTTTGTTATACTAGTATAGAAGGGTTTAATCAGATATTGCTTTTATTTTTCAAAGATGCATTTTTATCAAGGAGTGAATTAATTACATGCACACCTGTGTCATTCTTACAAAGGATTATAAATCTGTGTCATTAATATCTACATTGTATATTTTACATCTTATACGCTAGTATCTTTACATAATGCAGTGCAACCCCTTGTGAGAGACAAATCTTTCAGCCGTTGTTGAGAGGTGGTTCCTATGGAGACACTGAAATCGATGTAATATTTGACTGTGGGAAAATTGATATATGCTGATAAATTGATAAACCCCTTGTGGGTAATAAATCTTTCGGCTGTTGTTGACAGGTGGTTCGTATGGAGAAAAGTGATTGTAATATTTTACTGTGGGAAACTGAAAAATGTTGATTAGAGGGTGTTGCTCAAGAGAGGGCCACTCTGGACAGGTTGCACTGTATAATAAAGATACTTTTCCCTGTGTCACTATTTATGTCTTCATATATTCTTCAACTTTTCATCCATTATTCACTAGTAGACCTTACAAGTTGTTTCACTGTTGGTAGTTTGTAACTGGTAGATAAATCTGCTTAATTCTGTGTGGCGTTTACTTGGCTTATTTCAAAGTTCTGCTTTCAAATAATATGTGCACAGTTGAGTACATATGTACTTCATGTATTTACTATTTTACTATTTCTTCATATTATTGTTACGTTATTCTAGTCAATTGAGACCAAGCCAGTTGAAGTTACAGACTTAAGTTTTACGTTACTCTGAATTCGTGAATGCCATATTTTTCCACCATAGAAATTTTTTTAAATTATGTTCTCCTTGTGGTTACTGTGACATCTTTGGTCTCTTCTGAGGCATATTTGCACCTTCATCACTAGAAAGTTGGTACTTTGATCAATTTTGGACAGAACTCATGTTGTATCTCATTTTATATTTCCAAGTAAAATGATTAAACTGAACTGTGTGGTGGTTGAAAATATGTATTTTTGTGATTATTAATTATATGATTTTTTGCATTTTATTCTTCAATATATAAGTACCCCGGTACCTTGTTTCTGCTAAAGCATTTATTACAAAACTTGTTGATTTTGTTGCATTGACTGAAATATTGTATAATTATGCATTCCTGCTTTATTTACCTGTTATAACTTTGCAGACGACTTTATGTTATGTTTTTAAGAGTTACTCCCCTTGTATCAGGAAAATAATCTAAGGATAACCTTTGTTGTAGAAATCTGTGATAATAATGATATTACAAGAGTTCTGGCCCCTGAATCACCAGAATGACCTCACCAATTATTACATGTAACTTCGAAGCATGTTTGCCTAAGATTAGAATTGTTATGTCATGATGATAATCATGTTTTTGTTTCCTTGCTAGATCTGTTAAGTTTTACTGATATTTGTAATCACAGCATAAACATTCAAAGGTTTTATGCTGATTGGCTAGTCTGTGAAGAAAAGTACTGAATATTTATTATTGTGTTCAAGATGTTGAAATAAGTTCTTTTTTGTTGATGGAAAAATGGAATTGTATTACACTTTAATATACTTATATGTAGTTATTGTACATGGTGTATATTGTAGGTTCTAAGGGTATGTGGAATAAAATGTGCAAAAAGTATGTCAGACTTGTGTTGTGTGTTACTTTAAGGGTTGGGTCCTTTCGGTTGATAAATGATACGATTCAAGATGAATATCACTATATTGGTAATTTGTTCTTTATGGAATGTTTTGCTTTGATTTGTTTGGTGATTATTTATTATAATGTCACCCCTATTTAAAGGGCCAGCCATTTCTGACTTATGAGACACCTACCTTCTGAGCACATTTACTTCCTGATTCCTTTACTTTAATGCCTGGCACCAGGCATGTAGGTGCATGGTGACCATTATTTAAATAGCTGGCGGCTCACCAACCGGCCATATCAGAACGGACCCCTACCGGGATTCGAACCTTTAACCTTCCGCCCCCAGGGCAGATCCCTTAACCACTTGGTCATGGGAGACGGTTGTACTAATGATGTACTTCAATAAGATTTGAATACACAAAATGGCAAGAACGTTAGTCCTTTCAAACTGTTACATTGAGACATAAAGATCTGCACAAAGTGTTTATTTCTCTTGTTGGTATAATGTAACTAGTTTGATTAAAGTGTGCAATCATTACTCCAGGCCTATTCATGTACGATTTTGATCACACAATGATAAAAGAAAGTACAAACCTGGACATCAACGATATGACGATGTGCAGGCTGACATTGTATCATGTAACGATATGGTTTCAAATATCGGTGCACACCAATATATTGGCAGACTCTGATTGCCCAGGCAAGATCCAATTATTGGCGCGGTGGTATGCGCACTGCTGACCCGTCTCAGTTGCATCAATGTTTCAAATGAGATGATCAAAAATTTGCCTTTATTTGCCGTTATTTTTTTACAGAAACGTCAATTTTGCTAAATTGCAACCTTTTATAATACTTTCAATGCTTTATTTTCCTAGAATGTTCCACATGGAAATCCTTCAAAATCGTATTTCGGGCTATTACATAAAAACAAGCCATAGTTTGACTGTATAGTTGGAGTATAGTAGCCCGACGTCCCGGACAATTCTGTTTGCCGATTCAGGCTTCTATCAGTTGAGTTGGACTTAGTCCAGGACAAGTTTGTTATGCACGTATACTTAACTGTTCTATGCTTGTACAACCAAAGATACTTTCTAGAGCGCTGATATGTAAAGCTCCCCAACCTGATGTAACTTGGATTCAGCTACTCGGTATGGAGCCATAACTGTTCATTCCCATACCAGATTTTGTGGTTGCAGATTTGTATGCCCCTGCTATTCGAAGAAGAATTGGGACATAAAGTAATACCCCTATCCATCAGTGAAAATTGGTTTCGACTCAATAACTCGTGAGAGGATGGATGGATTCAATATATTTTTGGCAAAAAGAATAGAATAATAAAATACAGGTCAAATTCGTTTTCAGTTACAGTCCACCAATTATTGGAGGAGTTATGGCCCTTTTTTCGACTTAAAAGTCCATAGAGGGGCATCTGTGTCCTACGGACACATTTACTCTGAAATTATTCACTATTTTATAGAATTGGACAGGACAAGATTATCTGAAGAAAGAATATACTGGTGTATTCATTGGGCGCAATTTAGAACTGTACTCATAATGTCATCATCATTCTGTTGATAAAGGAGTCGTGTACTGGTTATTGTCATAGGTTTTGTCCCAACTTTTCATTTTCTCAGTCAATACTGTCATTAGTCATCCTAGATACATTTGTACGTGTATTACACATGACATGAAAGTTACAAATACATACACTTATCAAAGTGCCTTGAAAATGTAATTTTTGTAGTATTTCAGCTGACCCACAGATTATAAAAGAAGAGAGTCCTTCCAGGATTTGAACCTTCAACCTCCCACTTCCAAGACAGGAGACGGTTTATGCGTAGAATCAAGAGTCACTTGATCTACATGATATAAGCAGAGGCTGAATATGAAGGTATCGGAATAAGTGCCAGATGCTAAAGGAGAGTAAAAGTATGTAAAACAGAGAGAATACGTAACTACAGGGAACGCCACATACACAAGACAGTGCCTCCCCACGCAGACCTCCGGAAAAACAACAATCCACAAAACATAAGGCACTTAAGGAGGTCAAACGGTACACATATTAGGAACAGATGCACAAGGAATGGCCCGGCAGACCACAAGGAATAACTAGGAGAATCAAAGTGGACAGTGAAGGGAGGGGGAGGGGGGAATTAATGGATGGAAAAGATCACAGGACAAGTCAAGACCAGCCATTCCAGGCATTACTATTTGATTCTTATTAAACTATGATGATATTTTTATATACTCTGGTTCATTTTGATCTGATTATGAAGGACCCCGTTTGAACTAAGCTTTCTGGCTTTTATGGGCTATCCTGGGCAATATATATTATATAAATACATGTACATAAAATCACGGTTTATATGTCTTTGATAAATCATTCATTTTCCAGTTTTAATGAGTACTCAAAGTTCAATAAGATTTTTAAAGTTTCTATATTTAATGAAACATGAAAACACGGACATAATTATATGGTTTATATGTCCCTGATGAAAATGATGTGATCTGTGAGAATTTATCCATGCACAAATTAGAAGAGGTAAAAAATATTTTTTTATAAATATTTTTAAAAATATAGTAATGCTTTGGTACATACAAATCACTGGAAATAACACGACAATAAAAGTAACAGGAAATAAAAAATAAAAAGTTCAAGGTTCTACCGAGATTTGAACTCGGATCGCAGGATTCAGAGTCCTGAGTGCTAACCATTACACCATAGAACCATCAGCTGGTGGGCGTGTATTAAAATTGTGTGTGTATACTAATAGTCTAATTTCATTGGACCGTAAAATCCATTAGCCAATCAAATTCCTCGGTATTGGGAAAACCCTGAAGGATCTCCCGAGTATGGAATGTTCAATGGTGTTCACGGTGTTCTATTTATAACATCATACGGTCATGACTCAATGACTGGCGCATACAAACAAAATAATCGTCTTAACTTGTGTATAAATTACTCACATTTTCAAGTTGTCAGTGCATGCTGATAGAAGATATTGATAAACATTCGTTAAAGGATATGTTTTAAGTGTATCTTCCTCTTAGATAAAGGATTTTGTCGTTTGGTAAGTGTAGTTTATTTTGCAACTGTCATATGACATTTGTCACCAAATAATAAGGGGTGTGTGTACTTCGTCCGATGTTTAAAGTACACTTCCATACGTATATATACATGCTCTAAAGGTGTATTCAACCGTAATGCCACACGGTCGTGACAAGGCCATATTATATAAAATACATTCTCATAAAAAAATGCTGATGTTTTATTTCAGATATAATAATATGCTTATAATATTAATGCGGTTCATGTCTCGTGGATGGAATACATTAGTCATAAGTCTGCACTTTCTGTAACTCGTAAAAATCGTGCTAATTTCCATCATTCCTTGCAAAACTTCATTAATTTTAACATAAAAAATTCCTGCAATGTATGGCTTTCTTGTATTGTGGATAAAAATAAAATTGGATCAGTAGTTTTAAATTTACTTAAATCCTAAAAATAAATTAGGCTTAGCACAATAATAGTTTGTTTCTGATTACTTTCCCAAAACATGGCTTTAAATATTAGCAAGGTTCCCTAATTTTTTATTGTACCATACTAAACAGTTTTACGTACATATTGAGGCAAGATTCTGACTTTTATATAGTTTTTTTTCTGATCTTGTGATAAACACTGGTGTAATGAACTAAGTATTAGCTCTGTACGTCAGCAAATTAGATACCAACATATTTTTTTCATTCGGCCTTTTTAAAATGTAGATAATCTATATGTCGAGGGTTCAGTGCAATACTATACTTACTCCTATGTATTTATATAGGAGTTAGTACAGTCTTGCGCTGAACCCTCGATGTGTTCTCTTCAAGAGAATCTGTGGGCGGTGGCACTAAGCTATTCATTTGTCTCATTACATGCTGTTTTTTCTTTACTTACTATATAGACTCGGAGGCCAATATACTAATATATTATGAACCTAACTACATTATTTATTTATATGTCTACAGTAATTAATTGTTACTCTTTGAAATATGTATAAAGTAGCAATTAATTAAACCTTTAATGATGTCATAATGTTTTATCGTGTGTAGTAATATAGCATACTGGAATGTACAATATATTCAGATATATGTTTCCATACCAATTATCCATGATTCATAGTGCAGAAATCGTGCTTATTTCGGTGAGAAAATAATGAAATGGTGCATTATTTATCGAGATACGTTTCAAAGCAAGTTAACCATTCATAGTGCAGAAAATGATTATATACATGTATACATGTTTCGACATTCTTTTTGCAGAAAATCTACTTTTTTGCAGATAAAATCATAAATTAGCGACTTTTTACCTAAAAAGAATGTTGCTATGGATATTAAGAAAGTGTTAAAAATCTTGACACCTGTGATTGTACAGTCAGTAATGTTATGCATGTATGATAATATGCTGTAGGCTATTTCAAAGGTGACTCCTTAAATTACTATTTAAGTATCATACTTGTACCTTGCACTGACTGTTGTTTGAATACATGCAGTATAAACTGCTGATTTGTGTAAAATTGCTGTATCTCCTTGGCCATCTTAAACAATTAATTAATTTACAAAATATTTGGGATCGTTTTGTATGTTGAATATTGATAGCAAAATATTTTCTGTATGTACACCTGTTACAAACTGATAAATATGCAGAAAATATCCCGCTGAACAGCGAAGAAAATTCAGTTGGGGCTGATTTTGTCGGCCGGTCAGGGTACCTTACACCAATTATTAATAAGAATGGCCCTATATGTATTGTATACTACAATGTGTGACATAATTATGTACATGCTCATGTATTGGTTAATATAGCTCACAGCAGACCTGTATCATCGAGTTCTATCTGTACATGTAGTTTGATATGATATCGCCCAGCTAAATACACAATGACTGCAAAATCATGTGATATCATTGATAACAGCTTTTATATCGCTTTGGAAACACATTGAATGAATTGACCTATCGAAAAACTGTAAAAATCATGTTCATCGTTTTTGGTCACTTTTTCATAATGTTAAAAGATATAATATTCATGTTCTTGTCTCCCCCTTGTCGGCCCGGGGCTACTGGCTTCTCTTGCCTTGTCATGTGAAGTATTCCATCCATTCAATCCTATTCTCCTTACTGTCCCCTTAATTTCTCCTTGTTTGTCTGCCAGACTCCTTGCTCCCCAGTTCACATACATGTACATATTTACCCTTGTATCTCCCAAGTCACTAATGTTTCATTGGCTGTTAATACCGTGTGGCCTGCGTGGGGGAGGCATTGTCTTTTGTTTGTTGCGTTCCCTGTAAAAGTAAACAGTAAAGTGTTTATTTTTTATAATGTCACCACTATTGAAAGGGCCAGCCATTTCTGACTTATGTGACATCTACTTTCTAAGCACATTTTCTTCCCAATTTGTATCCTTTAATGCCAGGCACCAGGCAGATATAGGCACTCAATAACCATCATGTAACTAGCTGGCAGCTCACCAACCGGCCAAATCAGAACGGATCTCAACCAGGAGTCGAACCTTCAACCTCCCGCTCCGAAGGCGGATGCCGTAACCACTGGGCCACGGATAGTAACCAATCTCTCACTCTTTGTACAAAATGGCGGGTTAGATCTTTCGACCAGTACATATAGACTGTTATATTTATACATGAATTATTGGTTCATATTTGTATGGTTGAACTAAACATACTGGTAGTCATTGCTATGAATAATTTAGTTCTGTACATTATGAAAGTATGAACATATCAGACATTAATATGCTGGAATTGTGGCACGGTGATTTCGTAGTGGTCATCACTTTTTTTGCGGCTGATTAAATTTTTATAAATTTTTTAATTTTATTTTGAATATTGAATTTTAGGGCATTCCTGCATAAAACAGTTTAATCTGTGTGTTTGTATCAAGGAAAGCCTGGTGTAATCTGTAGTACTTGTTGAAATTAAATTTAAACCGTGATTTTGGTTCATTGGCCGTAACTCCTAATTCCAATGTTTACAACTGTTTCAGTTGTTGAAATCTGTAGTTTCGGGTTGAATGACCATTTCTAATTCCACTGTGTGCAAGCATTTCGAGTGCTATGACTGCTTTGTTGAAATCTATGGTTTTGGGGTTGAATCATGCTATTCCAAATTCCACTGAATACGACTGTTTCAAGTGTTTGAAGATTTTGTCGAAATCTTTGATCCAGATTGAATCATACTATTCCAAATTCCACTGTGCACAACTGTGTCAAGCAGTAGAACTCCTTTTTGGGCGCAGCCGTACTAACATGGTTTTGCTATTTGCATATCAGTGTTGTGTAAACCAATCAAGTCTTACGTTAACCACCAAGGCAATTTCTCTTCAACCGAACAACGTTTGTAACCTTGGCGCAGATTGGTTAACATTTCGATAAAGGGTGCGTATTACCTTACTGAAATCCACCGAATTTCGATGAATTTACCGAAATCCATTTTGGATCAGGAGTGCCCAGCAATCGTAACATCTCGGCATTGTTCTTATGTTGCACAACAAATCTTAACCTTCAAATTGCGCCAACCATCATTTTTCAAGATATTTCTTGCTTGAAATATACGTACAGTTTCGGGGTTGAATCAGGCCATTGCAGATTCAACTGTGTACGACTGTATCAGGCTGTTGAACTGTAAGGTTGTCTGCATTCCCTTCTACCTGATTCCCTTTATCAGTAATGCAATTAATTAAAAAGCTTGGGGATTATATTTGAAGGCTGCATTTAGGATTACATGTATTGACTCATATTTCCTGTTGAATTAGTCAGTATGGTTCACAAGCAAGAGGTCTGCTTACATCCCAACACAGGTATTCATTATCTGAAATTTTTACAAATTATCTTCTTTTCAATATATTTTTCGTGCCAGATTTCTTTAACTTCCATCTGCTAACTTTCACATCTTTCAACACATAAGATGTGCACACTTGAGTTTATTACACCAAACTCTTGTTAACTATTCTGGATCTTGTCTTACTTTTGTATGATTATGTATTATTCTAGTAAATCTATATCATTGGTCATTATTGTGTTGTTTCTGTTGTATTCGAGGGGTGAGCGCCAAACAAGTCTACCTTCTTTTTCATTTATACGCAGATAGACTAGTTTCGCTTCTGGTCTGTGACTATTGTCTGAGTTAACCTACTCTCGCTTTTGAAGCTCTAACATGCTCCAGTATGATATCAATTTTACCAAATCACACCTTTTTGAATGATTAAACCTAAACCTCACTTAAAAACCACCTCAAAATTAAAACCACCTCGTGAATCAGTCCATATTTTTATGGACCAGTTTTTAATTTTTCTTCTATATTTTAACTTCATAATAACGGTCATACCTCTCACAACACACCGACTGTATTCAAAACCAATGGTGATCATATTATTGAGGGCTCACTGTATTTGATGCAGCAAAATTCTGGTAATACTATAGCTTACCTACGGTGGCACAGAGGTGACATGTGTATGTTTTTATTTATCTCGTGCGCACGTCTTAGTATCTCGTGTGCACGACTTAGTATGTCGTGCGCACAAGATAAATAAAAACATACACATGTCACCTCTGTGCCACCGTACTTACCTTTGATTATTTGTAAGTTTAGTCTGACCTCTTACAAACCATATTGGCCAAACTGTAGATCTGGCTCACATGACCAGTACATCTCACACTGCAGGTCATATAGTAAGGCTGTCCTTACAAATTGTTCATTTGCGGTTACGTGACCAGTAATTTGGTTGGCAGGTAGGTTTTTTTAGTTTAGTACTGTAATGGCTAAAAGACCGGAAAAAAAACATTTTTCATCGATGAACCTGAAAAAAAAAATTGAGTCACGTCAAACAAACAATTTTTAAGGAATGGCCTAAATTTGACTCCTCTCACAAATGTCGGAACTTTGAGTCGGTAATGAAAGGAATGATATTTTACCACCCATCCCTTGTATTTAGTATTCTAAGCTTCCTGGCTGCCTAAAAGCATTTCTATTGCTCTCTTGGGGTTTTCACTTATTTTGTTCATGCCCTGATCATCATAGGAACTATCTTATGGCATCAAAGGGGTTTGGCAACTTTTTTGTCAGAAAAAATAAATTCTGCTGCAATTCCTGGCATTAATTTTGGAGCCTGATGACATTTTGACGGTGAAAAGTGTCTCCGTCTGCCTGTTTGGTGTTACAGAGCTGTTTGACATCGTGACAGCAAAAATTATTTTGATTTTGTCACTATGAATCTAAACTCTGCAGTGTAGCTCGTTCAGACGAAATAGCAATTGTCTCGTTTCTAGACTCCGAAACACGCACTTGAGTAACTTGTGTTATGCAAATTATAAAATGAATCACTTCAGGGGCTTATTGCCTGTGCAAAACAATGTATTCACACGTCCGTCTGCTTAATCTTGCCATGTTGTCGAATCATTCTTGCAAATGCTTGCATAAATTTATTGTACGGTACATTGCGTCATTTTCAAATGCTGAAATGAAAATTATTTTTCCCTCAGGATACAGATTGCATTCATTCAGAGGAATTAAGTGCTGATATATGTACTAGACAGTACTTTAATTATAATGTTTCCCATTGTACAGATGTTTGTCGTTTGTGGTGTATGTTGTTGTTGTTTTAAATGAAACCTGTTGCCACAATCATTATACCAGCATTTTACAATTTACTGACACCTGACGATAATGGTAAACTCGCTATATAGTTAACTACTAAGTAGTTGTATTTTATTGACTAATTATTGACAGTTTACCGCACATTCATGAACATTACGCATAAAATATACCACATATCTTTTCTATCTGTCATTCACATCAGTGATTGCGGTATGGTAGGATTTTCATTGCAAAACCTGTCAATATGAAAGTATTGGTCAATTTTTAGGGAGGGTTTGTACCTGGGGCAGAATGCTCTAATATGGTAATGATTTTATCACACATAAACAACTTAATAGTCTCGTTTAAAGTGACCTGTCAAAATAGTATTGCACAAATGTGTTTCAATTTAAGTCATTTAGTGTCATTGAAATTTCAAAGTAAAGATATATTGTCAAGTATAAATCTGCTGATGTCACTGTAATAGGGGTAATTAAGACCCTTCTCTTGACTTGCCTATTAGGAAAAGCACTTTGCTTAGAGAGTAAGCTTGATGCACAATGTTTTGCATTGTGCTTAGTAATGCATTTTCTATCTTTATTATAATTTTGGTTTATTTACTCGATAATTGTTACACAAAAACTCATAGTTTTATTTCATCATGCAGCGCTGTAAAAAATAAATTAGTTGTCCAGAAACATTGCAAAGTTTGGGCTGTAATTATTGATAAAACCATGTCATCTGTAGTATCAATTGACATGTGGTATACATGTTCTTTTTCTGTTGTATATATCACAGGCGCGTATCCAGGCATACATATATATACGCCAATTCGTAAACAATTCGTCAGAAAAAGTTCCAAAAATGGGGGGGGGTGGGGTTATGGGCAAATTCGCTCGAATATATCAGTTGTTTGACACTGTAATTTAAGAAGTATGCTAATGACAAAGACAGTGCCACATTAATACTGAAATATAGCATGAAAAAGCACCATTTGCATCCTAATTTTCAAAATCCCCTTCCACTGTGACCTACCCCCCATTCGCAGCCTTGCTGCTTGTTGTGCACCTACGATGCTCACACTTGGCGTACACTTCAAAACGGTCCAGGTACGCGGTAAACTGAAAGTATATCCAGACATTTTCAACAGCCCTTTTCACAAGTGGACAATTTTCTTCCATATTCATAAAGCTCAGCTTAAGCCAACAATTGTAGACACCCCTCATGTTACTGTCTTAAGACTTGTTCAGACAAATTTTTGGACAAATTGACTTTGAACGAGTAAGTTGGAGTGTCATAATTGTTCCCTTAAATTTCTTATAACATGAAAGACAGTCGTAATGACTTTGATCGTAAAACCTTCCAGATTGTGGTATTGCTTAATGGGGTTTGAAGCGCCATAAGACACTCTGTACTGGGTATAATTACTTACATTTACCATATATGGTCAAATTACTATGAAAATTACACTTTAAGTCGTACAGTTAAGTACTGATAAAATTGTCCATCTTTATCTAGACATTGGCTTAAGGGTATTAAAGTCAGAAAATCAGTCGAGAAATGAGTTTTCATTGAGTGTCGTAAATTTAAACACAATGGGGTTATAAAGGGATAAGTCCCGACGATATTGTTGTTTACAGAATTTATGGTAACGTCATTTTGTCTAAGTGGATGATATCATAGCATTCTTTACTTGAGAATCTATATTTAGATAAAATCGTGTTTTGAATCAATTTTAAATATAAATTTTTTATCAATTGCAGGTAAATTCTGTACAGGTGCAGTGCCAGTCATGTCTATTTTGAGGCTTAGATGACTGTGGCGATGTGCAATAATTGCTGATACCTGAAGTGGGGTATGAGGAAATAAAATTAAAGATTTGAAATATGGAAATTTCTGATACCAGTGAGCTTCAAAAGTAATAGACATTCAATGCAGTTTCAGATTTTTTCCAGCTGTTTTTATAGCCATTATTCGGATATATTCAATGCCAAAAAGTAAATATTTCTCCCAATTTGACAAAGTCAGAGGCTTTTCTCTCACAGGCAGTAATGATATGAATAGCAACATTAGCAAATAATCACTACATCCTTTACTTTTATACCTAAAATTTGCTGTCATTTCTACTAATTTCAAGGGTATGGGTCATCTTCCCAAAATAGGTCATCTTCCCAAAATAGCCAAAATAAACCCTGAAATTCATCTAACCATCATATATAAGTTGTTTAGTTAATCGTTTATCTATATTCAAGGTATTAGACAGTTTAAATGTGCAAATATATACCGTAACAAGCTAGGTGCGCTGGACATTCCTAGGTGTACCATGATTTAACATGATTCTTAGCTATGCAAGTACATGGGAGTGACATGCAGTGATTTTTATCTTGAAAATATTTTTATACAGCCTGACTGCCTTTTGAATTGGGAAAATAATTAAGCGCGATAAATCCAAAATTGGGAAATTGAGGTAATTATTGTTTTGCTTATAAAAAATAACTCTTCAGCTGTGGCTGGTGTTCGTTAAGTATATGAGGTGATGTAAGAGCAAAGATTCTTTTATAAAAGGTAAAATACACTAAAACCTGACTTAATAAATGGAAATTCAGTCAGAGGGGTAAAAATGAACAAAGAATTAGGAAAGGGAAACAGCTAGCCTATATTCGGCAGTAAAATTAACAAAAAAAATCACTGGACATAATTATGTGCACTAAGTAACCATTTCATTGTTTAAATGATTAGCCCTATGATTGAAGTGAGCTGGGTAGGTTAATAAAATATTTTGACAGTTCTTTTCATTTAGTGCTTTATAGGTTTTTATATAGTTTACGCACTATATGAATAATATAATAGCGACTATCCAAATATTTTTACACAACCCTTCCAGGTTTTGAAGTGAGCTATAAGCTTGGTGATCTGAGCATTTACTTAGATGTGTTTTAAGGAGTGCAGGGTAATTTATGGTTAAAAAACTGAGGGTTTTAAAGACAAGTCTCAAAAATTAAGCAATTTGATTGGTTGTTTCTGAGCTCCAAGACTTAAAGTTGACCAATGGCTTGGCTGCATTCTGAGAGTATGAGTTCTTTAAGTTAACATATGCAAGCTTTTGCATTTTATTGCAGTGTATTAAAATTTATAGTACGAATTATGTATGTTGATGGTTTTTGATCAAATTTCTTGCATAACACAGGACTTTCATAAGCTTATATACTTTCATATAGTTTAATGGTTGCTATTACTCTTGAACTACAATGAAGTCACAATGGATGAACTGAAGCATCAAAATATGAATCAACGCTTCAAGGACGAATTGACAAAAACAGGCTACTTTTGACACTTAACTGGTTTAGCGCAAAACGATTGTATCTGATTCTTCAACAAAACAGAGTTACTCTAGTTTTGCAACAAACTCTCAAAATTTATTATATGATATAGCGGTATGTATGATATGTAACCAGGGAAATACTTGAAATAAATCTATTATTTAAAAGACTTGCTCGGTTGGATTTCGAAGTCGTAACCCATTACATTGCATATTGGTTATATACTAGTACAACACATTATATATACACCATACGAATGTATCATGTATACAATGTTATCAGATGGGTATTATATATTTGCTCGGATTGCCTGAAGCATAGATGAATTTTATGGTTGGTAACCCATGCGAAAGTAAATTGTGTTTAAGTAGATATATATTGAAGTCATCAATGCAAATACACGATACCTTTACTAATATACCTTGTTGGGCGCCCATGCAATGCACATGTCTATTTGATGTCCCCAGGAGTGAGTATCCTGTTTGATAGCAAACGTGAGTAAAAATATGAATATTCATGAGGTATTTTGTACAAGTTGTGTTGTACAACAGAACCGGTCATTCAGTTTGAATGTGACCAGGTGTCACTATCACTTTTGTTGGTTACAGTTTATGTATACAATGATGTTTTAACAACAACAGTTACACCAACCACAACCACAACAGCTGAACAAAACATTTTATTTGTTTTGACTTGTACATTGTACATCGTCATAAAGTCGCATACAAAATACAAACAACAACAGTTACTGCACATGTAACAACAACAACAGTTACTGCAACAGCAGCAACAACAACAATAGAAACAACAACAGTTACTACAACAGCAGCAACAACAACAATAGAAACAACAACAGTTACTACAACAGCAGCAACAACAACAATAGAAACAACAACAGTTACTGCAACAGCAGCAACAACAACAATAGAAACAACAACAGTTACTACAACAGCAACAACAACAACAGCAGAAACAACAACAGTTACTGCAACAACAACAGTTACTGCAACTACAACAACAACAACAGCAGAAACACAAACTTTTTTGGTACTTTGTTAATTCTTCAATTTAAACTAAAGAGATGCTATTCATTGTGGTGCAATTGTCCATCATCTCATGCAAGATACGTCTCATTGCCCAAATAAATATTTTATTGTACCAAGTTACACGACACCATTTCATGGGTGAAAGAAGCCAACTAGTCTATTTGCATGAAGATGCATGTATACTGGTTTCACTTTCATATCTCAAAATATTCTGTAGACATATATGTACATGTGTATTCTAGATGTGGCAAATGATTCAGTGGTTATATTTTCAATACATATAATATTTACACATTCTGATGTCATTATACGATATGTGTGGTGGTTAACATAATACTTGCCTTAATGTTGTCTGGAGTTGTAAAACTATACAAGTATATTGTACTCACTAGCTTTAAGTGATATAGGAAACTCTTTATTTTCTACATGTACGAAGTCTAAGTGGTGTTCCGATGACAAATCATTCATTCAGATGTGGCGAGAACAATGCATGTTCATCTTGTGCATACTCGTAGTTGTACCAGACACTGATCAATCTTACTGTACCAAGTTCGGTGTCTAATACATGCTATAAAACTGACAAGCTTGATTGACCAAGGTCAAACATTGTAGCATACTGACCACTGTCCACCCTGACAGGTTCATGGTGGAAATAATGCAGATGCAGTGCAGTACGTTGCACTGAAAATACAACAGTCATTGTATTATACACAGAAATTTACAATAACAAACTAAAAAATCGTTGAAAATTTGAATCTGTAATATTTTTTAGTCCTTCGCTATAATATTTTATCGGTAAAAAAATTATTCACACTACAAATTTAGAAAAATTTAAGACATGCACTAAACAGGGTTCAAAGTTGCCTTGGAAACTAGTTTAAAAAACTCTTGTGTCTGATTGGTTGATTCTGAGCACATTCTTATGATTGAGCCAATGGTAAGTACTAATTACCTTAGGCAGCAATGCTTAAAACTCCTATTCATGACCTCCAACCTGGACCAGCAATAGCTGAACACAAATTGTTGACATTATAACAAAGCTGAGTTTTAAGTGGAAACATTGAATGAATAATTAAAATATATTATGTTACATATCTGAGTAAACTGAAACCTTTTACAACAATCTGATAAGACAGGAAACTTAAGCATCCGATTGTTTTAGATGATAATTTATTTAGAACAAAAAGCAAAGATCATCAGGGCAAGGGTCATCAATTGTACTGCTGTATATTCATGGCATTTCTATGCTGGTTTCTAAAAACTTCTCAATTTGAGATTCTTCTCGAGCTAAAAATTGCATTTCTTTGCTATAAGCACGGACATTCATAAAAACCATGGATTCGAAACAGGCTGATATCAGTGAAACAATAAGAAGAAATAACTTACCCATGATCCTTAGCGCACAATTTACTCACAATCCATAGTGTGCGCTCAGTAAGAATCGCTCGTTCAGTCTATATAACAACAAGTTTTGAACAAAAAATGCATACAAGCAAACAACAAGATAAACACAAAATATATAAAAACCATAAAGAAATATAATTGTACGAGCTGTTCTGATCGTTTGATCTCGGAAGAAAATATCACCACTACCGAGATTTCAAACACGTTTTAATACAATTATACCGTCCTGTATCGAATCCATGGTTTATAGGTCAGTGCTATAAGCATTGAATAACATTTTATGCAGTATATAAAATGATATTGTATGTTATTGACATGGTTAAATATGGTTTACTCCACAGCTCTTTCGGTTTGCTATACGTTTTATAAGTCAAAATATATTGTCTTAACTTTGACTGATCTTAATTAAGATATTCTGTGAAATTCGGGGTATCGAAACTTTATTGAAATAATGTCAAACATACTGGTATACATGTACTAGACTACATAATATCTCCAGAATAAATACAACATTAGGAAACATTATAAAGTAATGGTCACTGATTGAAAATTGGTCTTATTATTGATGATGTCTTATTTAATTCAGGTTAAATAAATAGCAAAATACGGGAAATGGACTTGAATATTGTGTTCTTCATTTTGAGGTGGTCTTATTATTGAGGTGGTCTTTAAGTGACTTACTGTAATCTCTATATGTCTTCAGCTCTTCACTGTGATTTGTTTTTCCACTTTAACATTGATATGATCTTATCAAGCCGTGCATTCCGTTACGGCTAACGCAAGCTGCTCACAGTTCGCGTTGCTAACAAGTGTATTGACCCCCTCGTTTTCAGCTCACAAATTCACTTGCTACCTCGGAGTTGCGTTAGCGAGTGGGCGTACAGTGCGCGCACACTAGCTCTTTGGCAAACAGTGTGTTCAGTAGCAAAAGGTGTGCACAGTTTTGTAACGTGAGTGACTGTTAGCCTTTATTGAACACAGGGCAGTAATAGTTCAGATATATGGTATAGTACATGTAATACCGTTCTTAAGTAAAGATATGGCGACATTAAGGGATTAATACAAGACTGTAGTACCTGCTACTGTACTAGAAATGAGATGCAACGATTTAGCACCAAACCCCAGGTTAATCAATACTGGATATAAATGATCATTTTATTTACTTACTGTGATTGTCTGACTGGATCTGATAAGAAACCGGGTGTTGTCAGCATCATTATTTATCATTAAAAGGTCAATACATGTAGTTGATCGATCATTTACAGTGCAACCTCTCCTGAGAGTAGACGCCCTTTGGGAAATGCAATTTTCAGCTGTTATTGAGAGGTTGTTGACCAAGAGAGCATTAAGTTTATTTATATTTGACTTAATACAAAGCAAGCAATAGGTCATGGGTTCGAGATTTGATTATGATAATGCTATAATGCCACATATTTCTACGGCTTGGTGTGGCTCAGAGGTAGAGCATTTGCTTCGGTTGCAGAAGGTTGAAAGTTTGAGTCCCAGCCTCAACATACCAAAGAAAAAAATAGTTTAAGCAAAAGGTAATGGTTGATGGTATTCCTACGGCTTTGTGGATCAATGGTAGAGCATTTGCTTCGGTTGTGGAAGGTTGCAAATTCAAGTCCCAGCCTCGACATACCCAAATTGTTTTAGCAGCTCCCTTAAATGTATGCTCAGCATTATAAGGGTTGTACTTGGACTGGTTTGCCTGGTGTCACAGGTTAATGCGACTGGGTGTGGTATCTTGGCACATGTCTATGGCAGGACTGAATCTGCTAGAAGCAGACCCTGTCTCCACTGCGCGCTTAAATAACCTAAGCTGTCAATAAATGGTATTGGTAGGTACTAAATTAAGGTACAGTTAATCTTTATAGTCCTGTCACATTTTGTTTAGCACCGGTTTGCAATCACTTGTTGTTCAGAGGTTTATTTGGTCTTGTCGAGACATTATCAAAAATGAAAACTAACTTTACTACTGGCATGGAATGTCCTCGACCCACACATACTTATTTACAAGGAAAATAAAAATATCTCCCCTCAAAAAACAAATTATGCGACCTAGCTAAAGTTAAATATTTTATAATTTCATGACTCAAAAGAAGCTACGATTTGAGGCTGCATCTTCTATTCAATTGTCAAGAGTCTCAGAACTTCAGTTTGATACTGTCAATAATATTCCATGTAACTGTCTGGCCAATATTTGGGACTGGAATACATGCTTAGACAGTAGAGCGGTGGGAGGTCTTGTCTGGTACGAGTATGATTCATTATCACACAGGCATGTATGACCAATACCCATTGATTGATTATTCGAATACATTTGTAAATCATGAGTGCTTGAGAGATATGGAGGGCATACTTCGAGATGCCAAAACACACGATTTATTGAACTCTCGTTGGTTGCTATTACTAGCGAACAGTATCATAACTGTTTGACAATGTGTCACGCTTCAAAATTTACTGGACCAGTTTATCCAATCGTGATACGTTCCGGTTTATAATGTGGAACTTATTCGTAATAATGCTGGTACCTATCTAAGGTAGATCTGTGCGTGAATTCTTGTACTGTGGAAGGTATGATCGGTATTCTGTTTATCAGTACTTCATGCTGATATGTATCTAGGTGTTGGTGTCATTTTGAAGTCCCCGGTTATTACAGAACACGACATGTATTTAAAGTAATTTTAACTGTATGCCACCAATGAAGCGCTCTCCTTGATTGCTGGTCGATGATCTATGTAAATATTTCTATACTTTTTCATCCTCAGTTAATTTTATGTAATCAGTAAATTCTTTCAACATTTTACCACATAATATTATATACTCCATGCCATTAAAAACGCAACTAAAAATTGTCTGCGTCAACACGGTGACACTATAAAGAAATAATTATTTTTCAAGTCTCGAACATAATTTCCTAAACTTAATCTGAGTTATATGCAATATGTATACAATTAGGGTCATAGTCTGGTTTCTTTTTGATGGATGATTTAATAACACATTTGTAACAATAAAACGCGTTTAATACTTGGAACAAAATAAAGGCTACGTAAAATAGTTGCGTTTTTAATGGCCTTAAGTATTAGTTATAAAAATACTCATTTATGTAGTAATCAGTGCATGAGGAAACCTACAGGTATGTTTGATTGCCCTAAGCTAATATTGTAGATACAAAAATGAGTTAATTATTGTAAGTTATGTTTATTGACATCTGTAAAATGAAGAAATTGAGAAAAAACATGACTACATTCGATCATTTTGTTGTGTGAAAATTCAATGAAGCTGATTGATAAAGCTGTTTGGTGATAAATTATATAATACTTATTGTACTGTTTCATTATGGTTGAAAGTAAAAAGGTTTATCTGCATGTAAGGAAGTAAGTGGATAGACTTGTGTTGCTTTGTAACCCTGGTTATGTAGTAAGTATCTAATAATTGGAAAATCTCTCCCTTCTCTCCCTTCATCGCTTCTAGAGTTCTCTCCCTTCATCGCTTCTAAAGTTCTCTACCTTTATCCCTAAATGAGCTTATATATAGCATTATATATACACAGTTATACCTCACCTAACAGCCACCTCAATAATAAGAGTGCCTCAAAATCATTTTTCAAGTCCATGTTCACTATGTTTTGCTCATTTTATTCAACCTCAATATTAAGACCACCTTAATAATAAGACCGTTTTTCAAGGGTCCCAAGGGTGGTTGCATTAATGAAGGTTTACTGTACATAAACTATAGAAGGGATAAAGGGAGATAACTGTAGAAGGGATAAAGGGGGAGAACTCGTGACAATCTCCTGTGGTTTATAAGTTCTTCGGTGTAAATTGCATAATGACTTTCGTGCATAAAATTGACTTCAGTGTAAAGTGATCAAATAATTATCAAAAGTGATGGTTTTATCTTGTATTTTCTGAAGAATTTTGTTAGTCATACTGCATAAATAATGGTTTTTGCTTAGTGGACTGAACTTTTACAGATGCATAAAATGTTAAAAAAAAATATTTTTAATTCTTAACAAAAAAAGTTAGTATCAAAATTTGAAAAAGAAATTGTTAGCCATATCAATAATAAATATACAAGTTCAATTATTGACTTCAAGCACTTAACTCGTACACGTTATCTATTTTTATTTAATTTGCGACAATTGAACAAAAATAATCCCCGCACAAATACGTCCGATTTTACAAACATAATCTGCTGACACAATACTGATCGGTGAAATAAAGTGACAATGTGTCTATTTGGTGATAAATATCCATAGTCTGTTTATTACCTTCGGTCATATTTACATTCCAAGATAATTGACTTTATTCTACAAACATGGCCGTAAGATGTGACACATTTTACATCGGTGGGTAATTGTAATTGATAAAAGTACTCTACATGTATGTTATTCAATACACTACGTATATAATATGCATAACTAAGCCTCGATGCGGCCTATTTACTTCAAAAATTTAGCATTCCGCAAATATTTTTTATGTAAAAGGAAAGTATACTAAGATGTTTATCAACAATTGAAAACTTGTGTACATTTTGCGAGGAAATTGATACGTTAAAACTGTCGGATGTTGTGATTTCCTTTATTGTTTGATAAAAAGATTTGCTGGATTTTGTGCAAAAGGATTATTACATGTATTGAACAAAATTTGAACTGTAAGTATTGATATTGCTTTTAAAATGAAAGTATGTAATAAATTATTTCATTATTTTATTTTGTTACAGAATTAAAATAATCATGTTCAGTTTCAAAAATTATTCATTTAATAAAAGTACTGAGTATTGCAATTAATTGTACTTTATTTGGTACATAAATTGCATTATTGTATGCTCATAACACTTGATCAGTCTACATGTGTATTTCAATGCATTTTGCAAAATAGATTGAATGTGTCCCAAAAAGATGTAACGCTGTGGTTACATGCATGTACTTTATCTATTATTAAATAAAATATAAAATGCACGACAGTGCACAAATTAATCTATGTAAATAGAATCGGTATTCATGCAGTGAAGATATTGTATGTCCTCTTTATGCAATAAAATCACTTGAATGCAAAGATTTTTATTAAACTGTCTGTTGTAATTATTATTGCACCTTGTTTGAAGTTATAAATGATGGTATTGAGTCTTTATCAGCAAGTTTCACCTAAAATCTTCCCGACCAGACATGTACGTATTAAAACAATGGTTTGCCAAATACAATGTATATATTTGCATTGTTTGCCCAATCCTTTGATTTTAAGATTAAATCTGTTTATCTATCTATGTATCACATATTGGCAACATAATCTGCTATTTTAACGCCCACATCTTTAAGTAATCTCATTCTGATATGTCCCTTTGGCAGATTTTCAATCATATGATGTTTAATTCTGTTATTGCTGATTATAACACCCACACTGTATTGCTCTATCCTGAATATGCTCATGGCTGATGATGATAAATAAAGTAATTTTCTCTGTCAGTATTTGCATCATCAACGCAACAATATATAACAACATCATAACCATTGTCACCAAAGGTACCATCATAATTATAGTCATCACCACCATGATCAACATATCATCATCGTCATCTTCATCATCGTAATCATTGTCATCATCGTTGTCATCATCATCATCCTCATCATCATTATCATCCTCATTATCATCGTCATCATCATTCTCATTATCATCCTCATCATCATTATCATCATCATCCTCATTATTATTGTCATTGTCATCCTCATTATCATCCTCATTATCATCGTCATCATCAATGTCATCATACTTATCATCATCATCCTCATTATCATCGTCATCATCATTCTCATTATCATCGTCATCATGGTTATCCTCGTCATCATCATTATCATTGTCATCATGGTCATTGTCATCATTTTCATCAATATCAGCTGCATTACTGTCGGCAAAAATCATATTCACTATAACATCATCTGTTACCATAATGCTCTATAATGTTTGTTGGAGTTTACTTTATATTTAATGTGCATGTTTTATTTTTATTGTAATTGATATAAATTATTGTTATGCAAATATTATTACTGTTGGAGCTGCTAAGTATTTCATTCAATACAGTCTTTGATGTTTTAGAAATTTTCCTGGAAACTAAAAGAACACCTCTCTCTTACTACATGCATAAGAACACTAACAGTATAATTTACATTCTAATACATTATGATTAATACAGTAAAAACTCATTTAGAGACCACCTCAATAATAGAGCCACCTCAAAATTAAGACCACAATAATATTATTGTCAAGTCCATTTTCATAGCTTTGCTCTTTATTCAAACTCAGTATTAAGACCACCTCAATAAGAATGCCAGGTTTCAAGGGTCCCAAAGGTGGTCTTATTATAGAGGTTTTACTGTAAATATTAATTTCTCCAAGTCTTACAATATTGCATCAACTGAACATCAACAGTTCTGGTGACAGATCTTATATTTATTACTACTGTCATGTAGTGATATGTAATCATTTTCTCACTGATTTGTTGACATATTGTACGAAACTTGATACAGATACGGCCAGGTCACATGATCAATCACGCCGAGGGTCGAGGTGTGACAGCCTTCATGTACCAAATCAATGTTCATGTATATTATGATTAATATAACATGCAATATGTCTAATTGTACCAGACATTAGTTCAGTTAGTTTTATCCTGTTAAGATGTCTACCTGTTTTTTATTTAGTACAGTGCAACCTCTCTAGAGCAACACACCTTTGGAAGATGCATATTTTGGCTGTTGTTGAGAGGTTGTTGCTCAAGAGAGGGTAAATAGATAGTAAAATCTTACCACAGTGAAAATGATACTGTTGTTGAGAGGTGGTTGCTCAAGAGAGGGTAAATAGATAGTAAATTCTTACCACAGTGAAAAATGATACTGTTGTTGAAGAGAGGTTGTTGCTCAAGAGAGGGTAAATAGATAATATAGGCTCAGCAATCCATAACTTTAGGGCATGAAAGGCTGTAAAGGGCCACTCCTCCACTTGCCATTGTAGATAATAGTTTACTTTAGGGGCCACTCCTAACTTGCCTATTATCTGTGTCTTAGCTATCATGTTATGGACAGAATTAATAATACATGTATACAAGCTTGCCACAACAATCATTCAACTTTGACTTTATTCGACTACAAAAAAATAGTACATGATTTTGTTGTATCATATTTAACATTTGAATAACATATGTTATCATATGACTCCACATAATCTTGTATTTACCATAATGACCCTATCATAATGTACATAAAAAGTGTAATTTGTAACATATTTGAACTTAAGTATGTCTGTAGATGTGTTTTGAATATTAAAAAGCTTGTGAATGACTTTAAACTGTTGTAGATAACTCAGGATTTGTAGCAGATCCGTGATCCAGTGGCAACGCGCTGGACTAATAATCCAGGGGTCGCAGGTTTGATCCCCTGCTCCACCATTTACAGTAATAATAGTCTTTCGGATGTGACTTTGAAAAACCGAGGTCCTGTGTACAATGCTTTTTATCAGGCACATAAAAGAACCAGGAGTGTTTCTGGAACTGGAGCATCTTCTGTATCATGCACAAACCTCCAAAAATCTCAAATGATATTCTTCCGCAGGCGTCCCCCATATGGGAAACCCTTGGCGACAATAAATAAATGCAAATACTCATAACTCAGGATTTCATTTTACAGTGTATCATTTCCAGAGCATCAACATTTAGGAGACGTAAATTTGGCTGTTATTGAGAGGTTGTTTAAGTCTTTACAGAGGTTTAATTGATAGGACATTCTTACTGCAGGAAAAATTGATACTTTTGTTGTAGAGTGGTTGTTGCTCAAGAGAGGGCTGCTCTGGAGAGGTCATTGCTCAAGAGAGGTTGTTGCTCAAAAGAGGACCACCCTAGAGAGGTCATTGCTGAAGTAATGGCCACACTGGAGAGTTTGTTGCTCAAGAGATGGCTGCTCTGGAGAGTTTGTTGCTCAAGAAATGGCCGCTCTGGAGAGGTTGTTGCTCAACAGAGGGCAACTGTAGAGAGGTCATTGCTCAAGAGAGGGCCACTCTGGAGGGGTTGTTGCTACAGAGGGCAACTGTAGAAAGGTCGTTGCTCAAGAGAGGGTCACTCTGGAGAGGTTGTTATTCAAGAGAGGGTCACTCTGGAGAGTTTGTTGCTCAAGAGAGGGCCACTCTGTAGAGGTTGTTGCTCAAGAGAGGGCCGCTGTAGAGAGGTTGTTGTAGAGGGCTACATGAGGTGGTTTCTCTGTGTATTTGTATTTTCGAACATGTCTGTGAAAATCATGCGATCAAATGTTGTTGGACTACTTGTTCTTCCGAGACATCAAGTGTCTGTATTATATTGATCTACTGTACTTAAAATAATACTTTTTTTGCTGACTTCATCATTATTTTTTAATTATTGATAATGTATTACTTACCTATGCTGACGTAATCGGGTGTACATTTGTATATTATTGAATCCTGGTATTTTTAATTGATACATGTACAGTAAAACCTCTCGTAAAAAAACACTTCAATAATAGGACCACCTCGAAATTAAGACCATTTTCAAGTCCATTTTCACCATTTTGCTCTTTATTCAACCTCTGAATTTAATAGGACCACCTGAATAAGAAGACCAGTTTTTTAAGAGTCCCAAGGGTAGTCTTACTATTGAGGTTTTACTGTATATGGCAGGAAATCTTGCGGACATAAATTAGTTGTGTGATCTGTAAGGTTACTTTTGAAAACAGGGTGGTCTTTCAGAAAGGGTTGATCTCCACTGCAATTTAAAAATGAACTCAAATCAAATGAAAACAAAAATAGCATTTTCTGCTGGCTGCATTTTCATCTTCAACCTTAGACACAGCCCTGATCTGAGCTTGTATTTTAACACATTTTACCCATTAGACAAGCAGGTACCTTGATAAAGACAGATAGGTCAAAGATCTTTAGTACCTTGTCCTTGAGTTCACCTGGTGTTGACTGACTGTTAGATTATCTACATAGTTTTCACCTACATCATAATTGATCAGCTGACCTGTCCATACCCAGTCAGAAATTCATTGAACTTTCCCCATTTTCACTCTCATACATCCTATTAAATCAAAGAGCTGAAAGTACTGTAGTTGTTTGGTATTGAACACTGGTTTATACCCAGGATGGAAGTATACATATACAGTTGTATCACGTTTATTCGACAACTTTCTATCCGAAGACTCGATATCCTCCGAAATAAATGTCAGGTCCGAATGTATCGTCTAACGTATGTTGAATTAAAATGGGCTATTCGAAACCATGTGTTATTCGAAATGAAATTTCGGACTCGATGAATTCGAATGAACGAGATCTGACTGTATATGGATATGATTACATAGTTGAAGCAGATTAAGTGTATACTTGTATTGTCTGAAGAGTTCATTAAACTATATTTAAAGGGATATTTTCAATGCATCTTGTGTAGTTGTCCGATCAATGTCCTAGTCATTATTTGTCAACGTCCAGTGAATGGTCATCCAGGATCAGTAAAAATGTGGACATCAAATGCAAGTGATTTCATGATTGCTTCAAACAGCTGTGAAATAGGAATATTGAATTACTTGTACTCTAGTATACATAAGTGAAGTGGGTTCAACAATGATATTTTAGCAAAATAAACTTTTGCAACGTATTTATTGTGAAATCATTTAGTATTAAGAGTCCTACTTGTAAAATGCTTCAGAATGATTAGCCCGAAACATTGAATTTTCCATGACCTTGAAATCACTTGTATCTGCTATTAGGGTGAGAAAAAGATATAATGATACAGTAAAACCTCAATAATAAGACCACCTTTGGGACCCTTGAAAACTGGTCTTCTAATTGAGGTGGTCTTAATATTGAGGTTGAATGGAGAGCAAAACAGTGAAAACAGACTTGAAAACTGTGGTCTTAATTTTGAGGTTTTTTTATTATTGAGTTGGTCTTTTGGTGACGTTTTACCATTTAAATAATTAAGGCATCAATATAAGAGGTAAACTTGTGTTTGAGTAAATTATGGTCTCTTCAGTTCGTTCAGTCAGAGGAGAACCTGACTATCAACCTTGAGGTCATAGGTTCAAATCCTGGATGTGGCGTGATAATTCGGCTGAAGATATTGCAATGTTAATTACAATTTTTAATTCTCATCACTTAAGTTTTTACCCCCCCCCCCGCCATTCATAGAAAGTGTTACCCCTGTCTGTCAGTCGATGTGAAAAATTGGTCGCCCATTAATAACTATGGATTCAATTCATATTGGGCACATATACATAGCATAATAAAATGCCGACCAAGTTTGATTCCGGTAACAATCCACCAATTTTCGAAGGAGTTATGGCCCTTTTTTACTAAAAAGCTTGCAGCGGAGACATCAATGTCTTAGGTATGCGCACATCTATTTATTCACGTAAACATCGCAAAAATAAAAGATTGCACAATATATTAAGTTTGGGATTTAAAATTGAATTGACAGTTAAGATACGCTAGTGTCCAGATCTGAAAATGATAGACTGTCTACAGTAATAGGCTGGTTGGGTAACATAATGATGAGTTAAATGTCTCCAGTTACAGATGGATGTCTCTAACTGACAACAATGGTTAAATGTTCACATTCTAATTACCTACCACTCAGATGTTTATATTGCTTCAACTTTCTCAACACCTTGGGAACATTTACCATTTAGATATGTTTTGGTAATTTTCTGCAATTTATGTTCTTTGGGTTCATTATGGGTTTTTATGAGATTCTCTTTTTTTGGTATTTTGAGAGTTTATAATAAGCTGTACTACTTAAAGGTGTATCTTCTATAAGTATTAGTAGAAGATTTTACTTTCTTTCTGATGTACGAACCTAACATGCACTTAACTCAGTTGGTATAGAGCACTGAGAGCTGATGTCAGCCTGGAGGTTGAAGATTCCAACCTCGGGTGAGGTGTAATATGTCTGGAGGTTGAAGATTCCAACCTCGGGTGAGGTGTAATATGTCTGGAGGTTGAAGATTCCAACCTCGGGTGAGGTGTAATATGTCTGGTGGTTGAAGATTCCAACCTCGGGTGAGGTGTAATATGTCTGGTGGTTGAAGATTCCAACCTCGGGTGAGTTGTAATATGTCTGGAGGTTGAAGATTCCAACCTCGGGTGAGGTGTAATATGTCTGGTGGTTGAAGATTCCAACCTCGGGTGAGGTGTAATATGTCTGGAGGTTGAAGATTCCAACCTCGGGTGAGGTGTAATATGTCTGGAGGTTGAAGATTCCAACCTCGGGTGAGTTGTAATATGTCTGGAGGTTGAAGATTCCAACCTCGGGTGAGTTGTAATATGTCTGGAGGTTGAAGATTCCAACCTCGGGTGAGGTGTAATATGTCTGGAGGTTGAAGATTCCAACCTCGGGTGAGGTGTAATATGTCTGGTGGTTGAAGATTCCAACCTCGGGTGAGTTGTAATATGTCTGGAGGTTGAAGATTCCAACCTCGGGTGAGGTGTAATATGTCTGGTGGTTGAAGATTCCAACCTCGGGTGAGGTGTAATATGTTCTGCAAGACAATTTGACTGAAAAAGTCATTTTCTCAGATTCATGTGAGGGAGTTGTCAGTTGCTAGGGGAAAGGCAAATTAGTAGTGGTTGGCAACCCAGGAACTCCGGTTTGGTCAGAGGGAGTTGTCAGTTGCTAGGGGAAAGATTGGTTAGTACAGCTGCTTGGCAACCAAGGAACTCCGGTTTAGTCAATTGACCTCTGTGCATGACTGGTATGCTGCAGAAAATTTATACAATTGAATAAAATTCCAAAAAAGTACAAAATACAAAATATTTAGCATTGTTGATAACTTAGCGATGGGAAATTTCCAAAAGGGGCTTAAACAGAAATTGTTCTCATCAAGTCAGATTGCCCGTCAAATGCAAAGTTTGTTTAGGGACCCCACTGATAACTGAACATTAACTTCAAGGTTGTAAGATCATTATGCAATTAATTAAAACACTGATTAGATGGTTATTTCTGTACCAGGTAAGATATTTCACTACATCAATTGTAACAAAATCCAAAACACTCCACATTAAACCACTGGTATTGAAATTTCGCAACACCTGATAATTTATTAGGGTATCAACAACTTCAAATTTTGATATTGTTAGGTTGAAATCTAGATCATGTGTGATTTACATCACATAAGGTGATATTTGTGTTGAAAAATTTAGTGTTGGTTTTCAGCTTTATGTTAAGTTTATGTTTTGTGTTGTTGTAGGGTAATATTGTGTTACTGTTACGTTTTAATGCAAAACAATGGTTTCAGGTTGCTTATTACCTCTATTTAGCACCCTCCTGGTCTATAAGATAATTTTCTCACCTATTCATTGGTCAGCATGATGTTATAACAATAGCATAGGAGAGCGAGAGGCTTACTAGTCAAGGGGTAGAGTGTCTAACCACAAGTTAGTTTGCTTCCTTAATGAGTAAGGTTAAAAGAGTGTTTATAAGAATGTGTACGGTATGTTCAAAATATCTTCTATTGACATTTCAATCTGGTTCAATTTATTTGATTCGCTTACTAAATCTTAAACCAATTTACTTTTGGCATATCTTCTATTTATCTCTTGAATGACTCAATATGTTTACATTAAATGCTGCTTTTGAACCACAGATTTACTGACATTGAACGTAAAGCAATTTGGCTCATTGCAACTGCATTGATTGTGATATGAAAGAGAAATGTCATTATTAACATTTAGACATCTCATCAGTATGCAGGAAATTCCATGGTATCATACCAGCCGTTAAATTGATAATTGTCTCATACAATGTTCCCCAGTCTGCCTGGGTGAGGCCCGCCTCAGGCTAGCTCAGTTGGTAGAGTGCTAGACTGTCACCAGGCACATCCAGCTTCAATTCCAGTGTTGAGCAGGTTATGTTCTACTGTGACATTGGCTACAGTCATGTCCTCAACACATGGAGGAGTTGTCAGTTGCTTGTGGAAGAGCAAGTTAGTACTGGTTGATAATTATTTCCAGGAAAACTGTTTAGGTCAAGGGCCGCTGTATTGAAAAATTGCTGAAAAACGGTGTAAAACCCAATGAGCTTAGTCAGTAAAGCACTTGACTTCCATACTGAAGGTATAGGTTTGAACCCTCAATGAATAGACTAATGTTCACTTAGTGGATCTCCCTAAAGAAAAGAAATCCAAACGTATCTGTCCTTCATCTCTGATGTCAGTAGCTTGCTGAAGAACAGGGTGATAAGTTGGCGTTCCAAGCCCAGGAACACTGGTTTGGAACCCTGACTGCAGCACAAACTGAAATTTTGTTGTATAAAGTTTGTACAGCAACATACGGTTTCCTAAAGCAAGTATTCCGGTAATATAAATATTTTATCGTTTTGCATCATTCTATAAATATTACCAATTCTTAGATTCTGAATTCTGCAAAGCACAACTGTGTTTTATTGCTGTTTCTACCATAGCTGCTTGTTAGTTCGTCTAGCATTCTTATGTCTTTATTACAGCAACCTGTGATTATTATTCGTGAAGGAAAATATCTCCTCTGTTATGTAAGAAGTTTCTGTTTTAATGATTTCCTATTTTTATTTTATATACTACTATTAAAGATAATATTGTGGGAAATTGATATGTACATATACCTCTGTTCTATACTGGAACTAGAAATGGTTAGTATTGCCATGTGTCATTGCAGATAGCTTTTTTACCTTCGGTTTGAAGAGTCTTTAAATTTGGTGTAAAAACAGAAGTATTTTTACGTGGGAACAGAATCGTTTTGTGCATTATTTGATATTTTTGTCTGAAAACAAATCCAGTATTTAATCAGAAATGTGCACATTATAAGTTGATTCATTCTTTTTCAATCAGTTTTCATGACTTAGATCTTGAAGAATTCCCTACTTAGTATTTCATCATATAATTCAACATCAGATTCGCTAGCTGTCTTTTGTAATTTCTTGTCTGACGTCACTTGGTATATTTCTGCATTTCAACATTCAACAAAAGCTTGTTTTGCTATGGTGCTTTCTACCTTGGTTTCGCAAGCAGTCTCTTCCAATGATTGTACATTAAATTTCATCATATTGAATTCTACAAATCTGTAACTCCATTTTATATGCTATTAAGATTTTGGTTCCATGTTTTTCACCTCGATGAGCTCTTTACAGTCAGCAAGGGCGGGTCCAGGATTTGGTATTAGGGGGTCTTAGGGGGGGCGTAACTTTTTAAATACAACGAATTAGCAGCAACGGAGCTATATTCTTGTATTTAATCTCAGACAAACATGTAAGGTTGGGGAATTTTAGGGGGGGGGGGGGGGTGCGCGCCGGGTGTGCCCTCCTGGTTCTGCTAGTGATCAGAAGACTCACTTGCTTATTGAACTGAGCTAAAAAGCAGAAATTCAGATTCGACAAACCCCGTAAATATTGCTATTCAAAACTTCAAATGCGATTTTCTCAAAATGGCACTAAAGAGGTACAAATTTGCAGAATTAAAGCAACGATTTACCTTAGTAACAAATGTCAGATATATACATGTACATGTATGTTGGTCATAATCTTGTTACTGACACCGCCACCCTATTGTCGTAAAAGATAACTCTATATTTGTCAAAAATATTAAAGATTAACCTATCTCATAAACAGAGTTGAGCGTGCTATTTATCTCGTCATGTTTACTTTTGATATATTCGCTATGTTTATGGTACAGTGTCAGGCGATGAGAGGTAAAATCTTATTACGAAAAAATGACAGGTATGTCATAGTGCGTCTACTCGACTATATAGTTATTTACATTCGGTATGTGTCGTCTGCAAATATTTTTACCTGATCGTACTAATATGGTTTTAGTTACAAGCTGACTTATAGTGAAGTTGATTCAAGGTCAATTATGATTGTGATTGTTTTGAATGCCAACTTGTTATATGAGTTGAAAGAATGTGTATAGATGTGCAATTATGTGTTGCACAACACTATTTGTCATGGTGGCTAGGTTGAGTTTGGTCCCATCAAATGATAGAGCAATAAAATAAGCACTGTCATCTCACCAGTTATATATCTATAACATGGGCGTAACTTAGCTGAAATTGATGTGTAGGCCTAGTTTTAGGAGGGGGTTCCGGGGGGGGGTGACTTTTGTAGCTAGATCGTCAGAGATGCGTTTTTGTGTATATTTCATTCCGTTAATATGCTTACAATAACATTCAAAACATACATTAGATATCTTATTGCAGTTTAGGCCATTTTATTTTTTCGATTTTTCAAAAAAAAATGTAGGCCCCGGCTAAAGGAATCTACCCCTGTATGAATCTATCTTATTTATGAAGAGTACACTGGTAATTGCTTTCATGGTATCTGATAAGTATTAGGTTTACTTCAATTTAATGAGAGCCATAAATGTATAGATCGCTAATAATGTCATGGTAATCACAAGACTACAAAGTACACTATGTGATCATTGAAAGTTCAAGACATAATGATTGAGGGAAGGGCACCTGTCTTCTGATCTGAAGGCTGTGTGTTTGAAACCTGCCTATGGCGACGTTGAAATATGAACTTTACGTTCCCTGAATAAGGGAATAATGAACATTGGCAAGATTTTTTCTCATTTGCAGCCATAAGTAATAATGATTTTTTTCAAAATAAGTTTTGAATGAAAAACTGAACTCCAAATATATAAACTGTCTGCTTTTGCTGAGTGGTGACGGCATCGGCCTTGGGAGCGGGTGGTTGAAGGTGCAAATCCCGGTATGGTTCCATTCTGATATGGTAGGTTGGTGAGCCGCCAGCTAGTTAAATAATGGTTACCGTGGGCCAACCTCTCTGGTGCCTGGCATTAAAGGATTGGAATCGGGAAGTAAATGTGCTCAGAAAGTAGGTGTCTCAAAAGTCGGAAAAGGCTGGCCTTTTATATAAGGGCGACACTATAATAAATAAACCAACTATATAAGTACACAGTACAATGACTGAAAGTCAGAGGTAGGCAATTGCAAGTTGCAGAAATGTGTAAGTATGCAGCCGTCATACTTATTTCATTATTCATTTAACAATTTGTATTAAAGTATCTGTTTTATTTGCACCATGAAATGCACTCATTAAGACCAGACCAGCGTTGTATTGGTTTTTAGCAAATAAACTTGTCACAGAGGAGTAGTCTCCCCTGGATTGCGTGCAGCGTAATTAACCAAATTACAAATTGTGTTGTATTGCAAGAATAGCCTTGAATTACTGCTATTTGTTTCTCTCACGGCTCATATGTTACTTTTTGTGCAATTAATTTAGAGGATATTTGAAACAATGCTGGTGGTATTTGAGTATATTTTGCATGTCTGTAGTTGTTTCTGTGCTATGTTTGACAATACTCAATGATTGCTAGCATTCAATGGCCCATATTTATTTTAAATTTTTATGCCCCAAAAAGAGAGGCATATAGCAATTGCACTGTGTGTCCTTTTGTTTGTCTGTTTGAAACACACTTGTGTTCCAGTTTCTTTTCTAATGATTCAAGGAATTCCATTTAAACTGCACACAACTGTTATACATGATGAGAAGACATGAGATAGCCAAGAGTTTTCTCCCTTTCTATATAGTACTATTTATTTATATGCTATATGCTATTATAGAAGGGATGATTCATAAGGGAAAGAAGTCTAGAAGGGATAAAGGGAGATAACTCATGACAATCTCTTGTGGATAAGGCAGTGTATCATGATGGGGGAAGATTTTGTGCCGTCTGCTTGATCGACAGTCTCATGTTTAGTTAAATATATGCTTGATGTTACTGGCCCTAATGTAAAATTGCAGACAGCCCAGTTTGGGGTTGGGTAATTTTCAAAGAACAATCGTGGTCAAAATAAATACCATGAGTAAGGGTCACTTGTCACGACTTAAACAAATGGTGCTCAGTGTGTCTTGGTTGACTGTATTTCAAACACTGAAGATTCATTGTTCTATATCACGTAAGTGTATCAAGCTTACATGATCACCAGCTTACAAGAAGTAGTATTTAAAATACGCATGCAATAGCTTGTTAACATTCCTTCATCCTGAAAACTGAAGTGCATTAAGTACTTTGGTAGTGTAGACCAGCGTTACTGCATCTTAAAGTGGCTTTGTTGATGATTTGTATTGCTCAAGGTAGGTCCGTAGCTAGAGTGATGATCTAACTGACAAAACGGGGGTTTCAGGGGCTAGACCATTGAAGACAATTTAGCAAAATGTTGGTACAGGACTGCAAAATAGGAATTTATTGTTAACTTAAGTATTCACTATAAGAAGAGTTTTGTCTATAAAGCTTATGTTTGCGTGAAACAGAGCTTTGTTTATATAATTTATTATAGGGGTACAATTTTGTATTTAAATAAATCAAGCAAGTTAAAAGGGTCAACGTACAAAACAAGCAAATTTCTATACATTTCTTGGCTGATTTTAAACTACAGTAAAACCTCTCTTAAAGACCACTTCAATAATAACGCCACCTCAAAATTAAGGACACAATTTTCAAGTCTATTTTCACTGTTTTGCTCTTTATTGAACCTCAATATTAAGACCACCTCAATAAGGAGACATGTTTTTAATAGTCCCAAGAGTGGTCTTATTATCGAGGTTTTACTGTAATCTATTAAGCTTTATTTGCTGTACAGCCTTGAGATGTATAGATATCTATGTACCGGTATTATTCCAATCTGTTAATCGTAAGTTGAATTCAATACTTTTTATTAAAACTTTATGAAGGGTAAGGACAGTAATGCTATAATATTGTATTCATGACTGATAACACGTAATGCCCTAAGCTTGTGTATTTTTTAAGGATTTGTCCCTTCAAAAACCTGTACATTACTTCAATGTTACCTGTTCGGTATCCATGATTTGCATGATATCGTATATGTTACAGATACCATCGGCCAGTTAAGGCAGTTTTACGTCAAACGTATTCAATATTCAGATGATGTTTAAACATTTTCACACAAGGCTGTGAGGAACAGTATAGATCGAGACCAGTATGGAGATATTAAATAACATATTTTTTTCTCACATTTCTACTGTTTAACACAGAAATTATGTGAAACATTTTGTTTTGTTATTCTTCCTCTTTCGACCTAGTATAACTGACTTTCGTGACTTGTTCTGTGATGTATTCCATCCTTTAAACTTTTTCTTCCTTGTTGTCCCCCTAAATTCTCCTTAGTTGTTTGTGATGGTCGGCCAGATCACTCCTTGCACCCCCTATTCCCTTACATATTAACCCTTGCATCTCCTCAGTGCCTAATATTTTGTATAGCCTGTTGTTTTCCCTGGGGGGGGGATTGTGTGCGGGGGTTGTGGCAGGGGCTTGTCTTGTGTAGGTGGCATTCCCCGTAACAACTTTTTCTCTTCCTTCACTCTAACCTGAAATTATTATAATGATGCTCATTAGTCTCAGTCGTTATCTCCATGCGCATAGTTCCTGCTCTAGTCAAGCAGCTTGTGAATTACAGTCAGACCAGTTTGACAATCTTTTATCCGAATACTTGGTATCATCCGAAATAAATATCAGTTCCCAATGTAGTCACGTTGAATTGAAAGTTTATTTTCAGTGTTCGGCTCTTTATTCAACCTCAATATTAAGACCATCTCTAATAAGACCAGTTTTGAAGGGTCTCAAGGGTGGTCTTATTATTGAGGTTTTACTGTATTTCAAAACATTCATCATTTATGCCTCAGTTCCTATGCAGTAATAGTTATACTTAATAGGACACCTGTTGACAACAAAATCCATTATATTACACTAACCGGATATGAAAGGCCAATCATCTGTATATCGTGGGTAATAACCTTATAGTATCTTATTGTAAACATATCAATGAGTTTATTTATATAGTAAGGTTGATGTTTTTCCTTCACGTACTGCCATTTCATTCCCCATATACAGTGAAACCCTTTCTCTATATCCGTTCATCATGTTCTGTGATACATTTACATACATATACATTGGTGAAGGTCGCTAATTCTCACTGAGGATGCATACTTCTTTTCAACTGTAACGACCAGCATGATTATATTGAGACCACTTGTCCTTGACATTGACTGCCCCCTTTTCTATCTCATTATAGCCATGATCTCTGCCAGTAGTTGAACTTGTACAAAATTGTAACCTTGGAGTAGCCTTGGTCACTATAATGCCCCTCACCACTGCAGGTTTGAATCCTACCTTCAGTATAGAATGTGTGTGTAGAAGTGTGGTAGCCATCCAGCTGGCTAACTGAAGGTTGGTTATTCTACCCAGATGTATGACTGGGGTCTTCATCCACCCTAGCATGTACATGTAGCTGGAATAGTCTCTACATGACCCTGGCTGTTTATGTGACTTAAGCCCCATTATCCATAGAAAGTATCCTTGAGACGAACCTTCTAAAGTTAATTATGGTATACATACAAGGGGCTACTGCCTTGAGGGGTGAGAGCCTTACTGAAAATATTAAGAAAGTGCTAAGTACAGTAAAAACCCGACTTAAAGACCACTTCGATATCAAGACCATTTCGAAATTAAGAACACAATTTCAAGTCCATTTTCACGTTTTTTCTCTGTATTCAACCTCAATATCAAGACCACCTCAATAAGAAGACCAATTTTCAAGAGCCTCAAGGGTGGTGTTATTACTGAGTGTTTACTGTATTCAACATGTTACCTAGTTCACATGTAATGCCCTTCTAATGCTCTTGAAAATGCGTTCAAATTGTGACAATCATATGAAAAAAATGTCAGAACTAGAGATGTCTTGGATTTGACGTTACGTCCTTACCTCCAGAGTCTCACTGACATTTAACCACATTTTCTACTTTAAACATTTTTTAATACCCGTAAATATATTGGTACATGTACATGATTATGTGTGTGTATATGTATATGGCTGTGTACGCTCCTGCTGGAATAAAATAGATAACTAGACACTACAGTCCTGTCAAAGTTTGATACTGTAAAAATAAAATTTATGAAAAAACAAACACGGAAAACAAATATTTACATGCGGTTTATCCCCTATACATAATTTAACTCATATAATTTATGCCCTTGTTTCAGTCATGCATTCAAATACACGGTAACATGCGGAGCCTTGTCCCCTTAAGGATTCGCGGTAATCAACTTGTCTTGACATTTAGGGACTTGTTGGTTTATCGATGTTCACATGTGACATATATTTTGGAGTCAACAGAAATCAAAAAGTACATGATAAACTCAAGGTTAACGCTGAAAGTATACGCCCACTTGTAAAATATTTCGCTGATAAAATAAAAATATTACCTGTATATGATTGTTTTGAACTTTAACGCCTCTCTGTTTGCATTTAGGCAAATTTTGGTTGGTGTTGTCTAGGATACAGGAATACTGTACTGGATTCTTGCAATGACCTTGGAGTGAACACAGGTTTGTACATTAGTTGTTTTTGTTCAAATTGAAATAATATACTTCTAGCTTCGTTGGAGTATTAAGTATTTTTGCTGATAATGTCATAAAGCCAAGTATAAGGTTTAAGACATACCGTAGATGATTGAATGATGCACATTTTTGCATTGCACAGTCATGGAGTAATTGTAATGGTATGTAACTTTGCATAATGCATGGAGTTACTGTAATGGTATATAATTTTGCCTTATACATGGAGTAATTGTAATGGTATGTTACTTTGCATAATGCATGGATTAATTGTAATGGTATGTAACTTTGCATAATGCATGGAGTAATTGAAATGGTATGTAATTTTGCATAATGCATGGAGTAATTGTAATGGTATGTTATTTTGCATAATGCATGGAGTTATTGTAATGGTATGTAATTTTGCCTTATACATGGAGTAATTGTAATGGTATGTAACTTTGCATAATGCATGGAGTAATTGTAATGGTATGTAATTTTGCATAATGCATGGAGTAATTGTAATGGTATGTTATTTTGCATAATGCATGGAGTAATTGTAATGGTATGTAACTTTGCATAATGCATGGAGTAATTGTAATGGTATGTAACTTTGCATAATGCATGGAGTAATTGAAATGGTATGTAACTTTGCATAATGCATGGAGTAGTTGTAATGGTATGTTAGTTTGCATTACACATGGCATAATTGTATGTAATTTTGCATTACACATGGAGTAATTGTAATGATATGTAATTTTGCACAACACATGGATTAATTGTAATTGTGGATCATTTTACTTAACACAATGAGTAATTGTAATGATATGTAATTTTGCACAACACATGGATTAATTGTAATTGTGCATCATTTTACTTAACACAATGAGTAATTGTAATGAGACATAAGAATGTATTAAACATGGAGTAATTGTAATGCCTAATGGTTTGAGGCTCTAAAACTCGTCCTGCACTACTTGTCATGAATACTGTTTAATTCAATATTTGTTACAGAATTTGTGGAAGTCTTATATGGTACTGTAACCTCATGGTCTAGGGACAGTTCCTTTGTATTATTTACACAACAACAATATTGTGACCTTTCTGGATAGATCTGCTTTAACAATATTGAACTACATGTATGTTCTATGAATGTTTCAGTCAATTAACACCATGTCTTGGTTTCTATTATAAAACTTAAGTTCTGTATTACATGGTTCTTGACCCAGCTGGTAGAATCGTTGGTATACAGGCACTTTCTTTTTCTGTAACATGTATCTCGGGTACGTGCGCTCCTCCTTGCTGGAGTTTCACAAAGCATACCCTGATTCATGTAACTAAAACAATGTATTCAATGGTATAACTCTCTTGCTCTATATATAGGTATGGCAAAAAACCTACAAAATCTGAAATAGTAAATAGTCCTCGGGTTTTATATCCCCATCGTCTTCATGCTTACTGGGACCTTATTCACAAACATTTTATGACAGAAACCCAGACTTAGAGATAAACATCGCAAAAATTATATTTATCATCCTTTCATCTTCGTTTAAATTTAAATGAGCAAAATTTTGTCATAATACTTGTGATTACCCACTTTACACTTAAATGCCAATTTTTATTAAAAGTTTCAGTGTTAAAATGTTTGTGAATAAGCTGCCCTTGACTGAAGAGACTAACCTTGAAGAGTCAAATAAGTCTGTGAGTTATAATTGCAGATGTGCAAAGTTTGGTCTGGTAGGATTATTGTCCTACAAACTATATGACTGCAGATTCCTTACTAGCATTAGGTGATATGTTAAAGGAATGAAATCAAGTAGATAGTATTAGTAGATACCTAATATGACCATTGATTATGTTTTATTTATATTTACAATTTCGACCTGACTTACGCACAATGATGTATTGAACTGTTAACATTCTTTTTATCCACTCTATTGTAAAATATGTACTAAACAGTTTCATTTATCATTTTCAGCAGTTCAGGAATACCTGTTTGTTGAACAAGAGTGATATTACCTTGGAAACATTCAAGTTGATGTTGTAAATTGTGTGTTTTATCAACCTGAGCATACAAAGATTACACCTCAGCCATCTTGGTCCTGTGTAATATAGTTGTACCAGCTTGCTTTGATGGAAATATTACATTATATAAAACTGAAGTGAAATTGATCAATACAAAGTGAATGATAAAATAGTGAAGTGATATAGAAGGTTTGAAGAAATTCTGCTAGGAAACAAAGGGAGACAACCTGTTACAGACTGCTGTAAGAGGATAAAAACCAGTCCACTGTGGTGGGTAATTTATATATAATGGTGGATGGATAGTCATGCTTGTATAATCAACCCAGTGTAATCACCCCATATTGATGATATATTTACACCTTGCAACTCCATAGTGAGGGTTGGTCCCAAATTTATTGCAATTGCTTCTTAACAGAAACAGCATTTACATTAGTTTGGAAACAACCCCTTGATATAGACTTATGTTTAGTCATCAACTTAGATTTTTCTGATCAAAAAGCTTCTCTTATGTATGACTCAATAGGTGCAAAAGGAAATTAAGTCTTATCTGCTTTTTTATTCCTAATTCGAATTTATAGTATGCACATTATGCAAGTTATATTGTCACCACTTGAATCACATTAAAAAAAGCTGAATTTCTGTCAATTTTCTGTTGTTTATGAAGTCATTGTATCAATGGTATTGCATAATAAAGATAACCTTGTAAAAATGTCACATTTATAAATGCATTAAGTTTCCTAACATTGCTTGATTATTATAAAAATATGTCTTTACACAGTCAACACCATGAAATGAAACCTTAGTAAAAACTTCAGTATAAAAACATTGAAGGATATTTATGGATGGGTATACTAGTAAACAATCGTCTTCATAATACTTTTTGCGACCTAGATAAAAAATATCATGTGGGTAGACTTGACAATTACAGTCAACACCCACGTTAGGGTTAGATTTATTTTATATAACCATATAACTTGAACTGTATGGTTCATTATTCCGTACCCAACTGTAATATGGTGTCAGTTTCGACATTGTTTTCTTTTTCGAATGATGTAGATGGAGTGACAGTATTTAAACTCACTTTTGTTAGGTTTTTGCGTTTTTTCAGATTTTTTTTTGGTATTTTTGTAAATATGTTGTTTGAAATAATGTGTGTAGGTTGTGTCTGTTAGGTTTTCTTTTTGCAGTAACGATATAGGCAATATTTATGTTTTAATTATGTTGTTGAATATATTTGGTGGGTGTTGAAACCACTGTGATAAATGATAGGGCTGCTTACTGTTTCAATGACAGGTAATTTTATCTTATGAATTATGCTACTTTATAATTCTAGACAAGCAGATTGGTTTACCAGAATATTTATTAAATGAAATACAAGGGTATAAATCCGAACAACAGGAAAATATTAGGTGTCACAATGAAATCTGTTTTGTAATTGTGTTATATCGTTGAAAATTTAACACCAAATTTTACCGGTTCGTGGGAATTAATTAGATTGTTAACGTGCAGTAAAACCTGAAGAAAATTACACCATGTCAATGGTATAATGCTAATTATTCGTGACAAATTTAGTCTGTGGAATATCTAATTGAACCTCTGTAGTAGGCAGTCACAGGAGATTGTCACAAGTTCTCTCCCTTTATCCCATCTAGAGTTCTCTCCCTTTATCCCTTCTATAGTTCTCTCCTTTTATCACTTCTGTAAGTACATGTATTATGGAAGAAATGAAGAGAGAGCACTCTAGAAGAGATCAAGGGAAAGAACTCTAGAAGGGATAAAGGGAGAGAACTTATGATTTTCTCCTGTGTAGTCAACTAATAACACATTGAAAATATGTTGTACAGTAAATCATTTTTAATTCCTTTCATGCAGTCAGCTGATTTTTATTTGTTCAATAGTTCTGTTCAATCATTTTGGGTAGTCTTCAATTGCTTTGAAACAAGTGTCAACATTTTTTTACTTCAGCTTGTATTTGATGTCACATTGAATTTGACGTTCTCAAGAATTTGATTTGCGAAACTGTAGTGAAAAGTATACAGTCTGAGGCATAAATAGTGATTTACTTTATATATTGAGGACTTAAAGCAAAACAATCCTTTATTTATTTACAAATAGATTAGTTTTGCTTTCACTCATTGCATAATGAACTTAAGTAGATGGGTGTGTTTGTGGGTAATTCGGACTTGGGACAAACTATTGACAATTCACTACATGACCAGTCAATATAAATATTTTTTATAAGTATGACTATCTAACTTATTGACCATATAAGGTAGTATTATGAATTACTGTTTTTTTTTCATAAAATATTAATTGACCAATCACTGACAGTTATACATGCAAATGCCGCTAGGTGTATTGATACGTGTATTAGCAATGATTATCCTAACCAGTAAATATACAGTCATATCCTCGGGCACACCCAGCTTGAAATATGAGACACTATACTGGTATCTTAACAAAATGTCTTTACACTTTCCCGTCTACATGTTTATCTTTTTTTGTTTAAAAATCATATTGAAGTATCATATTAGCTGAACATATTTAAATGTGAAATTATAACATATGTGCGTTGCAATAACTTGGAATTTTAGCATTGTAAATGTTTATACAACAAAGGCCTTTTTTACACACAGGTGTGGAAATACACTCCTCTTATTGGGTAAAGTTATAGCCATGTCAGTGTTGACAATTGTTATTTAATTGTATCATGTTTAAAGGGGACATTTAAAGCCACAGGAAATTGTCACGATTTCTGTACTATATACATATACTATCGGAGGGATCAAGGGAGAGAACTTTAGAAGGGATCAAGGGAGAGAACTCGTGAAATATCCTGTGTTTCAAACATACTGGTTAAATTTGCAAACCCAGCAGAACTATTTCACATAATTTTTAAAAAGCCACTAGATACATACTCTGTTGGTTTTTGATTGCAGTTGTCTGTTACAATTATGATTGAACTATCAAAAATGTAGTTGCATATCTGTCAAATCATGTTCATTATCATAATGTAGAGAATATTCTCCAAAAAAAACACCAAAATGGCAGGTTAGCTCTTTTGACCAGTACCGGTATATAACATTCTGCAAATGTATTCCTGTTTGTTTCATTCTATATTTCAATCAATTGTCATAAACTAAGAAACTGAAAAGAGGAGGAAATTAGATCCTTAAGTAAAAGGAAGAATAAGTATAAACCAATTGGTGTCACACCTTACGTTTCAATAAATATCTGTCATATTATAAAGTGAAAATTGAAACCGGAGTTATGTCTCATCTCTTGTGTGTTTAATAAAAAAAAACAAGTGTATAAGATGGTGATATTACATCCTTGAGTAGATACCGCAATATTTCGAAATGCACTTTTGAGTAACATTTTGCAAAGTCTGGTCATGTGATTCTAAAAACATGACATTTTTGTTATGATTCAATGCTTCAGGTATATACGTATCTTCGCTGGATGTTTATAATCATGATTTAACCCGGACGAAAATACCTCGGGTACTATTTTTGCGTTAAATGTACAATATTAGGACATGAACTCATTGAAACGTAAACAGTCAAATTTCCTATACATATATATTACAGTTGGTTTAATAGTTTGTATTGTGATCAAAACATACGCAACACGTCATAACTGTCATCCATAGCATATGACAGTGAACTTGTGATTTTATGTAAGGGATTGAAAATTCTGTGTACATACATGATTTAAAAGGATAGTTTTACATAAACCAACGGATATTCAATAAATATGTACTTCAAGCATTTTCGGATGGTAAGATCTTAATACATCTTATTGTATGTATACTGAAATGACAACTTGACTTAATGTGGATCTCTAGTAACCACCTTAAAGGTACATAGTCCGGATTTTTTGTCAAAATAAATTTAATCGTAAATACAAATGTATGGGAAAATCTGTGGTAGATGCATTCATATATATGTATTCCATATTGTCACTATTTTTATATGTTTACTGCAATCACAAATGCACAAGTCTGATACAGGTATTTTCTATCCTAACCAATACCCGCCGAGTTAGCGCTAGTTCATTGGAAATACCTGTGTCAGACTCGTGTTTCACAGTTCCTGGAAACTTTTAAGAAAGTGATGATGCAGTGTTTTAGAGTACGTCTGTATGAAGCCATTTACATGCCATTTTCTCAAAATTAGAATTTAGCATGTTTTGACAAAAAATTAAGACAATCTACCTTTAATTCTAACAAATCTGTACAGTTATCTTCTGCTACAGTCGATCTTGTATGAAGTGACTATTTGACTCGAAAATCTACTATACCTTCTGCAAATGTTGCTTGACCATTGATTCAAATTCATAAATTTATGCATGACTTTGCATTTTTGTAAATAATCAAGCAGATTATGTTGTCTTTATACTGTTATCAATTTTGAGCAGACGACAATGTAGTTTGTATGTTTGTTGGCAAGTAAAGCTGCATAATGCAGAAGGTCTATATTATACATGAATATTGTGAACATCATTTCAGACACAATAATTTACACAATGCATGTAGAATTCTTTTAGACATGGCTGTTCGCTAGGTGTGTTAATGATATACATGTACATGGAAATTGTATCATGGAATTTAGTACGGAATATAGTATTATAAATTTGATAGATGATCCTACGATGGCACAGAAAGGACGTACATAATATGTTTTCTTTCACATGCCTAGCAGCAGTCTGTACTTGTCCTCATTGTGCTCTTTACATGCACACATACACAGGAGATTGTCAGGATTTCTCTCCCTTTATCCTTTCTAGAGTTCTCTCCCTTTATCTTTTCTGTAGTATATACATAAACTATAAGTTTCATTGTCATAGATTGTAAGAAAACATATCATGGAAGTCCTTTACATGCTACCATATTATGCTAACAATGTCAATCCAGTACATATGGAACACAGGAGATTGTCACAAGTTCTCTCCCCTTCTATATTCCTTCTATAGTATATGTATATATGTATATACATATAATGTAGTAGGGAAAAGGGAGATGACTCTAGTAGGGATAAAGGGAGAGAAGGGTGACAATCTCCTGTGATATGGAAGTAGAATGTTTACTGTATGACTGTGTGCAATACAATGTATGGATATTGTTTAATGGAGAGAACTCTAGAATGAATAAAGGGAGATAATTCATGACAATCTCCTGTAATTTGGAAGTAGAATGTGTGTGCAATACAATGTATGGATATTGTTTAAGGGAATGAGAACTCTAGAAGGAATAAAATGAGAGAATTCATAACAATCTCCTGTGATTTGAATGTAGAGTGTGTGTGCAATACAATGGATGGATATTGTTTAAGGGAGAGAACTCTAGAAGGAATAAAGGGAGAGAATTCATAACAATCTCCTGTGATATGGAAGTAGAATGTGTGTGCAATACAATGTTTGGATGTTGTTTGGGTCCATTGGAAGTGATCTCCTACTAGTCATTGTGTAGAATATTATAGTAATTATATATGGTTAATATGACAAATTATTGTGAGCAGTCTGGGAAAATTTACATACACATGAGAAAATTTAGGAAAATGAGCAAAGTTCAACCATCAATAAGAATTAAGATTAATCACTTTACTCTTCTCTGTGTATGTACATTCGTGACCGCAATATTCTATCCTTTGACTAGTCCTTACCATACCATTCCACTGCATTGAAACATCATTCTAGGATTGGCAAATTATTGCGGCACCATTCTCTTGTATGGCAGGATTATGGCAACAGGATTCTATTTTTTCCTTCAAGACAACATTGATGAAGAGAATGGTCAATCTTGTCATTAAAATCTGAAATATAGCATCATTCTATCGATTGGTCATTCATGGCAATGGCACTCTGTTGTTTCAGCACTCATGGCAACACCATTCCAGTGTATGATCATTCAATGGTATTCTATTGTGTTGGTGTTCTTGGCAAAAGCATTCTTGCATAATTATAGTCATTCATGGTAACTGCATTCTAGTGTCTTATCATTCATAGCAACCTCAATTTGTTGATAGGTCATTCATGGCAATATCAGTATAGTCATAACTGTGCATTGCAATAGCATTTTAGACCATGGACATTCATGCCATCAGTGAGTGATTAAGACATGTGTACAAATTGTGAAGTGATGTGCAGGGTAGTGGAAATTTAGAAAACCAAGCCGTCATAGATCAAGGACAAGATTAAGGAAGTTATCAGGATTGTGATGTTTTCTTAAATTGCGGGGTACAACCAGACTGTATAGGTGTATGTATGTCAGTGTATGGATATAATACACACCCGAGACATTCTAAAGAAGCTATTATATCATTGCATTAACATTGAACAGATCTTTTTGAAGTTTGCTTAAATTGTAACTCACCAATTTTAATTCAGGGTTTAAAGATATGGGTTACAACTAATGCGAATGATTACTGCCGGAGAAAAAGTAGTTTTTCCCAAGTGTACGCCTGACTGGTTCCAGTTGGTATATTTTGTGACACATTTTGATGATTCTGATTGTGAGTAGTTACTCAATCAATTATTTGTGTACCAGTCATGCATAAAATCTCTCCGCAATTCCATGTTTGGTCATTTGGAACATGTGTTATCAGACTCAATACCTTATTTAGTCTCAATGTCTCCAGCTTCTTTGTTATGTTCAATTTCGTAATCATATTTTAATAGTTAAAGTCCAAACTTGTAATCTCTCCTTAGCGCACTGCTGAAGCAACAACTACCTCCATAAGCTTATCGAAATTCCTGTTGTTCATATTTATAAGTGTTGCTCTGATTAGTAGAGTTGGTCAACGATTGGTCAGTTTGACCATCCGAAATAATTGATTGATTATAATTTAACAATTTCCTATTTCTGTAGTATCCTGTAATTACTTTCTGCTTCGTTCTGCTACTTTCCTACCATTTAGTTATACATTGCATAATCATGTAAATGCATGTTTTTCCAGTGTCCACTTTGCAGTAAAAAAAGGTTGTTATAAAATATAAAAGTAATTTCAATATACGTTATATACATTACAACAACATGCAAGTTGTAGCAATAATTAATACAGAACAAGATGAAGTTACAATTACGAACAGGGTTGATATACCTTAAGTCACTGAGTAAGTTCAAATATCTTAGTGTATTGGCATGTAGTGATAACCAATTAATAATTAATGATTGATTGGTTTTTCCAAACTGATGATCAATCATGATTTTGAAACCAGTTTCCAACACTTACTATTTAACCACCCTAGAGCAACAACCTCTCTGAGCAACAACTTCTCTGAGCAACAACCTCTCTAGAGCAACAACCTCTCTAGAGCAACAACCTCTCTAGAGCAACAACCTCTCTGAGTAACAACCTCTCTGAGCAACAACCTCTCTAGAGCAACAACCTCTCTGAGCAACAACCTCTCTGAGCAACAACCTTTCTAGAGCAATAACCTCTCTAGAGCAACAACCTCTCTGAGCAATAACCTCTCTGAGCAACAACCTCTCTAGAGCAACAACCTCTCTGAGCAACAACCTTTCTAGAGCAACAACCTCTCTGAGCAACAACTTCTCTGAGCAACAACCTTTCTAGAGCAACAACCTCTCTGAGCAACAACCTCTCTAGAGCAACAACCTCTCTAAGCAACAACCTCTCTGAGCAACAACCTCTCTAGAGCAATAACCTCTCTAGAGCAACAACCTCTCTGAGCAATAACCTCTCTAGAGCAACAACCTCTCTGAGCAACAACCTCTCTAGAGCAACAACCTCTCTGAGCAACAACCTCTCTGAGCAACAACCTCTCTAGAGCAACAACCTCTCTGAGCAACAACCTCTCTGAGCAAAAACCTCTCTAGAGCAACAACCTCTCTGAGCAACAACCTCTCTGAGCAACAACCTCTCTAGAGCAACAACCTCTCTGAGCAACAACCTCTCTGAGCAACAACCTCTCTAGAGCAACAACCTCTCTGAGCAACAACTTCTCTGAGCAACAACCTCTCTAGAGCAACAACCTCTCTGAGCAACAACCTCTCTGAGCAACAACCTCTCTAGAGCAACAACCTCTCTGAGCAACAACCTTTCTGAGCAACAACCTCTCTAGAGCAACAACCTCTCTGAGCAACAACTTCTCTGAGCAACAACCTCTCTAGAGCAACAACCTCTCTAGAGCAACAACCTCTCTGAGCAACAACTTCTCTAGAGCAACAACCTCTCTAGAGCAACAACCTCTCTGAGCAACAACCTCTCTGAGCAACAACCTCTCAACAACAGCTGAAATGTGCACCACCTCAGGGTGGTAAGGAGGGATTGCCCTGTGGACATATTCTAGATATATCTTACAAGTAGCTGAGTCATCAGAACAGTTCTTAGAATACTTCCAAGTGACAAGTGGGAAATACATGTTTCATAATCTGGCTGTTTAAAGCAGATACCTTGTGTTAATTGCAAATAAACTGGTTGGTGTCTGCATGGTAGAAGTATGAACGGTGTGTCTGTGTCATGAAAGTTGTGTAAATTGACTAAGAATAGATGCAGTTCTTGTCAGAATGTCACTTTTTTATGTTTATTTATGTTTAAGATATGAAAGACAGACTAATTTAGTTATCATGAGTGCCTGTATAATGATTATCTCAGTAATCTGTTTAGGGAGGTGCAGTGGTCAAGGGGTAGAGCGCCTGACTCCTGATCTGTAGGTCATGAGTTTTGAGCCCTGCGATGAGCAGGGTTTGATCGCAAACTTCACAATTCCTAGAGTACTAGCTAGTACCCATGAAGCAGTCATCAAGAGTGATATATAGGAACTTGTTTCATAATTGATGTAAAATAAGTTAGTTTAAGCTAAACTAATGTGTTACTTAAGTGAAACCTCAATAATACGACCATCTTCGAGTCCGAAGAAAGTTGATTGTAGTAGTTAGGTGGTCTTATTATAGAGTAAGAATAAAGAAGAACAATTAAAAGATTGTCTTATTAATGGGGTGGTTGTTATTTTGATGTGGTCTTTAAGTGAGGTTTCACTGTACACAGCAGTTAATACAAACTAATGCTGTGTCAGTTTATTTTATGAGGTAAACATTATGTAAAATGCCTACAAATTGTATTTTTCCACCTCATATATTCGCACAATCAGATTACAAACATATAAAAGTGCAATCTAATGCATTAGAGAAATCGTTTAACTAACGCTAAAATTATCCCTCTGCTTTTTGTGATATGTGGTTCCGAATTGAAATTAAAATCATTTTGGAAGTTACATGAGTAATACATTACATATATATTTCTTGCCAGAGCCAGTTTTGTTATAATACTTTAATTAGTCAACACCACTTTTGGAAATTTGAATTTAACTTTACTGAGTTCATATCTAAAATGCGAATAATTGTGATTTCCTGAATTTTAAGTGAGGGAAAGTGAAATACTTGATTTTCAATTTAGATGCTTCCGTTTTTATGATGTTTTGATATTATTGGTGACAGCTATATCTTATAAATAAGTAATGTCTAACCTAAACTAGTGGTGTCTAACCTAAATCATATTTCTAAGGGTTAATTCACTTCAGGTGTTCTTTGTGTTGTAGCTAGAAGTGCAAATTCACTGATAAAACTGTTAAAATTGAGATGATAAAGATTTTATGCTTTTTATAAAGAATTCATGAGACATATCATTTAGTTGTTTGATAATGCAACACAATACATAGAAGTACTGCTAGTTTTGATGATTTGTTTACGCAAAACATGAGTTTAGTCTAACTGACATTTAGTCTCACTGATGAAAGATCTAACTTGGAAATCCTAGCTCCCTGTCCGACCCACAGGAGATTCTCACGTTTCTTCTCCCTAATATCCCTGTTAGAGTTAACTCCCTTTATCCCTTCTATATAGTTCTACATATATTATATACACATACTAAAGAAGGGATAAAGGGAGAGAACTCTGAAGGGGATAAAGGGAGAGAACTTGTGGCAATCTGCTGTGATCGGACAACTGATTAATGCGTTTGTAAGGCTTCTCATAAAAACAGCATTATTATGACTGCAAATTAATCAGGCAGTTAATTACTAATGAACACAATGTATATTAGCATAAGTGTTTCTATAACAACATAATTCTTAATTCATACGAAGTAACTGCATTCATGAACTAAACAGCAAATATTTGTAATTATCAATAATGACCAACAAAATATTCTATAAAACATCCTGAAATCAGAGCTTTATCTTCCATATAAGGAAGTTTACAAGTGAGATGAAACTTCATACAAGTATTATCACAATTGAACATACTTCCTTTTGACCAAATTGTTTCTTCATAACATCTCCTAGTGTCTCTATCTGATTGAGTACATTTGATAACAGAACAATAATATTTGTTTCTCGTCCATAGTTGGACATGTGTGATGATTTCTACACTCCCACACAGCCCTTTGATTCCACTACCGTAACATTCAGTGAATATGACGGTATTGGAATAAGCGCCTGATGCTAAAGGAGAGTAGTTGATTTCTTGTACATTGCAACATCTATAGAGCACAAGAGATTGTCATGAGTTCTCTCCCTTTATCTGTTCTATATGTATGTATAGATTATAAGAAAGGATAAAGGGAGAGAACTCTAAAAAGGATAAAGGGAAGTAACTTGTGACATTCTCCTGTGCACTAGATCAACCATCTCGTGAGGTATTTTAGCAACCTCTCTTTGACAACATTATCAATTTTTCTTGTAGTAAGAATTTATGATAAATTTAAATGGGCTTTTGTTCCGATCACGATTTTTTAATACTTCATGAAACTTTGTTGAAGAGAGGTTTTTGTACAAGAGAGGGCTGCTCTGGAAAGGTTGCACAGAATAATAGCATATACAGTAACACCTCAATAATCAGACCACACTTGGGACAGACTGGTCTTCTTACTGAGGTGGTCTTAGTATTGAGGTTGAATGAAGAGTAATACAGCCAAAATGCACTTGTAAATTGTGTTCTTAATTTTGAGGTGGTCTTATTACTGATGTGGTCTTTAAGTGAGGTTTTACTGTACATACCTTATTGAATTGTGTGCATCTGTAAAGTTTACTATTTCCGTAAGCAATCTAACATTTATGATCAAATTAAACGAACAATAAATACTTGTACTTTGGTTGGCCTTAAACACTTACCAGACTTACTATTGTACATTGCTGGAGAGACTAAGATTTTGGTGGGTACACTCAAGTACTCTGATCCTGTTTAAATAATTAAACAATACCACAGCCTAGTACTGGACACATAAACAATGGGCGTTATGTGAAGGACGGTTACTAACATGTCTGTCTTCTGTTGCAATCTTGCGGAAAATTATAAAATGTGTTCAAACTTACTACATGTATTGTGATGGTATTACATAGTGTTCTAGTATGAAAATCTATATAATGATGCATATACGTGTAGTTAATGCGTGAAAGACATAGATGGCATTTGAAATGCAATGTTTGCTAAATGTGTACATGCCAATAATTGAAGACGTTTTGTATATTTAAAGAAGGAAGTTTAAGATTGTGTAAATTCAACAAAATCCTCTATGGATATCAAAGTTTCAATTGATAATATCTTATGCAGGTAGAAAAAATGACATTGCTGTGCATTTAAGTAAAATAGGATGTGCATGACTGTAGACTTCTTGGAATAAGGACCGACTGGTGACAACTTAACATTGTACATTACTTATGTAACAGGATGGTCAATTTTCTGAAGATTTTTGGGTGATCTAGCCGCTTAAGGGTTGAAGACATTGCTTTAAAGCTATTGGAATTAACTAAATAAGGACAAAATCTACTTATAAGGAGTTCTGACCATTTACGAGTACATTATAGTCATGGATGCATCTACATGCTGTTGAACATCGAAGACTACCACACTGATATCGTGATCTTGTGTGTTGTGTTTCCAAGGAGACTGACTGAATTTTTTTGTGGGCTTTGTTGTTCCTGTTGATGTATCGAATGCAATGAAATTGTAAAAAAAAAAATTGATATTGGAACTATTTGGATATTAACTAATTTTAACCGTTGACAATGGCTAGTAGGATATGAGTCTGTGAGTTTACACTGCAGTTATATATAAAGGACATATACGTTTATGACACTTTTAAAACAATAATGCTCAAATACAGCTGCAGTTGTTGTTAGAGTCATCATCAGTATTTGTGGATGGTAATCCGGAATTCATGCACAAGTACATCTCTGTGGTAACCAATATCAAAATATAGACAATACAACTGTGCGTTTAATCTGAAATGTTGTATGTAACCAAATTAAGGATGTTAAAGTGTATTTTAACTGCATGGAACATTGATTCTATCAGAAACATGCACATCTTCAGTTAGATTGAAGTATTTACTGTTTTGGAGATAAAGATTTGGATAGCTTGGTGAACTACTTTTTGTACAGATTTAGTGTGTTGTATAAGCTTTGTCACTTGATAGCAAAGCCATTCAGAATGATGGAATTATTGAGTGTAGACAAGGTGATGAGATTTTCTAAGCTTTCTGCTTTCTGTAATGTACTGGTCCTTTCTCGCTTATTGCACTTAAGTTGTCTTCTTGGACTGCAGCCCTTTTTTATGGCAAATTTGGGGCCTATATTGGCTCAAAGAAAAAAAAAATCCTCTACTTATAGTAAAATAATTCATAATTTTAGCCTTTAAATACCCAAAATTGGTGATTCACCAGATGCTGATTTCCCCTATCAAATTGATGCGCCTTTCTTTCACTAAATTGAAAAAAATGGCTGGACTGCAATGATACAGGTGTCTCTTGGTGCCGTTTCAATTACTTTCGGTTATCAGTTATTCAGTTCGGTTTTATTAATATATGAAGTACAATAATTCTGAATAACTGATAGTTTAATGACTTTTAATGACCAGACACTAGCGTTGACTAAGGTAAGTAGAATTAGAATGATGTGTTATTTTATGTAACATAAAATAAAATAGAGCAATGACAAGTAAATAGAACCTCATGTTCGGTAATATAATCAAACGGTTCCAATAGCTGTGTAACTAATTTTTAAGATAACGAGTGTAAACGTATGAGTTCTCTGATTGGATTAATGTTTCATGAATAAAAATGTTATGTGATGAACTGAACTAAATATTCATAAGACAGTACCGTACGGAACCGCACCGTGAGAAGAAAGAACCGATGATTACCAAACTTCGGTTAATGGTTGCAGCCCAATTGTCTTCCGTTAAGTCTCTCGGCTCTAAAATTGCCCATTAAAGTGAAAAGAGTGCAGTTCTGATCTTGTTCAGAACCGAACCGTGAGAATAAAGAACCGAAAATAACCGGACTCTGGTTAATGCTTGCAGCCCTATTGTCATCAAAGTGAAAATAGTACAGTTCTGATCTTCCAAGTAAATGCCAATAAGATTCATAGATCTTAGAGCTGAGACAAAAATGCAAGAATTTTGTCAATTTTTGCAGATTCCGATGAAACTTTGTTAGATTCTTAAACTGATGAGATGTTTAGAGAAGCATTGCTCATTGTTTACAAGTTTTTTAGGAAATAAATACATTTAAGGCAGTGCAATAAAAACATACAATGTAACATAAATTAATTCTCCAACTCTACTTGAATTTTGTGAGGGATGTAAATTTCTGAGAGTAAAATACAGTAAAACCTCAATAACAAGACCACCCTTGGGACCCTTGAAAGCTGGTCTTGTCATTGAGGTGGTCTTAATATTATGGTTAAATAAAGAGCAAAACAGTGAAAATGGACTTGAAAATTGTGTTCTTAATTTTGAGGTGGTCTTATTATTGAGGTGGTCTTTAAGTGAGGTTTTACTATAATGATGTTGATCTCTATGCGTATAAGGAATTCTATACCAGTTTTCATTTTCAACCTGTTTTCCAAAACTTCTTACTTATGACTGAAACTCTTGCACATCGTGTTCTAAAATTATTATTATTGCACAAATCTTGCACAAATCTTGCACAAATCTTGCACAAATCACCCGTACTTGATAATAACAGACAGACCATTACAAACAATTGTTTACATCAAACTCATCATGAACAATGACTTTACCATGATTGAAGTACCAATCCATGAGATTTCCGTTTGGTTGTAGTTGATAATCATGCTCTTCTGACACTTTCTATTTGTAATAAACTCTTAAATGGTATAAATAAGCATTTAATCAAACAGGCTAATCTGTAGGCTAACAACCTTTGTTAAGAGGATTATAGTGAGCTTCCTGCCAGTGCTTTGATTCTACTACTGATAAATTCATCAGTAATTATAAATGAATATGGATAAGTCCTCCAACTGAATTAAACCCCAAGTCCATCCCCTTTTTGGCCCTTCCTAGAAAGATACCTATTTAGGTCGCTGTGTTGTAGTGATTAGTATAACGGACCGGCAATCCGTAGACCCGGGTTTGAATCCCTGTAGCGCCATTTACCGATTTTTCGTGTTCCTCAAAACATGACTTTATTGCTGCACCCAATTTCAAGTATCCAAACCCATTAAGATTGCTGTTAAATGATGAGAGATGTTTAAACTGTTTACATGTATTTGAATTATTTCCATATCCTGGATTGTTGTCTATCCGTTTATCTGAGATCTCTATCTGAAAACTTTGTTCAGAATCTAAATAATGTCACTTATACTCAAGGATCACTTATTTCCGTTATTTTGATTCATTTTTACATACATGTATGATCATTTTAATCATGGAAAACGTCATAATTAATCCTAGTACATGTACTTGGCACATTTCGCAACCTACTATTTTTCACTTATTTCTGTTGACCTTTAACATCTAGTCCCCCCCGATTAGTTTGAAGCTTAATGGTCATCAGGGGGCAGCCTATCTGAAATTTATGTGTAGGCCTGGTTTTAGGGGGGGGGTCAAGGGACATGCCCCCCCCCCCGGAATAATTGTTGTAGCTAGATCATAGGAGATGCGTTTTGGTGTATATTTTGTTCCGGTAAATATTCTTACAATAACATAAAAACATACATTAAATATCTAAAGGCTGCAGTCTACACAGCTTATAGGAATCTATGCCCCCTGTTCATGCAGATTGTATGACCTTAAAAATTGAAAAAATAATATTTTTGCTACAAAACAAAAAATTATAAAGTGTAAACAATGAGCCATCAGCTTATTTGAACCTACTGTATGATTTAAGATGACACAATAATAAAATACCCTAGCCTTAGTAGTGCACAATATATAAAATACCCTAGCCTTAGTAGTGCACAATATATAAAATACCCAATATATAAAATACCCTAGCCTTAGTAGTGTACAATATATAAAATACCCTAGCCTTAGTAGTGCACAATATATAAAATACCCTAGCCTTAGTAGTGCACAATATATAAAATACCCTAGCCTTAGTAGTGCACAATATATAAAATACCCTAGCCTTAGTAGTGCACAATATATAAAATACCCTAGCCTTAGTAGTGCACAATATATTAAATACCCTAGCCTTAGTAGTGCACAATATATAAAATACCCTAGCCTTAGTAGTGCACAATATATAAAATACCCTAGCCTTAGTAGTGCACAATATATAAAATACCCAATATATAAAATACCCTAGCCTTAGTAGTGCACAATATATAAAATACCCTAGCCTTAGTAGTGCACAATATATAAAAATATAAGTTTATTCTCTTGTTCTTTGTTCTTCAAGCTGGGTTTTTCCTTGCATTTTTCAAAAAGGGGTCCTGGGACTCGCGAATTTGGGAGTCCCTAGCTGATAAATTTAAGGGGTCCCAAGAGTTAATTTTTGACTGTAACCTAAGTTTTTCATCAGTCAACCAGATGCTAGCGGGTCCTGTGAATGCACACCTGTTCATAAGTGCGGGTCCATCGGTCTGAAACTTGGGTCTGAGATCCAGAAAAGCGTGCGTCCAGGAAATCCCTGTTTTAGTCTATCTGTTTCTGAACCATTGTTTTAATGCTCATGTCAACTCTGAATCAGTTTATCTCTATGACTAACGCACCACACTCCTACACAGTCATGCGGTAATTGCTAATGAGTTTAAACTTTTCGGTTAAATCCCGTTTTCAGAATTTATAGCAGTGAGCAATCTTGAGTTATCTTTATAATTTTCTTATATTTTATTTTATATCGGACTCATATTCAGGTGAGAATTACTAGTTGTTATATTGACAAGACAATACCATATAAGGTATAATATTTAAAGGGACCTTGGTTTACAATGGGACAAATAAGCATGTCAACTTTGGACATATCTATTTTTAGAAACTGATTCATTAAGTCATATGTATACATGATACAAGACTGCACCTAGTGTGCTGTACAGTATAACTCTAATTTGCTATTTCTTTAATAATCGTATTTACCTAAATATCTATTATACAACCTATCCATCCGTTCATAATTGAAAATACGATTTAAACAACATTCCCTCCCTATACCCAATATAATGGATGAATCAATAATGAAAGCCTTATCGAATTGGGTCTATATGTCAAGGCTGTTATGTACAATAGTTCAGATATTTATCATCCTGTTATCTTCCATAAAGTGTAATTAAATTCCTGGTATTCATTGTTCTCAGACTGAAGGTGATATTAGCATACAGTCAACATCCGTGTATCAATACATCAAGCGAACCAAAGATTAAATAGCCATTCAGGCCACTTTAAGTAATGGATGGTCTCTCTGTAAGAGTTTGTTAATAAAAAATAATATTTTCATTGATTTCAAGTCTGTGACCTCATAAGACAGCTTATGTGATTCAATCCGATAGCACCTATGGGGGTATAAAGTGTAAACCCTGTCTGTCCATTCGTGTGGAAAATTGGTTTCTGATCAATAATTTTTGAAAGCATCGATAGATGTATTCAATTCATATTGGGCACATGAGCACAGGATAAAAAAAATACAGGCCAAGTTCAAGTTCAGTTATTATCCACCAATTTTAGGAGGAGTTATGGGCCTTTCTCGAATTAAAAGCCTACAGTCCTATTGACACATCTAGTCTTATGTAGAGTACATAATATACACTTATTTAATAAACAAAGATTTGATAATGTTAAATCAATGGTCTTCTGCAAATTAATAAAAATCAGGGATAAAACATTAATAATGAATGTGCTTAAAAGCAGGTTTAAAATTAGTTAAGAATACAGTTTAAGTGTCTATTGGTCAATATTATCCACAACATGTTTTCATTGGTCAATATTATCCACAACATGTTTTCATTGGCTGACCAACTCACAGTTTGTTTACAACTGTTTTCAAGTATATAAAAAAGACTATAGTTTGACCTGACCTACCTATTTTCTGTTTGTGTTATACCATCACATCATCGACTTAATGTTTTCATTTTCCATCTACGATCATCGATAATTACTCATGCGATACAAAAACAAAATATCTCGACTCGGCTCGACAAAGCGTGCAAATATGTATGAATATAATAGTAATATTTCCAAGTTAATGACTTCTAGTAAACAGCCTACTGACATGACGCATACTCCTACAATTGGTATTGTTGTTATATGTATAATATACAGTCATGTACATGGTTTTATTGTAGGCCAAATAGTTCACTGTATACCGAGTTGAGGTCGGCGACTCAAACTGTTGGCTAAAACAATAGCGTGGCTTATGTGTATTAGAATATTAGTATTGTATTTTACAACTCATAGTTATTAATAAGAAGACTGACGGCATATTATGTTGAAAGTGTTATTTATGCCAAATAAGGATTACATTATGGAAGCTTACAAACTGCATGGTTGAATTTTGATATATAGAACATACAATAGGATTTTAAGTGGATTCATTAGGGTGTGTAACGTTTCATCTTATTTCTTTCTGACCTAGGATGAATTGCAGTGATATTATATGTAAATGTACTAGTGTGATAACTACTCATATTAACCCATCACTTATCTTACTGTTATATCAAATGGTGAGTGAACATGATTGCAGAGATGTGATGGCTAAGGGAGGTATAGTGGACATAAGTGGTGGGAGTGCTTGACTCCTGATCGGAAGGTTGTGAGTTTGAATCTGCAAGGTTGAATCACAAACTTCACAATCCCTGAATGTGCCACATATACTGGTTTACAGTAACCCAGGAAGCAGTTATTAACATGATTAGTGTTAGTTTTAAATTTGTTTCACAGTTGTAAAAAAATTAAGTAAGGGCTACATTAGGGTAAATTATGCTTAGGACTCATACATGGGGCAAGACAATCCCTACTGATATTTCATCCTTAACACATTCATACAGATGGCTTGATAGACTCAGTAGTGTTATACAATCATGAATTGTAATAAGGTACAATAAAACCTCACTGAAAGACCACCTTGAAATTAAAACCACCTCATTAATAAGATCACATTTTCATGGACCAGTTTTCAATTGTCTTCCATATTTTAACCATAAGATTAGACAACCTCACAACTAAGAACAAGTGTTCAGAATGCAGGAGATTGTCACATAGAATAGAAGGGATAAAGGGTGAGAACTCTAGAAGGGATAAAGGGAGATAACTCTAGAAGGGATAAAGGGAGAGAACTCTAGAAAGGATAAAGACAGATATCTCTAGAAGGGATAAAGGGAGAGAACTCTAGACGAGATAAAGGGAGAGAACTCTAGACGAGATAAAGGGAGAGAACTCTAGAAGAAATAAAGGGAGAGAACTCAAGAAGAAATAAAGGGAGATAACTCTAGAAGAAATAAAGAGAGAGAAACTTATTTCCGGATGTTTCACTGCATATATATTTTTACCCACATATTATACATAGCTGGTTTGATCGATTTTTATATAGACATATTTTTATCATTCCAGTTGTTCCAACTAAGTTACTTATTGTCACGGGAGATCTCCTGCGCTTATTGTCATGTAAAATTGGCAATAATTACTCATTTCTGTACATGAAACAAGTCAAAAGTTTATCTCTAAACTACATATATTATATGCATTGTGCCACATATTTTATCATACAATATTATCAAATAGTAAATAAAGCTATCATAACTTCAACCAGATTGGCTCAAAATAGTTGGGGAAATTTATTATCACATGACACAAGTACAGTTTGTACACAGTGTATGTCTGCTTTCAGTTTACATAGGACAAATAAATTCTGGATAATACTGAGAAAACTTTACATGTACAGGTTAATTGTGGCTCATTGTTATTAATGTAATTATTTGCGAGTTTGTGATCAATACATATTTTACACAATTGGATGTTAATAATTTCTCGAGTGATTGAAGTGGCGCGGTATCCTCTACTTGTAAGTAGCGATGTCAAACACTTACATACATGTATCAATGTTCATATACAGTAAATACTCAATAATAAGACCACCATTGGGACCCTTGAAAACTGGTCTTCTTTTTGAGGTGGTCTAGATATTGAGGTTGAATGAATAGTAAAACATTGCAAATGGACTTGAAAGTTGTGTTCTTAATTTTGAAGTGGTTGTGTTATTTAGGTGGTTTTTAAGTGACATTTAACTGTACAAAGTAAGTAAGTGTCAGCACAGATGTTTTATGGTGAATTTGATATAAAGTTTATGTTAAAACATTACATTGATAAAATTGCCAGGCATTTTTTTCTACATTAGTTTATTTTTTCTCATTGATTGTGAAACAAATTATTTCGACTTAAAGTAATCACTCTCAGTGGCTGTTTACAAGGTTAATAACCAGTACTGTTGTCCTTAAAACATGACGACACACGATCATATCAATGTCTTTTTATTACTCATGTTATATATACCTAGTTCATAAAACATTATGGTTTATCATTTTGTTGTGATGTTATAGCCAAGTTATCTTGAATTTAACATAAAATGCTACCAATTCTAATCATCATTTTGATTGTTTTAATATTGTGTAAGGTGAACCAGGATTGGACAACTGATTTAATATCTGCTCGTGAAGTAACCCAGATTTATGTTTTGCAATTTATCATGGAGAAAAACTTCCTTATTACCAAGCAAAAAATTTGCATAGTATGGAGTTTGGGTTTAAAAAAAATCTAGGAATTTGTCAATACCGTTCTGAAATGCACTATCTGAAGTGTACCCAATACTGGTGTCATATGTGCCGGGCCACCTTGACCCCTATCAGTATACAAAGCAGCTACATCAGTGGCCCCTAGGTATCAGTCACAAGCACCTTATCTATCATACCACTGTTACTACAATTAAACAATTGAAGATCTGATTGGTCTGATTAAAGAGTTAAATTATGGCAAAAATTTGAAAACTTGTTCATGAAAATGTAGTCTTATAAATTAGGTGGTCTTTAGGCAGGGTTTTACTGCTTTTGGTAAATACCTCTAAACCTCTAAATAAAATGATGTTGTTTAATTACTTGCAGACAATGGTTGACGTGATTCCAGCAGATACGGATGACATTCCGTCGAAGATTTTAGACGAGACTTGGGAGTTGCCTTTTAATGAAGAATATGAGGAGTTGGACTTGGTACGATCATGTTGTCATTGTTATGTTTTCTGTGCTATAGGAAATAGCCTGTTTCCTTGGTTACTAATTTGTATTTATTCAACAACACTTCATAGTGTGTGTACTTAAGTTTGAGGTTACAAGATATTACTGGATATGTAATGCATCAAATTCTGCTGCTTCTTATGCCACTGGTGTAGTAGTTTTACAGTCTGTCTGTTTCATTGTCTGTCTTAAATACTTTGTTTCTTAGCGATACTTCTGTCTGATATAAGGGAGAACTACGTGACAGTTGACACAATTGTAGAGCTTAGTAAGGAGCATTGGAAGCTAGACTCGAGTCTTTACTCCAATGTCTCAGGCACGGTCACCACAATAGGGAGGGGGGGGGGTCATTTGTCACTTACTAGTGATGTCCGTTGCTGTATTACAAACTATACATCTGAAGTCTGATAGTTTTTAACAAATTGACTCTCTAAATTATAAATGTATACATTTAAACATCAGTTGTATTATGCTTCGAAAACCAACCAAATGATTTGATTTTGGTCATTTCAAATTATTCATCAAGTTGTATAAAAAGCAACATTTATAAAATATACATTTCTTATATCGGAAGCAATCAATATTGTTAATTTGGACATGTAGTCACTTCCTGAGTTATGAGTGGCATCCCTAGTTATCAAGTTAATTACATTGTTTGCTGTAAATCTTTTTGTTAAGATTATCGTGACATTTGCAAATTTGTCATGCATTTGTATCATAAATTATCTTGCATGTTCTTGGTGTGCATGAGAATATTTTAAATACTTCTTCTGTTCAGTCGAATAAAACTACATTCAAATTTCCATGCACCGAGTGTATATGTAATATTGTTAAATTTATTCTTGTCATGAGATTCGATAAGGAAGTAAATAGTATGAGATATTATCTGCACTGTGTGTTTGCAATGAAAAAACTTGGTTTAAAACTTAATTTTAGATGTTCAATTTAAAATGTTGTGCCTTTCCTACATGTATTAAGTTAATGAAACATTTTATAACAAAGCCATGGTATTTTAAAGACAGTTACATTTGGGCTCAGAAATTGGTCTCAATAAGGTTGGGACATCAAACTTATTATGCCTTTGTATAGATGGGATCATCTGATATATCAATGCCTAGTGGAGTGGGGAAATCTAGAAAATCATACCTTAATAGTAAGGTAAAGGGGGACATGCATCCAATCAGACATGAGGAAGCGTGGGACATTATACCAATTACAAATGTACATGTAGAACTTTCTCTTTCTTGTTTTTCTAAATTTATTTCAAGTTTGAGTTTAATTATAGTGTCAGTCAGGGTCTGTTACAATCTTCTGGGATCTTTTCATTTCAGAACCAGCTGATGAAGTCTGTACATAATGAAATATAAGTCCACTGTTGCACACCAGATATTGTATCCTGGTTCATTTTGTTACTCTATCTGACCTCTGTGAGGTCATCTTTCAGCCTGTGGCCACTGAGTTTCTTGGTTTCTCATGTGGTGTATTCCATCCAATCAAACCCTTTTCCCCCATGTCGTCCCCTTAAGTTCACCATGGTTGTTTTTCATAGTCAGCCAGACAACTTCTTGCTTCCCCATTCCCCTACATGTTTGCTCTCGCAACTCCTCTATCCCTTATGTTTCTTGGATGTTGTTTCCCTGGGGTCTGTGTGGGAGGCATTGTCTTGTGTATATGGCATTCCCTGTTACATATCTGTCTTTATGTCCCTTTCATAATTGTATATACATAGTTTTGTGTCTCCACATGCTCCTTGTGAATGGCCTTTAATTCTCATCTTCATTCATAAAACTGATTTCAGACTGTTTCATCATTGATTAACTGGGTAAAGCAACAGAGTTCATTTGTTATGTTTGTTTTTCAGCCAGAGATGGACCCATCTGTGATAGTTGTGAATGAGCCAGAGATGCTTGCCGATCTCTTCAGTGATAAACTTCATGGCTTTGAGAAAAATGAGGAGAATATCAAATCAGAGCAACAGCAATACCAGTGTCGAAAGTTCTTTGAGAAAATGCGTATGGAAGTCAATGAGAGATTGATGTCGGACAGTGATTCATCAAGCCCTTCAGTGACTGAGATGGACACGGACAGTGATGAAGGATCGTATCATGTGCTAAGAGAAGCACGCAGAGCACGTAAAAAGATGATTCGAAAGCGAAGAGGTAAGCTAAACTTAAATTATGTTTTGTGTCTACGCACCTTATAAATGGTTTGTCCCAAAGCGGGAAGAGGTAGAGCAGTGGGCAGAGAGGTGAATTTAATAAGCTGGATTTGGGCATGTACAGGTTTATCATCAGCTTATCTGGAATTTTCATCCTGATGATTTCTGATGCCTTAAAACCTTTGTGAAGCTGGTGATATAACAAAACTCCATATTCCATTGGTGGAATTTTGACAACAATTTTTCAGTTTATCTCAATCTCCTGAATGTGCCCAAATCTTGGGGGCAAAACATTGATAAGTGAATTAGTAAATGTTGATATTGTTGGTATGTAGTGCTCTTGATGTTGTGCTAGATGTAACATTATTGTTCATGTTGACTATGGTTTCCTAGGCAACAGATATCCAAAAAAGTTATAGCCAGAATCGTCTTGCAAATCAGAATTGACTGTTGAGTTATTTTTTAAACAATGATCTACTATTGTAACAAGTACCATGTTAATTATCGGCATAAATATTTGCTTTACAATATCCACTTACTGTAAGACACAAAATTGCTTATTGTCGCACAGCAAATCAGTTGTGTCATTCATCGTAACCAGAAGGAAACAAAATACTGTTCACAGTAATCAAATCTAACAAAGTTCAATTAATATACATTTATATATAGATCTAGCAAAGATTTTTATGGCAGACATCTACTGCATAATTAAATTCCTTTTGTAAATGTATTGGTTACCTTTAGCAACATAACAGCATTCTTATTTCATCTCAGTCCTTAAAGAGTCTCTCGTAAAAATTGTGTTTTTTTTCTGGCTCATTGCATGCCTGAAAATAATAGTTTATACAAGACCATTCCACTTACTACACTCGGCTATTAGTTAAGGCGATTTTTATGGCAAGGGGGATAACAGCAAATCCACTAATTACAAACATCGCATAGCAGTATTCTCCCTTGCGCTTACAGCGTTTCTATGGTACAAGGGAAGCAAATCGTACATAACCAAAAGGGAAACAATCTCGTCAAGGTGACCTGGTTTCTATCTTTATAAATAAACGTCCTTCGTATTTTTGTTTCTCTGTTTCATATTATAATATGACCATTTTGGGTATAAAGAATGAAAATACTTGGCAATATGTTATTAATAACCGGAAATAACCAATGTTACCAAACGTTAACCGTGGGAATTTCACTAGTCCTAACATGTGCGGTCGTTTAGAACCAAAACATTGTTATTCATCCGCGAGAGTTGATGTTTTTGTTTTTGATAACGAGTGTATATGTATCTATTGTATCAACATTCAGGTAGTGAAATTAGTGAAAACCCATTTGGTCTTTGTTTTTTGCGTGATTTATGGCCATTAAAACTCAGTATTTTGAAATAATTGTAGAACTATTTGTTTAATCGCGTACACTTCCGTCTTCTACACGTGAATGGCGCAAGAATTGAAAATGCTGCGAAAAATGGCTACGAACGTAAATCAGAGAGCAGGAAATAGCCTGGATCTTCTGCTTAGAGCAGGTAAAGACGACTGACAGTCGTTTTAGAGCTTTTCTTATCACATCCGTATACATTCCGTATTAATTGTTCGTTTCACAGCCCTTAATATGAAGGAAATCGATGTACTTGAAAACCAGGAAGTGATCATACCAAAACGACATTCACTTCCTGTTGATGTTTCTAACGTGTTTACCTTCGTTTCGTCGGTTAATAAAGGGCTGTAATGACAATAAAATGTTATAATGTTCTCTCGAGTTGTTTTATTTTTCGATCTGTTTGGCATTACACCGTTATATTTCTTTAACGCGACAAATTCAACGAACGCTCGCACCTGATTTGTTGTCGTTTCTACGACACGTGTTTTTAGATTCATTTGACGATTATTTGAAAAGAAAGTCAGTCTTGTCCTAGTAAAACATTTCGGGGTCAGAAGCAGGTCTTGTATTTCAAATTGAAGCCTTCATAAATAGAAAAATCGTCTTCGCTGTGCACTTTATTGTTCTGAATAAAGTCGGTCCAAATTGTATCAGTGAGACTGAAAAAAAATGAAATGTCTTTGTTAGAACATATTCTGTTGCTTTGTTTTGACTAAATTTCATGTTTAATGAGATACAGAATTTGGTCGAACTAATATAAAACTGTCACCTGACCATAGTTTGTTTAACATTGCATATTTCCTAAAAGTTTTGAAACATATTTTACTTAGTTGGTCTATAGTACTGTATAAAGGAATGTCATAAATTTATTTTTTAAGTGGGAAGTCCAGAAGCTAATTTTGTATTAAGGTCATTACCATTTTCTAATTTGATGTGTTCTTATATTTTAACCTGTTGTACATGTTTGTTTTTGTTATTTTTAATCATTCTGTCAATTACTGTTATTAATGTTGTAGGCCTACTGTTACCACAGAATAAACAAAATCTTTATCTTACCAGTTATATAATTTGTGCTTAAACTCTAAATTCAAATGTCTATGATATTTATGACATGATTCCAAATGTCAATTTGTCTAAGATTGAATGCTTTTTTCTTTTTCGTTATGTTCAAAATGATGCATTATAGATCTAGTCATGTAAAATAGTGAAGGCTGTCAGTTCTCCCAAGGTAAACATGGTACGTTGTATTTAAAAAAACACCAAAGCAGCAGTGTTCACAAAAATGTTACCAACTATCTAGCAGAAGGGAAGAGAGAGAGTTGTGTTAAAAATAGGAAAATAATGGTAATTAATACACTTCACACACTTGATAAAGTTTTGTACTTGAACTTATATATATAAAGACAGTGATTTTTTTTTGAAATAATTTTACTGCCTGTGCCTTTTCTAAATAGGCGCTATAAATCCCAAAATTGGGAAAATAAGGTAATGGTTGTTTTGCTTATAAAAATAACTTTTCAGCTGTGACTGGTGTTTTGTATTATGAGGTGATGTTAGAGCAAAGATTATTTTATAAAAGATTAAAGTGTTTGGAAAAAATGTTGATTTTTAGGGGGGAATGGACATTTTTTGATAAAGGGGAACAGCCTATATTAGGCAGTAAAATTAACAACAAAAAATCAGTTAAAGAGAATAAGCATTTTAGGCTTACTGTGTTAGCACATGACCGAAGAGTAAACAATTCATTCTCTGTACTTCTTGGCTACTTTTTAAGTTGTCCTCTTAACTTCCATAAATTGAATAATGATTATTAAATAAATACTCAGTGATTGTGTTTAATGCACCAACTTCTCCCGACATTTGTAAGCATATATGTATTTGCTTCTATGATGATATTATTTTACAAGTTTGTGACAGTCATGTCATTACTGCTATGTTAATAATTTTGATGACTTAATGAATATGATTTTGAATAACAATAGTACCTCCTATTAAAGTAACAGCCTGTTGGCCAGCAACTAGCCTTCAGTAGCTCGATATTGGCAAGTAGCGTAATGTTTGAACACATGGTGTTTGAGACTTATTTTCAAATATTCTACTGCCTGGAATGATCAGTGGTGGTGCGTTCATCTTGGATGCTAAAGGTCACAGGATTTTACCCTTGTACTGACATTCCCAGTCATTAAAAAGTGTTCTTGTCGCTCCTTTGTCTAGGCTTGGCAAAAAAAAGTTGTAATCAGACTGGTTGGCCCAGTGTCAGTTTAATGTGATCAAGTGAACTATCATGTCACATGTGTGATGACATGGTATCAGTGTGGCTGTCATATTTCTGCTGCAAGCTGACACCAACTGGGTATAACTGAAATATTGATGGTGGAAAGTAAAACTCAATACACAATAACTTCACACACACCCCATTTGCTGTTGAACTTGGATTTGTCTCTTCATCAGATTTTTACATCGGGCTATCTTGCAGTTATTCCATCAGGAAGCATAACAAATTCTTTAGAGATGCATAGGCAATTGATTTCTTGGTATAATGCTGTCTTTAGGTCTGAAATTTGAGAAATCTTGATAGAAATGATAAATTGATTGCAGTGTTAAATGTCACATGTGCTTGACGACCTGATATGCATTGTAAAAATCATTCAGTCTGGTAAAAAGACAGGAAATTTTACAATGAAGACAATATGTTTTGGTCTGATAATGACTGGTTCTATTTGACACACTCTGTTATAGTTCTTTGATTAAACATCTTACGTATGATGCTTACAAGTCCTACTTATTATGTACATGTAAATTATTTTGTTTATACACTGAAAGTACTATATATGTCATTGTGCTGATCCATTCAGTTCACAAATCAGAAAGTGGGTCATTAGGTAAAATTATGCTATATCTACAGAACTGATAATGTCTGTTCTGACTTTATCTTGGCTTAGATGATTTTAAGTACAAGTTTTAAATTAAGGTTAAATACGAGATGTGATGTGTTTCTTTCATATTTTGGTTGCCCAATTTTATATTCAGCATAAGAATGCGTCTAAAACATGTGTGCATATATAGTTACATGTACTTAATTTAATATAAAATAACCCACAAACTTGGCTTGTTATATATTCCAATACATCGTTACATTTTGCATGCATTTATTGTAAATATTACAAGATAGTTTTTTCTTGCTCTTAAATTGTCCTGGAAATTGAAGTCCTGGAATCTTAAAATGTGAATATTTCTGAAATCCATTTAAATATTGGCTCAATTAATTGCATTAAGTCAATTACGTTCGGTTTCTGTGGAGCATTTACAGTTTCAATTAAAATGTCAATCAGTTTGGTAGTTCTTGCCAATAAAACAACACGCAAAAAGTATTTCTTGGAAATTCTTGCCTTTTCATGGAATTTTCTCCTGAATTATACTTCCTGGTGAGCTTGCGGCTATGTGATTGGTCGACTGTTCGTGCTATATTTTATAGCAAATGATCCCATGTTACTTAAGGCGAAGAAATCAATACGAAGCCTCGTACTTTGAATTGCTGAGAAATACAACCTTATTGGTGTGGGTATGCTGGTTGGATTTGACTTTTACAACTTGTAGTATCTAAACTTTTGTTGCACGTTGTTTGCATTCGGAGACCGTGGATTGATTCAAGTTGAAATAATGCATTTGTAAGTATTGTTTTCTGTGAAATTATGATTTCATTGTGATGTTAAACGGCAGATTTTGGCTTGGTGTATAAAACATATTTTCATTGTTGCAAGAACTAGTTGTAACTTTTCTTTAACAAACTATTTATCAAATTATTTACAAGCTTTTGGTGAGAATGATGGTGACAATTTACATAACGTCACATGATCTATTGATCTATGCTTACCCAACATATGCTTAGAAATGAACCAGTGCTTGGGATATTTGGAATTTTGCGTATAAACTGCAGAAATGTCGGCGTAAATTAATTTAAGACTGAAAAGAATTCGAGCAGTAATGCTCAAAAGTTAGTTTTGTTGAACTTTCTTAAATTAAATTTCAACATAAATATTAACTAGAACCCAGTGCAAAGCTGCATGTGATGTGTTTAAATTTTGATAGTTATTGGTAGAACAAAGAAGTTGTATTATTTATAACTTGAAGCAGTATATCACATAAATAGGATTTTATTATTTATTAATACTTTTATTTGCAGTAATGAACAATGCCATACAGAAAATGATAAATGTCTTTTGTTAGCATTGTGTGCTAAAATGTCTTTTGTTATATAGTTTAGCATTGTGTACTGAAATGTCTTTTGTTCGCTTTGTGTACTATATTTTATTATCAATGTTTTTAATATTTTTCAAATATTAACATATATGTAAGCGTTTCAGGAGGCTTCAATATGAACTGTTTTGGGGATAAGGAAGGTTACTATACATATTATAGGATAATTGCATAAAGTTGAGAAAATCTCATCAATTTTATTTTCACTCATGACCATTATTACCTCCAGAGAGCCATATTATTAGTTGGTCAGTTTTATTATTTTTCGTTTTACCAACAAGCCTACCCTACCTTATGCCCCACCAGTCGAAGAATAAAGTGTTACCCCTGTCCATGCTACCTTCCATCTGTCAGTGCAAAATATTGTTTTCTAATCAATAACTCTTGGAAGGATGGAAGGATTCCATTAATATTTGGCATAAGTATAGGATAATCAAATACAGGTCAAGTTTGATTTCGGTTTCAATCCACCTATTTTTGGAGGAGGCATGGCCCTTTTTCGACTTCAGAAATTGGTTTCCAATCAGTAATTCTTGAATGAATGGATGGATTGAATTCCTATTGGGCTCATAGGCACAGGATGATAAAAGAGAGGTCATGGTCGATTTCGGTCACAATCCACCAATTTTTGAAGGAGGTATGGCCCTTTGTCCACTTCAAAATTGGTTTCCGATCAATGACTCTTGAAAGGATGGGTTGATTCAATTCATATTGCTTCAAAGTTATACAGCCTGTGCAAACAAAATATTTGCATTCTTTTGAAAACCCCATAGTGGATCCATGTGGTATGGATGCATCTAGTTATGTCTTGCTCTGAATTAGGTTTTATGGCAATAAGTTTAGTGCAAATATTTTGGATTCTAGATATACATCCATTTATATTAAGTATAATTGAGAGGGATGTTGAAAAATGTAATGCTATTTGAAAAAAGTTTTAATCAGTCGAAGAATGACTAACTGGTATACAAGTCTCTACAGTGCTGGTGACCTACATTATCCTAAGGCAAATTTATTTAAATAAATCCGGATCGAGTGTGACTGTCATAATTGTCATAGAGAAGCATAGTTGTCTAGGGGTAGAGCCCCAGACTTCTTAAGCTGAGGTCCTTGGTTTGATCCCCTTACTGGCACGATTCCTCATCGGAACTTCCCATAATCACAATTCCAGATTCAGGCTCAAATTACTGGTTAGTAACCCGGGTTGTTGTGATTGATTACTATAAGTTGTCAGACCTTGTTTCACAAATCACTGTAAAATAAATAAGTTTAAACTAAATTGTAACATTCCTATGGGAGGTCTTTCCAAATTCATTGGCATTCAAATTAAATATCGTAGTATTTATTAGTTTTATTGACACTAGCTGGGCATACTTGGCATTTATTTATTGTAGTAATGTCCTTGTTTAACCAATGTAAATATTACTTTTATTCTCTTAGGTATTTGTCAATTGTCAAATGTCAGAGCTGCCAAAATATTGTCAATACGCATTTTGTTTACTTCATTGTACATCCAACTTCCATTGTTGTATTATCTCCCTTATATTGTTAGATATTTTGGTATTGAACTGACCAGTATTCTGGTGTCCCAATGACATACTAGTTTGCTGATATCAACACAACTGATTATGATGAAATTTCATAATGTTCAGTGAAACTGACTGAATATCCACATATTACTGACTACTCAGTTATTTTTGTTTCATACTAATTTATAATACGGCCGTAGTCATATTTAATCCAATGTTTTTTTAAAAACTGAGATTGTATTGGACACAATTTACTTTAAGAACTTTGTTTTTTTGGTTATAAACTGTTGGTTAATACATATTGTTTGAATTTGTATGCAATGATATTATTAGAATTGATTGATTTAGCGACCCTTTCTACTCCTTTTTTTTCTAGGGTCTCCATATTTTTTATTTCTAATAATAGAGAAATCGAGGAGTCTGGCAAGCCATGCATGTAACAGTAAAAACATTGATATGAACTTTCAGGAGAACAAAATTCTTGTGCCATTTTAGAATTAAAAGGGCTGATAGTCTAACTGTTCATTTATAATGATGGTATTAATTTATTGTATTACTAAAGATATATATCATGATTGAAACCAAGTTTATCCCTTACAGCTCGAAGGCTCTATATTAATTTTTATAAGTCATATTTATTGTAAGTACTTGGATAATTTTGCAAAAAAGTTGCTTATTTTAGCTTTAATGTCTACTGTTTGCTGCTATGTTATGTTACTTCTGGTTTTGTGGTATTTTGACAACATTGCCTACATTGAAACAGTATTACATAATAGGAAAAAGACAGAAAAGAAATGATATTGTCTGCATTAATTAACTGTAAAATGTTTTGAAAGAAGAAACTGAACACAGTGTAAAATAAAATCGTAGTAAGTTTCTATTCTGTTACGCAATTTCGTTACCATGGAAATACAAGCAAACAGTATACCGGTTATAATTATGTTTTCTAAAATCCACACTTTCAACTTGCTGAATTATGAACACTTAAAAAAACAAATATGTAGACAGCTGGGAGATATGAATACTTTTATTCCAGTTACTTCCCTTTGACTTCTACTTATAAGCGAAATGGTTTCAATTGAAACCTGAAAATAGCGCCAATCTCTCTAAGTTATGAATGAGTTCTTATTCCACCATTTTCCTCATCGAAAATTTTGTCATTTAGTTTTCCTGGAGAACAGTCCATTTTTAGTATGAAATTAAGGTATAATTATATTATTAAACATTTTTTACATATCATTATATATAAGGAATGACATTGCCAATGGAAATACTTTTTTTTATTTTACTGAATTTGACGAATGTTTTTCCAAAAAATGTCGTAGATCACTGAAATCCACCTGCAATACGCTCGGGGCTCTATGCATATGTGTTGAATGTTTCAATCTCTGAACTGAAACTTGTATAAGAATTTTTTTAGATGTACATGGGTTGTATGTTTACGACACTTGGTGTTATTCCCTGTTCGAAGAAAATCCTCTCTGATTTGTCAGAATCACAGAAAATTTCTGCTTTCGTTTTGATGTCTTAATTAGGCTACTTTAGTGCAGAAATCTTTAGTCCCTGACTCCTTTTCTGTCTAGGGACTCCAATTTTCCACTTACTGTGCATCCCTGGGACCCCTAAAATGAACTTTTGTCAATAATAAACTGCATATCTGGGACCCTACAAATTTACTAAGGACCTCCAATTTGTCAAAATCGGTCCATGGACCCTTGCTGAAAAATCCTAGGGAAAACCATGTAGTTTCGGTTCAGAAATGCACCGATATCTAACTGTTAAAAAGTTGTTTCGTATAACAAACTGCAATTATGGTGGTTTGACACGACTATATATCAATCAGGGATGAAAAGACGAAACATGTACTGAATGAAAGAAACAATGGTATATATATGTACACTGTACAGAATATTTCCCATAAAATGGGAAAAGTATGTAACAATAGTAAATATGTTCAGTCTGCTCAGTCTGCTTTGTATAAAGCAGTGTATTTTTACTACATTGCAAAGCAAGTGCATGTCAAAATAACAGGTACCGGCATTATGACATTGCAGAACTCAACGAGTACTGACGTAAAAATTTGTAAACGCATGTTTTGTGACATTGTGTGTGTCAGATAAGAACAAAATTGCACATACTGGTGCAACTGACGCAGTTGTCATTGCAGGGTGAGTAACCTGTATTGCTTGTATCAATTAGTGTGATTATGTATGTTTGTCACATAATTATATGATGCTTACAGTGTCTGTTTTCCAGTTCATTTTGACTGCTCTTTCCACTGGCAACTGTTTTAGAATTATCGGCTGGTTTCCTTGTACAGAAATCTTGGTAACTTGTACAGAAATCTTGGTAACTTGTACAGAAATCATGGTAACTTGTACAGAAATCATTGAAATGAATTTTATGGGGCTGACTAATGGTGCTTTAGTGATCAGTCGGTGTTAATATTGTAATCTAACATGTTATAATTAAGGTTTTGTACTCACTGAATAGCTTTCGTGTTAATATTGTAATCTAACATGTTATAATTAAGGTTTTGTACTCACTGAATAAATGGCTTTCTGTTAATTCTTTTACCAATAATTTACATCATTGATGGTGATCCTGTGATGTTAATATCGTAATCTAACATACATGTTATAATTATACTCACCGTAAAATGGCTTGCTGTTCATTCTATTACCAATAATTTACATCATATCGGTCAAAGATGGTGTATCAATATGTAACAGTTTGGACCATCATAAACCACTGTGACTCCTGGATCACAAAACACTTCATGTCTGATATTCAGACTTGGGCTTTATATAAGTCAAATTTACACAAAAATGACGTTAGGTCGCTGTGGTGTACTGGTTAGCATAACGGACCAGCCATCTGTTGACCCAGGTTCGAATCCCGGTAGTCCATTGACCGATTTTTCGTGTTCCTCAAAACAGGACTTTAATTAAATCTGGTAAAATTTAAATGTACTGTCATTTTGTTTTAATCAAACCTAAACAAATGACATTTTGTCTGAATATTTGTAGTTATCCTCTGTACAATTTTACCATTCTTTGTTAAAATCTATATTGTTACATGAACATAGGAGCAAACAGAACATTCTATGTCTGAGATTCAGACTTGTAATGTTTATGAATAAGGTCCCTGAGTTATCAGGCTCTACAGAGCTGCTTGCGTAATCTAAGTAGTTTTGTACTTTATCGATAGTACCTGTGTTTTTAGAAGGTATAGTCATTCTCCTTAACAATGTCTAGATACTGCGCTGCTGTTAGTCTTTTTACAATCTTTCAAATATAGTTACAGGATGTTTAAAAAGTTTAGTTTAGTTTTACCAGTCGTGAATGCTATAGAAAATCCATCTCAATGCTTTGTGTTGAATGATCATAAGGGAGACAACTACATGATGAAATGTGTGTTTCTTGTAATTTGATTACTTCCCTTGAGTTATATTTTTTACATAGAATCTTTTATAAAACAGATTTTGACATCTGCTAGTTGTTTTTGTTCCAACAAATCTTGGAAAATCAAATTCAAAACTTGGCCAATTGCCAATTTAAAAATTACTGATTATATTTAAAAGCTTTTGTTCTTTTATACATGTTTAAAAAGAAAACTTTTATGATACTTTTTGTTCATTTAGGATACATAAATATTTCATTTAATTTTACGGTATAAAATATTTTATACCATGGGGTATTACCACTTACATACGAGATTTATAAGCCTGTGTGTGCGCTGTTTAATTTATTGACAGATTTTATCAATGCTTATTGATTGGGACACCATATTTATGAAATTTCATTCTGTTTACTTTTTGATAGTGACTTGTTTACATAGATTAATACTCCCACATTGGTTGACCCAGGATAAGGTTGAAGGTAATAATGGACTGATAGTGTATAATGTATGTCAAAACTTGTTTTTAATCATACCCTGTCTACTTGAGACGTAAGAATGCCGACTTGTGTGACAACATTCTACGTATACATTGACACTGAATAATCCAGTTGAGCATATTATATATTTATAGACATGCAAGGATGGGCAAATATTCATTGACATATTGAAATTGAAGTTTTTAATTTCAAAAGGCAACTCTGGGTTATCTATATATGCTAAATAGTGAGACTGAGTTGCATGTCAACAAGGCAATTAACAATTTTGTAAACAACAAAAAATTAGCATGTCTTTTTCAATCCGAATTTCATACGAGCAATCTTTTGAAAGATTCCAATTTTTCGATATGTGCCGAAATTCAGATACCGTAATTGCAGGAAGTCTTGAGGAAAAGTTATGGTTGATGCTTGTATTTTTCTTATTTTTTTGGACCGCCCCTAGTCAAATTATTACTTTTTTCAATGCTTTGGTCCTTTTTCATGGACCCCCGCTTCCATCTACTTTGCCACATTAGTTAGATCCATAGTTAATTACCTGACTGGTGTGGAAGGACTACCTTGCTGGATGTTCAAGTTGATTTTTTACAATTTCGTCAAAAAATCTTATTTAGCATTTTATACATAACAAAAGTGTTCAGGGGTTTCACTAATTCTTGGAAGAAGCAGGGAATCACCAATAGTAGGCGGGGGTCTGGGGGGGGTTATCCCTTTATTATGATTACTCATACACGAAAAGTATCCGGTCATTTTACCTCTTATTGACACCACTGAAGTTTTATGAAAGTTTATTGATTGATCGAGTTTTCTCATTTATTAGCTGACATTTCATTTTTTTGTCAATGATTTGGGATACTATAATTAGAAGACACGTCTTCATGTTAAATTTTTTATTATGGCTCGTTTAACAGTTGTCAATTATAATACTTGTTTCATAATTAAAAACACATGGTAAATTATTCATTAACCTTGGAAGGAACATGTGGGCGTCCTTTTAACACGGAAAAATAGCGTTACACAAACTAGATTATGGAATGCATTGTTCAGTCATTCAATCACATCTTGGTGCAGGGATTTCCCTGACCCAGAAATCTCAAGTCCCTGGCTCCCTTTTCTTTCAGGGACCCCTAAAATAAACCTTTGTCAAGTATAAACTGCATATCTGGGACCCTACAAATTTACTAAGGACCCCCAATTTGTCAAATACGAGGGTCCAAGGACCCCTAGCTGAAATATAGGGAAAAACCCTGTCAGTGTATTGTTCAATTGTGGAACGATTGTCGGAAGTATTTTTTAACTTTTAAACAATTGACAATTGTTTTTGTCGTGTTATGAATTGACAATTGTTTTTGTCGTGTTATGCACTATTATGGTGAAGGTTACTATTGAATGACAGTCGGTCATAGATATATTCACTAATATATCAGACAGCTTTTAATTAATTTGTAGTCTTTATAGAAAGACGATAATTGGTGTAACTTTCATATTTTTAAATACATGATATAACAACTTCCTTGTAATCTGTCTGAAATGTTAAGCCAATTTGACTCCGATGTGTATCCTGTTTAAAGAATGCTTTATTGTCTGAAAACACATTTTTACACCTTTAAATCTGTGTACAATTATCTAATTTGTTGATGACCAATAAATGCTGTTTGACACAGACACATTTCTATAGTGAAACAGGATGGCTGCCAAATGTATATGTCTATTTGCCCTATCACGCTGGTCATACTAGTTGATGGCCCATTTATATGTATCCCTGTACTTAATCCACCATCTACTTACTCTTGCTTTTTCATACCATGATTATGTGTGTATCTGAGTAAGTTGTCTGATATGTTGATACTAGTTATGATACTATGCCAAGTTGACATTGTTCCAGCTGTGGCCTTCAGAGAGTACAATCAACTGGACCAGTAATGCGCATACACACAGCACTAGAGTACCTCGTATGTTTTCCATTGACACCCACATAATACCTTTCTTCATAATAATAGTTGGGAGCTTTGTTTTTTTGTCGGATGTAATGGTACTAAATGACTTGTTTGCCTTCACTCAAAGACTGCAGGCATTATTATTGCAATCACACTTTCAAGCTGTTTGTTCCATGTGTATGTTGATCCATACAATGTATATGTATATTACGCCGAGGCCCAGTGGTTGAGGGGTAGAGCATCTGACTCCTGATCCGAAGGTCGTGACAAACATCACAGTCCCTTAATTTGGCGCGAGTACTGGTTGGCAGCCAGGAAGCAGTCATTGAGAGCGATTAGTATAAGTTGTAAGAACTTGTTTCATAATGGACGTAAAATAAATAAGTATAATTTGTAAACAATTCAAGGGATTCTAGTTAAACTTTATTCAAATGAGCTGTGCACGAAAAAAAAGTCATTGGCGACGCCCGATCCCTTCAACTTGTGCTGAGAAATATATTTGTCTAATGTGTTTGTAAAAGACAACCTACGTAAATGTATGAGGTAATGTGCTATGTAATTTAAATGTTTTTCAATCTCGGTCAACTACTATCAATACAGCTATAGCATGCCTTAACTAAATTGATTCTGTTGCGTTTATTTTTATTTTAATATAGCGATGATTTTAACATTTAATGAAGTATTGAGGAATGTTCTGTCCTTGTTCAGTTATGCTACAGTATGCTTAATGGGTAAAACATTGTTAATCACAGAGACTTTGTCTATGACAGAACGGATTGTCATGGTAACCATAAATTTAATTGACATGATCATGATTTGAAATGTTCCTGTGTTTATGATGCTTTGTATGGAAGTAATCTTGAAATTGAGAAAGTTTGTCAGTGTGTTTTCTTTTAAGCTTGAATAACGACAATGTCATCTTGACATCTTAGTATATATTGCCATGGTTACATAATTGTTTTATGCTTTTTGAAGCACTATGTAATATACTGGGATGCCTCCTTTGTCTTTCCCTTCTGATAATAATTATCACAAAATTAACGAAATTAGTTACTATAATTCTATTACACAGCATAAAGACTGCACACTTCTCTTGTTTATCTAATATAATTTGTTTGATTTGCAACTGTTCTTGTCTTCTGCCACAATTTCTTGAGTTTTTATGCACTACCACCTGGTGTGAAATTATTGTAAAATTTATAGTATTTGTATAAACAAGAAATAACTTGAAAAAAGATGGTCGGCGCAATTTGAAGGTTAAGATTTGTTGTGCAACATAAAAAATGCGGAGATATTACGATTGCTGTCACTCCAGATTCGAAATGGATTTCGGTAAATTCACCGGAAATCAGTTGATTTCGGTAGAGTAACTACCCTTTAATGAAAGGTTAACCAATCCACGTCAAGGTAACGAACGTTGTTGGGTTGAAGAGAAATTATCTTGGTGGTTAACGTAAGATTTGATTGGTTTACACAACACTGATATATATATATGCAAGTAGCAAAACCATGTTAGTAGTAATTGTTAGTTTATTCCGCCATTCCTTCTTTTTTTGTTTGTTTGTTTGTTCATTCATCTATCCATCAGTTGATTGATAATGAGTTCATTGGCTTTCTGATTGTGGTTTCAGTGAATCTATTGTATGAATGGGATTTATCATTGTCATCTACTTTAAAGTTTTAACCTAAACACTTCAATGGTACTAAAACATTGAATATTTCACAATGTGCTGCAGTTTGTTTGACTTAAAAGTGTACAATCACCGTTTAGTTCAGTGATTAGAGCACTAGGCTGTGCCCCATGAGATCCTGGTTCGATTCCGGGGCTGGGATGGTCATAATGACTCCTTCCGTGACATTTGGTTAAGGTCATTTGTCCTCCATCTCTGGTTAGTACGACATGGTGAAGTAATCTGCTGTTTGCGGAAGGGCAAGTTTCGTAGTGCTGGTTGATAACTAATTCCAGGAAAACTGGTTAGGTCGACTGACTGTCATATTACTGAAATATTGTTGAAAAAATGGTTTACAAAGTCGATCAAAAAAAATATTTTTGGTTATTGCGACCTTCTAATTTTCCAATGTGTGAAACTGAAATGCTGATGAAAAGTAGTATAAAATTCATATTTAGTTTGTATTTCAGCTGTGTATTGTCGAGATAAAGTTGATATATTAATGATATATCGAATGACAAATATCGACAAAATATTGATTTTAATAATACATTCCCTAAATAGAATATAAACTCAAGTATAACTATATGATTATGTGTGTATACCGTATGCCCTAATAACATAAATTAATAAATTATGTATTTTTATGATAACAAGATACCATAAGTGATTAATCCATATTTTTAACTTCACAGTGTTATATTGCTGACATTTGAAATGCGCTATCCACTAGAGCACTGTTTAAAAAGCAGCTGCCTACTACATTATGCTATTTTGGCAAAATTGTAGACTACTCATGTTCCTGTATTTTCTCGCAATGATATCGATATTGTGTGTATGGAATATCAATCGACAGAAACAATAGTTGATGTATCGATGTCGATTCTATCAATGGCAGCCCTATAGTAGATTATAAGTCAGACATGTTTTTGACATTTTAATTACTAACTGTAATTCGTATAAATGAAATAGGCGTAACGTTGCGTTGTATCAGTACATGCTAGTTCAACCCATCATGCACCAACATTAAACGGTGAAAATATTTGTAAGGTAGTGAGGATAAACATTTTGCTTTTTATGGGAAAATGTAGTTGATATCTTGTGACATATATGTTGTAAAAAATGGTGAAGTAACCTTTTAAAATAAAGAGTGGGCGTTTAAATGGCACGGAACCCTTCGTTTTTAAATTAATTACTTCCCATATCCTTAAAATGGTGTACAGTTTTTGTACATTACATTGTGCACATCCTACATTGCATTTCGAATCCTTGATGCGTTTTTTTCCTTATGATTTACTACGCTTAATGTAGTAAATAAAACCGAAAACACAACGTTTTACGGGAAACTGAACTGAAGTACTGTCATCTCGACTTTGTCATCAAGCATGGGTGTGGCTTAATTTTCACCAGATATATTTTTATAGAGGCGAAGATAGTGGATCGAGAACATAAAGGGAATGATTGTTAAATGTAGCATGGATCATTTTACGTCTTGTTTGATTTGTTTTGTTGATCACATGAGTGAATGTTGATGGTATTTTTGGTTTTGTTTTAAAATCTATTTCTGTTTTATTCATCCAACATTTTACCTTGACTGTAATTTCTCAGACGATGATCGCTATCAATACCATAAACGTTTGAAATTTCTAGAAATATTTTTTAAAATTTTAATGGATGTGAAAATGAAAAAGACGTGCTTCAATTTTTTTTTATCCAAATCAGTAAAAATCTATCAATGATAATAAATGAATTTTGTGACTACTTTTTATTGAAGTCTTGATGCTCTGTAGTTGTAACTTAGTACTCAGAAGTTAATGATATATATTAATTACGCCCATATATGGTCAGATCCACTTACTTCATAAATGAGTACTAAATTATATTTTTTCTTCTTCTGGTATTTAAGATATTTCAACTTCTGCATCTTATATAATCAGTTCTGTACATGTGATTCATTCTGATGATTCATTAGATACAGTTGTTGGCATGGCAACGAGGCTTTTTGTATTGAAATGATACGTTGTCGCTTTTAAAATGATCAAAAAATATAAAATAATTCATGAATGTTAATATTTACGGGGCGAGCAAAAATTCCAATTGGATTTGGTGTATGGTAATATTTGTTCTAGGTCATAGTTTGCGTACATTCATCATGCATATGCCTGACGATGTTTGAGAATTTATGTCTCTGATTTTACTAATTACTTATTCATTTGATGCACATAAAACTCAAGATTGTTGTGCATGAAAATGTCACCAGTCATATTTAACTCCCACTTAGAATGCAATTATTGTCTTTGAAAATTTTAAAGCTTTTATGAATGGACGTCATGCATTGGAGCCAAGAATAGAACAAAACATTTGTTGACAAAGGACTCGGTTTAAGTCTTGCTTGCCGATTTTTGCTGGCTGCTTAGTTAGCTCTGATGGTGATGCTGCTCATTCGGAGGTCTTGAGTATGATACCAGTGTCCAATGTCTGGTGACTGCGATGGTTTGAAGTACACTCTTATTTATGTGAGAGAGTGGTCAGTAATGCAAGGACTCTAGAAATCCACTAGCCGGAGGTTCTGGACTAGCCTAATGCTGTATAATGGGCTACCAACAGTTCCCGTTGAGTTGAAGTTAGTCCCTGACAAGTCTGTTTTTAAATTAATTTTTACCAACATCATTAATTGTTCAGTTGTAAGACAAACCTTAGAATCCCACAAACATGTACATGTGATTATCAATTTTTGATTGTGGAGATATCATGCACTGTGTAAGTGTATTTGTTACTAAATTGACCGATGTTCTCGGACAACTAGCTTCCTATGTCGGACAAGTCAAAATTTACATTTCCATTAGTCCTGGACAGACGTGTCTTTGAAAAGCAATTCTAGAGCCCTGAAGGCAGAACAGATTGTAGGGTGAGCTGAGACTGTTATCAATCAAAGCACTGCGAGTGCTGTTTGCAACGGTTGCTTTATAATAGTGGGAGGAATGTTTGGCTATTGCTACAAAATGAAATGTTAAAGTATTTAAACGCATGAATTAAGTATTTCTAAAATTGGTATACCATATTATACTCTTTACAAGGTATCCTGGTTTATTTTTGTGATTTGTTAAACAATGCAATAATAGATGCATTTTTGTGGGGTAAATTTTAAATCGTACGTTTACCTAGAGGTATAGTTCTACTTTAAGAACATTAATTTCAATAAGCCTTTGACTCCTACTCTAGTCTTACTCGTGGACACTGAGGTATAGATGTATGTTCCACAACAATGGTCATCAAATTCTACGATAATTTACGATTCAGAGACATGATTCAATTTGTACTAGGGAATATTTTATGTAATTTAAAGTGTTTACACAGCAAACAGAAAATGGCTTTTGGCAGAAAATATTTACAAAGATTGTGAATTCAACAATACTTACTTTCTGACCTGTGTATGTCTTAACCATCTAAAGATCCATTGATAGATCCACCTGATATTTGATTATAAATATATTATATGTGTATATTATATAATCCAATCATTCCTTCTACAACTGCAATTTCTTCTTCAATTGATTAGCAATCATTTCCAATAAAATCAACTTAATACATGTAAGTGACTTAGTTCCATTCCCTGACCCCCCCCCCCCCCCCCACACACACACGCACACAGCCACCCACACATGTGCATAAAACTGGTACTGCTGTTTTCCATGAAGTGATCATTATGACCTTACTGATTCCACATGGACTGGTTAGTATATTGATGAGTTTGCAAGCTTTTGATCAGCAGTCTGTGGTAACTGGTACCATGAACTGGTTTAAAGACTAAGTAATGTTTGTTTCTGGCAGATAATCAAGAGCTGGTCGATCTCAATCACTGGGTTACTCATGAGGTTGTTACAAGTTTTTATGACAACTTGATATTGGAGGTGTACCGGGTATATGCCTGAGACTGAGTCTTGATCTTCACTTAAAATGTTATATTTGTGTAACATATGCGCCAACTTTCACTGGTCAGTTAAATTTAAAAAATGTGTACGTAATAAAGGCACAAGTTGTATGGTTGTTGATTTGGTTTTGTCAAAACTGTGTCACCAATCAAAATGGGAGGGTTATGAATCAAAGTCTGGAAATCAATAGCCTCTCATAGCTGCAGGTTCTAATCCTACCAGGGATGATGAATTTATAATCTTGGGAAGCTATCGGATCCAGCTTACGGATTGTCCGTGAGTTTACCACCCAGGTGCCCACCCAGTACCCAAAATGATGCTGGAAGAGTGGTCTTCCTTGACCCTAATGGCTGTAAATGTCACTACATGACCCTGGCTGTATGTTTGACTTGAAGTCCCATAACAAAATCAAAGTACTCAAAGTACTGTTGGAAGGTGAGTTTTGACAGACTGATGTCAACCTCAATTCAAATTAACAGCAATTAAAACAAGTTATTTTCAATATAGAATTGATGCATTAATGATAAAACAATCAGTTATAACCACAACATGATTGTAGAATCTGCATTATTGATAATATAATCGCCTTCCAAAAACAAGTACAAGAAAGAAACGGTAATTTTGAAGATAAATTTGTCACATATTAATTTTGTTGTACAGTAAAATCTCACTTAAAGACCACCTCAAAAATAAGACTGCTTCAAATTGAAGAACACAATTTTCAAGTCCATTTTCACTGCTTTTTTCAAACTCAATATTAATACCTCCTCAATAAGAAGACCAGTTTTCAAGGGTCCCACGAATGGTCTTACTACATGTATTGAGGTTTTAGTGTATAAATATAAGTAGATTTAAATTTAAATATTGGCTTTATTTGGCTGAGCACCCGCGTACAAAGTTAAGTTCTCATTGAGTCATTCCCATCCCTACAAAATATTTAAATAGATTGAAGATTCTGAAGCATGCTACTTAAAGATACTATACTTATATATATAGATCCAAATTGTGGAGATTTTGTGACTGTCATTATTAAGATTTTTACCAGTCCAAATGGCCACTCCTACTGTCATTAGCCATTAATGGGATATTTCATTTGAAAATGAAGGTTGAACACCCCATGACCGTACCATTATGAAGGTAATTACAATACCCGTGGTTTTGATCATGTTTATTAAAGTATGAAAAAAAGTCTGTAGTCATTATATGATTTTTTTCAAAATTCTTGTATTGAACAGAACTGGCACTTTTCAAGGTTTTAATGCCATAAATGGTTATGTTTATACTGACAGTGTTTATAATTCATTAGGCATGTCTATTGTTCATGTCTATTGTTCATGTCTATTGTTCATGTCTATTGTTCATGTCTATTGTTCGGTTGTCATTGTACACAACCACTGACACAAATAATAGTTACTTCCAAGGTTGTTTTTTTTGCTCGCATACAAACTACAAATAGTACGTCATTATGTTTGACTTGAGGTACAGTTTCTATGCTTCTTTATAAATTAATATCAGGTGTAAAATATCGGTCTGCAACCTGGTTTTGTAATTTAAACTTGTAAAAAATGTTACTCGATCTATCCCGGATACAGAATTGTAACTTTTATGCACTCTGTAGAATATTGTTGACATACTTTCTGTATTATTACTATGGGACTTTTATGATACAATAAATCTAGATACAGTAGAGGCATCAAACAGTTGTACCTGTACACGTTACCTGTATTTATATACATTCCGCCGATGACTCGGCGTTTAAATAACTTCCATCATTTCATTTTTTATGTTTACTTTACCCAGACTTGCGTATCAAATATTTTTTGATCACACATCAGTTTTCTTCACATTTGCTTGATTTCGACTGAAGTTGAATTAACCAAACAAACAAAATCTCATCTTGCGATCGTAAAACATTCGGCTTAATTCATGTATAGTAATGGAGGTGTGTCCTTGACTTTTAATTTCAAGTCACGATCAAAATAACTCATCACTATTAGCTGTCAACATCTCTTTATCAATATTGATCATTCATTGCAGTATGCATGCTCTCCATCTGTTTTCTTTGATGAGTTTTTGTGATCATTTGAGGCCTCTAAATTTCATGTTGTCAGCATCATGATGTGTTCCGAGAGCAATGTTGCAGTTAACTTGTTCTTCATTAAGTTGAAAAATTAGTTTGGAGCCCTGAATTCGAATTGAATTGAATTGCCTGTGAATTTTGCACATAAATTTCCTGTGATAGTTCTGATAGTCTTGCTTTTTATTCACCATTTTGTTTGTGTGGAGTTAAATTCTTGTTTTGAAAATTGTGTACGTGTTGAATTTAACTCTTTCTTTTGGTCCAAATTTGATCATTTCTTCTCTAATTCATTTTTTCTCCAGTATCATTTAAAGCTCAAATGTTTGGAGTCTTTCAGTGCATTGTTGACATAAGGTGTATCTGTGTGTTAACATTAATTTAATTGTTGAGGGGCATGTGCGGCCTTCATCAAGCGTTTCGTTTCACCACTTACGTCATAGTGACTTCTCCAGATTTATAATAATTACATTTTGATTGTCGTTAACATGCATAATTCCATTAATTACCTGTCTAACATCTGGGTAAAATTGTCTGAAATGATACAATAGTTTGATAAATAACCGGAATGATAATGTTTATGTCAGAAATAAAGTTACCCATCATTTAATACCATGGTATATAACACTTCCCACATTCCATGAACGGTAAGCAAAAAACAAAATGAACTTTTCTCCGAATTGTCGATTAATGATTTTATTGTCCCGTTGCTGCTATTATATTTTGCTCTGACAGTATGCATCGTAAATATGATTATAGCGCAAACGAACTTAACACTACTTTGTGTTCTATTTATATAATTATTTCTGACCGAATAATAATCAATTGTGATCTCTGTATTTCTGAATATCTAATGTAGCCGTCTTAACCATGAATAAAATGATACCTTGTTTTGTTAAAATGTACTTAAATCAATATTATGAAGCGTAAAATGGGCCGTAAAACTTGGCCAAGCTATGGTACACATATTGATATAATTATATCCTGTTATACCCACAGTGTATAAGATGCCTATACATTTGTAGATAAGGTTATCTGAAGTATTATTATGCATACAAACACTAGGTCTGATAAAACCAGAGGTATGTATTGTGGACATTAATAAAATTTCAGATGTCTCTTGTAAATATATAAAGTAGAGCCTTCAACCTAATCGCTTGACCTAGAAAACCACTGAGGTAGTCATGTGACAGTTAAGAGTACCGACAGTGACAGTGTTATAGTTCAGTTCCTGTATTTATTCTATCGCACATTTCACGAATACTTCCTATGTAGATGTGTGTTATACCTCCGCTGTTCAGTATTGTACGTTTCGGCTTAACCACATTTACAAGTAGTATATTGTTTGGCTGGTTTAAACATGTCACTACATTGCGCTAAAGGCAAACGAGGCCTGTAGACATTTAAATCTTTACGCAGTGTTGCATGGCTCAGTATTTTGTGTGTTTGAAAAAATATTTTGAGATAATTAAGATAACAACATTTTCGGATGAGCACAGGAATAGTACGGAGCATAGCGAGAGGAAGTGTGCTGAGTTTATAGGAAGTGTAGGTTTATATTGGAAGTAAGATTGTAACTTGTGACAAGACTGTAAGCGTTAATAATATTGTATTGGTATTTTTGTTGATATTTATAGTAAATAGCTTTTTCTTGTGATACTGCGTTGGTTTGTTAGACAATTTGTTGTATGGTGATTATACAGTAGATGACATTTTAACCGCTTTGAGGACAGTTCACCAGCAAAAATAGAACAGATGGGATGTTAAATACGAGCGAGAACTGTGTACATATATCTCGTTTACACTGTGATTAAGTAACCGGATTGTAAAAAATTTGAGACATGTACCACAGGAACTGATTGTTATCGTATCTTTATGACGGGCGATTTTGGAGATTTTGTGTACTGTTGAGGTTTTATACCGTAATGGATGTACTTGTTGTGTGATTGTGAAGCTTAATTCATCACAATTTCAGACGTTAATTGATACATGTTGTACAACTATGATGAAATGTTCATGAAAAATTACTGTGGTTCTGTGGTGAAACTGGAGACGGGATATTTTTCACCAGCTATGCCAATCCCTAGTCCCTTAAAGATGGAGCAAGGGTACATTCCTGGACATCAGTTGATTCATCATCCGCAGCCCCTACAACCGCTTCAGTTTCCCTTCATGATGCCACGTCCCCTAATACCGATGGCCTTTCCGTCTGTGCCTCCACCTCTGACATCGGTGGTTACTGTGCCAATAAAAGTCGAGCCGTATGAGAGACCGATGTTTGTAACCCAAAGTGAACCACCAGTATTAGACTTGTCTGTGAAAAAACGTCGGGACTCGATTGTATCAAATGTGTCAGCGATTTCAGAACAAGACAATTTAAATTGTGATGAAAATGAACAAGGTCTTGATCTCTCGTGTCCAGAAAAACAGAACGGAGGAAAAACGTTTAAAAAAGCTTTATTAAACCGATACAGTAAGTATGGAAATCTTGTCCGTTCTATGTCTTTCCAATGTTGTTTTGTTGGTATATTTAAGTTTAGCGTGAAAAATATTTATTTACATTTATGTTGTTAAAATTCTTAAATGGGGCCATCCCTTAAAAAGTTCCTTTGTCCTTGACTCAGATCCATCAGAAATTACACTGTCTTGATGATTTTTACCGTACTCTTATTTAAATTCAGTACTGGATTTTTTGTGTATAAATTTTTTTTTTAAATTACCCATCAGCCCATCCTAAAAACCTGTGAGGTGAGACTAGAAATAAAGATGCATCAATTTGACAATACTGATCCCATTCGAGGATTTCCTTCAACTTTCTGTATAAAATGTAATATAATTGATATTATAATATAATCGATTTATGTGGTGTGAAATAATAAGTAATAAAGGAAAGGAATTGTGTTGGGTATAAACGTTGTACTGATATTACATTCGTTGACGGTGTTTATTTGAATTGTACACCATCATGTATACCATTATTTAACTTGTCTTGAAGTTATAAGACAGCTTGAAATGTTTCAAAGAGTCGGTATGCCAATGCCCTTTACATGGATTAGATTCAGATGTCATATATATCATTGTCTCTTAATGATACTTGCCGATAAAGTCATCTTTATGCATCTGTCTGGCACAATGTCTTATAGGCTTGAACTTTGTGAAAGAGTAAAATTTGCATGTCTGCCAAAGGATTATGTCCGGATTTTTTTTCTGAATAGTGGTTTGAATGTTCTGATCATTTTTTATAAAGTTTGTGTTTATTTGGATTTTTTTTGTGTGTGATTTTTTTCACAATTTGGCTTGACACGTTATATGTGTTTAGAGATTAATATACTGTTTCTCACAAAATGACCCCTTTTATTTGGTGATCTTGGCTTTCAACGGTCTTGTGCCTTTTCTTTAAACATGCCCGACATTATTTTACTGAAGATGTTAAAACTTTTATTCAATTATGTTCTCTCAAAATTGTGTTTATCTTTATTGTTAAGTGTTTTACAATTGTTTGTTATACAGAGATTTTGTTGTTTTCTTGATTTGATGACAATTTGCAAGATGATTATTCTTTTGGGGCACGTAATACAGCTTAAAGATGTTCTTGATTAATACCGGTATAGTTTGTGAGAAAATGTTTCATCAGAAATTATAGTATCAGTTATAATGGTAGATCAATCCGAATCTCTTAGTGCAAGTTTTTCTACCTATTGAGTACATGTTGATAAAATCATTTTTGTTAGTAATTAAAACACGAATCCCCTGAATATACCTGGCTTTCCAATCAGAGCAATGGATTTTGCAGTTCTTGCCTAGCTGGTCTAACAATGGCGCCGGTCTCTCACCGGTACAATAATCGTTGCAAAAGAAATTAATTTGGGTCTTGCGGACAAATTATAATCAGCTCACTGATAGTTGTCTTATTATGATTTTGCATGTTATGTCATTACGTTTAATATGAAGGAAGTTTGGTTAGCGAATTTAAATGTTCTCTGACAAGCATTTTGAAAATTATTTTTGTCCCTGAGGATTGATTCAATGGAAAATTAATTGCGCCAATTTCCTGGCTCTGTGTTTTGCTAGTAATACGAGGAGCGCTTGTAATGCCATCAAGTTTTAATGCACCAGTTACCAAGCTAAATGTTTGTGCATAAACATACACGATCATACAGCTAAGATACTGTAGAGAAACCAGAGTTGACGTGATACACAATTTCCGCAAAGCAAAAAAAATATTTCCTGTTTAAACAAGAAACATTTTAATCTTATCAGGAGTTACAACTCCGACTGAAACTTCATTTTTCGATTGTGAGATCACATGATTTCTATCTTGCAACGTAGTATTCCTTTATCGGTTTCGGAAGTTTATTTTATCAGGGACTTAAACCTGACCAACTTTATGTTACGTAAATAAGAACACTTCAGACGACGTTGCAAAAACAGCCCTTGGATGACAATGGCCTAGTTTAACCTGCTGGTATTTATCTTGTACAAATTGATTTTGTGATTTATTTAAATGCCAAAAATAGTTTGGTTAAAGCATTATTTATTTGCGAAAGATTTTAATAAAGACGGCCTTTTGAATGTAAAGTTTCCTTGTATGAGTCTTGGCAAAGATACAAAAGATATATTGTAGATATTCATTCATACATAAATCAATCTTCTAATTGCTAAATTGAACTGGATGTAGATACTGTACTATGTACTACTATTTCCTATTATATGCGACATCTAAATGTATTTTTGTTCCGCCTGTGAACAAGTTTTAAACCGTATCGTGTTACATTGACAAGAAGCAAATTCGCGGGTTCAGTGCAAGACTATCGTACCTCCTATGTATTTATATAGGAGTTACGATAGTCTTGCACTGAACCCTTGAAATATCTTCAATTCAAATCTAGTTTGTGTGTTTATAGACTGTAAACTGTTGTTTATGCAAAATACTGAGGACATATATCTGTATGATTGAAAATGTAATTAGTTTAATATTACGGGGGTTATGTTCAATATTCACGCAGTATTGCAATTACTGCGGTTGTTGTTGCCCAGACGGTGTTGTTTTTTTGCACTTCTAATGTTACCTGATGAAAATTGGATTTCAAATCACAAAGTATATATTTATTGAAATGAATTTCTGTTTACAGTAATATTGAAATTACTATAAATTTAATACTGATGCAAATTGAGTTTGTATCTATTAAAGGCTGTAATACTTAAAGTTCAAGGGCTTTAAGCGAAACAGTTCTATCTACATACAAATGAAGAAATAGATGGGGACTTCTTTGCCTTCTTTCGTTAAGTTAATTGTCTTGACTGTAATTAATTACATCACTAATGTTTCTTTCTTCTCTCTTATACTGCAGTTTTACAATTGTAATTAGTGCATTAATTATGCGATAATTGTTTTGCTTTTGTTTCACATTTGATAAAATATTATTATGCATTGAATTTTTGAAAGCGTATGACATTATTTTGTGTTATATTAATCCTATTTATACTGACATGCTTGAAAATTAATATATTGTCTAGATCTGTGAATATATTTGCAACATTAAGTGCTACCATCTAAGATGAATAAGTAGATGAATTGCATTGTCCTAAATCTAGGATTTATATGAGAAAGTAGTCAGTTGCTTGCGGAAGAGGAGGTTGATTGTGATTGGTAACCCAGGAACAACTGTCGGGTCAAACAAACTGTCAGATATATTTACTGTTTTACGGTTAAATCAAAGCGTAAAACTCTCCGAACAATAAGAATGAATTATCATGTTTGATGAAGTCATATTGCTACAAGGCTGGGTGGAGTACGAAAACTTTATATGAAATATTTACCGTCAACCATTATACACTACATTAGTTGTCATAGTGTCCTACTTTATAAGCACAGAACAACTTGTATGAACTAGGTCATTATCAGTATTGTGACCTGTACTACTGATCAAATGCTTGGTACTTTAAGCAGTCAGTTGGTTTTCATAATAAATATGCAGTAAAACCTCCCATGAAGACCACATCAATAATAAGACCACCTCAAAATTAGGACCACAATTCTTAAAGTCCAATTTCACTATTGGCTTTTTATTCAACCTTAAAATTAAGACCACCTCAATAGATAATAAGACCAGTTTTCAAAGGTCCCATGGGTGGTCGCATTATTGAGGTTTTACTGTGCTCGTCTAAGATCCCATTTTGATGCAGATATTTTATTGTATCATTTCATGTCTTTTTCTGGTCATACGGCAGAACCACTGGCAATCACAGGGCTTCAATTAAAAAACAATTCATTTTGTTGTTAGTGAGATTAATATTTCACCTCATTTATATAAAGGTTTATATAACTGGGGCATATTATAAGCCAGACGGATGCACTTATGTACGTGCGCATGGTAGAACTATATAACCAGAAACATAAAAGTTGAAGATGCAATAAAATGTCTGTAAGAGAGAAAATGGGTCAAGTGTTGAGGTAGAAGTCGGGTCTAATGTGTGAGCCCAGGTCTCCCGTGCATGTACTCTCAGATGGCCGCCTGTGACGTGACGCTCAGCTGCTGTGATACAGTATAGAAGGTTTTTATGTACATACATTGATCATTATTCCGAGTCCAACTTACAGTTTTTAATGTACATATTTCATTGCTTTAAGAGGACACTTCTGTTGATACTTTTTCCATTAATGAAAAATACTCAAATATTATATATACATTAAGTGGCCTGTATATAACTATTATATGTCTTTTCTAAGTCGATCGAATAAAAATTGGCATAAAAGTAGAAAGTTGTTGATGATATTCTGTTTTTTATGAGAATAAAAGTGGAGGGCTGAAGCGAAACTGTCCCATCTTCTTTATTTATATGTACTTAGAACACTTTAGCATCCAGCCGTCTAAGTGTTTTATATATTATTCATCTTCGGAATGTTAAGACATAAAATAATGTAACTTTGAGTAGTATACTGATCGTAATGTGCGATTTGATTACGTGATTGAGTTAAAAAGGTAATTAAGATATATAGGAGTGAAAAGTACACACAGTTTCTTACCGATGGTATTAAGTATTTAAGTATTTTTCCATTTCTGCAAAAATCTGGATTGATTAATAATAATAGCTGTTATAAGGGTTTGAGTGCTAATTTTGACGCCTATGTGTTATATATTGTGAAGTTCTCTCAAAATTTATAACCATCTATCACAAAATTTCTTTGTCAAGTCATAAGTGAGTTTGAAAATATGTTCGAGTTACTACTCTAGGTGAGTTATGTCAAACTTGGTACCTGCTCTAACCCCATCCAGTCAGCTCATTCCTGGGTGGGGCAGGTCCCAGGGGTGTCAATAAGAGCCAGGAGCAGGTAAAATTACCCGGTAACTTAAGCATCAACACCCGGCTACTTTTTGGTATGAATGATCATCATTAAGGGGAGTACCCCCGCAGACCCAGCCTCCTTTTGGCCATTTCCCTGCTACTCAAAGAAGTAGAGACACCCCCCTGTATCCCCCCGTGACATTTTGGCTACGGCCATTTGCCTTCCACCTCTGCTTCATGTGGAGAAGTTGTTGACCGTTTCGCTTAGCTTTGTGATTTCCAACATAATTTGAATAGTAGAGTCGCCTACTTTAAAAGTTATGGATATTTTTTACTCATTAGTTTTTTATTAATATTTTTATACTGTGAAAATTCAGGCTACTGGCTTATTTATTGTTATTATAGAATTATTTTACACTGATGCAGTTTGGTGTAACGCAACATTTAAATAATCAAAATGGTATTTTGTGTTTTATAAAATATTTGTCAATACAATGTATACACATACTGAAAGAAATATATCTTGTATACCATCTGTTCTTATTGATGCGATTTAGTATAATTATTGTTGTAACAAACTTGTTTGGATTGGGAAGCACATATTACATACATGTATTACCGAGGAGTGGATTATATATTGTTCACAGCAAGAAACTATATCCAATGGGGTACTGGTGGTGATGTAATTATGAATTGTCCAATGTGGCTAGTAATAGAATCCTATATCTGGTCATTGGTCAAAGGTTATTGCCATTATGATCTTTTTATCAATGACCAGTCAGCCTGGCCTTGGCAATTAGCACCAAATTCCACAATTGTCTCATGTACTTTGGGGTACTTTAGGCTACCCGGTATTACCCGGTATTTGACAGCAATATCTGTATCTATTTTTATGTCAGTGCGTATGTTTGCCTTGGGTTGATCACTGTCGGATAATAATTGGAACCATAGATTGCTACCATACAACTTGAGATTATAACAAAAGAAACATAATTGGCAGTTTCCTTTCTGTAATGGATATTTAATTATGACCACTTGTTGTTATACACAATTGTAGTGTTATACTGGCCATGAGTACTTGTGTTGTTGATAATGAGGTGTTACTTATATATCTGACTATTAAATGTAAGGTATGCAGTATGTGTTGTTTTACAACTCGGAATATACTCGAAACATGTATTATTCGAAATAAAAGTTTGGACCCGATGAATTCAAACTTCACCGCATGAAGCACGGAGGTCAAATCATGGAGAATATACAGTGCAGTGAATTTATATTCCAAAGATAAGGAATCATCCCTACTATCTATACTTTAGGCAATAAAATCCCTACTTTTGCCCTACTTTTTTTTAAAAACAATTGGCCCTACTTGATCCCTACATTTTGGAAAGAGGTGAGTTGACAGCCTGCTTGATTGTATGATATACGTTGTATAACGAATTGGGTTCCAACGTCATTAATGAACGTAATTAAAGAACAATACGTAAATGCAAGCGTCACTTAAGTGCATGATTGTGCAAGTTCACACTAAAACCTATTCCATTTCTTTCAAGATAAGACTTGATCAAAATGGTGAATTTCACATACTGTAGGAGAGGTGCTGACCAATTTTATTAATTCTATTTAAACTTCCTGTTTTATATCTCGGGACATTTTTGCTATTTTGATTAAGACTTGCCCTGTCATCTTGTAGTTGTTACCCAGCAATATTGTATTTGTGATGACACAACTTTATTCTCTGTATACGTTGTGGGAGTTATATAATTGTATGCCATAGATAGTTCCCACATTTACAATATTTACCTCCCTTGTTTTGAATAGTCAGCCATATTGATTGGCAAATTCCTTTAAGTTTATGGGGAATATACATGTAATGTAAACGATGATAAAATAATCATATAACAAATTAACTTACACATTATGCTCATGTGGGCAGTTGGCTCAGAAAGTTGAAGAAAAAGTGGTTGTCACATGTAAATTCTTTTGCTATATTCTCAATTATCACATATTTGGGAATTACTCCTTTAAGGGCTTATCAGTTTTGCCTATCAAAATGACTTATGATTAAGAACAAGGGAGGTAAATATTGTAGATGTGGGAACTACCTTTTCACAAAATGTATATTGGTTGATATATGAACATGAATTCAGTGCCTTGAAGAGAGTGCCTGTAATTGGTGGTATATGGCACTTCGCTAAATGCTCCCAGAGTTATGTCTCAGTTACTGGCATGATTTTGTATTTCCCTGTTATATTTGATGAGAGTAATTTATTGGCACTGATAGTGTTTCTGGCTAATTGTTTATTAATTGATTACACTTAATTATGAAAGTCTGCACACTAATAGCAAGTTCCGATGGATATGGCGACAGATGAGGTGCGGGGAATTTTGTGCAGTGATCATGTTATGTTCCCACAGTTGTACCTTTCATCTTCAATATTAGTTTTGGTATTGTCAAGAGGTGCTTCACTGATAATTGTGCGTATTTATCAGTGTTGATTGCAGATTACTGAGAAATTATTTATATCATGATACTGAGAATAAACTTCCTTATTTAACTTAACATGCACTGTACCAACTAACCATATCATTGGTTAGATGCAAGACTACTGTAATTCAGTAATGACAATCGTTTTGCACTAAACTCTCCTTACATGTATTAAGCTTCGTTGTCGATGGTCAAAAGTTCATATTCTTTTACTTATCAAGATCTATATTTGGGTCACCTCAAAGTGAAAACTCAGAGTTTGTTGTCATTTTTCATTGTTCTTGAAGATTTCTAGGTTAGACAAAAATATGACAGTTGAGTTTGTAATGGTTCGATAAGACCCAGAGGATGTTCTGTCTGGCTCATGTTGTTGGACAATTCTTGTTGAATTAAAAATCAATGCAATAAGTTGCTCATGATGTAGACTGGCTGTTAAGAAACAAAATTTGGAAGATTCATTGTTTTAAAATTGCATTCAGTTAAGTTAAACGTAACATGTTGGGTTTCTGTCCGAGTTTCTCTTCATTTTTTCAACAGTATTTTTGTTACGCAAGACAGTCAGTTCACCTCACAGTAGCTTTCATGTGTTACTATCCTGTAGTAGTGTCCATATTGTTTCAAGCAACTGAAAACTTCTTCCACATGAATAAGAGTTGGAGAAAACCAACTTAAGGTGTATTTTCTTAAGTTGAATTGTAACTGAGAATATACGCCTTGCCTAGGGTTCGAACCAACATTGTCCAGATTTGTAGTTGAGTGTTCTATCCACTGAGCTAAAGGGGAAGGTCAGATTTAAGCATAGCATGTATGTGTTCAATCATCTTTGGCATTTAATTGTGGTGTTGTATACTGTTACATTTGTGTGTTTTGTTAATACTTGGTTATATCATAATTCTTGATTATATCATAAATCAAGTATATCAGTCATGATTGTGAACAGTCTGTTAAACATGACATCAAGATAGAATGCTAATTGGTTTTAGTATAATTGCTGATGATTAAATTCTACAACTGATTATGTCATGTCATCTAAGGCATGCATTACTTAAAATATTTTTTTTTCATTGTAATTAACTCCCCTGACTGCTAATGATAACTTTACATCATTATTAACTCCCCTGACTGCTAATGATAACTTTACATTATTATTAACTCCCCTGACTGCTAATGATAACTTTACATCATTATTAACTCCCCTGACTGCTAATGATAACTTTACATCATTATTAACTCCCCTGACTGCTAATGATAACTTTACATCATTATTAACTCCCCTGACTGCTAATGATAACTTTACATCATAATTAACTCCCCTGACTGCTAATGATAACTTTACATCATTATTAACTCCCCTGACTGCAAATGATCACTTTTTCATTGTATTAACTCCCTTGACTGCAAGTGATCACTTCTCTGCATTAACTCCCCTGACTACATTAATGTTCTGTGCATAGATCATGCAGTCTGATTTGAGTTCTAGCATGATAACATTCATTGTCATCTGTTATCTCAATATCTCTACTATACACCAAATAACTTACGAACATCACTCTAGCAATAAGTAATTAATTTAATTTATGTGCATCGGGGAATACTTATTAGTCTCCTGAACTGTAAAGACTTGTCATGTATAACAAATACATGTAATTATTGTACTAAAGCATCAATCACACACACATCTTTATTGCTTCAACTAATGTAAAACTTAGTTCATTAATATGCAGAGAACTGAATAAGAAAATATTCTTCAGATTTAGTCCAAACAATTTGGAAAGTTAGGCCAAAAATGTGGGTTCTTCTACATACTTATTATAATGAAGACATGTTGCATTTCTGCTTGTATTTGTAGCTCTGGGTTTGTTTATTCATTCAAATTATTCATTTAAAACTTATGACAATATTTGTTTCTGACTGTTTATATGTAGTAGTATATTAATTGAACAAATATTTATAGTTGCTTTAATTGGTCTGTATAGACTGAACGTAAAGTGTTGTTTTCGATTTTCATTGTCGCATACTTAAAGTCATTTGTTCTGTCTACTCTGTTGTGAGATATAAATATGCTGTGTGTCAACTCTCTTCCATTGTAGTTTATGAAGTTGAAAGTTCAATATAAGGACATTGTTATGACAACTCATTGATTAAATCCATTTTTATGACGTAATTTTCAGATAGTATCTATATGTACATTTCATGTTAAAGTGTTTTTCCTTGTCTAATAAAACAATAAATCGCACGAAATCATCACAAGACATTTACTTTACTGTTGAGCATTGTAAACAAACTTGAACCAACCCTAATACATTCGTCCTTACCTCAAACCAGGATTTAGATGTCAAAAAAGAGAAATTTTAGGAAATGTTTATAATGAATCACGTGTACTGAATTGTCGTATGGCGTATATATTGCGAGAAATTTAGCCGGCGGCTATGGAAGGGCATGTTATTATATTTGTCACGTTTTATATCTTGTTTACGAAAGTGAATATTTCAAATTCGCCTAAGGGCATAATGCATTGTTGTATTTAATGTCAAATTATAAAACATTAAAATTTGATTTCGTAATTAACCTGTTGATTTAGCTTGCCTGGGAATGACAGAGTTATGCTGTTATTGCATACAAATTGCATTTATAATTAAAACGGAAAAAACATGCTCTTCTATTTTAAGTGAAAGAAGTCTTTGTGCGCTGGCCATGACACATTTGGCTGTTACGGAACGCTTTGTAGGAAAATCATCACATTTATAGTTTAATCGAGGATTTGGTTGATAGCTTTATTGAGGAATTGTCTGATCTTCTTGACAATAAAATTATGAGGACAGTTTGCACAATCTAAACTTGATTCACTATTTCCATCAATCATTATCTTTATGATAGTTATATTCAACCCACGTCAAAATAATTTTATATTGTAGTTAAGGTATATGCATACAGTTACAATCTTTTAGACAAGTTATTGTTATTGTCTTTTTAATTATCCGTAATGCTTTTTAATGAACCGAAATTTAAATGATAATAAAATGTAACACAAATAAGTTTTATATACATTTCTAAGCATCCTCTTTATAATATCTTCGATTCAGAAAATTAGGTAACTTATAGTAAGTAGTCATAATGTAAGTCTATCCGTTTTTTGGATGCCAAACTATTCTAAACGCTTTTGTGGTAAAAGTGAGTTACCATAGTCTTGCATCATTAACCCTTGATACATCCCCATTTTTATGAACTATTTGTGAAAGAAATGTTCACTATGTTAGCAATTTGAAAATTTGTATTTCTATTAGCTGCAAGATCTTACTTTAAGGCAGATATATTAATGAATTGTTTTAAAAATATAATGAAGAATTTCTATGTTGTCTCTTATGCGGACATAAATTCAAGTTTCAGCAAGTCTCAATAATTGTACAACTTCACGATGCAGCGTTGAAATAATATACATGTTATAATATCTAATACCAAACATCTGTGTATTATATATTAGCTGTGATATCATTCTGTGAAATTGGAAGATTTTTTACATTTTCATTTATTTAAGGAAGACTGTAGTTGATGCTGTGACACATTAATGTACATATTTTCGGATATAGCTGTATTTGGACGCAACCTTGAAGTCAACATGCTGGAAAATTGTATCTGCAAAATTGTAAAGAAGATTAGGCTGACTCAAATAAATATCTGATAACAATTTCCGATTTGTTGGTATTCAGTAAATATGACATCTATAAAACATGTCATTACACAAGTTGAGATTTTATTAACCAAATCAGAAGTTAAATTACACTGATGGTGTAGGAGCTGATTTTAAGCTATCTGATGCATCAGAGGACTCACAGTATTTGAATTGATGTAATTTGTCATTTCGGGTATTTACAAGTTTGTAGATGACTAATTATGCGTACTATAGTATGATACTCTGGGTTGATACGTTCATGTGTCAAAATGGCATTGTCATGCTCTTGTATGTTTGCTGTCGTTAATTCATCAGCGATTCAATGCCCTGTGCTAGCAACTACTTCTGCAGGTTACCGGAATGTGCCAAATCTGTCTTTATTTCTCCATGTCTGGTGCAGAATCGTGTAGCTGTGTAAAAAGTGCAATTAATGTCAAGGATGTTGTTGTTTTTTTCACTATCGTCAAGAGCATTGCCATGTTTGTTTATTATCTCCCTTTATGAATTTGACAGATGTCATCACAAATTGTTGATCATTGAACTGTAATCTAAAAAGATTTGTTTCTGGTTTCCTGCCCAACCTTCATTGTTTACCCCTGTCTCCAATTTTTTTATGGATTGAAAATAAAGTATCCGAAAAAAAATTGTCAGAAATTATGGTCATTATTTAAAAGAAGATGCATTTAATTTAAAGTATCCGTAAAATTTCATCCAAAATAAATATCAGGTCCTAATGTACCTTCTTACAAACTTCGAGTTGAAATGAGCTGTTCCAAACCATGTATTATATGAAATAAAATTTCGGACCCAATGAGTTTGAATGAATGAGGTCCGACTGTATAGTACTGAACTAATTACTGTAACACTAAATTTTAGTCATTTTCTCGGTCTAAAATGGCTTGCTATAAACTAGAACAGTCCTATGTAGGTCAAACTTGCCCACAGTTTTGTCAGTTCTCCTTGGCATCATCTATTAGATTTGTTTATGTCGTAGATTGACATAGATGAAATATTTTCATACTATATGTTAAAGTTGGTTGGGTGCTAAAACATTTCTCATTTTTGTTTGGCTGCAAAACGTGGCTCACAATGACATGATGTATCTCAATGTACTTTAACATTTTACCTATTTGCTGCCTTCCCATTTATATTTTAGGATATATTTATGAAACTTCTTGCACTGAAAAATGAGGGCAGTTTCCAGAGTATATGTAGGATTGAAAACAGTTTGTTATGTTCTAAAAATCTGTTGTCATTTCGTGCCAGGATTTTGTCCCATTAGATTTGTTTACAGTGTATTTCTGAGCATTAATTTGTTGTAAATAAAAAAAGAAAATATTATGAATTACAATTCAGCATTTAAAAACATTTCGTTTAAAATCATGTTTTTCATTCGCTTTCTTATTTTTGCTTGTATCTATAGAGACACGGTGTGTACCATTATGACAGTTGAGTTACAATGTTTGCGTCCTTAAGTAGTTGATGGTGCAAAGATTCAGTCGCTCTGATGTAATTATCCTTGGATAACAGTATGCACTAATGTTGCCTATGCCAAAAACGAAATACGAATATTTGTGACGTCTCTTTAGTTGTTTTTTTATCCCCAGATGCAATTCAGTGCTTCAAATATACTTTGTTTACCGTCTTTCACGATACCAGCTGTCCTTCACCGATGTTTTATATTTTGCGGAAATAAATCTTTTCCAAGAAATCCTGAACTCTGTCTTGATTAACTTGAAAATTTATGAAAGAAATAGTATTTAGTACTGGTATGTCAGTATGTCAGTTTCATTTTGGCAAACCTTCTTTTACGATGCTGACAAGGTATTACCCCAAGCTTGAGTAAAGAACGTAGGTGTCGAGTGACGGTATTATTTCATCATATTTGCAACTCGCTCTACATTTGGTTGCATAAACATCCTGATTTGTTTGATTGCATAGGTTTTCATCAATTCCGATCAGTAAAAGAATTGTATGGTTTATGATTGGTTTGAAATTATGAGAAACTGGTTTTATAATATTGTAAACCGTTGCTATGGTTACCATTTCATTATTTCACAGCTTTCTCATGTGAAAATGTTTTTTTTTAATTGCAAATACAATTGTAGTGATATCATGGTGATTTCAATAAGATATTTTTTGTTCGTAGGATTTATATTTGTTTCCCGTTATTGTTGTTGTTTTGGTGAAATGAAAGGAATTACAAGACAAAAGTTCAGGTGATAACTGTGTGAAATTGTCACTTCAATGTATAGAAAAACGGCGACATTGAAGCATTGATCTGATTTTGTATGCCTTAATTGTTTGCAAACATTAACTTCATTACTGAATAACACAAAATCCTTCGTTTCCCCTTACATGCTCCGAGACGATATTGACTTGAATTTACGGAATGAGGAAGTGAATGTACGTCAGACTTCATCAATAATCAATAGAAAAGTCTCATGTCGACCGAGTGCAGACCATTTTTCTGCAAGATCTGGGTCTATATATAGCTGAATGAGTTCATTTCCTGAATGTGGAATTATATGATGATGCGGGATAAATTGTATGACTATTGTTGTGTAGATAAGGTGTAAATTAGCGTCTGTCTCCTGCAGAATTCGATTCATTCCATAGACAACAGCTTTAAGTCGTCATGAAGCTAATGACCTGAAAACCGACTAAGAGCGATGTAATGGTGTGTTTGTGTTACAGTGAAACTTGTGTAGTATTGTAACAGTCATGAAATATTGAACAAATTGTGTCGTAGTTGTAACCCATCATCCTGGTTGAATTAAATATAAGCCATTAATTATACATTTTTTTTGTAATTGATTAGATGAAATAATTATGAAAATACTTGATATTTGATTTAGTATATGTATAGGCACACATGGACTGGATTCAATGCATTAAATCAAAGTAATATTTTAAGAATATTTGTGGATCGCGTCCTTTTTTGTCAGTTTCTTGACATTCTGATATATGAAAATTGAAATCTACATAGTTCTAAAATAAAATGTTGAAACAAATGTCTGTGTCATTGTGACATTTCTGTCTAGATTCCATTTTTTCCATCATCTTTACGTGGTAAAAATCTTTGTTTACCCTTATTTGGAATAATCCCTATATGAATCTCATGAAGAAGGTATTACAAGGGTTTAAAGTCACATGTCAGTGTGTGGCAGCAGCCATTTGTTGTTTATTTCAAATTACTTATAAAAGAATAGAATCGATTTGCTGACTCAACATTTTTTCAGATTTGTTGTATTAGGCCATGAAATTTTGAGTGTAGTACAAAATGAGGATCTGCTTAGTTACCATGAGTTACAAACTAAGCAATATTTTTAGGCCTCATCTGGAGAATATGTATTCTACATAACAAGGTGACAATATTTGTTTACGCCCTGATCAACTGATATTCACATTATGTTGTCACCAATACATATTTATGACCTGACTCCTACGCTCTGGTGGATGTCCACATTGGCTGTATATAATTATACACTTAATTATCACTAATTGATACATTCAATCATAAACAAAGCTCTGGTGTGAAGGTCTCTACCTTAGAATGACCAAGATCTCTAGCTCTATTTCTTCTTTTTACCTACCGATATTTCAATAATGGTATGTTTACAAAAAAATCAAGTAAAAAAAAATTACTAAATTTCAATTTCATTTCTGTTTTACAATGCTATTGATTATTGTTAGCAAATCCTTGTAGCAATGTATCATCCAATGATATTTTAATTGTCCACGTAGGGATGGAATCCATTTTCAAATCGTTCAATTAGTGAGCACTAAACGAGTCTCTAATTGCAATGTATTACTGCTTATATTGTCACGTTAAATTGTTGCTGTTGCTGCGTGGGGAAACTTGATCCAAATTATCATTTATTGATTGTGTCCTTGTTAGGAATTTGTATTAGTTTACTAAGTTATAATCTCACAGAAAAGCTGTCACGTCAAATTGATCAGTTTGTTTTGAGAAAAACTTTTAGTGAGCATAATATGTTGACCGAGATTTATTTCATATGTGCAATATTCCTGTTAATCAATAAAAAATTGAAATCAGTCCCGGTACATAGGTCACCTATTGACTCCGACGTAGTCTGGTAAAAAAATATTGTATAATATAAACCAGGTAAGATGGTTTCCTTTGAAAATTTACATTTACAAAATCCGTAGTTGGGTTGATCTAAGCATTGCACAGTAACTGACCCTTATTTCCTCTGACAATGAGGTATTGTGGGGGTATTAATCACTTTCATTGATATCTGTAGTTTGTTTTGGTAAGAGGGCGGACTTAGTGTCAGTCTGCGTTAAGTATTGCCATATGTTTTGTAATTTGAATCAAATTACAAAATTCTATAAATCAATGTAAACAAACATTTTTTTTAAGTTGCTTAAATAGACTTCTTCAATATTGATATTTGAATAACTATTTGATTGAAACTTGACACTGATAGCGATGAAAGTTTATTGATTCGCTTCTGTGCCTTTGCCTACGTTTCCGACCGTTACTATGGAAATTTATGACAAAGTTGTTTTTGTAAAGTTGAAACTTCCAGTTAATATCCTGTGATTTGATTTTATGGTTTCATTTTGCTGCTTATATTGGTGTATCAGTCCATGTCTTCCTCTTGCTTAGTATGTATTCATTACTCTTTATTGTAACTACGTAAAATCTATAAGATAAGAGCTTTGTTGCGCTTACGTAACAACTAACGGTTGCTGGTCAGGGGCATTAGTGTTGTGGAACGAATAGTTACCCAATGGGAGAGGTGTGAGTTCTTTGATATGCAACTTTCTCTACATCTTTTGCGATATTTTTTTCTTTGAATGCTTGAATTTTCACTGTGATGTCTGTCGGAGCTTATAAGATTGTTGGCTTTCTGTTGTATGTCCATCGTCTGAAATTGGTTGTTAATTTCAACCAAGAGTTACTGCCCTTGACTTATAAGACCAAGTTATATTTGATCATGTTTACTTTAGCAGTCTCATTCCTTTACATATATTTGTTTGAATTTAGTTTTAAAAAAATCTTCTATGTAGGAAATCTTACACTTATAATTTTTTGCATTTTGGTTGATTTCATAGTATGCACAACTGCATCTGTACATTTTTCCGCCTTTTTCCGTTAAGTTACAAGTTTTATGTCACATCGGTTGTTTATGTTTGTATATGTTATCCTGATGAAGCCGTAGGTTGAAACATTGATCCGCTAAATAAACAACAGATGTAATTCATGTGTTGTTGTTGACAAATTCATTTGTTCACAAGTGCCATCTTTGCCTTCTTGTTTCAACAATTGCTTTGTGTTCTTCGTAAGCATATTCTGATAGTGTGCTGTGATTGTTTTTATTTCTACATAGCGCACTGTGAACGTTTTGTTACTGGGATTATTAAATTGCCTATTGTTCAGATCTCGTAAGTAAGATCTACCCCGTTGATGTACAGATAATAACTGTATTATCATAAAAATTACATAAATTGTTTATGAAATTATATAGATTCTCACAGTTAGTTTATTTATGCTGGCATATGTGAACTGCTGATTGGAATTGTCAGAAAATTCTTCCAGAATACTGTTTGTCTTATATTACTAATTTCAAAGAGGTGCTAAGCTCTGCAAGGTCATAGGTTGTCTGGTTTGACGTTGAGAAGTATATAATGTTATAATGATAGCTTTATAATGATGAAGAGAGTGAATTGATACAATGAGCAGCAGTTGTATATCCGTTGTTCATTTAAAACCACTGCAGTGGATTGTGGAATATTTGTAAGCGAGCAGAAAGTATATAGGTACCTCTCTTAGGCCTTAAAAATAAGTTTGTTTCTGGTAATCAGACCAACCCTTGTTTTTATATTCTGACTCACTTTTTTATTGAGTTTGAAATCTGTATCCGAAAAAAAAAATTGTCCGAAATTATGGTCATTATCAAAATATGCAAACATTGCTTAAGCACAAAAGATATCAATAAATTGAATTGAGACTTAAACCTGAGAGTATCACTAGGATTAAAGCATGCTGCATATGAATTATTATTGATTTTCATACCTTATAAAAAATTGTTGTTGTTGTTGTTGTAGTAGTAGTTGTTGGTGTTGTTCCGTGCTTAAATGTTACTCTGGTGCAAAATCTCTCCCATCTATGCTACCCCCTTAATGACAGATGTTGATATTCTGGCTGCTATCAATTAGCAGAGATGTAAAAATATGTCACAATGAAATCTGCTTGTAACGTGCATCTAGCTCTTGAAGCAGACTGCTGATTGACGTGGCTATTATAGATTGTACAGCTGTAGAGCATCCATTGTGTATGCAGGTAGGATTCTTACACGTCTATGATGCATCTCAGGCTTTCAAATAATGATAAGTCAACAGGTCACAACATTGATGCCAAATAGGTGAGAACGAGTCATGTGATGTAGGTCTTTATGACGAATATGCTTTTTTATTTGATAATACGTTTTACACTGTTAGATAATTACTATAGTAATTTGTGTATTAGTTGTGAAGGCTTTTATTATAAGGGCTGCCTCATGGTAACTACTTGCATACCATTCAGTTCTGCTGTGCTTTTTATTTGATTTGTAATTCCATACGTCAATCCTCACTGTTTGATAGATGGGATTTGTTTTTGCTCTAAGTAGTAAACAAAATGGTTTTATATTATGGAGCATTACACATAAATTGTCCACTTTCGTTGTATAATTGAATCATATCTCTCCTAATAAAACCGCTGTTGGCTTACATTGCCTTAGTATGTGTATTGTTTTGTAACACTCGCTAGAATTTTGAGTCCAAAAATGTTGTAGATTGATTGTTAGTGATGATAAAACATTGATTGATATAACAGGGATTTCCCTGACGCAGAACTGTTGAGTCCCCGACTCCCTTTTCTTTCTAGGGACTCCCATTTTCCTCTTACTGTGCATCCCTGGGACCCATAAAATAAGCCTTTGGCAAGTGTAAACTGTATATCTGGGACCCTACCAATTTAATAAGGACCCCCAATTTGTCAAACACGAGGGTCCAAGGACCCCACTAGCTGAAAAATCCTAGGGAAAACCCTGTATAATAATTCTAACAATCTGCAACTACCGGTGAGAAAGTTCTTGATTCCGTTGTCCTTATCATTTAAAAAAAAAAATACTTCATTAGTTGGAATGAACACGAACAAAAACTGTAGACAACATCTTTGATACTTCCAATTATCCTGCATTATCATTTGGTTTAATGAGGTTGAAAAGTGCACAAAGTTCATTCGTTGTTTGCTGTTAAATATTACAGTTGCAGTGGCCGTCATTTTTTTCGATTGTAAATCAATTTCTGTGTCCAATTATATTCAATTATTGGTCAATCATATCAGTTATTTGACAGGGTTTATTTCGGCTATTTTGGGAAGATGACCCATACCCTTTAAATTGGGAATTTTTGCGCGTTAAACTTAGAAATTTTGAAAAAACAGCAATTATAGCAAAATATTAGGAATAAAAGTAAACAATATTATAAGTGATTATTAAAATTAATGGACAATTGCTTTATAACTTTGTAAATTTTTAGCTAAATTGAACCAAATTTTTTCTTCAGATTTTTTGGGAATTTTTACATTTAAATTAGGAAAATATATACTTTTTGGCATTGGGAATATAGTTAGACTATACGGCTATAAAAACAACTGGACAAAAACCCTGTTGGAAATTGTCCTATTTTGCATTCCTACTATAATTATATAATGACGGATCTTTACTCAATATAATGTGGAAGTGTATTACCACATATATTTGATGATACTCTCTTGTTGAGGAAAAAGTCACAACAGGAACTGAATAATGCATTACGCACGAGCGTTGCCGTCTGATTGACATAAAAATGGTTGAATTTTGTCATATACTTACATAGCAACAGTTACTGTTCTTTGTAACTTATCTAGCAACAGTTACTGTTCTTTGTAACTTATCTAGCAACAGTTACTGTTCTTTGTAACTTATCTAACAACAGTTACTGTTCTTTGTTACTTATCTAGCAACAGTTACTGTTTTTTGTAACTTATCTAGCAACAGTTACTGTTCTTTGTAACTTATCTAGCAACAGTTACTGTTCTTTGTAACTTATCTCGCCATATGGCTTATACTTTACTTGGTTTCTTGTGGATTAATCTTATTTCTGCACTTTTTAAGAAATCTAAAATAGAAATATCTAATTTAAGGTCTAAAAGTCTTCGTCTAGACTGTTGAAATTAATTTTCGATCTTATTGAGAACTGGTTGATTTTTTTTGTTAAGCCAGTCTCTCGATACAAAAAGCTTTCGTTATTATAAGTATAAATAACTAATACTCTACAGATGCTTTGTCCTTATATGGAATTTGAATGGTTTGGAGTCTTAGTCTTGATGACAGCATGTGTTTTTAAGACTTCTGTGAATTAATACAAAACTGTTTAAAGTCCCAAGAAATGCCTTGTTTTTAGTTGTTGAGTCAATGATGTCTTCCGATTTGCTCGCCAGATAAAACTGCAATCTGCAATTAATTATTTTTGAAAATTAGTACTGAAAAGGCATTGTCTTGGCATACCTAATACTCGGGGGGCCAGTTATTGTCTCTTTCATTGTCATTGCACTAAAAAATATCCAGTCACAGACATATTGATTTGTTACACTAAATGTTTGAAGATGAAATGATATTACTTGGGGTTCATAAATATATAGTACAATGAATTGGCTAATTCTTTTAATAGTATTATTGGCTTCCAGACTGGTTTGTAAAGGTTACCCCATTAAGTAAATAGGAACTTGGTTTCAAAGCAACACCTATGATACACATGTGGCAAGGTCCATACATTAATATGATGGTGTTTTTGATGTTTATACAAGCTCTAATTGGTTTACAAGTAATTGTTGTTATTGCTTTTGTTTAATAATTAACTTATACACTTAAACGTATACTTGAGGAAATGTCGTTCTTCAGAATTAAGTGTTTGGTGTTCTTTTCTGTCTGAGAATTGGCCTAGTGGCTCGCAGTGGTAAGAAGTGTCTGCCTTAGGTGTACTGAAAGTTGTGTGTGTTAGCCTTAGCCTTGAAGTCAGTTAATATGCTGTTCTTGGCTAAGCTCACTTGCATCACTCAACCATAGGGGGGCATAATGTTTTACAAACATCTCTTGTTTTTTGTGGTGTACCAATTTGGGAATGGGTTTAGATCTGGTGTGATTTGGAAAATTAGCATCCTGACTGTTTAAATTGGGAAAAAATTTAGGTAACATTTATTTAACAAAATAAGTATTCTCCATGATAAATGGATAATACATTTTACAAAGGTCTAACCTAAAACTTAACAGTATTCAATACTGAATTTCCATTTTAAGCCATTGCCGATTTTGGGAATTTTTCAGATTTGGATTGGGAAAAAACATGCTATGCTATTCTAAAGCAATTGGTTCCAGGGTGTGACAGCAATGAAACCTGCTATAAGTAGATGCCATTTCTGTGTTATTGAAAATTGTTAGTGGAATATACTTTTTTCTTCAAATTATAATTATGTTCTCTTATTTATTCTCTTAAGCTGTTATTATGACTCTGGGCAAATTTATTACTCATCTTATGACTATCTTGAGATTTCTATGAGTACATAGAATTAACCCAGTTCTACAAATTCTGAAGAACTTATGTATTGTATTTGTATTTACCTCTTACTTAAACAACACTTACCGGCCCACGTAGCATTCAGCACATTTCAAATTGCCGCTTAGTGCTTTGATCCCTAATTGGTTCTGTGAAGGGAGTTACGTTGTATCTACACCGTATCAATGTTATGGTTGGGTTATATTAACTTGAGAATGGTTGTTAACCAATCGGAGGTCACCAGTCAGCCAATGAAATTGTGTTTTGTAAAATATTGACCAATGGACACCATGTTCACAGTAACAGTATTCTCATCTAATTTCGAACCCTTAAGTCGTTACTGATTCTTGTATCAGTATAGGGTTACTACTAGATTATGAGGAAATATTGTTTATCAAGGACATGATGTGATCGGAAATGTACATTTAGACTGAAGAGGACAAACAAGGAAGTAGGAAAGCAGTCATCAAGCTGTTCAAGAATAAAAGTATATTTTAGTTTCCGTACAATTAACAAGTTCTTCCGTGACCACTTCAGACATGACCTTTGCTTTATCTAAGTACTGCAAATTATGCATTTTGATTTATATTCCTTTTTTAACATGGGGCGGGGCCATCCTTGAAAAATAGTTTGTTTGGCATAACCGTTACTGCAAGCATTTAAATAAAATTTATGTGGGTAGGTAGTTAATTAATTAATTATTTTTTATGGTCATAGTAGTGTTAACTATTAATACTTTCTTTTTAAAAAATCCCACTCAGACCCAACTCAAAAGGTTTTTTTAATAGGGGCTATTTTCTTGGGGAGGTAGGCTTATTACAAAAAAACATTTTTTTAATTATGGCCTATCAACGTTCTGATGTGCTTAAAACGCTTTTTGTGACAGCGGATGTAAGTAATAATGTGTGGATATAACTTATAATAATGTCTCGAGAGCATTCTATGATTTTGTGTCAGAATTGTTTTTTATGGCGTGCTTGCAAGACCTGACCCATTTGAGGAGGAGAAGTTGAAAGTAAAGTGTTTATTGGTATACAAAACGTAGTTATGATGTGCTCCCTGTGTGGTGGTCGTTAGGATCTACCAGTTTATTTTCTGTCTGTACAATTGTGCTCCTCCCAATCACATGGTGGCCATATGGACTGCAATAACTGATACGACCATCCTAGAACAACGCTTTTAAAACAATATGTTCAATTAATTCATCTTTCTTATACAAAAGGAGATCAGTTAAATGGTTTATTTAATCAATTACCCAGAAGGTCGTTGAAAAAGGGTTTTATGTCATTGGACCTAATGTTTGCTTTTCTTTCTTAGTGGGTGATGAAGTTTTGAGAAACAGGGTTATGGGTTTTATACCTGTTATACTGCCGAACGTATCATCAAAATTTGTTGAAAGCAGCATTTCTAGTCTGATCCTCGAGACAAATAGATTTGATGACTCTTTGAATATCTTACAATATAAGTCATTCACCACATTTTAGTCGTAGTGGATTATTTTCTCGTAAGTGAATTAATAAAATCAGCCGTAAGGATTGTTTGAAAATGTCTCCATAATAAATTTTCTGGCAATTTTATTTTGTAAATCAATTAAAGTGGTCATGCTTTAGTCTCCTAAGGCTTCGTTGGGACAATGTTTGTCCTTTCAATGTTTTTAGTAGGTGAGAAATATTTCAATATTGATTACTATTCTCAATAATTCTGAATAATACGGGTTTTTGGTGAACTTCTGTTACTCAATTTTGGTGAAGCAGCAGATACAATACCTAAGTGCCAAAACTTAGGTGCCAGTACTTTGGTGCCAATCTTTTGGTGCTAACCACTCGATGGTTATACTTGGTTGACATTTTTTATCAGTTTTTCTGTTAACTGTGATATATATATTTGATGCCATGATTACTGGAAGATTAAAGAACTGCTAACAATGGCTGCTGCCTAATTGTCATATTGCAACCAGTTGTGATTCAACAGACTGTGCTAGGCTTCGCCGCATTATGTTGTCATTCAGGAATGTGTGTGCGTAACTATTACCAAATGCTTAGGTATTAACAATGAGATTATCCAAGGATTTCTGCGAAATAGGTCCTCTGTTTAATATTTCATACATTCAGATAAACTAGTTTTGCATACCACTCTTGATATATTCTAACCCTAATGATTTCCTGCATCTTACAGTAATCATTGCATATATTTTAATTGCTGTCTGTCACGATTCCTTTAAATACGGTATGTTGATAAAAACATCAGCAAATGTGGCGGATATTTTTTAATGGACGTCAGATATTTAATGCCATCTGCTAAGTAAGTTTTCCTATTGTTTCAGCGCTATATTTATTGTACACAGCTTTGCTGAAAAAATTACTTCCATATTATAATAATGTACTGTTACAGTCCATGCACATATTCTGCATTTCTTCCTTACTGTGATATTGCCATAGTTGAGAAAGACTTAAATTGTTCATATTTCATGAGTGGATTTGCTGCGTACATGATGCACATGTTTCTTATCCGGATACCATTTTATTGCATTGTAGATACTAGTACATAAGGCGCTGCCTCTGTCTGCTGGTGTACGTGCTATTCTTACATAGCAAAACTTAATGCTGCAGGGATTTCCCCGACGCAGAAATCTTGAGTCCCTGACTCCCTTTTTCTTTCTAGGGACTCCCATTTTCAACTAACTGTGCATCCCCAGGGACCCCTAAAATAAACTTTTGTCAAGTATAAACTGCATATGTGGGACCCTACAAATTTAACAAGGACCCCCAATTTATCAAACACGAGGGTCCAAGGATTCCTAGCTGAAAAATCCTAGGGAAAACCCTGGTACTGACTATTCAGACGTTATGGAGATGTTTTGGATCTTTGTACGAGATTATATGGGGTAGAAGTATTGTCAACTGGCACCAAAGCTGGTCTAGTTTCCTATTTTTGAAAGTCCAATAAAATGATACTAAAATTACACATGTTTTGTTATGTCTTTATAGCAACCTTTTTTGACGCAGACTGTGTCAATACCATCAAATTATTTCTTTAATACTATAATGTACTATAATTGAATTATACTGTGTTATGTATAGTCCATTTTTATGAACTCAAACGATGTAAACAAACTTTGAGGGTATCAGCCAATGAAAACATGTTTTGCAAAATATTGACCAATAGAAACTGTGATTACAATAATTGTATTCTCGACTAATATTGAATTGATAGTACAGGTAAATCTATCAGATTGTATTAGTCAATTGATGGATATGAATTTTATTTTAATGCAAAAGACGTATAATTCTAATGGTATGTAATTTGTATATTTTCAGTGGAAACATGTGAACAGCAACAGAAGAATGGTAGACAAGTGGCGGCCGAGGCATTATTGTGCATGGAATCACCGAGCACTAGCTCTGAAAGTAAAACATTTCTACAGGGCATTCTACAACAACAGCAATCAAATGGTAATTCATTTGTTCGTACATTTATGGGTCGGATTTGGGGGGGAGAGGAAGGGCGTGAAAGTTTTTGGTCATTTTTGTTTTTGTTTGCTCAAGCCTTATAAAATGGCAATGACTGCGTTTTATTCTTTGTTTTGAAGTTTTTGAACATAAATTATAATGCTACAATAAATCTAAATCAGAATCGATATACAAATCTTATAATTAAAGATCTCTGTATGTTTTCGTATTTATACTCGGACATACATTTTTTTGTACATATAAAGTTGGGTATTTTGGTGCGCCCCCCACCACCCCCCCTCCCTTCCCCCCCTCCCTCCCCCCCTCCCTTCCCCCCTCCCTCTTGGATCCACTGGTGTATTTATTTGTTACACACATTTGATGGCCTTGGCATTACTGTTTATTACAAATAAAATTATATTACTGGAAGCTTGTATTTCATGATCAAAATTTCTGGATTTTTTCCACGTTTCAGACATTTATTGCTTCAAAAAGTCAAGCTTGGCTTCAGTTTTGTCTATGAAGCAATAGAGACATTTTAGAAGGAAGATCAAATGATTGAACGGCTTTTCTTTAAAATTGAAATAATCTGCATGTTATTAATGAAAAATGAGTTTCTGTCGTCTGGCGCAGTTTTATAAATCTGATAGATCTTTCAAACAAACATTGATAATTTATCAAACTAAATGATTTATGCAATGGGCTTGTCTACTAAATGTGGTTTTAACCTAGTCTATAAATGATATCTTTCCATAAAAAAACCAGCTTTTCATTGTAAATGTAAACGAGTGTACGAATTTATAAATCAGTGTACATGTTCAAGTAGCTATATATGTTTACATCTGGCCTTTGGTTGTGAAAACCAGTTTTAAAACATGTTTATACTGAAAGTGACGAAGTATATTTGTGCAGTGACCCGAAATAGGAATTTATACGACAAGGAAATAGGAACTATTGAAACCTATTTTAGTAACTGTGTATTGTGTTTCCGTAAAGTTTAAATATCCTTTTGAAATAGTACAACAGAAACTCGCATTAAATTTCCTGTTTGCTTGTGAAACCCTGTTGAATCACATACCGGCTAGGTTTAAAGTTACGCATTTATGCGCGATAGACGTATTTATCGTATTGTATACATTCAAGATAGGGTAGATTTTTCAACATTTATATGCACTTTGTTCGCACGTAGTTGCCTGATAAGGCGATGCGGTTTTACGAATTTCAATACCAGGAAATAATCTACACTTGAATAAGATTGTTGATTTAATATGTTCCCATTTCTTGAGGGAACAAAGGAGTGCAAATATTTTCCTCCTATTAAGTGTGTTAGGCTTGTTGACGGAAAAAGCAATTAATAAGTGGTTAATTGTACCACTTAATCCTTTTTATGAAAAATGCTAAAAATAAGATAAGTTTTATCATGTATAATTTATTTATCTAGTAAAATTCAATTGGTGTGATAATGCTTTAGCTATTTTGACAATTTGATAAAAAAAACTTATACTGTCTGTTTATGATCGAGATTATTTGTTCTTGGCTGAAAAAAACACATATTTATGTGTCTCTATGTAAACACTTGTATTTAAATTTGTGGCGTAAGTGAACTTTGTTTTCATGGAAAAAGGATTCAGTATTTGGTATATCCTGTCATTTTTGTCAATTCCATGTAGTTGTAATTAACTAGGTTTCGTTACCTGTTACACAACATTTGTCTATAAAAAAATAATGTTTTAATTTGATGTCCTAAAATGCCTGTTTCGAAATGTAGTACTTGTTGTTGAATTCTCATTTTATAATTGAGTGCGATTGGTTAATTTCCTTTTTCTTAGAAACATTCAGCCTGATTTTTCATTTTGAATCCTATTATGTTGGAGTTTTATGCTGTTTTTACAATAGTACAGTCGAACCTGACGTTTATTTGACAATCTTCCATCCGAATACTTGGTGTAATCGGATATAAATATCAGGTGCCGATGTATCTCTTAGGCACGTTGAATTGAAATGGGCTATTCTAAACCATGTATTATTCAGAATACAATTCCTGACCCCATGAATTAGAATGAACGAGGTCCGACTGTATTTCAGTTACGTACATTGTTCCCGGTGATCCTGGGTAACCAACTACATGTTGTACTAACCTGTTCTTCTACAAGCAGCTTACAAGTTGAACCCCACATGTATCAGAGGTGGATGGCTTTATCTTCAGTCAAAATTGTCATAAGGAACATAATTATGCCTCTTCCGCAGTTTTGAGCCTTAACGGCCTCCAAATTTGAATCCTAAATTCTTAATTGATACAACAATATGGAAGTGTACATTAAAGGTTGTTGAAACTAATTAGCAGCAACTAGTGTAAAAGCTATAGAGTTTTTTGTCTTAAGTTGGATTCGTGTGCTGAGTTGAAAAGCTTGTTAATTAATTCATTCATTTGTAAAAAGGGGAAGTAATTTATTCCATTGTAAAAAAGGGGCATTATAGTGGTCGAGGAGGTGTAGCAGTCGAAGGGTAGAGCACCTGACTCCTGATCCGAAGGTCGTGAGTTCGAGTCCCGTGATGAGCGGGGTTTGATCACAAACTTCACAATCCCTAAATTTGGCGCAATACTGGTTGGTAGCCAGGAAGCAGTCATCGAGAGTGATTCGTATTAGTTGCAAGAACTTGTTTCACAATCGATGTAAAATAAAAAAGTTTAAACTAAACTAAGAAAAGGGAAGTAATTTATTCATTAGTAAAAGGGGAAATTACTGTGTACATATTTATTATTTCTACGTGAAAAATATGATGTCATAAGAATTATACTTAAATCTGCACACTGAATATTTTATACATAACAATAAAAAGTGTTTAACTATTTATATCTCATACAACAAATGCTAAAATTAACCTAAATGAGAGCTTAAAATGTCAAAAAGAAGCGTATTTTTGTTGCTTATATATTTCACATTATGAATTTACATAAATTTGCATATAATTATCTTTTAATAAAACTACAAAAACATATTTTTTATCAAAATTTGAGTTAACTCTAAGAAGAGTTGTATTATAGAAATATTGCTGCATTCATTTACGTTAGACCCCCTAATCCAAATTCGGGTCTACTTCAAATTGATTTTTTGCTCAATGAAAAATGGACATGTCTGAGCAGAATTTGTAACAATTGATAGAATAATCTGTTAAACAGGGGATCTGTCATCATCTATTTTTTGCTTAATAATTATGCTGGTCTAATTGACATTTATTCTTACATGAGCAAGATTTTGGAGGTCTTCTTGGAAGTTTTGGAAGTCGCATATGTGCAGCCTCTTGAAATAAAGTCTATACTATTAGTATCATATGGCCGGGAACGTAGCGTGTCATTTATGCTTTACTTAAATCCTGATTGTGCACAATTTCTTTATTATAGAACCCTTACCATTTTGTGATAATTAATATTATGGTGAAACTAATGCCATATACCATTCTATCTCCCCGAGCATAAAATATGTGATAAGTATATAGAATTTAGGAAATAATCATACTATTAGTATGAGTGCAGTAACTTCCCTGTCGTATAAGCTTTCATTATAGTCAGTGTGATAATTTCTTCATCATTGCCACAGTCATGCACAGCAGAAGGGCGTTAACCCAGTTATTCCCCAGAAGTCTCAGTTAACCTATTTTGTAATGACATTGACTAGACGGATAAGTTTAAGAGCTTGTTTATTGAAAACATATAAATCTGAGCAAGTAGGATTTGTTCTGATCGCTTAATTTATTAAATTCATTACAACTAATCTAGCTATTTTTGGTGGGAATGCTTATTGGTCGTTTAGCAGTTTAAACTGAAATTCCGTCTCTTTGAAATTCTTTGATTTTATGCACTTGATAAAACAAGTGTGTTTAAATGCCATAACCACTTGTTTGATGCTTGCTTTAATGAGTGCTTATAAAATTTGGTGGGAAAATTGTGATCCAGGAAGTGAAACGATTTTCTGCTAGATAATCACATATCGTAAAGTCTGGTAACATGAAATAATTCACCACGGGAGCATGCTAATTTAAAGGGCTTATCAGTAAAACAGCTGTCTTAAAACATGCGGAAATAGAGTTACCAAGTTATTTTTATAACCCAGACATGATTTCGAGTTGATAATACTTGAGATAATTTAATTTACTAAGAATAATATCAGTGTTTAAAATCAGGCCTTAGGATTTTTTGGCAGAGGAAAATATGAAAATAACTTCATGAGATGAAATAACTTGTAAATAATTTGGGGAATGTTTCAGTTTACATAAAACATCTTTGTTGTTTCAAAAATTTGCATTAACATGTATTAATATCTGAAGCAGACCAAGGTCAAGGTCAATATAAGGTCAATATGTATATTAGCGGGTATACTATATACATTTGTGTCACATATATTTGGTATAAATTATAGTCAACTTATTATCGGGTGAACTGTTTTTTCTACCTTTGTTAATAGTGATAAATCTTCCACCTAGTTGTCTCCCTTGTTCATTGTCATAATAATGTAATTCTACCTTTATTTTCAGCAGTATTACCCCCTAGCCCCGCTGACAGTGACAGTGGTGTTTCCAGTGACCTTGAATCTACAACAGAAGACAAATTAAGGCTACAAGGTATGACTAAATCTGTAGATGCTGGAAAAGTTACTGGTGGGCTTGGTTGGGTTCCAACCCACGACCCTAGGCTGAAGTGTAAGCCATGTGGCATAAGCTAAGCCATGTGCTGGGTCCATCATTTAGGCATAGAAGGCAGTCTTCACGATAGGACTTGCCATTTCTGGCTGACAGCTTGCAATTTGCACTTGCCTCTTTATTTGCCCGAATAAAATTAACAGCACCGTCACATAACAAAAATAAAGTAGAAACATGATGTATTGACGGTTGTTTTGATTTGTTAAATTGCAAACGAAGACTGGTAACAATAGTTGATGAAAAAGTTCTGTTACACAAACAAAATTGACAAAAAGTTAAAACCAGTCAAAGTATTGCGTACTACATCATCAATTTTTGTGACAGCTTGGATCAAAGCTAGTCAGACTGGACCAAGAACACGACTTGCCCGTTCGGGCAGATGAAATTGATTTTTTACTTGTCTGACAGTAATTTTACTTGTCCAGGGCTTCTGGCAAGTGGGTTATCCTGAAGACTGTAGAAGCAATTTAAAATGATCAAATCTGTCGATTCTATATTTAGCTAGTGCATTGTGGGTACTGAATACAGCCAGGGATGTAGTTTCCTTTTTTTAACTATAATGGCCATTTTCTAAATGGTATCTAATTTTAATTGTCCATGAAATGGAATGTGCTGCCTCTGAATATCTATAACTGTTCTTTAGAGCATTAAAATTGATAGCAACTTTCCCTCGGCAGATATGCTTTTAGAATAATGTGATTAAATGAAGACCTTCATAGACGGCCGCAAAATATTCTTATCTAGCATTCAGAATATAATTCTAGGGTTGAACATCGATTTTTGTCACAAAATGTAAATTAACTATATGAATTTGCAACGCAGCAGACGTACATAAAATTTCAGTAATTAATCTAATTTCTTGCCGGTGAACATTTTTTCCTGCTTAGGAAACATTGAATACAAGCTATTATAGTGGATAGATGTTAGAATTGATTGTGAACATATGTTCGTTTTTTTCCCAAGATGTCTTAGTCCGTTACATTCTGGTTGCGTATCAAAGGCATAACATAACATCTTTTGTCTTGTATTTGTCGAGTTATAAAACACATTTAGTTGAGCGGTTGCCGTGTGAGGTGGTGTGAAATGATATGGCTGTACAAGTCTCTAATTCTTTGTTTATTTATTTTAAAATTTAGTCGACCTAGCCCGAGATGCCATCCGCGCATATTTCTTGAAATATGACGCTCCGGTTTTTTCATCTCTTGAATTTGTTTTCATTTTGTAATAGTGAAAAATATTTCTTGTTTAGCTTTTATATTCTATCCTTGTTAGTTATAATAACCAACATGGCGATGGTGTGAGCAATTGTTATACATGATGGTAATCTTTTAGTTAATCATTGTCTTTGTAAATCTCTTTTAAGTTTCTTCCTTCTAATGAAAATGGTGTTATATTTAGCTTATGGTTTATGTTTGTTGTGATGTTTTGTTTCCATGGTAACATAATTAAATCTAATATTTCAGCTTATTTGACCTCCCAGCATTCCTCAGGACGAGACCCATCACCAAACCGAGGCTACGTTTCGTCATTTTGTCAACCCCCACCCGCTCATCAACCCCTACCAGCACATTTCAACACTGCCACACACTTAGCCATGAGACCAGGTAAGCTTGAGTGTAGAATTATGTTGTTTAAGACTCCTATTCATGTACAGTCGGACCTCGTTCGTATGGTTTCATCGGGTCCGGAATTTTATTTCAAATAATAAATAGTTTTGAATAGCCCATTTCAATTTGACGTGCTGAAGATACATTGGGACCTGGTATTTATTTTGGATCGAAGGTTGTCGAATAAACGAGGGCCGACCGTATGTATATTAACAAATTTGCTTTTGAATCCTGACATAGATCAGATTTTCTGACATTCACATGGAATATATAATTGTAAGAAATCTACATGCTCCCAGTAGCCTGGACTTAGCTAATTTAAGATCAAAACATCAAGGACTCGACACATGAAATCCTTACCTTCACAAAATCACAAATAGTAGGAATCTACATATTGTAAATTTGTTGTCGGGTACGCTCTATGATCTGTCTGTTGCGTAGAAATGGGCGGTGACAGGTTCCTACACTAAGAGATTCCGATGAAACTTTGTGAACATACATCATGAAGTGTCACTTTGCATCACTTATTTTTTGTCAAGGTCGTACCTAACATTGCAGAGTCACTGACTTCCTTTGACATGAAGAATTGCGGGGGAGGGGGTGGGTGGTGTATTTTTCTCTTTCATTGATACCTCTAGTTCTCAACAGTACTTCTATTCAATGTTCACTTGGAAAGATATGACGTACATACCTTTGTTCGTAAAAAGTTCATGCACACTTATTCGGTAGATTACATGATTTTTAAGACATGCTGCACTTCTATTCAATTTAGTGTAACTTCACCTGTTATGACTGTGTTGTCTTGCCACTTGTATATTAGTGATAGTCTTTTTTGTGACAAATTTATGCAGATGTTTTGTATTAAATCGACTTTCATTATACAAAAGCCAGCCAGTCACTTCTATTTTATTAAATATGTAATTATACATTACATATAATGGCTGGGTATGAATTTTTCCCAAGTGCAACAAAGTGATCATTTGTTCCATTAGAGCAGAAACCACTTGAGTGATGTTACAGTCTTAATGACACGCCTCTCATTTACTACAAGTAGATCTCTGCTTTTTTCATGTTGCATTTTGTAAAATTGCATGTAAATGGTGTAAAACCTGCAAGTAATTTGGTTTAAGATGTTTGTTTCGAACAATTAAGTTTGATAATCGCAAACATGTAGTTCTGCTTAAATATTTTTCCATAATTTTGATGAAGGGTTTTGCCTGAAGGGTCGATAAAGAGCAGATTACTGAAGAGTTCATTAGCCCTACTTGGATAAATGTAATAAGAGTAATTAAGTTTTTTAAGTTACTCTATAACAACTGTCACATGATTCTACAGAGTTACGCCCCTTTGTTTTTTTGTGCAATTACCTCCCTTTATCCCATAATTGCATTGCCAACGGTATCATTCTGAATATTGTTGAATTGATAAGAATAACAAACTGTTATAAATTAAGTCTCACCATTCAACCTTCTTGATCTAAAATAGTGTAATAGATGCCATCATGAGTCTTGATTTATTTCTGACAATGTTAAGTGTCTTACAGCATGTTTGGCAGAAACAAAGCAAGATGTTAATATCAATAGCATGGCAATTACTTCCTACTTGGTATGTCGTTAAAAAGTCTTTGTTGAATATTACATTTCAATATTCATTACCGTCATTGTTGTGTTAATAATTTTCAGTTTCCGAATAGTGATTTCACACTGTTTATGATAACTGCCTACTAATGGTTTGAATTATAGGCTTCGGATTGGTATTTATTAGTAACATTTTGCGTGTTATCATGGAATTTCTTGTTCATATAAAAGAATTTATGATGGATAAGGATCTTATTTTTATTCAGACTGTAACTCAGCATTCGTCCCAGTTTGACACTTGTGCGTCATGCAAGGCAGTAAATATATATATGGGGGAAATTAACTGTTACAATGTCTTCTATTCAGAGTAAGGATTTTTCCTTTGTTATACAAAATTTCTATGGCGATTTTCATGCAAAATTTGTAATGCCGTATTAATCTATCCAACACTACTACAATTCTCCATCACTGCAGATCATTTGGTGTTGTTTTTATCACAAAAGATCGAAGTATTGCTTATGAGTATATGATATATTACCAGGCAGTGTATGTTGTTTTATACCACTGAATCTAACCACAACTGAAGTAACGTATGTCTTGTTGTTGTTGTTTTAGGTAAGGTCATTGTTGTTTTATTGTAATTGTTGTATCGACAGCTTGAAATTTCAAACTTATAATTTCGGATCTTTTCATATGAATAATGAGTTCATATTGAATCAATTACTCTAATTACTTATGGATAGTACTTAATTGTTTTCTCTGAATCAACCTGGACAGAATTGATCGATGATTGACTTCCTAAAACAGGCCCAACTCCGCCTAAACTTGGTTCAAAATATTCTGGAGTCTGAGAATTATGTATACTACTGGATGCTTTTAGCTAGGAATGGGTTTCATTTTATGTCCCAGTAGGTTCCCGGCACATAAAACATGTCGTTTGAATTCCAAGCATGAATTTTATTGCAGTTCCATTTCATATGATTAGTTGCTCTAATCCTCTGCATAATTGTTCGGCATGTTTTACACTGTTTAAAACCCTGGCTGCTAGCAGGATCGTGTTTACTGAATTAATATATAACATGAGGACAGATTTCTATGGGTTAAAGCGAAACAAGTCTATCTGATTCTTTATGTACTTCAGATAGACTTAAGATCTATCTCTAATCATTGATAAGTTTGACTTTCACACCTTGAGATCTATCTCTATTCATTGATAAGTTTGACTTTCACACCTTGAGATATATCTCTAATCATTGATAAGTTTGATTTTCACACCTTGAGATCTATCTCTAATCATTGATAAGTTTGAATTTCACACCTTGAGATCTATCTCTAATCGTTGATAAGTTTGAATTTCACACCTCGAGATCTATCTCTAATCATTGATAAGTTTGACTTTCACACCTCGAGATCTATCTCTAATCGTTGATAAGTTTGACTTTCACACCTTGAGATCTATCTCTAATCGTTGATAAGTTTGACTTTCACACCTCGAGATCTATCTCTAATCGTTGATAAGTTTGAATTTCACACCTTGAGATCTATCTCTAATCGGTGATAAGTTTGAATTTCACACCTCGAGATCTATCTCTAATCATTGATAAGTTTGAATTTCACACCTCGAGATCTATCTCTAATCGTTGATAAGTTTGAATTTCACACCTCGAGATCTATCTCTAATCATTGATAAGTTTGACTTTCACACCTTTAGATCTATCTCTAATCATTTATAAGTTTGGGTTTCACACCTTGAGATCCATCTCTAATCATTGATAAGTTAATTAATATCAGCATTGTGTCCTCTCGGGACAGTGAAGTTATGTGTATTCTTCCTGTCTCGTTTTATGGAAATTGCTGCAGTGTTTTCACCGGAGGCAATGCATAGCTATGGCTGACAAGCTAATTTTTCACCCAATTCTGTAATTAATTACAGAAGTACTGAATTACTTAGTGAAGGGCATGAAAAAGTAGGACATTGTATGCTGGTGTTCTATTGTGAGCTATGAAAATGTGAAGCTGGCTTCCGTGCCACGTCTACTGACTGTACCTAACTGAAATGGTCCTTTTCACCTACATATCAATGCCACTTTAGCAAATCGTGTCGATATCAGCTGCATACTAGAAACACCTATGTTTACAACTTGTTAGAATATTGTCGGAAATGGCGATTATAATTCTTGTATGGAAATATAGGCTGTATATTCACTGAATAATGGCCAGCTACGTCCGGATGTTCGTAAGGCACTACTTTCGGAAATACCATTCAAATATGTAAACAATATGGCAGCGTGAACGCTGGAGTGCTGATGAAACATGATTAGAATCACATATTTAAGCTATATGAAGACTGAAATATGTGAGTTTGTAACAAGAAATGACAACGATAACCCATTTCTTACGTGAATTTATCGAAGTTATTGAAGTTATATCCATTTTACGAGAACTATTTTTTGACAGCACAAAATGTTGAATTTTGCCACATAATGCTCCGTCTGACATACACTAGAGGATGTTCGTAGAGTAACGAGTTGGTACGGAAATATCAGAGAGCTGACGAGAATGTGAATATTGGTGCCTTTTATTGGAACCAAGTGTAAAAATTCACCATTTGAACAAATTAAAGACAGATATTGTTGGAGTTGATGATTAAGACAGATATTGTTGGAGTTGATGATTATACGTATTTCGGCAATCTTATTTGATTGTTTAATTAGCTAGTAGATGTCTAATTGGTAGAAAGAATTCTAAGTAGAGTATTATTGGACTTACCATAAACAAAAAGACATGATAATATTCATCTGTAATTGATTATACCTAATTTGCAAATTACACATTATATTGTAATATAATGTAAACATAATGTGTCTTTTGTTTTGTCACTATGTTGTTGCCCATGCCTGTGACGACCATTAAGAATAATTATCATTCCATGATAAAGTAATTAAAAAAATGTAGCTTTTTAGATGGTCATAAGTCTGGTCCTAATCATTATGTATTATGATTTATGATGATTTCTGTATCGGATGTTTGGCTCAACAATGTACCTATAATGGAGTGAATTAAGTGCATTATGCTAAACAGACGAAACAGCCTCATTATCAAAACTTACAATAGTTTTGCGCATTGTACGTTTTTCTTAGGTTTGTGCTAACTAATACACATTTTTCTGTTTTCTTACATGACAAAATATGATAATGACTTGAACACTTGCTTTTGTTTTTTTCTCAGTGTCAACATTCTTATGATTAGAATGCAGTAAATCAAAGCTATGTTACGCTATGACAACTATGGGTGTGCATGGTTTCGTAGCTCTTAATGTTAAAAAGCTTTGTTATCTGTAAGTTATAGCGGTTCTTTACGTATCTTGTAGTGCAGCCCACACACAGGCAATCATTCACAAGAGGAATCCAGGGTATTATTGCACCCGTATTACAGGATAAGTGCACCCTAGTGACAGTCTAACTTGCGTTTGTCGTTACCAATCATTGCTTGTATCAAAGTAATTGTCCTTCACAGTCAGGCGCTGAGACTGATGTCTGTGAATCATTATTTGCTTCGTTACATTTTAATGTGAACATCCTATAGTATCTTCAGTTTAGAAATTATGCATTGTTGTGAGAAAATAAATAGATGTACCGGTACTAGTTGCCGCAGATGCTTGCAGAGTGGCACCTGAGCACGTTAGATGTTAGCGTTTTCTGTTTCTTACTGAAATACAGATGATTTTACATAACGAGGATTCAACGCAAGAATTTTTATTTCGTAAAAACGAATTATGTTTTATAAAAAAGAATTATTATTTCGTAAAAACAACTTATTTTTTTGTAAATATGAATTATTATTTCGTAAATACGAATGGCAGTGTACTCGGGTGAGCGATATAGGGCCAACATTGGCTCTTGTTTGTACTTATGTTTTATGAGTGTTTTTATTTGTTCCATTGAGTCCATACAGGTCACCACACGGTTGTTACATAATGGCTATATCTACCTTTATCTGTGTCAGTACATTACCAACTGGGTAATTAGAACTTGGGTCATGATCCAGTGTGATTTGGAATTTTAGGGGCATATAACAGTCAGGAACATTTCATCTGAACACGGCCAGTTGTGTTAGGAACAATAAATACAGTCGGTCCTCGGTTATTTGGCAACCTTCTATCCAAATACTCGGGGTAATCATCCAAAATAAATGTCTTATATCTTACACATGTTTGATGCATAAGGACGCCTTTAAAAATGGTTTGCTTGGCATTATACCCTACCCAGCAAAATGTTGGTGGCTAGGTAGGTTGGTAATAATTTTTTTATTTAATTATTTTTTATAGTCCAACTTATGTTAACCATTATTTTTTGAGTAGGAGCCCTTTTCATAGGTAGGAAGGGTTAATTTGCAAACAAATAAATTTAAATTAATTGGCCTGATCTTAAAAAATATAAGTCTTTGGTTTCTTAAATTGTAATAACATTTCAATTTCTCGGTGTGAGATTCTTGTGTTGTGTTCTGCTCTTAATTGCTAGATAATTTCCTTTTGGAAAAACTATAGGTCTGTCTATTATTTTGTTAATTTGTTTGTTTTTCTTACCTGATAAGTAGTTAATTCAACGGAATGATATACTTTGAAACCGTATGCCCTTAGTTTATACCATTTTATTTTTTTTGCTTTGTTCTCCTACAGTGATATACTTTAATACTATCAAATGTACACATTTCTCTTTGCTATTTGTTGAAAAAATTCTTGTCTAATTGAGTTGATGGCTAATAAAAGGGAATCGTGTTTAACAAAGATTTGTGTTTCGAAATAGTTTGTCTTTGGGGCAAACATGTTAAGTGCGCAAGTATCAAAAACTTCGGACCATCAGTGAGTTTCTCTTTTTGATTGTTTTACCTTGGCTCCGAAATGATCCACAAATGAGTACGACTTCCGTAAATTGACATTCCTAGACCATGCGGGAGTTTTAGCTTCAAATGATTATAGGTATTTTGATGGTTGCCGTTTAGATACATTGTCAGTTTTTATGTAAAAGAAACTATTTCCCAATTCGTTAATGAATCTGCTATATTGACATTTAATCTTGAACTTGGTTTAGTGACTATTCATGTTACAGCTGAAACTAAATGATTGGAATTTTACGAATGACTTTAAAGGGTTTCTTAAGTAATCCCCTCTGATTTTCGGTAATTCCACTAATTATAGTGCAAAATTAAGAGACAGCATTCTTTTAGTTCTGAATTTCCACTGTCTATATTGAAATGGTTATCTTCAAACAAAAACCTAATTATGTGGATTTGATCAGCATGTTTTGAAGAGTACCCACCTATATGTGTAATTGCCCGTTGTATACCAGCCTCGTGATTAGTAGTTTCGTATACCCAATCTTGATACAAACATTTGTATTGATATGTGTCTCATCCAATTTAATGATGAACATAATTGGCAGGCGTAAAGTCTTTCAATGGGGTGTCTGATTTGAAAAATGGAACAATTTCTCGATACATGACCTTATATGGTCTTCTAGAGTCACTGTAGATGTTCAGCATTTGCCTATATTGGGTCAGATCTTGCACTGTTAACCAGATTTTGTAAGTTACATATGGTGTGAAAGTCAACAAAAGTTCATTTAATATCTGTTCTATTATGTATCTCATTACAAACCTATTGGCTGTAGGGTAAAGGCATAAGTCATACTTCTAATTGGATACATAAAAGTGAGTGAGGCTTGTACTGAAAAGACCTGCATGTATATATAAAACAGAGGTGCATTTTTAGAGGTAGGGGAAGTAAGCGAGAAAAATTAACTGAGGTAGAAAAGATAGCTGTCTAAAAGACGCTTGACCACTTCGCTAGCTACATAATGGCATCCATCAGAGCAGACGACATTGTTCGGCATGGATGCCATTTTGTTAAGCAAAGCTAGCACTGTCAGATCCTGTTACCTATCTTAAGATGGGGACTGTAGTCTTTCCTACATTTAAGAAATGGCACCGCTACTCTCCCTATATAGCGCTAGGTAGATTCTTATTTTTCCTACCTCTAAAAAGGCGCCATCTTTAGTACTAACTTGTCCTTACACAAGCAGCTGACAACTTCTCCTCATGAATCAGAGGTGATGGACAAACGATTGCACCCAAATGTCACAGGAAGACATGACCTGCTCTCACTACATGTACTGAGCTAGCAGGGGCGGGGTTTACAAGTGACACTAGTCTATTAGCATACAAATAAAGAAGCGGTGAAGCTTGTTTCGCCGTCGGTCTTTGATTTATTTACACGAAAAAAATCAACCAATTTGTAACTCCTATGTAAGAGCTTTGGTATATAACAGCGCTTGTCTTCAAATGTTTTGGGTAGATAACACCTTCATTAACATATATGCCGACATTAGTTTCACCCAGATCTTGATTGTGTCTGAGATACTGACAATTTTTGTGACAGTTATGTGATAGTTGTCATTTCAATCAGATATCTGGAAGTTGCCACTGCTTTATAGTGACGTGTATAGCTTTTGCTGCAAAGTACTCGGGTACTTTTGCACGTTTCATGTTATTGTTGTCCGTCTAAGTTTGCTTGGGATTCTTTCCGAAGTACTAGTCAGCAAATTGGGCTGCGGTCTTACTTATTACCTGTTGTTTATAAATATATATTGGTTGTCGAAAAGTTGTATGGTTTTATTTTGATGCATTGATGACTTGAGTTGAATACTCAACTTGCAAAGTATCATACTGACAAGTACATAGTGTTAGTAAATGGTTTGTCTTTGCATCAGGGAAATGCCTGATTACCTTCCGTTTTCACCCTTCGAGGTACAATCGGGCATAAAATATATTTTCAGTTTTTTGTTTTCTCTTTTCAGATGTTTACAAAAGTCATCCAAGTCCACTCCATTCCTCTACTTCAGGATTTCCTTTCATGTCCGAGTCAGATTCTGGGACGTCGTCAACCACACCCCCATCATCACCTTTACGATTTAAAAGTAAAAAAGGTGAGTTTTACCCAAAAATAAGAAAGTTGCTAGCAGCCCCTATAGTGGTTGGCATTGACAGATATTCTTCAGTGTTCTTCAAATAAAAGCTTATAGGTCTAGTATACAAATTTTGAAATAAAGTCATGTTTTGAGGAACATGAAAAATCGGTCAATGGGGCTACCGGGATTCGAACCCGGGTCTAAGGATTGCAGGTCCATTATGCTAATAACCCTGCATTATAGACTCAATTACAAACAAAAATTTGAATTTTTGTAAAGCAAACATGCTGTCTTGCGGACAAGTGGCCTTATATTAATCTTTTACATTAAATTTACAACATTTTGATAATGCTATGGTTATCTTGTTCTTGATATACGGCTTGATAGACTGTAAGTTTTAACAACTTAATTACATAAGGAAAACATAATGAGTATTAAACAATTGCATTACGACTGGTTTTTAAGTTAGGTAAGTTTCTACATGAACGATTCACTAAGGATAGTTCGTCTGGTGGTATACACCTCACGTGATCTTGCACTTAACTTGAATCCTCGTTAATCATAATCTCGTTTGTACATGTTGATGTATGAATTTGTGCATGACAGATTTTTCTGTGCTTACTCCACACATCTGGCGCAATATTCATGTAGACATGGAATTGAAAACAGTGATAAGAGACTAGTTCCCAGAATGTAGAGTCATGCAGCATGACAAAATAGTATCCTGTGTGTGTGTACGTGTGTACTATATTCAGGAAGTGTAATTCCACGCAAGCTTCTAGACTTGTTTTCTCTGCGCATATTTGTCTGTGGTTTTTGCGAAGAACTTGATGTCAAACGCAATATAACATCATCTCGCTGTGTTTTTTCTTCTTAATACGTTTTATTACAGCCTAATGTTTGCTTAAACGTCTCCTTTGTTTCATAAACAAAAACATAAGTCGCACTATTGTTCTCATTTTCGTCAAGATGTAGGGTATATATATATAACCCTGTGGTTTCTAAAAGCAGGTCTTTTTGCTCATATGTCTTCAATAGTATAATGACATTAAACTCTCCTCTCGGCCCCAGCGTGCCAGTTCACAACTTGGAACGTTTTGTTGAACTCTCTACTATTTGTAGGTAATTTCTTGACTATTTTCTTTCTCGTATTCTGTTGCTTGATGGAGTGATTATAATACCAAATATACCGGTAACTTTAAACTGTTTTTGTCCATTGTTTCCAACCGCAAAAACAAATCGTGTGCCATGGTTTTTGAAATGGTACATTAATCTTCAATACATGCCTTCATAGCTTTGTGTCTTCGCATTTTACATCAATTGCAGTTGTACAAACATGTTAACACTTGAAATTACTACTAAGTGTTTTTATGTGCTAATTGTATTTTTCACTTTTATATTAACTGGTTTATGTTTTATGCATTTTATATGATATTTTCATATATTTCGTTGAACATTTCACTTAAAGAATGGTTGAGTTAATTGGGTCTGTTGCGTGTTTCTAATTACGAAAAAAATAATTTTCATATTTCTCTGACATTTCAACTTGGTCTCAACGAGTCTTCAAAAATTGTTTAAGATAAAAAATATGCAGATCATTTTCAGTGTACTAGTTTGCACATAATGTTTTTTGACTGTAATAGATCACATACGTTGAAACTGAGATGTGACCTTCTTGATTCGTGTTATTAAATCGCGAGGTTTTTGTTGGTCAATTCATGTAAGTCCAATTGGTCACCATGGCACTTTACAGTGTTAGCTCAAATAGATTCAAATTAACGTAAATATGATCGTCAATTGCTATTTTCTGGTCCAATATTTCACTTCAATAATGTTGTAAATTTCTCTTGTTTCAAATCTAGTATATGTTGTTTGCAATTATGTAAATACAGTTGCTAGTGCTTTTCTGTTTCTGCCAGTCTTTAGTACAGGCGGTGTATAATTAACTTCCGTATCAAATGACTTTGACAAGATTCACTAGATCTGTTGCGATGCTGAGAATTAATGTTCGTCTTTACTCGCTTAAACGTTTAGTGTCAGACACAGCACTGCTCAGTGTGATGTAAACCGACAATCTAATGGTGTTTGTCGCATTTCACTCGACAGAATTCGACAGAATTTGTGGATTTTCCCCCGACAGGGTTTAGAATGACTTTGATTATTGCTTGTCAGATCTAACATATGCATGTGTCTGAATGCAGACCTAACATGAAGAATTCAGATGTTTCCGTTATCTTTATCTTATTAATTATAAACGTGCAATAAAACACTCTATCACCCTTTGATAACCGATGTAACAACTGGTTGTTCGTCACTCCGATACTGTGTCGACATCGTGTGTTATACTGAGTTAATGACTGCAAGGACATTCGTTAAGACTTGTAAATGTATTTGTGAAAAACACCTCATGTGCCAACAGACATGTAGTTGTGATGACTTACATTTTTTAGTCCCTGTTATATAACTTCCCATCTGCTTTTAAAGGTATGTAGTCCTATTTTTTATGTAAAATATGCTTAGTCATAAATATGAGATATTTGGCGGTATTACATTGCCTTCATACAGATCGATGTACTCTACAGCACTGCAGTGACATTTTTCCTTATATACTTCACAAAACCACTGATTCAAGTGTCCGATATGAGTATTTTCTTTCCTGACTTACGCGCCGAATTAGCGTAAGCATTAAAAATACATGTATCAGACTCAAGTTTGACAGTTCCAGGAAACTTTTAAGAAAGTTAATAAGGCAATGTTTTACAGTACATCTATATGAAGGCATTAACATGCCATTTTCTCAAAATTATCACTGAGCATATTTTGATCGAAAATAAGTCAATCTACCTTTAATATCAGAACATATACATGTTTTAGCTGGGGACTACACAACACAGAAACTGCATATCGTGCTGTGATGACTGTTTTAAAAATTCAAGGTTTAATAACAATTACCCTTTCTTTTGGTTGAATTGTCTTGAACACTTTGTTGATATTTAACAGGAGTTCTGTTAATTCTGGATCACCCCTTGTGTATCAATGTGATGTTTGATAATTCATCTTGCATTGAGTATGAACCTATTAAATGCATAGGTGTTTGTAACTCTTGTAATCAAATAATCATTAATAATTTGTTAACTGAAGGTTTTTCTTTTACTATTTCAGGTCGAAAACCAAAGTTACCAGAATATCATCAACAACTCAATCAACCAAAACGAAAAAGGGAAAGTAAGTATAAAAATTATAAAAAAGATATTCAATTTGCATGTCAGTGGGTGGGGTAAAAATTTCTCTGTCCTGACTGCTTCAATTTTGTTTGACTTTGCTGTCCCAGCATAAAAGACCTAATGGCCCTCTAGTTCCTGTATATTTACCCCAGATCAAATACCATCGTGTCCGGCTGTTTCCTTTGCATTTCATTTCATGCCTTTAGCTGTGTTCATGGGTAGTAATCGACTGTGCAATGGAAATGGAGAAGTCCATGATTTTAATGCAACTATGTTGCAGGCGATCAACAAAGGCTTTATATATCAATATCTGTCTAGTCTGTATAGAGCCTCTCATCTGTGTGTAAAATGTCTCATTTTTTTTCCCATTTTATTAGAAATGACCGACTTCTCATTTACTATGGACCTTGATTTTTTCATCGGAGATATGATCAAGATTTTATGAAAGTTTTGTTTAATATTGATAGAACGTTTTGACTCAAAGTTCACCTACGACGATATTAGTTTCTTGAATGTCAGCATTACTAGTTATTAGACAAAAGGTTCCTCTCGAGAAAGGATTTTAATAATGTTTTTTGATGGTAGTTATTACAATAATATGTTCTGTATATTATGTGAGGTTACTGGTATATTGGAGTTCTTTGAAATTTTACATTGAAAGAATCTTTTCCATATATTTTCTTTCATGTTTATGAAATTGAAATTTTCTCGATTTCCTGGAGATCCTTTGCGTTAAGGGAAAAGGTGAAATGTACCTCGTAAGTGATTATTTTAAGCGACATGTTGTTTCAAAAGTTTATAAGGTCTCTGTGTTGTTTTTTAGATAATGGAAGTTATTTTTGTACATCGAAATGTTTGTTAAACAATAATTCTGTTGATTCTTGTCTTAAGTGTCAAGTTAGGGAGGTTCTGATAATCAATATTCTAATACAGTTGGACCTCGTTTCATCAACATCCTTCTATCCGAATACTTGGTATCATCCGAAAAAATATCAGGTCCCGATGTATCTTCATAGGCACGTCATCGAAAATGGGCTATTCCAAACCATGTATTATTCGAAATAACATTTAAGACTCGAAAGAACGAGGTCCAACTGTATATACCTTTCCGGCTGTTTGAAACAATGAGCGTTTTAGAATACTTATTGATCGTAGTTTATTAAATGCTGGAATACAAAAAGCAAATGCAAAATTTTTGATCAATGTTTTATGAGTACACAACAAATTCTCATGCTATATCGGAGAAATGAGCACTATGTATCAGTTGAGGACGTGGTTTGTGGGAATTCGTTTAAGAGCTTTCTTAAATTAAATCTCCACTGATCTAAACGGGTTTTCATTTAATTTTAAAGTGCAAAAACTGTTATATCACATTGTAGCATACTTTCAGTGCTATGATGTACAAATACAATATAACTCAAATGTAAACATCTTTCTATATATAGGGCACTTCATTTTCTTACTACTGTGATATATCTGGAAGATGGTCAATGTAACCTGTTAAAGTCATATATCTTCCCTTGCTTCGATGAAAAATGTCTTGAATCGTGAACCATGGCCTGCGGTCTGCTTTGTCGGCATGAATTTATTAGTGAATACGTACATATTTAGTAGTGAAATCGAAACCAGTCTATCTGCTTGTGAAATTATGAAGATAGACTATTTTCGCTTTTGCCCTTCTATCTATTGCCTATAAATTAACTGAGTCTGTTGTGTATGATATATTTACTAGAAATTGCTCACATTTTTAGCCAGTGTACTATATGTCATATTGTAAGGTATAGTTTTAAGAGATCTTTTATGACATATTAAATCCAGTCTTGTCCATGAAGTGTCATCACCGAAACATGCTTTTAATATTTACAGTTGTTTACTATGGAATGACTCAGTGTAGTAAGAGTAAAGCCTCAGTAATAAGACCACTTTGTATTGAGGTGGTCTTAATATTGGGGTTGAATGAAGAGCAAAACAGTGAAAATGGTCTTGAACATTGTCTTCTTAATTTTGAGGTGGTCACATTATTGAGGTGGCTTTTTAGTGGGGTTTAACTGTATATACTGTCAGTTATGTCCCTTTATCTGACATGGAGATGACATGACTAAGATACAATACTCGATCATGCAAGTATTGTGGTTACCAGACTGGACATAAACCTATCATACTTAAGTTCATTCAACTGGTTTTCTACTCTGATGATAGTTTTTCTTGTATTTGACTTTATGTTTACATGTACAGTCAACCCTGTCTGTAAAGACCACCCATGGGAACAGCAAAATGTGGTCTTTGTTTACAGGTGGTCACTATTAACAGATTAAATATCATTGAAAATGGTCTGATGGGAGATAAAATTGGTGGTCTTTGCAGACAGGTTTTGCTACAGTGGTCTTTGTTTGCAGGTGGTCTTTAACACAGGTTTGACTGTATACTGATTTATTTCAGCTCTATTGCGATTACATTTTATTTGAGTCACTTTCCATTTACTTTCTGAGCACCCAGTACACCGGTACTCACTGGTGTTGTATAAGGAGGTGAGGTTATGACCTGTGTGGGCTCGAACGTATGACCTCCAGATTTAGGGGCTGCAACCTTATTTCCATCATTACAGCTCCCTAATGTTCTTTGTTGTTTTTTTCAGGTAGTACAACATATTTATGGGAGTTTCTCCTGCAATTGCTTCAAAACAGAGAAACATGTCCCCGCTATATAAAATGGACAAACAGGGAGAAGGGAATATTCAAGCTTGTCGACTCAAAGGCTGTATCAAAACTATGGGGTCTACACAAGAACAAGCCAGATATGAACTACGAAACCATGGGTAGAGCTTTAAGGTATGCCACATGTGTTGCGTGTTTCTTGTAATTGGCTATACGTGCGGCCATGGAATTGTTCTGCTGATGTGAAGTTTGTTCTATTCCCGAATATTCAAGTGGAACAATAATGACATTTTTATGTTAATTTTATCTTTCAAATGTTTTGAAATATTTCAATAAGGCACTTTTTTAAAAAAATACTAAAAATCTGTGATTGAATTTTTTTTCTGTTTCTGACATTAATTCAAGGGTTTCTGTCTGTCATTGTCATTGTATGTATGTAACTTTTGATACATGAATAGTTAAATTATTAGTGACAAATTGATTCCACACTAACTTTAATAAGTGTGCTTCCTATTTCTGTTTCGTGTTTTACATCATTTTGACCGTAGATTGACGTCTTGTGTAAGGGGATGTTGCTTCATCAAATGGCTCATTAAGTCATTCTAAGCAGACAGCAGTCTTGAATTATTGTTCTCAAACACATGACATACTTTTGTAGCACAAGATTCTCACGAAATAGTTCATATTATATAGGTCGTTTTCTTCATTTTTCAAATTTCTGTCTGTGAATTTTTCTAGGATTTTTTTAAACAACCCTGCAAACTAAAGTACACAGCTGGCAGCCATCTTGGATTTTCTCAAAAACTTATGGAGCAAACTACTTCTATAGTTGTTTGAGGATTTTCATGAAACTTCACTCAGACAATCTACATGACGAGTTTATGTGTGTGACATTCTTTTTTTCAAACTTGTTCAAGGCAGCCGACTAGTAGTTATCTTGGTTTTTTTTTCAATCCCTTTGTGCCGGTCATGTGTACACTTTGACAGATGTTCGGGAGTCCATTGAAATAGAGACTTAGGTAGATTTATCCTCACTCCAAATGGTATTGCATGGTTATTCATGACCTTTAGTAATAGCCTACACCGCCTTTGTCAAATATATGTCTGACAAAGTGGCATTGCAGGGGTATTAATCACCTCCAATGATAGCTCTAGTTAACGTCTGACGTGAAATATAATTTAATACCCAATCTCACAAATTATACATGACCTACTCATCTATTGCTGGTACATAGACTTCTACATTACCATTCACCTATTTCTAGTACATAGGAAATGTGAAGTTAACACCTCACTTGTATCAAGCAGATTATTTATTAGCCAAGTACAGCTATTATACTTGTGCCACTAATTTATAAGTTGGCAGTTCAAAGTTGAGCATTTACATCATTATTCTTAATGTCAAGTTTTAGCCAATTCGCATTTCGTACAATTACATACGTTATGTAGTTACATATAAAATTTGACCACAGTTAACACCTGTGAAACATTTTTAAACATGTTTAATTGCTACTCATTATCATTTTAAATTACACTACTTCCTGTCTATTTATAGACGTTAATGAATTTTATGAAGTTTTTCGTTCATATACTGCCTATGTTTTGGCGTTTTTTCCTATTAAATTATCAGAAATGATGGAAGCGAAATGTACATCTCATGTTTACTTGCCATCTGAAGTTATCTAACTTATTATTTTGTCAACATCGTTAATTTGTCATTTGAGTGCTTATTATTTTTTTATTACACCATGATGGTCTACTTTCTATAGTACTAAACCTGCCAAGTAATTAATTCTTATGACAATATAAATAAAATATAGGGACAATTAATTAATCAACCTAGTTTAAAACATGTGTGTCTTTAGGTGTAGAACAAGTGTATACAGTCAACCCTCACTAGTAAGACCACCTTCGGGACCCTTGAAAACTGGTCTTATTATTGAGGTTGAAAATATAGCGCAAAATAGGGAAAATGGACTCGAAAATTGTGTTCTTAATTTTAAGGTGGTCTTATTATTGAGGTGGTCTTTAAGTGAGGTTCGACTATATCTGAATGAACATCATTTCATCTTTTCAAAGAAAGTCAATATTGTACTTGTTGTATCTAATGTTTCAACGTCATCAAGTCAATAGATGGAAGATGATCTGTTTCTTCTAGACATCGATGTTGACCGAATTATTGTGTCATGTCAATGTTATCGCAAAAGTACAATACAAGAGTTTAGATAGATCGCAAAAGTACAATACAAGAGTTTAGATAGATCGCAAAAGTACAATACAAGAGTTTAGATAGATCGCAAAAGTACAATACAAGAGTATCTACGGTTAAGATTGTTCTTTTTACTGCTCGAAAATTAGAAAGAGTTGTTTAGACGGAAACGCTGAAACCTTTTCCGTTAAGCCTTTTAAACGTTTCCTCATGTATTTATATCTTGTCTCTTTTGATATCGATCTCTGTACTGACTTTAATCGTAACCATAACTTCAGTTGCATAAATTCGTTCATTTAGCTGGGTTCAGCCAAAATATCTAGCTAGCCTCATTCTTTTTGAACTTACCAATGTCTTCTCTTGTGTTTGCAGATATTACTACGCCCGTGGGATCTTAAACAAGGTAGATGGACAACGTTTGGTGTATCAGTTTGCTGAAGTCCCGAAACAGATCATCGAAATAGACTGCACAAATGCATAGCAGAAACTGTTTTGATATAAAATCTCAACTAAGCAATGTGTGATATATGTGTTACGTGCACAGATACCAGGATCACATGTCTGGTTCATGTGATCATATTGTTCATGTGATATCAGATGATTTGTGGGAAAAATAAATTTGGTCAGGTTTAATAATTCCTAGTCAAATTGTCAATCTCAGCTCTTACCCTGAAAAACCTTAAGAGTGGCAAGGCAAGTTACGGAAGACTTGTGGAAGTAAGGGGAGAGAATTAGATGACACTGATTTCTACAATGACGGAGTTATCCCACATCCAGAGATCCAGTCTAGAATCAAAAAGATGGCTGGAAAAAATGAGTGTGCCAGTCCATTTTGAACGGTGCTTTGGAGGTGTCTGAAGTAGACTGTATAGATAGACTTTAATGTCTACTTCATTACTCGATGGAGATGAGAAACAAAATATGAAGTTGTTTGTGGGATGGTTTTGTTGCCATATCTGATAATTGCTTTGTGTTTTAATGTTAGATGACAATATGATGCCGGAATGCAAAACATCCACTTTTTTACCAGTGATCTTCTGTATGTAGGCGTTAGAAAACAGAAATGTCAGGGAATAACATAGTGTTTATGGTAGCAATGGTTGGTTTGTTTTTGTTGAAAAAAAATTCATGGCTATTTTTGTAATGTGTTTAATAACCCCATTGTTTATAATATTGTATTATGTTCATATGTACCGCAAGTGCTGTGCTAGATATAAGCATTCTTTGTAACCATGTTGTGTATAAAATAAGAGACAAATTGAGACATTTTTCTGACATTGTTCAAAATCATTTGCCTCAAACTTGAGTATTACGGATGTTGAAAAATGCTCACTATATGTGCCATGTGTTTTAATTAGATTTTACTATACTATTTCACTTGTCGTTATTTCACAGTACTCCTCAGCAGCTTGTTAGTTGATGTACATTTGCTGAAAGTAAGATAGAAAGAAACTCAATATCTAAATTCTTACTCGAAAGATCAGTCATGCTTATTACAATGGTTGGTGATGAATCAAATTTCCTGCATTTAAAATATAAAGTATTTTGCTCTTCAATTACGTATAAATTCATATAAAAAATGCAAATGTGCTAGCAAGCTGTCTTGAAGGACTAAAATGGATGACATATCAGAATGATTGTGTCTTTAATATTCATGATAATTTTAATTGAATTTGTCATGAAGATGGCGGAAGCTGATTATGATCATAACTGTTAACGTATCAGGATGCTGGCTAGCCAGTCACTTACATGTATAGTGGCTTTAATCTTCAGTTCTATCTGTGACATTTTAAAAGTTTGATATTTATTCAGATTTTTTAAATGTCTTGTGAATCGAAGGTTGATTTAAGTCAGTTTTGTTAAAAAAAACATGCAGTCGCCTGTGGCCGAGTAGTTAAGGCATCTGCCTTGGGAGTGGGAGGTCGAAGGTTCGAATCCCGATGGGGTCTGTTCTGATGTGGCCGTCGGTAAGCCACCATCTAGTTAAATAATGGTTACCATGCGCCTACCTGCCTGGTATTACAGGATAGTAATCAGGAAGTAAATGTGCTCAGAAAGTAGGTGTCTCATAAGTCAGAAATAGGTGGCCCTTTAAATAGGGGTGACACTATAATATATAAACACTTTTGGCTGTATGTAAATCTTGTCAGTCCTAAAGTGTAATTCAATGTATTTGTAAGATCATTACATTTAGGCGATTGTTTTAACCAATTTGAAGCAAACTAGATTCACTGAATATTAAGATAAAATGCTCACTGCGCTTTAAATTGTTAGAGAATTTGTTTAAGACATACTTTAGTTGATAATTAATTAGTGAATCTCTGAAGAGTTTCGTCTTTAAAATTACACGCAAGTATTTGATTTGTTCTATATCCTGATACGACTTCTGTTATTGATGTTAATTCATTTTGTTGTTATACTGTATACCAAACATGTCAGCAACTTTGTTATGTGTGATATTTTACTGAAGGACCCATATACCCCACCCACATTCCATGCCAAGGGCAAAACACGTTGCTCACCACTTTACTTTATTCCAAGTTCGTTAATTAATACACTAGAAGCACTGACCAGTTTTTCCATTTATGATTTCTGCCCTCAGGTTTTCGACGAAAGAAATTAAATGTGTTTCGTCACGATGCATGTCTGTTTTAATTATAACATTCTTGTTCATTATCTCAAGGTCTTTGTGAAGTTTAGTGTATGTATACTATGTACATTTAAATACGCACAATGTAGGATTTCTAAATTTTCATTGACTGACTTTTTAGGATACAAGAAAAAGAATTAACACAATATTGCACGTGTATGCAACATGTTTGCTAAATTTCATTACAAATGACACGTATTTGCATAAAAAATGAGTTTCAAAAGTAATAAAATGGAATTTAATAAAATATGGTTGATAAAAAATTGTGCGCTTTTAACTGTACTGAGTATATATTCACAGTCTTTCCAGTGCAGAAAGGTGACATATGTTTCATATTCTTTCATGTGACATTTACAGGCTTACATAGTCTGTATTATTGTTCAGAATGTTTATGAATTCTACATTTAAAGCCAGTAACTTCTAAATTGTGTTGCATTGACACTAGCAGTGTTACATTTCTGTACTTTTATGATGAATACAATGTGTTATCCACGTTCGTTAATCATTTTATTTTGGTTGACGCAATTTGAAGAGCGGATATATTTAGACCAATTTTTTGTTAACGTGGTTCCAGTGAAGTTATGCTTGTCACTTACAGATTATTAAATGTGCTAATTGTGTACTTAATGTTATGTACTGTAATAAAAAATATACAGTAAAACCTCAATAATAAGACCATCATTGGGACTCCTGAAAACTGGTCTTCTTATGGAGGTGGTCTTAATATGAGGTTTGAATACAGAGCAAAATAGTCAAAATGGACTTTATGTTCTTAATTCTGAGGTGGTCTTCTTATTGAGGTGGTCTTTAAGTGAGGTTTTACTGTATGTTGAAAACCTGATTTCAATGAGGTTTATAATCGCTTGTATAGTTATTGTATTCATGAATTTACTCCAAATATGCTATTCTTAACATCTCATGTCATGATTTATGGCGAAAAACCTTAGCTTTAGACAGTTCTGCATGTTTTTCTATTTATTGACTTCTTTAATGGAGAAAATGTTCATTTTCCGATTTTTTGTGATACGAGAACATTATTAAGAAATGTTTGAGCTGGTAAGAAAAATTCTGTCATTTCTTTTTGTAATTAAAGATGCCTGTGCTTTAAAATGAAGTCATTTGATACGAGAGTCTGGTGAATAAATGTGGGATGGTTAAGTATTGTTGGTTTATGGTATTGCAAAATACTTAATATATAATGGAATACAGAAAGTCTTTGATATTTAAGCAAAATTACACAACATTAACACTATTGAGCTGATGCTTTTTAAGTCAATGGATTCAATAGATGATATTTATCACGTAATATACAGCGTGGGAGTAACTATATAAAGTGCATAATTTCTCGTATTCCACGGAGATGTTATACATACGAATTAGGACTGATCATTTCATTCACAGGCACTGTCATAAACAAAAAAACGTGACAAAAAAATCTGTTGAGGATATTACCTAACAAATTCTTCATGCTGTTCAATACTGTTTGCTTAACCCAGAGAAACACTGTTTTTTTTTAGCCAATAAGCATTATGTTGCAATGACTTCATGATTATGTCCGTAAATGTCAAGACATTTCACACTATTACTACTTGTCTAGTTATTAACATTTCTAAGCAGGAGATACATTAGGAAGGCGCAGTGGTTGAGTGGTAGAGCGCCTGACTCATGATTCGAAAATTGTGAGTTTGAGCCCCACAATGAACGGGAATTGATCACAAACTTCACCATCTCTAAATTTGGCGTGAGTACTGGTTGATAGCCAGGAAGCAGTCAACACGAGTGATTAGTATAAGTTCTAAGAACATGTTTCTCAATCAATGTAAAATAAATAAGTTTGAACTATGAGATTTTTTATGCTTTGATTGTTTAAGTTTTATACAGCAAATAAACCAAAACTGATGCAATAGCAGATTCAAATATTGAAAACAATTCCAGGGACTGATTGTCATAACCTGAATCATATGCTTTTAATATACTGCTGTATAGGCTTGCAAAGATGGGACGCTCATAAACTTATACAATAAATCCTCACGTAAGGTTAGGTGAAAATAGAATCTAGCACTTATGGTCATCTTTTATGGAATTTATCAAACTTTTTGATCAAAATTATATAAATATCACCCAAGCCTCATCTTATTCCATGTTGAAAAAACTGATCTAATAAATTCAATAAATACTCATTTTAGATCCACTGTTCATTTTATAAGACAATTTTTTGTTAATGTACAGTCAATTCAGCTTATTGTTTGCCAATATTCAGTATGAATTCAGCTTGAAGATTCTCTAACATTTCACTATCTTGTTATAATTATTTTGTTATGTACATATATATGTTATATATGTAAGGACCAATGCTAAGGTTCAGTGTATGTTAAAGTTTGAATTGTACCACATTATTGTTAACTTTGACAGGGTTTGCTGTTTGTTCCCTTCTAGTGTTTCCCCTCGGCCCCCTTTCTTTGTGTCTCCTTCCTGTTTGTGCTTCACATCGTTGCCATGAGAATTTTACAAACTTCTCAAACACGCCTGTACAGTTTTACCCCTTGTCTCAATGATTCTTATCCTGATACTACATTAAGGGTCCGGACAAGTGTCCAGTTTTTGGGGGTACCTGGGTATAAATTGAGCACCTGGTATCCGACCAATTCCACAATATTACTCGGGCATGAGAATCACTGCACCGGATTTGACGCTCGCAAGGGCTGTTTGTTGGAGACAATGTAAGACATCTTAGATGCTTAAAATCCAGGAGCTTCAGCGGCCCCCTGGACCCCTTCTGATTCTAAAATTTTGCATTCTCATGCCTGATTTCTACAAGTCATATTTTGTCTGGATTTAATCAACTGACCGGATACACTGGGCACAAATTTCTACCCATCCATTCCCTATCTTCATTGTGTTTCCTTCATCGCGTCTCAACATCATTTGATTATCAAACTGACCAATGGAATATCTCCAAACTGTATACATCAGTTCCATTTTCTTTGTACATAAATTGTTTTCTCATTCCTTTCCGAAAAAAAATGACCAGTTTTACTATTCATGTACCGAGAACATATATTACATTATGTATTTATATTCTTGTTGTATATTTGTTCAGATATATACAATATTTGTAAAAAACATTTTTTGTCCATTTGTGTTGATTAATTGTCATTACATAAATCGAATTTCTGAGTATAATATTTATACATTGTTCACAATGTCTCTGTGACTGTGTATGAATACAAACTATGACCATTTACTGCTCAAATAAATAGTGCCTTCTTTTTCACAACAACTTCTTGTTAATACTCCTACTGTCTCTCACTTGTTTACCGACTGTTTCCATTTCTCAAGGAACTATATTCAATTGGATTTTATTTATATTACTGTACAGTAGATATAGTTTTCACAGTCATATTAGACTAAAGTACACAAAATTGGAGAAAATAGATTGGTAGAATTTTAGTCAGAATAAGGTTGATTTTAATAACTTGTGATTGCCACGAGTTCTTTCCCTTTATCCCTTCTAGAATTATCTCCCTCTATCCGTTCTTAAGTGTATTTATATATAGTACTGAATATAGGATACTACAGAAGGGATAAAGGGAGAGAACTGTAGAATTGATAAAGGGAAAGAACGCATGACAATCTCCTGTGGATTTTAATATGCCTGGTTAACTTGCATTTCTCGTCATCTTTATATTAGTGACACTTGTTTCTAGATATACCACAAAAATATAGTGTTCAATATTCATGGCACTTAACGATAAAAAAATGGCCAGTCATTGAATTCTCCCTCGTTTAATTAGATAATTCAGGTATTATTACATAGGTATGTCAAATACATCGCCATCGGTGAAGAATTTCATACGATTCCATACAATTCAATTCATGATTTTCCTCATTTTGTTATAAAGTTAGCTTTAATTTGTTGTATCAGTTCTTATTTCATTCTTATTGTTTTGAGTTTAGTTTAAGTACCCTAAACTTGTCTTCAAGAATCTGCATCTTTATATAAAACATTGAAAACGGATTGTAGGCCAATTTTTTGGGACAGTTTCATTGTTGTCTAATATTTCCGATCTGTTCATTGTTTCTCTGTTGTTCTATCTGTTTTTATCGTTTTATAAAATTAATGTGTTTTTTTTTCAATCTATGATGGCCATGTTACTATCAGGGTTATGTTGAAGCTTTACTGCGTACGCAAATTTGTGCGTAAAACAAGATGTTTTTGAATAAAGGTGTACTTGAAGCTCGAAGCAAGAACTTTCGTATGATGTTTGAGATTGTAGATTAGCAATACTGTTTCACTGGGCATTATTACTTAGAATTTGAAAACATATATATGTTGTAAAGTCTACTTTGTAAGCAGTTGTATAGATGTAAGAATAATTTACATCATGGTACTTATAAAGCTGTGTATTACCGTGTCTTGTGATCGACCTTGAAACATGTGCCTCGTCTTTATATTGTTTGTTTCGTCACATGTATAACTATTTGTGTATAAAATCACACTCTCACTCTCGCTAGCGAAAGTCTTACATTTTTACATCTTACAAGCAGAAATCATTGATTTTACTCAAATGTCATTTAATGTGTCTGTGAAAATTCTGTGTGTATGTCTCTGACAAGATTCCATTAAAGTGTGTCTGAAAATATTTTAGAATCTGCATAAAATCGAACTGATTCATCTGCATGTACATGTGTTAGTTACTTAAATGTATATCTCTCTTTCCAACATTTGTACAATTAATCTAAGTGTATAAAATGTTTCTTCGATTCATTAATCATAATATACATATATGTGGTCATTGTTAATTTAAATATTTAAAATATTGCTGCAGATGTTTGTATTATGACTACATTTTTCAGATCCTTTAAATAATAAAATCATATAAGAGCTTCTGTTCATCTATAATTTTGATCAATTGATTGATTTTGATTGATTGAGTGAATGGGTGAGTGAGTGAGCGATCAATCGATTGATTGATAAATAAGCAGATAGACTTGTTTCACTTCCACCCTTGGTGATTTATTCTCTTCATACTTTCTAAAAACTTCAAAACCGGTTATTTAAGCACAGTCATGTCTAGTGCAGCCAGATTTATTAACGTCATAGCTTGTCCAAATAAATACAACTTAATTGGGAAATGTAGATGTAGTCTGTATGTATACATTCTATGTAATAAACTGTCGTATTTCGTCTGCAGCCATCTTCCATTGATTTTTTCTCAGGAGCGAACAATTTGTGTTCTAGTTAAAACTATCATTGCAGTTAATCTTGGCTTTGTTATTAAACACGGAATAGATAAAATAAAATATGACACACACTCCCTTGTAATATTGGTTTCGAAGAAATTTCAGATACTGTTGCTACGGCAACATGTTCAACTAACATGAACTTCTATGCAATTTTCTTCCTACTACGGTTGATTGACAGTCATTAGAGACTTGATGTAGAAAATTTACTGATCAAAGATGCTGTATGGCTTCTGAATTATTTGTCAATCTTTCAGTTTGGTTTCTCAGACGCATTAATCATAATTGTTTTGAAAAGAACCTTGCTCTACATTATCAAAGTACAATTCAAAGTTTTCCCATTTTTATATTCATGTTCTCAGAATCTGTGTTATATATATATATATGTACTTACATTGTTACATTCTTGATAAAATTTGGCAGGATTTACATTGAAATCGTTTTGATGTAAAGTTAATGTTTAATAAGTTGCAATATTTTATGCTTTACCAGAGATATAGGTTCATTACTTCATTTTATAGTATGTTGTTATCGTTGCAATGGCAGCTTAAGTCATATAGTGCAGTTTAGCACTATGTGTACACATTTAAAATTCTTAACTTCAACCATTAATATAAAGTTACATTTTTAAGTTGCAATTTCGCAGACTTTTATAAGGGATTTAAGTTCAGAAAGAAATGTAAACTTCTAAAATTTCTGAGCTCTCAGACACACATATTTTGTTACTGTACGAATCGAACATCTAAGATTATGGTGTACTTAACAGTGAGTGAAAGCAATACAAGTTTATCTGCTGCGATATTCAATACACAGATAGACTAGTTTCGCTATCGCCCACTCAATTTCAGTAGCATGACATAGTGAAATAGATTGTATTCTTGACTGTACTATCATTATTCAATATTGACCATATTTTATGTAATGGAGCCATCATATTTGTACATCTTATTCCACCATTCCTTCTCCAGTTTCTCTCTATCTCTACAATAGCAATTATCAGTTATTTTTGGATGTCTTACCATGTATTTATTGTTATTGTATATATTCACAATGGAACACTCACCCAAAATGTACTATAAAAAATAAAATGTTAGTTAAATATTTTTACAATCTTCGAGTCTGTTGTTATTTCATGGTGATAAAATGTGATAAACAGTCATCTTGGATCGCTGCTTGTAACGTGGCTTTAAAGCTACATAGTCAAGTTTTTTTGTCAAAATATTCGTGAAAAAAGATGGTCGGCGCAATTTGAGGGGTTAAGGTTTGTTGTACAACATAAAAAAATGCCGAGATGTTACGCTTGCTCCTGATCCAAAATGGATTTCAGTTAATTCACCGAAATTCAGTGGATTTCAGTAAGGTAGCGTACCCCTTATCGAAAGGTTTACCAATCTGCGTCAAGGTTACAAACGTAGTTCGGTTGAAGAGAAGTTGCTTTAGCGGTTAATGTAAGATTTGATTGATTTACACAACACTGATATGCAAATAGCAAAGTCATGTTAGAATGGCTGCGTCGAAAAATGATAATGAATGCCTTCGAACAGATATACTCTACAACCACGGATGTCCTTGCTACAACACAGATATACTCTACAACCACGAATATCCTTGCTACAACACAGATATACTCTACAACCACGAATATCCTTGCTACAACACAGATATACTCTACAACCACGGATGTCCTTGCTATAACACAGATATATTCTACAACCACGAATATCCTTGCTACAACACAGATATACTCTACAACCACGAATATCCTTGCTACAACACAGATATACTCTACAACCACGGATGTCCTTGCTACAACACAGATATACTCTACAACCACATATGTCCTTGCTACAACACAGATATACTCTACAACCACGGATGTCCTTGCTACAACATAGATATACTCTACAACCACGGATGTCCTTGCTTGAACAAAGATATACTCTACAACCACGAATATCCTTGCTATAACACAGATATACTCTACAACCACAGATGTCCTTGCTACATCACAGATATACGCTACAACCACGGATGTCCTTGCTTCAACACAGATATACGCTACAACCACGAATGTCCTTGCTACAACACAGATATACTCTACAACCACGGATGTCCTTGCTAAAACACAGATATACTCTACAACCACGGATGTCCTTTCTTCAACACAGGTATACTCTACAACCACGGATGTCCTTGCTACAACACAGATATACTCTACAACCACGGATGTCCTTGCTACAACACAGATATACTCTACAACCACGAATGTCCTTGCTTCAACACAGATATACTCTACAACCACGGATGTCCTTGCTTCAACACAGATATACTCTACAACCACGGATGTCCTTGCTACAACACAGATATACTCTACAACCACATATGTCCTTGCTACAACACAGATATACTCTACAACCACGGATGTCCTTGCTACAACACAGATATACTCTACAACCACATATGTCCTTGCTACAACACAGATATACTCTACAACCACGGATGTCCTTGCTTCAACACAGATATACTCTACAACCACGGATGTCCTTGCTACAACACAGATATACTCTACAACCACGGATGTCCTTGCTTCAACACAGATATACTCTACAACCACGGATGTCCTTGCTTCAACACAGATATACTCTACAACCACGGATGTCCTTGCTACAACACAGATATACTCTACAACCACGGATGTCCTTGCTTCAACACAGATATACTCTACAACCACGGATGTCCTTGCTTCAACACAGATATACTCTACAACCACGGATGTCCTTGCTTCAACACAGATATACTCTACAACCACGGATGTCCTTGCTTCAACACAGGTATACTCTACAACCACGGATGTCCTTGCTTCAACACAGATATACTCTACAACCACGGATGTCCTTGCTACAACACAGATATACTCTACAACCACGAATATCCTTGCTACAACACAGATATACTCTACAACCACGGATGTCCTTGCTACAACACAGATATACTCTACAACCACGGATGTCCTTGCTACAACACAGATATACTCTACAACCACGGATGTCCTTGCTACAACACAGTCGTGTCACTTCTATCATGTTTCCCAATAAAGAGTCCAATTTAGGAGTTTTCTATCATGACCTACGTGTCGAGTTAGCGCTAGAATAGGTAATACCTGTATCGGACATGCGTTTTGTAGTCCTGGAACTTTTAAAATTTTTATAATTTTAAGTATGTCTGCATGAAGGCATTGACATGCCATTTTCTCAACATTATCACTTCACATATTTTGATATAAAATTAGCCTATCTACCTTTAAGTCACATTAACAGCCACAGTCATATGTCGTGACTTCACCAGCTATAAGGATGGAGGAAGAAACCATGTGCCCCTTCTAGCATTATATTGGGCATGATTGTAAACGGGATAGAACCACAAACTATAAGTCGACTGAAAGGCTTCCTCATGAACAAATTATACATCTTTGATGGGTTTCAAACCTCTCAGCGGCGAGAGGCGAGTGATTTGATGTTGATTACCATGACCACATGGCATGGAGGACCGGGAAGACTAATTATACTCACAATGGGTACACTATTGCATGCAGACTTGAAATAAAGAAATCATGTCCCGATTTCACAAAAATACTTAAGTTTTTACTCAACTTAGCAAAATACTAAATAAGTTTCACTGGCTAACAAATGTTTTTTTCTTGGAACCAATGTTTTAATATTAGAAATTTGAAGTATAAAATCGAAAGAGCACAATTTGACAAAATTTCTCCTTCTTTAATTATTTATTTATAAAATTTTAATATCTTTTAAGACATATAAAAGATAATTAAGAATTTACTGAAGTATATTTTTACTTTTTTGCTCGTTTGCCTGTTGATACTGATGTTTATTTTATATTCACAGAACAAATACCTAATTATATAATAATAATTATACATGTGACAGTTACTATTTGTGATGGCGTGATTATCGGAAATAATCGAAAAATCGTCGCTAGACATCTGACATCGGTGACAATCAATTATGAACAACAATAATCGATTATAATCGGAAATTTGACTTTTTGTCGTCTGTAAATTGCGTCTATCTATTTCTTCAAGATTTAGATAAAATCTTTATTTAACATACTCACTTGTACTAATCTGTACATAGAAAATAAAATATCCAGTCAAATATACGAAATAAACATACAAAAACAAAATAATTTTTTTGAATGACAAAAATTTCTTATGGTATAAGAGTAATGTAAAACCCATAGATGTTAAATGTAGTTACAAAGAGATAAATAAACTTGTATAAATTAACTAAGCTGTCAGCATTACACTTTTACTAAAAAAACTAAATATTTTGATTATTTTCGATTCGATTATCGATTATGAGTTTTCAAACCAATCCAATAATCGATTATGAAATTTGTCCGATTATCTATCACTAACAGTTACTCATGACTTCATACTTAAATCGGGGTCTGGTCAGCAAAGCCCAACTTCTGTGCAGACAAAAACACCAAGAATATCACTATATTTATATCTGGAAGATGGTGAGTGGTTGATGTCCACAAGGATATTGTATAAAGTACATTTACATTAAAAGTAATATTCTCTTTCAATGTGTGATAGCCCATGGGAACGATCTTAACAAAAGTTTGCCTCTATATCATAATTATGATTGTTAAGGGACGTTTAGTCTTAAATTAAGATTACAAAAACATTTAAAAGTTAGTTTAATGGAACAAAATAATTAAGACTGAATAATGAATGACAAAAGAAAACTGACCATCATCTTAAGGTTTTCTTCTTTGTGTCTGTTATATTTGTTGCATAATTTCAAGATATCAAAGAAAAATAAATCAAAAGTTGATGAATAAAATGGAGTCTGTAATACAAATAACTGGCAGTCGTGTTTATGGTTACGTTCCGTGTTTTCATCATATTGGATCAAATGCTTGCAGTACAGTAAAACCTCAATTATAAGACCACCTTTGAGACGCTTGGAAGACTGGTCTTAATATTGAGGTTGAATATTGAGCAAAACGGTGAAAATGGATTTGAAATTTGGGGGTTTTAATTTTGAGGTGGTCTTATTATTGAGGTGCTCTTTATGTGAGATTTTACTGTATATGCATGTTTTTATAGAAAAGGAGTGATTATAAATTAGAAGACTTATTTGAGTTGTTTTCAGTTTAAATACATCTCATAGACAAAATGGAATTAATACACTGGTCAAAAGTTCTAACCCGCTGGTTTATACGGTTTATATGTCCGTGATTTCATATATACTCCACACCATTAAAAACGCAACTAAATAGTGTCCGCGTCAACACGGTGACGTTATAAAGAAATAATTCTCAAACATAATTTCATAAACTTAATCGATTATGAAATATGAATACTAGGGCCATAGTTTGATTTATTTTTGATGAATGATTTACACATTTGTTACAATAAAACGCGTTTAGCGCTTGGAACAAATTGAAGGCTAAGTGAAATAGTTGCATTTTTAATGGTGTTAGTATAGTATAGTTTCTAAAATCAAACTAGATGCATAAACTTTTGATTTTGATTTCACTTAGCTATCACACATATGATTGTGATTGTGGTTAACTAGATCGTGTATCGTGATAAATTTCATACCAAAGAAATATCTTAACACGAAAAATTGTCTCACAGTTGTTAAGTGGGTAACTGGCGGCAGTTGGGGGCACTATCCGACAATTTTTCCGCCATCGGTCCGCCATTTGAAAGTGGTATTAAATGCTTCTTATACGTTTCCGATTTCTCCTCGTGTATTTATTACATAGTTAAAAGTCCTGATTTATCGACGATTTAAAATAACCGTTACTAAGCAATGTTGTTGTGTCCATTGGCGTGTTACATTCATATTATCCAACGTAAATATTGCATTTTAACTAAATTGTGACTGGGATGCGGATACTAGTAGAATCTTAGTTTGAACAAAGTATCAATAAAAATGACAAAATACAAAACAGTGAAGGCCACATGCACACATCAGAACTTTCCTAGACAGCAGACAAAATAAAACGGGGGAGACACAGACACGGAGAAAACGGGGGAGACACAGACACGGAGAAAACGGGGGAGACACAGACACGGAGAAAACGGGGGAGACACAGACACGGAGAAAACGGGAGAGACACAGACAAGGAGAAAACGGGGGAGACACAGACACGGAGACGCAGACATGGAGAAAACGGGGGAGACACAGACACGGAGAAAACGGAGGAGACGCAGACACGGAGAAAACGGGGGAGACACAGACACGGAGAAAACGGGGGAGACGCAGACACGGAGAAAACGGGGGAGACACGGAGAAAACGGGGGAGACACGGAGAAAACGGGGGAGACACGGAGAAAACGGGGGAGACACAGACACGGAGAAAACGGGGGAGACAAAGACACGGAGAAAACGGGGGAGACACAGACACGGAGAAAACGCGGGAGACACAGACACGGAGAAAACGGGGGGGGGGGGGCACAGACACGGAGAAAACGGGGGAGACACAGACACGGAGAAAACGCGGGAGACACAGACACGGAGAAAACGGGGGGGGGGGGGGGGGGGGGCACAGACACGGAGAAAACCCGGGAGACACAGACACGGTGAAAACGGGGGAGACAAAGACACGGAGAAAACGGGGGAGTCACAGACACGGAGAAAACGCGGGAGACACAGACACGGAGAAAACGGGGGGGGGGCACAGACACGGAGAAAACGGGAGAGACACAGACAAGGTGAAAACGGGGGAGACACAGACACGGAGAAAACGGAGAAGACACAGACACGGTGAAAACGGCAGAGATACAGACACGGTGAAAACGGCAGAGAACACAAAAAAGGGACAGAAGACGAACTCAGTGCGGATTTGACACAAAACAAGACGGAAACGATCGGGACATAGAATACCAAACAACACCGAATCGTTGTGATAAAGGAACTACACGGGCCTGTAGACGAATTAGAGAAGGTTAAACAGAACACAGAACGCTTCAAACTGTGAATATATATATCATTGCCTCATGTAATCAGAGTAATTTCAGACATGTTTGACATGCTAACGATCTGGCACATGTATCGTTGAACATACGAGGTTATTGACATTGTTTGGTTTGGTGAACGCAAAAACCTTGAACGAAGACCTCGTAACATCACGCTTAATTTTACGCTTCCATACCATCGTGTCAATGCAGAGGACTCAATTAGTAATTCTGTTTGCTAGTAAAACAGTTGGTGGGGCATGAGTGTTAATCATCTCCTTGCATAATAATGGTACCGGTATTTGTTTTTATTTCGATTCGTTAATATATGCTGTCATAAAAGACATAGCTTTCAGCGCTTTGATCTGAATTGCAAAGCGACAAAATAGCACCAGTCATAATCATTAGCCTTCGCAGCATTCGTTGTCGACCCAGGCAGTTGTAAAAAAACACTTAGCTCAGTTAATTGGAAATGTTGTTATTTTTACACGACGTTTTCATAGCTTCTGTGACTTCAGTAAGTGTAAACTCGGTTGTATGTTAGTGTGCAATGTTATAACTAATGATAACCGAATGTTGTGTACACACAGAGGACATTTAGTTCATCTTGAGATCGAAACATCAACAGCACGCAAACATAGCAGATATGCAACAAATAAAAACAATAAAACAAGAAATATCTTAAGAGAAGATGGTCGGCGCAATATGAAGGTTAAGATTTGTTGTGCAACATAAAAAAATGCCGAGATGTTACGATTGTTGGAACGTCCAGATCAAACCAGATCCGAAATGGATTTCGATAAATTCACCGAAATTCAGTGGATTTCGGTAAGGTAACTTTCCCTTTATCGAAAGGTTAACCAATCCGCGTCAATGTTACAAACGTTATTCGATTGAAGAGAAAGTGCCTTGGTGGTTAACGTAAGATTTAATTGGTTTACACATCACTGATATGCAATTAGCAAAACCATGTTAGTACGGCTGCGCCGAATAAAGAAACATTACTTTCACTTCCACTTCATCTCGCATTACAATACAGTTTTACGAAATCGAACACTATAAGAATTGACCAAATATTTGCCGTGTGCATACAAGTAATAGCACATTCACGCAGAGTATAGTAACGCGTGGGAAGAGGTTCCATTCACAAACACCAACAAAGTAAACACACGTAAGTAACAAATATATTAGCACAAAGTAGCAACAACAACACATCCATTAGTAAATAGCTAACACCAGTCCAATGTGTTGCATTTAGTCACTTAAAGATTGCGCCAGGAAAGTAATTGATTATTGACAGAAGTACGTGGTAATGTTTATGATAATGCTAATGGTATGTATTATAACTTACAAGGCTTCCATCAAAATATGTTTGATGGTTCGAACTTTACCTCTAAGACAATGCACAGTGCCAGAACGAACCGCCTACGCTCTTTATCCGTATTTTTACCGAGGTCATGTTCACTGATTTTATCGCCTATAGCCAATTACAGGTATTATGTTCGTAACACGCCATGCTGTGTTATTGTCGTATGTGCAATATTGGATATAAGGATTAGGCATTCATTTGTTTCAATAGTAACTCACCTGCTCACATGCTCAACTAAGCATATTGGTTTACAGGTGGGGATACATTGTCTTATACAGTAAAACCTCACTTAAATACCACCTTAATAATAGGATCACCTCAAAATTAAGCACACAATTAACAATCAACCACAATATTAAGACCACCTCAATATCGCGACCAGTGTTCAAGGGTCCCGATGGTCGCATTATTGAGGTTTTACTGTGTATGGCGTTCCCTGTAACAACTTGGTCTCTCTTACGTTATGATCACAAGATATACGCACACAAAAAGCCTTTATTCAAAATATTGATTAAAATCTCATCCGAGGGGACACAAAAGATTTGCTGCCTCACTCGCTTATTGCGTTTTGCCAACTGCTGATAACGAATAATACGCTGCTGACAGTATATTTTCAATGGGTTATTGCATATTATCCTCTGTAAAACAGTGTATTGTCAACTGGTTATTGCGTATTATGCTCTGTTAACAGTATATTGTCAACTGGTTATTGCGTATTATGCTCTGTTAACAGTGTATTGTCAACTGGTTATTGCGTATTATGCTCTGTTAACAGTATATTGTCAACTGGTTATTGCGTATTATGCTCTGTTAACAGTATATTGTCAACTGGTGATTGCGTTTCATCCTCTGTTAACAGTGTATTTTCAATTGATGATTGCGCATCCATTTAGGAGACCCGTACGTCATAAAATGTTTTGTGTTAGTTTGCAATTTTCCAGATTAGTGATATTTAACCAATGCGAGAAGGTACACACACATATAAATAAACGATCAATGAGACCCATCCATGAACATTACACACACATATGAATAAACGGACCAGCAGGCACACACATGAACGGTACACACAAACAAGAATAAACGGACCAGCAGGCACACGCATGAACGGTACACACAGACAAGAATAAACGGACCAGCAGGCACACGCATGAACGGTACACACAGACAAGAATAAACGGACCAGCAGGCACACGCATGAACGGTACACACAGACAAGAATAAACGGACCAGCAGGCACACGCATGAACGGTACACACAGACAAGAATAAACGGACCAGCAGGCACACGCATGAACGGTACACACAGACAAGAATAAACGGACCAGCAGGCACACGCATGAACGGTACACACAGACAAGAATAAACGGACCAGCAGGCACACGCATGAACGGTACACACAGACAAGAATAAACGGACCAGCAGGCACACGCATGAACGGTACACACAGACAAGAATAAACGGACAAGGAGGTGCACGCTAGGACGGTACACACAGACAAGAATAAACGGACCAGGAGGCACACGCATGAACGGTACACACAAACGGACAAGGAGGCACTCGCATGAACGGTACACACAGACAAGAATAAACGGACAAGGAGGTGCACGCTAGGACGGTACACACAGACAAGAATAAACGGACCAGGAGGCACTCGCATGAACGGTACACACAGACAAGAATAAACGGACAAGGAGGTGCACGCTAGGGCGGTACACACAGATAAGAATAAACGGACCAGGAGGCACTCGCATGAACGGTACACACAGACAAGAATAAACGGACAAGGAGGTGCATGCTAGGACGGTACACACAGACAAGAATAAACGGACAAGGAGACGCACACTAGGACGGTACACACAGACAATAATAAACGGACAAGGAGGCGGACGCTAGGACGGTACACACAGACAATAATAAACGGACAAGGAGGCGGACGCTAGGACGGTACACACAGACAATAATAAACGGACAAGGAGGCGCACGCTAGGACGGTACACACAGACAAATATAAACGGACAAGGAGGCGCACGCTAGGACGGTACACACAGACAAATATAAACGGACAAGGAGACGGACGCTAGAACGTTACACACAGACAAATATAAACGGACAAGGAGGCGCACGCTAGGACGGTACACACATACAAATATAAACGGACCAGGAGGCGGACGCAAGGACGGTACACACAGACAAATATAAACGGACAAGGAGGCGCACGCTAGGACGGTACACACAAACAAATATAAACGAACCAGGAGGCGCACGCAAGGACGGTACACACAGACAAATATAAACGGACCAGGAGGCGGACGCTAGGACGGTACACACAGACAAATATAAACGGACCAGGAGGCGGACGCTAGGACGGTACACACAGACAAATATAAACGGACCAGGAGGCGCACGCTAGGACGGTACACACAGACAAATATAAACGGACCAGGAGGCGCACGCAAGGACGGTACACACGGACAAATATAAACGGACCAGGAGGCGCACGCAAGGACGGTACGCACGGACAAATATAAACGGACCAGGAGGCGCACGCAAGGACGGTACACACAGACAAATATAAACGGACCAGGAGGCGCACGCAAGGACGGTACACACAGACAAATATAAACGGACCAGGAGGCGCACGCAAGGACGGTACACACAGACAAATATAAACGGACCAGGAGGCGCACGCAAGGACGGTACGCACGGACAAATATAAACGGACCAGGAGGCGCACGCAAGGACGGTACACACAGACAAATATAAACGGACCAGGAGGCGCACGCAAGGACGGTACGCACGGACAAATATAAACGGACCAGGAGGCGCACGCAAGGACGGTACGCACGGACAAATATAAACGGACCAGGAGGCGCACGCAAGGACGGTACGCACGGACAAATATAAACGGACCAGGAGGCACACGCAAGAACGGTACACACAAACATGTATAAGTACTTCAAGAATAGATATTCTGTAGGTCAGTAAGTTCAATGAATCAGAAAATAATGCGTACTGGTGAATCATATTATTAAAAATGTAGATAATTATGGAGCTCTACTAAAACAAAATATAAATGATAGAAATGCACGAAGTGGAGTTAAGGTCAGCATTTGTACAAATACTTTCGTTAATTTGATGACTACTTTAATACCAAACGTATCATATTTGCACGTGATTATATAATTACTTTGACAAAATGCCCGACGAATTTCAAGTCATTCATCTGCACCGATAATTAATATGGGTATTAATTCACCAAATGATCTCGTCTGGGGCAAGCAGTAAGCGACTTTTTTTGTATGATATGGGATATAACAATTAACATACTTTTTCTGAGTATGCAGACAGTCTGATAGCGGTTACCTTTGAGCTTAAAATAAGATGAGATACTCGGGAATTAAGTATATACCAGTAAAAATAATTCTCTTGTACTAAGCTTCAAACGTTCAGTGCATTAAAATAAACCTCAACGTATGGTTTGCTTTTGTTGCTATAATGTATTCTGGCGTTCGATGATTGCGTAAGAAATTTTGAATGTCACATAACATTCTACCGGGCTCTTTGTGAAGCCACAGCTGTATATTAATAGGTAATAATCATTGGTATACAATAATGTTTGTATGCGGTTATTCATTTTTACAAATACATGTACAATATACTGTTGTTTTATTTTTCGCCATTTTTCATATTTTTCCGTTAATATGCGTGGCAGGCACTTGATCATCTAACTAGTTTTCCTATCATTAACTGACTTACGACCCGACAGTAATCAAAGGTGGAGGGCAAACGACCGTAGCCAAATGTCCAGATATCGAACCTAGACCTCTCGGGTGGCAGCTTAGTGCTCTACCAACTGAACTAACAGGTCGGACTTTTACAAATACTGTCGAAATTGATGTCATTGAGCGCGTAAACCTAAATGTAGTTGAAATGCCTCGGATGGTCACATGGAGCGTGCACTTAGGGAACATAGGTTTCCATTGATGAGGCTATTGCAGAGGAGATAGTTACGAGTTATTTCCTTTATTTCCCATCTAATGTTCTCTCCCTTTGTCCATTTATATAGTGCATTGTATATGGTTTATTCGTGCCATCAACTCATGGTCATAAAATATAATTTTGGAGTTCAGTATAATGACTTTTAATTGCACAAGTATACATGAATGGTTGTATCTATACAAAATGCGATGCAGCCTGGGTACAGTCGCCGATATACCGATATACAGTAAAACCTCCGTTATAGACCACCTCAATAATAAGACCATCTCAAAATTAAGAACTCAATTTTCAAGTCCATTTTCAGTGTTTTGCTCCTTATTCAACCTCATTATTAGGACCACCTCACTATTAAGACTAGTTTTCATGGGTCCAAAGGGTGGTCTTACCATTGTGGTTTCACTGTATTATTGTTCCTGTGACCCGCTCTTTGATATTTATGCAACCGAGTTACCTACGATATCAACGTTTTGATGAAATATGACGTTATATATGTCGACCAGTAGGGTAATAACATTTTTACGAACGGTGTACCTTTGAGTATCATGCCTACATGACTATACCCAGAATTATTGGCGAACTTGAAAGTTCTTCAGCAGACTCTGAGAGTGGAGGTTTTAAAATACTATTGTGATGAAAGTACATAGGGCTCATGTACTTTGTATTCTTTCATGTCCGCTTTGTTTGATGTTTTATTGAGGGGGAGCACAGTCAGACCTCGGTTATTCGACAACCTTCTATCCGAATACTTGGTATGATCCGAAATATATACCAGGTCCCCATGTATCTTCTAAGGCATATCGAATTGAAATGGGCTATTAGAAACCATGTATTATTCGAAATATAATTTCGGACCCAATGAATTCGAATGAACGAGGTCCGACTGTATAACAGTTAACAGTTATATTCAGCACTAAGTACTTACCTCAGTCTCAAATTCTCTCTCAAAATATGTAGGAAAATGTATAATAAAGAATGTTTAGCATTAAGAAAATAATTTAGTTCACTTCGCACTCACAAATAAACGTACTCGGCAGAGCAAATATTGACTGCTGAATGCTGTGTACGTATTGGCTATACTTCTTAGGCCCCCATTTCACGAACATACTTAAGTTTTTACTTAATTAAGCCAAACACTCTAAATAAGTTTAATTGTTATCAAATGATTTTTTTCTTAAATTTTTGTTTTGATATAAAATGTAGTATAAATTTATCGAAAGAGCACATTTTGGCAACTTTCCTCCTTTTCAATCATATATATATAATATATTTAAGACTGATAAAAGATACTTAGGAACTTACTCAAGTATTTGTTTTTCTCTATAGCTCATGGCTGGCGATTATTTTATATTAACAGAACAAACACCTCATTTTTCTTGTGCTGAAGTCAAAACTTCCAAACATGCACATGCTGAAACAATTGATATATACAGACGGACCTCGTGTATTCGAATTCTCCGTGTTCGAAATTTTATTTCGAATAATACATGGTTTCGCATAGCCCATTTCATTTCTTCGACGTGCATTAGAAGAAACATCGGGACCTGATATTTATTTCGGTTGCTACCAAGTATTCGGATAAAAGGTTGTCGAATAAACGAGGTCCGACTGTATATTTAAGTCAGTTACTGAAATTTTGACTTAAGTATTTGTGTGAAATCGGGGCCAGTACTTTATCAACAACAACAAATAAATGCACTGAATGATTTTGTCAAATGTGTTTACACATGCAGTTCCAATGCTGTAATTCGCTGTATGGTTATTATTTTCTTTTTGTGTCTGAATGTGTTATATTACCCTATCCCCTGTGCAATTCTTTCATTTTATATAGTGTTCAGGTTATGTTCTGCCTAGTTTCGGCCTATGGTTGCCAGCTGTCTTGACTTGACCTCGGATCTTTTCCATCCATTTATTCCCCCCCCCCCCCCTTCACTGTTTGGTCTCTTTGATTATCCTAGTTATTCCTTATGGTCTGCCAGGCAATCCATTGTGCATCTGTTCCCTAACGTATGTACCCTATAACTTCACCAAGTGCCTTACGTTTTATGGATTGTTGTTTTCCCTGAGGTCTGTGTTGGGAGTCACTGTCTGATGTATGTGGCGTTCCTGGAAATCTGTGTTGGGAGTCACTGTCTTATGTATGTGGCGTTCCCTGTAGCAACTTATTCTGTCTCGTTTAGGTGATGTTGTATGAAGTCGATGCGTGCGGCATTTTCTGGTTAATTCCTTTCTCCTCCAGTGAAAAGGACTAAATGTCTCGCAAATCCTACCTTGTATTAAATAATTATACATGCATATTCTAAGGTTTATATTAATAAAAGAATGCAAAGAACACCTTTGAATTATAACCAAGCAATTATGGAATCATACTAGATAATATGGGTCTTAACGCTTCCTGAGAGTCAAAGACTTTGTCTCTTGGATTGGATAATAGTTATGATGTCCTTGCATTGATTGGTATTATTTGTACCATTCGATAAAAAACATGTTATATTCATGTTATTATTATACTTATAATGTTTATTTATAAAGAAAAATATTAGTTAAAACGGTATGTTGACATTCATTTTAATTAAAAAAATCATTGTTTTTAAAGAGTACTAAATAACGGACCACACCGATGCACTTCTACCAATGCAGCATTTTATTTATTGAAACAAAAAAACGTAGAATCAGAAACAAAACGCTGTGCGCCCACGTACACTTTTAAGTACCGTGCTCCTATTGCTATCATATTTCTTGTTATAGAAAAAATGCAATTTATATTTGAAATAAATGATGTCATTTGAAACTATAGACAATATTCGTGTTGTCTTATGAAATATATCGTGGAAGAAAAGCCCCTCATACTAAAAAAATCATTTAGTCCAATGTATTATTATTGTAACTCGAAATATATTAGGTGTAATAACTTATATACTTTGTGATCAGTTCGAGATATGACCTCTTTGCATACAAACTCCGCGCACCGGTTAGGAGATTGACTTGGTACGTGATCTTTGTCCATTCGTCCGTAAATTATTCGTTCCCAAATTCATTAATTTGCAATCGCAATATCTCGGCAATATCCGTTACAGTTTGGAAAGAACAAAAAATAGCCGAGGTAATCCGATTGATCTACTCAAATGAACTGTTACTATTCTGCATGGAAACATAGTATGGTAGTTGTATACGTGATATGTTCGTCTGAGTGCCATCAAATTTGTTAGTTATTTAAGACCAAACAACAAAACTACGTCTATTATATTCCATTATTCTATTGCCTATGGTTAAATATGACAACATTTCACTGAAAAGTACGGATTATGAGATGGATCGGAATCTAATTGTTGTAATTATTTAAAGGTTCGAGATGAAGACAATTTATTGTGACCTTGCAAGAACTTCTGTACTGTTGCTGAGCATCATGCCAATGAGCATTGTTAAAGCCCTTTGTGAAATTAGAACACCATTTCCAATCGTCTTCGTATTGCAGGAGTAATATTTCCCTAAATATGCTTCTGGTGTCATTGAAGTGTTGTAGGCCTATTTTGGAGTATGGTACTTGATTTTTATTGGGTGCAATGCCATTTTTCAACATTGTTTCAGATATACACGGTGGACAGATTACCCTACACGTATTCCTGGGATTAATTATAAACCAATGCTACCTTGACCTTCCGCCAGCAGCTGCCAACTTCACCACATATTAGTGTACCCAAATACCACAGAGGGACATGACATGCCTTGTCAGGGAATTGAACCCGATCATCCTAGCTGAGAGACAACCCAACATTTTACCAACGGAATTATTCTTGAATTATTGAGATTACAACAATTATTGGCCCCACGGTGTATTGCACAGTTAGTTGCATTGCCACGCATGGGAGGGACGGGGCCATGACGGTGAATGTGATTTTTTTGTTTTCTTTGCAATTTCTGTACATAATGTTAAACATTACCAAAAACACCGAAGGGAATGAGAGCTTAGAATTCAAATGTCAAGGAAATTGTATATTTCAGACATTTCTCTGATAAACATTAAAACAACGAGACACGCATCGGTCTGTTTCTGCAATGCTCTTTTTATTCAACACTGAATTCCAAATTCCAAGTACAATTTCATTACAAATAAACAGGTTTTCTGAACAGACGCCATTGTCTGTTTTCAAAAAACCTGTGTTAAATGCCGTAAATACCGTACTATTCCGTAGACGGTGGCCACGGTGAAAATTACAATTACATTCAGTACTGTGGTCTATGATGTCTAGGTACTTTCCTCTTATTTCCATACATTCTTCTCTGTCCACGATAGTACCGCTGTTGGTTTGATCGTGGAGGTTGATCACACTGACAGGTTACCATGGCTTCCACACCGTAATGGTCAGACACTGGCAAAACTATGCCATTAGTGGTTACTGAAGCATCATTCACTTTCAAGACCACCTGAAAACCAGTATCATTTGTTCTTTAATGATAAAAAGAAAATTATAGAAGGTAGAAACAAAACAATATAAAAATAATATTTTCAATGTGGCCTCTGCTGATAAGAACAATAAACATATTGAATTAGTGTGTATACGGACGCTTCCATGACAAAATCTGTATTGTTAGTGACGTTGTTTATGACGTAGAGTATTTGACGTCACAAAATAAGCGCTTTGTCGGAAGTGCTTAATTTTGATTAATCGAATTAAATGAACGGGAAAATGTTGATACGGGTATGGAATTTGTTTCTTTCTATTTCTAAAAGAGAAGATTTTTCAGATTTAATGCACTTAAGTAAAGCGTTTTTGACGCAACGCCTTTTTGTAGTTTCCTTTTGCATTTTGTTCTTACTTTTTGAATTGCTCTGAAAAGAAAAGTAGACGTCTGAATTTATTAATTTTGGTAATAGATGAAACAAGAGAAAATAGCTCTATCTTAGAAATAGAATAGGATTGTTTTGGTCACGAATACAGGTTATGTCGTGGAATACCTCGATTATAGAATTAATATACATGTATGGCAATTATAAAATTATGTACGTGTATATATACATATAGTTTGATTGCCAGTAAGTGTTACTTTTTGTCCCCTCTCCATCCTGCTCTCTATTCTTTACTTAATTTCATGCCCAGTGGGTTCCATTTGATCACTGAGTTGACCCTTTGACCCCTGTATTTTCTAAAAGGTCACATTTTGACCTTAGGATTCTGGCCGAAGGGTCATTATTTCTTTAAATTATAGGTAATTAGGCTATAGTAAAATATCGTCAAAAATGATCAAATGGACCCTTGAGATTCAACACCTAGTGGAACCCCTGCCCTACGTAGCAGTGTGAAAATGTCATATTTTGAGAATTTGACCTTCATTATGCTTCTCACTTCTATATTTTAACTGCTGTATGTGGTATTGAATAAAGTGTAAACCAGTTACATAAATCCATTTTTGTAGCTATGAAATATTTGTTTGAGTATAAGTTAACTTGATAAGCAACCACGTGATGTCTTCCCGGACTACAGTTTGTGAATCAGCTCGCATTGAACGTGAATGTGGTGATTTCTGACATGAGAACACGTTTGAAAAACGGGTTTTAAGGTAATGAAAGAGAGAGTATAAGTCGCTACAAGGAATGCCACATACATAAGATGGTGCCTCCCAACACAGACCTCCGGCAAAGCAACAACCCATAAAACATAAGGCACTTGAGGAGGCTCAATGGTACATATGTAATGGAACAGAGGCGCAAGGAATGGCATGTGAGACCATAAGGAATAACTAGGAGAAACAAAGAAGACAAACAGTGAAGATGGGAATTAATGGATGATCACAGGACAAGTCAAGATAGCTGGCAACAATGGGCCGATACTGGGCAGAAAATAACATGAACACTATATATGTGCATAGGATTTTATGGACTTTTTTCGATACCAGGGTGTGGTGGCTAAACACGGACAAATTGCTACCAATTGAAAGATTATTTTAATTTATATCTGGTGGTATATTATATAGGTAATGTTAAGAAGTTAAGCCTAATTTTCATTTGTAAATTTCAGTCTTTTAGTGAACAATCAGAGTTTCCCTTTGTTTTCGATAAGTATTGATGTCCCTCATGTATATTTCAGAGCAGGTTATGTCACCATTTCTTTCATATTCTATAGAAGGGACAAATGGAGACTACAGAAAGAAAACATTATATCTTACCTTTGCGTCCGATATTTTTAAACCACCATTTCCAAAGATATGATCAATAGCCACTTCAACATCAGTGGTGTCCCCATTATTGTAAGGGTTGTCTCGGCAGAATGAACACTCCATCACAGGTTCGGTGTTAAATTCATTGACCAAGCGTTGGTACCTTTCTGTAAAGAGGTCATAAAATGTCTACGTGTACACAAGCAAATAAAGATATATTTGTTGTTTGTTTATCTGTTATCTTTAGCAAAAGCAGAAATAGCATGAAGTAGTACTAAAGCATTAGTTGTAGGTTGAATGTCTTTAGTAATTGACATCGGGTAGTTTTGACTTGAGAAAGTGATTAAAGATTGATTAAAGCGATGAGAGAAGATTAAATTTGAAATGAGAATGCAGCAATTGCAGGAAGAGGTCCGCGTTATATAAACGAAAATGGCAATTTCAACATAGTTTGAATGCAAGAACACGATTTTTATTCAAATATAAACTTTGCTTTGTCTATGAGGTACATTGTATAATGAAAACATAAACTAATTCAATTAAGCACTAGATAGTTCCCGTGTAGACATATCACCTGAAAGGCGAATAAAACATTCTCTTGCTAGACAATTACCCGGGATTCCAGACATAGAAATTATCTAGAAAGACGACAACATGAACTTATTTCAGACTTACCTTCTTTGAATGGTAGTAAATTTTGACCACTCGGACCCACATTAAAATCACCCAGTAGTAAGAAAGGTTCTTCATCTTTGAATCGCCGAAGAACATCAGCCACTTCAAAATCACTCTGAGCATCCAATGTCGGGATAAACTGAGACAGCACCACTGTAATAGACACGTGTAAGATTACAGTAAAACCTCGATCATAAGACAACTATTTGGCACCCTTGAAAACTACTCTTAATATTGATGTGGTCTTAAATTTACACAAAAATGACGTTATGTCGCTGTGGTGTAGTGGTTAGCATAACGGACCGGCAATCCGTAGCGCCATTTACCGATTTTTCGTGTCTCAAAACATGACTTTATTAATATTGAGGTTGAAACAAGAGCAAGACAGTGCCAAATTGACTTGAAAATGTGTTATTGAGGTGTCCTGAAGTGAGGTTTTACTGTACTATGGTATGTGATAAAACATCGCAATTATTTAAAAGTACAAAATGTAACACCCTTTGGGAGATGCACATTTAAAAACAGATAAATTCTTCCTACAGGATGGAGAGATGGATAGTGTTGTTTAAAAGATGCTGTTGTTCAAAAGAATAGCTGCTCCGGAGAATGAATAGTCAGCCATTTTGATTTATAGGGAAGAATATGTATAAACGATGATAAACTAATCAGATAAATATATAGAAGTAACTTACTCATTATGCTCATGTGGGCAGGTGGCTCAGAAAGTTGAAGAAAACGTGGTTATCACATGCAAACTTTCTTAGTATTTTCTCAATTATCACATATTTGGAAATTACTCCTATAAGGGCTTATCAGTTTTGCCTATCAATATGGCCGACGGTTAAGAACAAGGGAGGTAAATGTTGTAGAAATAAAGCTATGAATATACATGTAGTAATCGTTATCGGACGGAAGTACATGTGTGCAGTGAGATGTTTGTGTTGACCACATGTGTTGTTGTTATTTTGTTGGTTGTGGTGTTGATGTTTTATAGACATATGCCGGATTTATACAAGTATGTTTTGTTTTAACTTGAATATAATACCAATGTTGTCTCAGTACTAGTATAATGTTAACTTACGTTCGACTGAAGACATGTCACTGGAGCTTAAGTGCGTGCATGCAACCGTGATTTCATCATTGATCTGAAGAGATAAATAAAATACAATGTACAGTAGAACACGCTTATAACGAATTTCTGGGGACCTGGATATTCATTTCGTTACATCCGAACTTTGTTATATCCATACAGCGAAATTTCGTTATAATTGTATGGATGTAACACATTTCGTTAATAACATCCATTACTGTTGACTTGTTTCTAGTTTACACCTAAAGTAGATGTGTGTGTAATGATACAGAACATACATTGTAAATGTGAATTACGTTATAACCGAGCACTTTTGCGTTAAATATGCCTTTTGGGACCCCACACATTACTTCATTATATCCAAAATAACGCATTATCCAAATTCGTTATAACCGTGTAGTTATACAAAAAAATATAAGAGCTTGGTCGGGGAATAAAAACAACTACGTACTATCCGATTATTCGATATAACCGAGTATGTTATAAGAGTGTTCCACTGTAAACTTAACCACGAACGTAGTGTCCCATTCGGACTCATTCATGAGAATTCCACTTGTATTATTCCTCTTGGCACCCGGTGGATCCGGGCCCGCACTAGTATGTAGATCACAATATACTAGGGATGTCAACGAATTTAAATTTTGGTATTCGAATATTCGATCAACCTTCCGAACGAATATTCGAGTATTCGAACATTCGACCTTCTTATCTAATAATAATACATTTGAAATTTAGTTTATGCTTATCAATTTTGTGTTTTAAACTGATTAATCCCCGCGATTGCTAATAATTTCAGGGCCTAACTGTCATCACCAGAGTGTTATATCTCTCTTGCCCCCAAATATACAACATGACATGTCAATTAACACCTGTAGATATTATTTTCACGCGTAAAATGTCATTCAATGCGATAATGCCCATCATTCAAATTAAATACAATTGCATTCAGCTTTTATATTGAAAATACATTGTATGTATTTTATCGGATATTCGAATGCCGAATCAGTATTCGAATATTCGTTTGTACGTCTGAATATTCGAATATCCGAATATTCGTTGACATCCATGAAATATACGTTAAACTTTATTTGTATTTGATGTCGTTGAATTATTGTACATTGTACAGCCTTCAGGCATAATTTAAGTACATATATACGGTTTTATAATTCCCTTAAGACATTAGTTAACACGCATTATAAACGCACCTTGTACGTTAGGCCAAGCCTTTGAAATCAATATGGAATGAGTAAAACAGTAAGTTCAATGAAAAATGTTGATCATGTCTATCCGTCCCTTTCAGAATTTATTTTAGAAAACTTAAAATGACTAGCGGGAGATATAAAGCTTGCAATTTCCAATAATTAAAAACACTTTTAAGGAAATTGATAATTTTATCATAATGACCACAGCAGAATCTCAAACAAACAAAAACAACATCATTGAAAATTGTACTCGATCACGTGGCTCTTGGTCTAAAATAGGCCTTCACTCTCACACATTTAACCATTGCCCTTTTTTGTCAATCTCATACGCACTTTTATTAATGTTGAAAAAACTTGATGGCAAACCCTTTTTGCTTTTTCTCTATTTGCATAATAATTTATGATCTCTCTGTACAACCGCAGATATTGTAATACATGTAATATCAAAAGACACATACAATACGATTACACTAAAGTAAATTCTTCTTAGCGACTGGGACGTACCAAATCTGCGATGCAGTGGTCTCCCTTTACAAAGCATTGCAGCTCGGAATTACGTTTGGTTACCGCTGTAAAGATTTTAGAATTCTCGTTACGAATACATAGTTCTCACATCTACATTATTTATCTCCCTTGTTCTGAATTGTCGGCCATTTTGATAGGCAAATTTCCTTAAAGTTTATGGGGAATATAATGTAAACGATGATAAACTAATCTAGATATATAAAATGTAACTTATTCATTATGCTCATGTGTGCATTTGGCTCAGTAGGATTGTTGTTTTTCCTGAGGTCTGCGTGGGGAGGTATTGTCTTGTGTATGTGGCGTTCCCCGTAGTTACGTATTCTCTCTGTTTCAGTAAGTTGAAGAAAAAGTGGTTGCATGTCTCTTGCAAAAACTCAATTATCACATATTTGGAAATTACTCCTATAAGGGCTTATCCGTTTTGCCTATCAAAATGGCCGACAGATAAGAACAAGGGAGGTAAATATTGTAGATGTGGGAACTAAGTCCAGATATATCGGAATAAATGTATATGTACCGTTGCTTGCAGATGCCCTTTCTCCAGAGTCATTTCAACACCTTGGTAAATTGGAACAACCAGTCGGTTGGTTAAGGATCGTTTGGACAGCAGCAGTAACCCCATTGTGTTCATGTCCCAGAGCCCTACTGCTGGGGTGGGCGAGACACATCTAAAATATTGAACATTTCAACGTGTTAAAGGTATATAGTCTTCTCTTCTATCAACATAATTATGTCAAGTGATATGTTTTTAGAAAATGTCATGTTAATGCCTTCATGCAGTGCTCTAAAACATTGTAACTTTTCTTAGATGTTTGCTAGAACTCAAAACACGAGTCTGATACGGCAAGTATTTTCTATACTAACTCTGATTTGGCACGTAGGCCAGGATAAACAATACCGGATGCTTGTATTTGTGTTTTTTGGAAACATGCAAGAAAAATGACAATACAGTGCTGTAGAGTGCATCTGAACGATTATTATCAACGATTTTCTGATATTTATGACAAAGGATATTTTGTCAAAAAATAAGACTATCTACTTAAGTTATATTAAATATAGCGTAAAGCTTGAAGCCTCAGCATTCTTTCCCAGTAGCTTCATTAGTGGAATAAATAGGCTTGGAAAAATAACTACAAAAGCCCAGCATGCTAGCTGTTAGTTATTTTTTGTCGTGCATTTACCAGTTAATCAAACACATTTTCTGCGCATACGTACTTAGTGACAACATTTGTTAGTCCCGCAGATAAAATGCATGAAAGACATTTTGAGCCTCCTAGAAGAACCACTTGCTTAACTTCTTGTAGACACTTTTTTTTTAAACACTCCACTAACTCCGATCCACCAATGGCAATGACACATCCAGCAGTCGCAGCGCAAATATTTAGACCGTTCACGGCATTCAAATCACAGACAGGTGCTTAGATGGAAGATAATAATGATGATTGAATATCTATATAAAATAGTGTGTATATGCAATAAATGTAGATAAATGTATAACGTTTACACTCGACAACAACTACATATATTTAGATTTTATGGCATTTTTGTCTGTCGATATACTTGTTTTCTAATGAACTTTATACGCATTCAGATATTATGGTGGCATAGTTCTGCCACCATGTAACTACATAATTAACTAGAAAAGTATGTGGTTATCACGTTATAGAAACTACATAACTACTGAATTAACTAGATAATTGTGTGGTTAACTAGATAAGTATCGTGATAAATTTGCATACCAGATAAATATATTAACACGAAAAATTGTCGGATACTACAAGTACCACCACTTACCCACGAAATCCCCTAGGGTTCAGAACAGACAATCTATTTTAGTTAGGTGTTAAGTAGTTAACGAGTTAAGTATCTAGTTAACTACATTATCATCTAGTTAATTATCCAGTTAACTAGATATGTAACGCATTAGCTACATAGTTTTTAGGTTCAAACCATTGGTCGTTAATAGATTATCATTAGCAATGATGTTCTTCGTCCATCTTGTTTAACTAACACATTGCGCTTCATATAACCTGTATATATTGGTCCCAGATATAACAGCCATTTATAAAAACCCTAAGACAGTTTCTGCTTTAATCGATCATCGCACGAACATTGTCCCTGGTTTTCAAATATTTTACAGCGAATCTGAAGAAATTAAAAGTAGGTTCAAAGTAAAATCCGTTAACTTAAATGCTTTGCGGTCGAAAAGATCAAAATTGTGAACAGACTTGTGTTTAACATAAATCTAGTCTCTCGCTTCAGTATGTTGCAATAAGTTTATAAATATTATATAATTAGGGTTTGTGATAAATACCACTCAGTTTGGGTACTTTGGGTGAGTAGGCCTATATAAAAAAACTGCTGTCGGTACTTTGGGTGAGTAGGCCTATATAAAAAAACTGCTGTCGGTACTTTGTGTGAGAAGGCCTATGTACAAAAACTGCTGTCGGTACTTTGGGTGAGTAGGCCTATGTAAAACAACTGCTGTCGGTACTTTGGGTGGGTAGGCCTATGTAAAAAAACTGCTGTCGGTACTTTGGGTGGGTAGGCCTATGTAAAAAAACTGCTGTCGGTACGTTGGGTTAGTAGGCCTATGTAAAAAAACTGCTGTCGGTACTTTGCGGGGAGAATATTCAAACCGCTCAGTCGGTACTTTACGGGAAGTATATAAAGACCGCTTAGTCAGTACTTTGCGGGGCGTATATAAAAACCGCTAAGTCGGTACTTTGCGGTGAGTATACCCAAACGCCTAATAGGTACAGCTCAGACCATTACTTTTAAGGGGGGGGGGGGGGGTATATTCAATACCTCTCAGTCCAGTACTTTGTGGTGGCAGTATTCCATTATATAAATGTAGCTGACTCTGGGAGTACGGAAACTGGCCAGAAAGTCCATTAACAATTGCTTCAACATCTTCGCCGATATAAAGCTGAATGCAAAGAAGAAACATCTTTAAAGTACGATGACCGGCGCTAATTGAAATAAACGATGATTTTGTAGTGTATATGTTAAGATTTGCCCGGAGTCAACGCACCAACACAAGCAAAGAAATATTAAACGTTCATTCATTTGTTTAAACTTATAAATATATTCAAAAATAATAGCATGAGTGGCATATGTTCAATAAATTTTATTTAAGGACGTAAACATGTGTACATATACTTAAAACACCATTACAGGACCATTGTCCACTGACCTTTCAGAGGTTTGCATGAAATCACTATTTAGGTACTTATTTTTAAATACATTTTCAATATAAATGATAAGAAACGACTATGATATAATAAAATAAATAATTATTGTATCTGTTTACTTTAACCTACCTATAGCTCTATATCAAAGATGTTAAAACTTTCGAATCGATGCAATCGTAAAAAAGGCTTAGACAATGTATTCCGTAATCCTTTTGATTTGACCAAGAAAGTTCTTATACATCTTTAAAGCAAACATGATTTCTTCTACAATGTAGATTGTTTTTTTTTATTTAGATTTATGATCAGTACTTTTTGTGACATGTATTAAATTTATCAATAGGAATAAACAATTGGACATTATTTTTGTATGGAAATGCATAAAGGTCAAAGTTTGGAAAACTCTGTGGTGTCTTATTTGATTCATAAATTCAATTATGCAAAGCAATATGTTTATAGGGAAACACTCAATAACTTTGAATGCACATTCACACCAAACACGCAAATTGATAAATGAGCGCCGCTATACGATTTCCAACCTCTTCTTTAAGTGACGTCATTTCCAGAAAACGTCACATGTGACGTCATCATAAGCAAAAGTTGCCCCGTATGGCAACATGAAAACGAAGTGACTATATGAAGTAAATAGTGTGTCTTGCTTGCAAATAGTGACATCACATGTTGCGTTTTCTTGAAATGCCGTCACTTACAGAAGAGGTTGTGAATCCCATAGCAGCGCTCAAATGAATACAAATAAGCCGAGTAGCAAACGCAACATTCGAAGAACGCAACCAACCACAAAAGCGTAAGGAGACATTCAAATACAGAAAATTAAACATTCACACAAGGAAAATGGACATATGACACAAGTATAAATGGTGGGAGACTCTCAAAGGTTGCAAACAAACCAAATTATCGAATATTGTATATAAAATCAATACTGTTACAATGTACATATATTTTCTAGTTCCGCAACTTTACATATCCTAGAGCAAGATTGACAAATACATAAACGCTGAAAGGCAAACGTTAATATCGACCAGTATTTGTATAACTTGTATAAAACACATTATAATTACATTGGATATTTGGTTAAATTTAGAGAGAATGTTCATGTTACATTTTTAACGGCCTCATAAATGTAAAACTTTAATATGTACCACAAAAAAGGAGAATTTGACAGAATCCCATCGAGACACGTGCGGCCCGCAGAAGGGATGTGTGTTTCTATTGAGACAGGAAAGAGCAAAATTCCTTGGCATTTGTTATAATGTGAACGACAAAGGGTTAACTCGTGCATGAATTAAAATATTAAGCAAAACAGCGTAATTCTAGGTAGCCACTCGCATGTACCTCTTGAAGACAAATCACTTCAGCGTCCGTGTTTTGCAGGTAATCAATCAAGGCATTTCGTCTTTCTACTCGGTTGTTAGGTATATTTAAATTGTTCTTTGTCCACGCATTGTCATGTAGAATCGTATTGAAAGTAAGAGCCTGGAATGACATAAAGTGGGACTGAGTAGTTTAATATCAAAGCGCTGAAAGCACAGAAGCTGTTCGGTATCGAACACTTCCAGATTCACAGAAAGTACAAATCATTGTTGTCCATTGTTGAACCATTAAAAACTGCACAGTAAAGATTACTAGCAGTATTGAACACTTCCAGATTCACAGAAAGTACAAATCATTGTTGTCCATTGTTGAACCATTAAAAACTGCACAGTAAAGATTACTAGCAGTATTGAACACTTCCAGATTCACAGAAAGTACAAATCATTGTTGTCCATTGTTGAACCATTAAAAACTGCACAGTAAAGATTACTAGCAGTATTGAACACTTCCAGATTCACAGAAAGTACAAATCATTGTTGTCCATTGTTGAACCATTAAATTTAACTGCACAGTAAAGATTACTTGCAGTATTGAGTATGTTATGCTGGTTACGTCCAGATGTGGAACTATTTTAATAGGTGATGAATTAGTAAATCAATACACAATATGTTTGTTGCTAGATAAAATTGTTTACCCGACATCTATGTAATACTGTTAACCTTAAATTGATGTCGATAGTAAATTTTGTGAAAGTCTGACACTTTTGCGGCAAAATACTTCACAAACGCGTTTAATTGTGGGATTTATGGTAATTTTAACCGCGGGTTAAACTAGCAAACATTTTGGTTTATTAACCAAGCGGTTAATGACTTTAAAACAAGCCGTTAACCAAGCTTGTTAATTAACCAGAATTTTAACTGTTAACCAGTGGTTAAAATTAACCTTAACCGATTCACTTAGTAATACCTGTTATTCTTGCGCCACTTCCGGAAAAAAGTAGTTTTCATATTAAGGGTATGCGCCTGTCCAAAGTTGCCATAGAACTAGTTGTTCTACCGAACTGCTAACAATAGCTTTATCAAGTGCAACCTTTTCACAGCAAAATTCTTTGAAAGACGCAAATATTGACTGCTATTGAGAGGTTGTTGCTCTAGAGAGGCTAAATGGATAGTAAATTATTACAATAATATTATAGCAAAACGCATAGAGTTGTTGAAGAGAGGTTGTTGCTCTAGAGAGTGTACGCTCCACACAGCGCTTTGATTCCACTCCCGTTACATTCAGAAGGTATCGGAATAAGGCCCCGATGCTAAAGGAGAGTATAGAGAGTGCTGTCACACAGAGGTTGCGCTGTATATATGAAATACACGCTGACATAGTAATGAGACACAATTGAATTGAATGATGCTATATGGACGAACTATCAAATGGATATAAAAACAAACTTTTAAGTTGTTTTTTTTCATAAATATACATATCATTACAAATTCAAACTGTCAAAAATTAAAATTATTTGGATCCCCTATTTGGGATATTTCAACAACAAGATTAAAATTGATATATACAATCTCAATAATGACTGCTGATCAGGAAACAATGTCTCAAATGCACGATAGCTTGTCTTCCATCAGACCATCCTTAACAAGTATTTGTTGGCAGCACTCCTACTAACTCACCGAATTAGGTTCCAACTCATTTTTTACTTTTCAGCTCAGACTGTTACGAGTCAGTGTCCCTTAGTTCCATGTGTACATAAATAATTCTAAACCAAATAACCGACCTATCGACCCCTCATAAATGTTGCGTGCATGGATGCTACACAAACACTATTTGTCAAGGAGGGCATTGATATACTGTTAAAATAACTTTTTTTATCGCAATTATTGTAATTGATAAATATAGATAGTTCCCACAACCACAATATTTACCTCCCTTGTTCCCAATCATAAGCCATTTTGATAGGCAAAACTGATAAGCCCTTATGGGAGTAATTTCCAAATACATGTACATGTATATGATAATTGAGAAATACCAAGATAATTTGCATGTTTGACAACCGCTTTGTCTTCAACTTACTGAGCCAACTGTCCGCATAAGCATAATCAATAAGTTATTTTTTTGATATCTGATTATTGTATCAACGTTTACATTATATTCCCTATAGACTTGAAGGAAAATTGCCTATCAATATGGCCGACAGTTCAGAACAAGGAGGTAAATATTGTAAATATGATGAACTATCTATTACCATCACTGACATACTGGAACTAAATAAGTAATTGAAGGAAGAGTTCTTCCAGATTTTACCTTGAAAGGCACGAATGGATTTTTCAAAGGACACGTGGGATTCGGACCTATCATCCATGGGTCTAGTTGTAAACATCCCACTGCCGGAAGTAAGATCTGCAGTGCTAGGCGCAACCACGTCATGCTAAATAGCTTGGTGTATGTCTGCCTCACTAATGTCTAAAATAAAGAATTGAAATTAGAACCGCACCTCAGCTGTCTAATCGAACAATTATACTGATATATACTTAGTACATTTAAAACACACAATGTAGGATTTCTAAATTGTCATTGACAGACTTTTTAAGATATAAAAGAGAGAGAATATATAGCTACAGGGAACACCCAATACACAAGACAGTGCCTCCCCACACAAACCTCCTGGAAAACAACAATCTATAAAACATGAGGAACTTGAGCAGGTTAAAGGGCACATACATTGAGAACAGATGCGCAATGAATAGTCGGCAGACCATAAGCAATAACTAGGAGAATCAAAGAGGACAGTGAAGGAGGGGGATAATGAATGGTAAAGATCACAGGACAAGTCAAGACAGCTAGCAACAATAGGCTGAAACTGGGCAGGAAATAACCTGAACACTATATAAAGTGAAAGAATTGGAAAAATAACATACATCTAAAACACAAACATAAATAATAACCATACAACGAATTCCAGCCTTGGAACTGTCAGTAAAAATACCGTGGGTTTAAATCGATTTAACAGCTAGCTAACCTCACACTTACTCGCTACATGTATATGGTCATTGATTTCCAACATATATACATAAATTGACTAAGTAGGCAGGAACTAATCATTTAAAAAATGACACTATATTTCATGTATACGCAACATGTTAGCTAAATTTCATAACAATCGACACGTGTTTTCATAAAAAATGAGTTTCAAACGTAATAAATTTGAATTTAAAGAAGCATGGTTGGTAAAATGCAAATCACTGTGTTTATGAGGTCACCGTCGCCGCGCACATTTTTTCTAATGCACTTTATGGTATTTTGGTCGACCCGGTATGTCCCCCGCACACCATAAATGGACTTTATGAAATCGAAGGGGGAAATTTACCTGCCAGTAGAGCAGTATAGGTAAAACAGACAATTTTGAAGCCAAAGACGGTCACTGCACAGTGCCAATGAGACCCACCGTACAGTTACCATTTTCCTGGCATCTAACCAGTACTTTCCTGGAATCTACCCAGTACTTTCCTGGTTACATGTCAGTACTATGTTAGGTGGGAAACACTGAAAAACATTTCTGTTTTTATCCGGTTAGACGAGGGATCGAACCCACGACCTTCTGATTCGTAGTCAGTAGCGTTAACCACTGAGCCACAGGGCCACCACTAGCATGGTTGGTAAAATAATTGTGCGTTTTTAAATGTTCTGAGTATACTTTTCTAATTGATAATTTCCTCCTATATTGACTTTCTTTTTTCAAAATACAGTAGACACAGTGAAATACGAATTAACTTAATTTGATTTATCCATTCTTACACGCACTCCAAATCTTGTGAAACCTAAAATTTACACAATCTTTGCACCAAACATCTGCTTACAAATATGTATATCATACGGTGTAGATACATGGGATGACCACTTAGACACGTGTTTCATTGTGATTTAATTACGGTGGCATAGATGTGACATGTGTGAAATTATTTTTATCTTGTGTGCTCTCGTAGAAGCGTTTGTATGCTCTTGTAGACGCGTTTGCGCGCTTTCATATCTAAGCGTTTGTATGATCTCATAGAAGCGTTTGCGTGCTCTTGTAGAAGCGTTTGGGTGCTCTCGTGAAAGCGTTTGAGTGCTCTTGTAGAAGCGTGTGCGTGCTCTTGTAGAACCATTTTCGTGCCTTCGCAGAAGCGTTTGCGTGCTCATGCAAAATAAAAAAAATCCACATGTCATCTCTATGTCGTCGTATAGATATTTAAGACAAACAGAGCAAACATACACATGCATGTAACTGGCTTACCATATGAACAAGCTCATTGAAATTAAATAGGAAAGTTTCTATCGTAAAGTCTAATTCGATGACATGCAGCAATGTATGCATCTATCACTTGCAATTGTGACGTCAGATGATAGGTTACTTCACAACTAAATTATCGAACACAATACATTAGAAGTACGACTTCATTTCTGATGTGTTGTATTTTATTACAAATTCTGTGAAAAAAACTTACATTTTTGAGTGTTTTCAAACGTCAAATCCTTCCACGTTTCACAAACTATACTCTGATATATACTCACCGTAAACTGATTCGGAAATAATGTATCAACATCTATTAAAATACACAGTACTTCGCCGTCAGCTATAACTCACTTCCGTTTTACTCATTGATCACTTTAATTAACTTTAATTGTACATGTATATTGATTTTAACTTAATTTCATTAAAGTCCATTATAGGTGTGCTTTGTGAATGTTAAGTGAAATTATAATCCACGCCATTAAAAACGCAACTAAAAAATTGTCCTCGTCAGCACGGTGACATTATAAAGAAATAATTATATGTTAATTCTCAAACATATTTTCCTAAACTTAATCAACTATGAAATATGAATACTACTGTCATCCTTTTGATAAATGATTTGCACATTTGTAACAATAAAACGAGTTTAACACTTAGAACAAAATGAAGGCTAAGTAAAATAATTGCGTTTTTAATGGCGTTAAGTGTGTTTGGTTGACGTTCTTTTGATATCATTGTGACACAAAGTATCTACCAGATGGCCAATTACCTATCAATGTATGTATTTAAACCACACTCGACAAAATCCCAATTAAATAATAATAGGCAAATAATTTGGAATGTAACTGATTACAATATTATCACATTTCCAATGAAGTTACCCAGACCAGACAAAAGACATTTTGGGAACACACTTATTTTTACATCAACATTTGTACACCATAACATTTTTGAAAATCATACAATGGATATCCTTCTATGATGGTTATGTAAAGTGATTTACATTTCAATGTTCTCATCCATATTAAGCATTCCTTACCTGTCCCGGTGACGATGCCGACCGTATTGCACAAGGAGGGAGGACTTTTAAGTACAACATAAACGGAGACAGTCAATTATACTTGCTTAAAAAATGTTTAATCGATGACAACGATTCCCAACTTTGGCGGACATGCGCATTTTGAAAGTATACAGATATTACAACTTGTATCAATCACTCTACATGACTGCCTCCTGGAGTACCGTCTAGTGCTTGTACTTAATTTTATGGGTTGTAAATTTGTGATTTCACCAACGGCGGGATTCGAACCCACAACCTGTTTATCCGATACGTTTTATAAACATAACACAATATTCAGTATGCTGTCACTATGAGGTCATTGTACCAAGTCATAGCCGGGGTTCCATGTCATCGTCTTGCTTTTCCTTATATCTGTCTTATGTCATGACGATATAGCAGGCAAATCGATATTCATAAGTATATATATGTATATGCGTTTCTGCTTAAATGTACGTTAACTAATGCCGTGAAAATTATAATTACTGAACTGATAGATTCACTAATATATTGGCGATGCAGTTTCCGGTTTCTTCAGAACTGTTCACAAGTTGGTAGTGATATAAGGTGTCAGTTTTGTCATCGGCTACCTGTTATACGATCACTGAGCGTATTCCATGGTGTCTTTCCCCTTCTTCCCTCCTAGATAAAAATTTGTCACGAGCCGTTGTGCTTGTCTGTGTCTTTTAGGAGTCGTCTCCACGCTTTTGTTACTGTTTGTTTCTAGTTAGAGACGAACACGTGCGAGATGTGTGTATGTGGTTGCACGGTCGTGATATGCTCCCTTGTACGTTTCCCTACTCAAAACTACTTTACCGATACTGAATTAAATTCATAACTGCAAATCATTTCATACCAAGGTAGTTATTTTTAAACTCAACATTTAAAACTCGGCAGTTTAATGCATAATAAATGAATTCATTTAATGGTGATGATAAATTCTACATACACATCATTTTAGTTCTATTATATTTCATTTATTGTTTTAGGATGGAATATTCATCCGATGACACCGTGGCAAAAACGGACAAGAAACACATTTGTTTGCATCATGCTATTTTAATAAGATCCCCAACATTCATGCTAAATACGATGCCGACATCGTCATCGGGATATGGAAGAAAATTATAATAAAAGAATAAGTGAATGCAATCTGGGACCAATATATACTGGTCCCAGATGCAATTTGTAATTAAAAGTACATTTTATGCTACTAACATGCCAAAAACAATGTAATTAATAAAATTACCATTACGTGGAACAAAACATTGTTCAATTACTGACTTCTTCCAATTTATTGAAAGTGTAATTTACTGAAATAAATTACCGTCACATTTATGATTAGCTTTTTGTAAATGACGATGTTTCTTTCTAACTCACGCGAGTGCTATTTTTTGGGTACGGATTTCATTTCCCGGATTGGTGGTTTTTATCAGCAACCAAGATGGCAGCGGCAGAGACAAACGTGAGTTGGACAATATCAACATATATGTACCTTATTAATTATTATGATGAGGACTTTCTGATTTTTAATTGTTAAGCTTAATGCATCATATCATGTCGATCATTTATATGTTAAAGTCCCGTTGTGTATGATGCGAGTATGCAATGAAGTGGTGGTATTTCGGATACGAGTTTTCGGATTCAACATGTGTTTAATGATTAGCAATGACAACTATGATAACTCTTGGCCTCTCGTGTTTTTGCCATTGATTGTTGAGTTTGATATTCTATTATTGAAGATATAATCTGACCTCGGTTTCTTTAACACTAGTTAAGTATGAAAATTAAGTTTAAAAGGAACTTTGCCAGACTGAACAAATTTTTACCAGACTTATTATAGATTCTTATTGTCACATGTATATCTTAATTCTTATGGTTTTCATCATATTATATTATGATATATTAAACGATGCATTATTCATTTGTGCAATAATGGTCTTATAGAGTTTGAGACAGTTGATGATGAAAAGGTACAAAATACAGACCCATTGAACTTAAAGGGGCTAAATACTGATTGATTATGGGAAGTGTTGTTCCATTATTTATCAGTTTTTACTCGGTCAAAGTAGATTTGACTTCTATTTCATCAGTAATGTGAAATATCTGAATTCATTAAACAAACTGTCAGGTCAGATTGCACTATTTCTGATGTCACACCTGTGTCATTGTATAAAAGGTCTGTTTCGATTTCAATTGCAGTCTTCACGTTAATTGTTTTGAAGGACTTGCCCATTTAGGCAGACAGTCTGCAATTTTCCACTTGCCCAAATTCACTTTCACTTGCCCTAATAAAATTAACAGCACCGTCAAATTAATGAAGAAACATGATGTTTTGATGGTTGTTTTGATTTGTTAAATCATAAACGAAGACTGGTAACGACAGTTGATGCAAAAGTGCTGTTACACAAACAAAATTGACAAAAAATGAAAACCAGTGGAAGTATTGCATACTACGTCATCAATTTTTGTGAGAGCTTGCATAAAAGCTAGTCAGACCAGACCACAAACATGACTTGCCTGTTCAGGCAGACGAAATGGAGTTTTTACTTGTCTGACGATAATTTTACTTGTCCAGGGCTTCGGCAAGTGGGTTATCATGAAGACAGCAATTGTGGCTGATTGTTCCATTTTTTTAATTTATTATAGGCTGACGTTAAATCTACAAGTAAACCAAAAGATATCAATTTTGATGACATTGTTGTGGATTTAACCTTTCATCCAGATAAAGATGTCATTGCTTCAGGTACAATTGAAGGGGATGTCTATTTGTAAGTACTATATTGTTTTTCTTTGGTTTATTTTTAGACATACACTCACCCAAAGTTCGAACGCATCATATTTAAATTTGATATAATTTTCTTAATTCTGTACTAAATGTTACAAAAATTCAGATTTCTGATCATAATTCATATAGCTTTATTTTTCTAAAAACTTTTCGCAAATTTTTTATTCGATTGTAACTTGTAAGTGCAACCATGCAGAACAAATGATTGAATTTCGGTATTTTTGTTGTGCTGCTTTTACTTGGCTGTGTTAAGAATGATTTCTTTTTCTAATTGAGTTGATTGCATAACAGTCGTTTGAAAAATGGTCCAAAAGAAATATGGGAGGGCTATTTGTCCACTAAAATGATGAAAAATAATTTGCCATTTCATAAACGTGGCTAAAATTGCCTTTGCTGTAGAACTAGAAGTAAAATATTTTGTACTCCTAAAGATAATTAATTGAACCTAACAATGGCGTTATTTATGTGAGCTTGTTATACGAGATTTCCACGTGGATCCAAGTAAAAATTGTAAATTTTAAAAGACCGGAAGTTGAACCGAAAGTGTCCGCCCCCTTTCGTCTCGACACCAGTTAAGGGGACTCGTGTAATGCTGCAAATAGGCACAACATCATAAACCATAGTAGCCTGCCCTAGCACACGCTCAGTAAATAATTACATACAGCACATTTCTTTGTTTTTAGCATACAAGATTGAACTTTTATTAAAATTATTACTTATATTTTCTGTAAAATTTTAAACACGGATATTTGCTGGACCTTATTCGAGCACTTCTTTTTGTTATCTGTGTGATTTCATTGTGTTTTTTTATACTACAATGACCATAAATTTCCAACCCCTCGTTCGTCTTTTCAAAATCAAGTAAACCCAAAGTGATGTGTTAGACACATATTACAATCATAAAACAATTACACAACAACACAAAAATAAATATCACAGTCAATTTAGTATCAAGTCATTTTCATATATTAAATATAGAAACTAAAATCTTATAGAAATTAGTGATTTTATATGTTCTAATAAAGTCATTTACCTCATTGATTTCAGATGTTGGCTTCAGGCCGGCAGTCTTTAGTACCGCAAATCCAAAGCAAGCATCAAAAGATCTACTTTTTGCCACGTCCAATTTAATCTTCTATGTATAAATGTGCCAGGTGGCGTATCCACATAAGCACGGTTAGAATTGTGGTGATCAGGAATACTGACGGAAGTGAAACAGGCCTTTTAATCTTAAACACTTGATGATATTTATTTAGAGATTGTGGGGAAGCAACCTGTTGCCATGCCATGCATTTTATATTTGTAAAAACATTGAAGTTGAACTGAAAATTATTTGCATCTACATGTACATGAAATTTTGTGTTTTTTTTTAATTTTATGGCAAAAGGGTTTTCATTTAATTTAAATTGAACAGTAGTAGTCCTTGTTACTGTTATGTTACTTCCCCTGTGGCAAATAAGCAATTACTACAGATTAAATATTTAAACAGCACAAGTTTCTTGGACTTGATAAATAATCTCCTGAAAAAATGTTTGATAATTAACTGATTAATGTCAGAGTTGGCTGGTATATATGTTTAGTGGCTACTTTGAGGGGAGAACATTAATGATGATACACTATCCATGTTAGAAAAATTATATTGAACATTCATGCAAACACACTCCTCTCTAATACTCTATAGATGCTTTTAATGTTATACGTCGCTCCACATATAACTTGATATGGTGTGTTGTATGGTGTGGCTCATGTATGGTGTTGTGACCCATAAAGTTCTGTTTTATTTCAGGCATTCATATTCCCGCTCCTCAGAAAACAGTCAATTACTGAAATTTTCCCATCACAAAAAGTCATGCCGGGTTCTTAGATTTTCTCCTGATGGTGAAGAACTCCACGCAGGTTCTAAAGACAAATCGTTTAGTACAGTTGATCTCAATAATGGATCATTGAAAAGAAAAGTGAAAAATGCACATGAGTAAGTACATTATATCTCTAATGGTATGCTAAATTATATGCTTAATATAAAATCATGTTTTTGAGGAACACAAAAAATCGGTCAATGGCGCTACCGGGATTCAAACCTGGGTCTCCTTATTGCTTGTCCGATATGCTAACCACTACACCACAGCGACCTAACGTCATTTTCGTATAAATTAAACTTATAAAGTGAGATAAGGTTAACTACACTTGTACGAAGTACTGGGCAAATTAATTTTGTTTACATTTGCCACACAGCACTTAAGGCCAGATGTAGTAATGTTGATATAAAATCATGTTTTGATCCCTCTGCCATTCTGGGAGAGATGTATTATCATTCATATTCATGATGTAGTTAACTTTAATTATATTCATATTGTAATAATATTTATAGCCCTTTACCAAAATATATACAGTAAAACCTCACTGAAAGACTACCTCAATAGTATGACAACCTCGAAATTAAGAATACAAGTTTCAATTCCATTTTCACTATTTTCCTATTTATTCAACCTCAATGTTAAGACCACCTCAATATTAAGTCAAGTTTTCAAGGGTCCCAAGGGTGGTCTTATTATCAAGGTTTTACTGTATATTAAAATACCAGTGTGTTAACATTGTAAAAACATGTGGGTGCATATACTGCCAATATCTGTTGCTAAGCAGCATGATGTTTTTCAAAGATTAAAAATCAATACTTTTTCTGTCTATAAATGGCAGACATTCATTTGATAAACTCTGACAGTTACTTTGGATTTATATGTGACAATACCATTGCTATATAATTTGATATTTATTTATTGTATTAAATATTCTCTTAATGTCTATATACCCTCAGGGATATTTTACTTTTAAAACTTTTCATTTTTGGCACTGCAGATGTTTCTGTTCTTATTGAATGAATGGTATTATAATATACAGTAAAACCTCACTAATAAGACCACCCTTGGGACCCTTGAAATCTGGTCTGAATATTGAGGTAGTCTTAACATTGAGGTTGAATATAGAGCAGAACAGTCAAAATGGACTTAATGATGTGTTCTTAATATTGAGGTGGTCTTATTATTGAGATGGTCTTAAAGTGAGGTACTGTACAATTATGTTATTCGCTCATCAAAGCTTGATGTTAAAAAATATGTCTCGAATAGTCATCTACTTAAAGTCCCAATAACTTATAATGGTCTTAAATACATTTGCTTAAGCACCTGCATTATCCAGAATATTCCAGTAGTGAAGTATACCCTAATAATTAGTTATTCACATACTAATAGTGTCGCATCACTTTTCAGAAGATTCAATATAGATCCAATTGATAGTAAATTCTTATCTTGTTGACCAGTTACTTTATTCTTTGACTGCCAATCTCCCTGATCCAACATGTACATAGCATTTGACATCATCAATGCTTGTGCTCTTATGAATATTTAAATCACACATGAACAGTGACGGAGGAATATCGGCAATTTACGGGAATTGAGATGTCTAATATGGCGTACTTGTATTCTGTAAGCAACATATAATGTCTTCCATAGGTTTTTTCCAATGACTAAACAGAAAACACTGTTAACCATCATCCAATGTGCTTAAAATTGTGTCTTTTACAAGCATATTTATTTTGCATTTTTTGCAGTTTAAATGGGTAAAAATGACCCTTATTGTTCTAAATCTCTATTTCTTCTTGTATATGTTTTTATTAGTCTGACCTAGCACAAATAGTATAGATGGAAAATGTGGTTGTGCATTTGTGTATTTGTAGGGTATATACAGTAAAACCACACCTAAAGACCACCTCAATAATTAGACCATTTCAAAATTAAGAACACAATTTTCAAGTCCATTTTCACTTGTTTGGCATTTTATTTGACCTCAATATTAAAACCACCTCAATAAGAAACCCACTTTTCAAGGTTCACAAAGGTGGTCTAACTATTGAGGTTTTATTGTAATGTGTGAATGGGCCAGCAGGTCACTGTGCCATTTGCATTGATGGCCTAATTTCAGGGAGCTTTGTGTTCTCTTACATAATCACCGTAAAACTATTAGTAAATGCATTAAATCACAGACATTTTACATCAGAGAGGAGATATTCTGAGGTAAATTCTGAGAGCCCCATTAGTTTAATTCAGAGGGATTTTTAAAATTAACGACAAAACACTATTTATTCAATTCTGTTCTTCTGTTTGTGCAGAATTGTCAATTATATACCATATGTAGAGAATGTGCTTTAATTTGATGAAAGATTTTGTGGTAAAAGATATCGAGGGGGCAAAAGCAAAACTAATCTTCTTGCATGTGAGGAAGAAGCAAATGGACTACTCAATATTCTGTCATTTTCTAGGGAAAAATACAACTATATTTGTTTTCCATTTAAGATCGCCAATATACAGCATGTTAGTCACTGGAGAAAATTTTCTTGTTACCGGAGATGATGATGGCCATCTGAAGGTAAAGAGTTTCAGACTGAGTCTTTCAGTCTGTCTTAATCGCTTGATATAAGCTATTGTTTGTTGTTTTGGCACAAGCCACAAGTACTTGGTCTGTGTGTATAAGCACTCCTGAGTGAAGACTCGAGTGAGTTTTCCTGACCAAATGTCGTCCATCATTGGGCGTCTTGAACTTTTTCATGTAGATACATTAGAACTTTCCTATAGAAGTAATCTAAATAAACCCTGTAGAACCCCTAAGATCGTGCTTCATTTCTTGAATCACCAGGATTCCTTTGTCAGAGTTATGTCCCCTGATTGAACATGTAATGATAACACTTACAAAACTTCAGAAAATTGTCTTCTCTCTAACCAGTGGTCACAATTGAAACATACCTGTATCTGGTACTAATGATTAGCGGGCAACCTTCAAGAATATTGCTAAAGCAACTTGATTGGTTTAAAACGCTAGGAGTTGGTTATATAAATGTCTCATTGTATATAAAAATAATTTCTGTAGAATTGTCAGAATTTGATATGTTACAACTGATAAAGGTAAGTATGGGATCTTTCACCAAATTAATCACCAGGGTATTGATGTATAATTACTCAGGTGATTAATGTAATACATCATGCATTTGTTATTATGGAACTTGTCAAAGCATGATGCCCAGTCCACCTGATTAGCCTCGTAGAGCACTGGCCTGGCAATATTTGTAGGTCATAGGTTTGAACTCTTGGCGAGACATGTGTTGGGTAAATTGTATATGACATTTCGATCAGAGATAATACATCCAAAGCAATTTGTCTTCCATCTCTGATTCATGTCATTTGCTTGCGGCAGAACAAGTTGGTACTGGTCGATAACCCAGAAAAACTAATTATATCCACCACCACTGTACATAACTGAAATAGTGCTAAAATAATGGCATGAATCTCTATCACATTGTAGAGTGTTGTGTTTTCATGAACCCCCTGTTGTCAGTCTTTAACAGGTCATGTTTCTCACAATGGACGTAGGTATTGTATATTATGAAATATAAGCACATTGTTTTGATTATGTGAAACGAGTATGTTTATTGATCTGTATAAAGTATGTCATTAGGTAAATAATTACATGACTGATATTTCAGTAGCTGTGGGATTTACGACAACAGAAAGCTGTGATGGAATTACGAGAATCTGAAGAGTTTATCAGCGATATCGCCGTTGACGACGCAAAACGTACATTACTTGCAACTAGGTACTGTTCATTGGCTTACGAAGCTTTATTAAATCATGTTTTAAAACAATATTTTTTTGCCGGACTTATTTCATTACTGTAAGATTTGAATTATAAAAATATTATTAGGACGCAAACATTGTTTCTTCAATGTACAATTGCTTTCGCTATGAAGTCTCCAAAATGAAGTTGTAATTATCATTTTGCAAGCATTTGATTGGCTAGTGAATTTGACCAATCAGAAGACTGAATAAATAAGCACTACATGCTCAAGCAAACATTTGTAGGAGTACAAATGTAATTTATAGCAATTTTAATGGTAGATCTAAACTGTCATACTAATGTTTTTACAAAGAAAGGAAAAATTTAAATATATCAGTAACTAATCCTTAATAGCACTATTAACAATACATTCACATTGTATTTTGAAAACAATTGTGCCGCAAAAATTAACTGCCCAAATTAGAGATACAGGTGTTTGTCCTAATTAATGCCCTGTAATATTTATTAGAATAAGTACATGTATGTCTCTCAGACTCTGATATAAGCACAGATAAATCTTGTTAGTATGATCTTGATTACAATGCAGTTAACATGAACAGTCTGTTTTAATATATACCAAGACTGCTAGTATTTGAAAATATATTGTATTTTAGTATGTTTATCGAAGTTGTATAGGTTTGTATGTTCATATGTCAATCATTCCAAACCAATGTTGACAGCCAGACTTGTATATCATGATACTGAAGTAATTAACTTCACATGCCATATTTAACTCTTTACACTATGGAGATGCGTTTGATTGCATCTGAGGACTTGTCAGAGTGGTGGTTGCATTGTGTGACCACAGCGGAGGGGGGGGGGGGGGGACATAAATCACTCTCTGTCAATGCTTGGTTGTGGTTGTAGGTAAACACACAGGAATATTAGCAAGTATGTAGAGAAGTAGAGAAACCATAGTTGTACTCTATTAAGGTCTCTGGAAATTTTGGGTCTTTCCGCACTCTCAAGTTTATGTTGTTGTTAATGGTAATTTAAAATAATTATGAAGAAGGTAGTCATGTCGGTACAGTTCTGAAAACCTCTTAGAATCAGTTAAGGGTTATTTCCAGGCTTTGCTTTTTATTGGAAATGCTGACTGTTGTATAGCTGTACTTCTGTAAACTAGGGTATACTCAACAAAAATGAAAACACACCACCATAGGTTGACTATGAGGATACAATATGTTTTGAATAGGCATTCATTTAAGTGCAGTAAAACCTCACTGAAAGACCACCTCAATGATAAAACCACTTTGACGTCCATTTTCACTGTTTTGCTCTTTATTCAACCTCAATATTAAGACCAGTTGTCAAGGGTCCCAATGGTGGTCTTATTGAGGTTTCACTGTATGTCTCGATATCCATATTGCTTCTGTCAGATAATCTCTGTGCTAAAATTTCTTCCTATTTATGAAGATTCCGTCATTGTGAAGTTTTCGGTGTATGAAATTCAGTTTAGCTTTACAACATTTTGACTGTTACTTAATAATTCAGTGAATTGAAAACAAAATCATAGTTACAGACTCCATAGGCCAATGCAAATTAACATCATTGATCCTTATACACCATCCGTGGAAATTTAAGGAGACAATTTTGGGGTTAACAACAGCCAAACAAAAACAGGTTATTTTAGTGGAATTTCTAAAAAGAGGTGTCGGCTAACCTACCAAGGAATTGGCACAACACTGTTATATCTCAGGCTTAGTGAAGAAAACAGTTACAATGGTTTAACACCAAACCCTCAATAGTTTTGTTTTATACTTACTCCTACGTGTACTCTATGTTACATTATTTCAGTGGTGAAGGTACACTCACAGCGTTCAATCTACGTCGGAAGAAAATGGAAGTACAGTCTGAATTGTTCGATTCCGAGTTCCTGTCACTTGCGATAGTTAAGGTAAATTTGTGGTCCAGTTGTCGTGTTATATCATATTTTGTTACTCCATATAATATCTCTGGGGCTCTTATTCACAAACATTTTAAGACTGAAACTCAGTCTAAGACTTTACAATGTTTAAATTAATCTTTTTGCTCCTGTGTTGTTAGAACAGTGTAGATTTTAATGGGGAAAAATGGCAAAAGTGTACAGTGGGTAGCAAAAACTATTCAGACAAAATATCATTTCTTTATATTTAATGAAAACGAAATGCCGATAAATATGTTTTTCGCAAATTTAAAGTCTTATGTCTGAGTTTCAGTCATAAATGTTTGTGAATAAGGCACCTGATGATCCATAGTCTACTCAGGCAGACTGTGCCTAGATGCCTGGGATTCAGACCAGTCTCAAAACTCAAGCATCTGATTGGTTGGTTCTGATTTTAGTCTTAAAATTGACCAATAGGAAGGCTTTTTACTGAGATTGGTCTTCACACTCAGGTTTGTAACCTTTGGCCTGGGGTTACTCCTCTTAATAGTGTGCCCATGTAAATGATGTATGCCTCATTACAGTGGGTGATAAATTTTGATATATTTGCTGAATCATTATGTAAAGTAGATGAAAGTTGATTTTGGTCAGTGTTATATTCCATAGTACATCCAATGTGTCTGAATGCTTGACGTGTCTTGTAAAAAATAATTAAGTTGGGGAAATATGGAAAATTTTAATACAAACTAGGAAGGAAACACGTTCTCCGTCTAGTATCACTTGGTCCTTTTCATTTAGTTGGGGAAAAAATGGAAAGTTTACTACAAACTAAGAAGGAAACACGTTTTCCGTCTAGTATCACTTGGCCCTATTCATTCAGTCGGGGAAATGTTTTTTACTACAAATTAGGAAGGAAACATATTTTGGCCCTATTCAGCAGACATTAATATTCTTACACATTTAGACTGTGTAGAATTGCTGTTAAACTTATGAACTATGAACAAATTTTGACATTTTGTTTCAGAAAGGTCAAAAGGTCGTATGCGGATGTGGTATGGGGGAGTTGAATATATTTACATGGGGAGAATGGGGAAATATAAGTGACAGATTTCCTGGTCATCCTCTGTCTGTAGATTGTATGGTACAACTATCAGATGACGTTATATGTACGGGGTCGTGTGATGGAATGATAAGGTAGGATGTTGTTTTTGTTGCAAATATTTTTTATGACCCTTTATAAATACATGGAATAAAATTCCCCTTCTTCATGTATAAGGGTGAAAGGGAAACAACTCAGTTTGCTTCTTTATTCATTTAGGTACGACAGGTTTCCCAGAAGTGCAAAACACAAGTTTGATACAGGTATTTCTAATGCTAATGCTTACTGGGCATGTATGTCAGGATTGAAATACCTATAACAGACTTGTGTATGTATGGTTTGGGATACTTGTAAGAAAAGTGACCATTCAGTATTGTAGAGAACATCTGTTCAATGGCATTTATCTCTGATTATATCTCGTCTTTAGGCCGAACCATGTTTTGACTAAAATTCAATACTATCATATCTACCTTTAAAGAACAGGCAGTAGAGGATTCTGATCAGTAAATCTGGAGAGCATTTTAAATTAGTATAATGGTATCTGTTGCAGGTAAGCTATTGCATCTTATTATCAATGCTCGTCTGGTGTTGTTTATCAACTGAAGGGAATGTTTAGATTGTCTTTTTCATTATTTCAGAGCTGTCAACATTTTACCGAACAGATTTCTCGGGGTCGTAGGTGAACACCCTGGCGACTTACCTGTGGAAAATCTCTCATTGTCTAGGGACAAACAATGGTTAGCGAGTTGTTCACACGATCAGAAAATAAAATTCTGGGATGTAAACTGTATAAAAGACGAAGCAATCGATGAGAAAAGTAGAGCGAAAAAAGGAAGCAAAAATAAGTTTTTGAAATCTTCAGACAAAGGAGACTTTTTTGCTGACATGGCAGCTGATGAAAATAATGCTTCAACAAGTGGTCAGGGTGATGAAAATGAAGATGACGACAGTGATGACGAGGAAGACGATAGTGACAATGATGAAGATTAAATAAATAAAAATATTTTTGAAAAATATTTATAGTTGATTTGTCCATGGTAATTTCCGGATGTCAGAAACATGACAACCAGTGATGAAAGTAAAACTGGTCTATCTGCATATAAATAGAGCACTTGTTTTGCTTTTGTTCTCTATATGCTGTGTGTAGGAGTGTCATTCGCCACTTTCAAAAACCAACTCTTTTGATTGGCTTCACATTCCATTTTGAACCAACTCTTCTGATTGGCTTCACATTCCATTTGAACCAATTCTTTTGATTGGCTTCACATTCCATTTTGAACCAACTCTTTTGATTGGCTTCACATTCCATTTTGAACCAACTCTTTTGATTGGCTTCACATTCCATTTTGAACCAACTCTTTTGATTGGCTTCACATTCCATTTTGAACCAACTCTTTTGATTGGCTTCACATTCCATTTTGAACCAACTCTTGATTGGCTTCACATTCCATTTTGAACCAACTCTTTTGATTGGCTTCACATTCCATTTTGAACCAACTCTTTTGATTGGCTTCACATTCCATTTTGAACCAACTCTTTTGATTGGCTTCACATTCCATTTTGAACCAACTCTTGATTGGCTTCACATTCCATTTTGAACCAACTCTTTTGATTGGCTTCACATTCCATTTTGAACCAACTCTTTTGATTGGCTTCACATTCCATTTTGAACCAACTCTTTTGATTGGCTTCACATTCCATTTTGAACCAACTCTTTTGATTGGCTTCACATTCCATTTTGAACCAACTCTTTTGATTGGCTTCACATTCCATTTTGAACCAACTCTTTTGATTGGCTTCACATTCCATTTTGAACCAACTCTTTTGATTGGCTTCACATTCCATTTTGAACCAACTCTTTTGATTGGCTTCACATTCCATTTTGAACCAACTCTTTTGATAGTCTTCACATTCCATTTTGAACCAACTCTTTGATTGGCTACACATTCCATTATGTACCATTATGCTACTCGATCTATAACTTAAAACTAATTCTTGAAAATTTCAGTTTGAGACAGATCTTGATTGAGATCTTTTGTTACATTGTGGCTACTTGTATTCAGAGCTTGTTCCCCCATAGGAATCAGAACCATAACAGAATGAGCAACTGGCAGTTGACATATTTTATTTCAATTCAATAGACTTCTTGTAAACATTGACAGAGAAATGCACAGATTTTTTTTGTAGAAACCACATAAGTAAAACATTAAAATGAAGACATTTTTGATAAACAGAAGCATACAATAGATTTTTATAATAAATTACACAATACTTGTATCTATATTTTGAAAGAAAATAAATTTGAAAGAAAAACTAGAAAACTATTAAAATTGGATCTGGTGCTGAAGAAAACTTGCTGTGTTTTTCTACAGTTGGCCTATAATCTTATTGATATTTTGTTCATAATATAATATATATGACACAAGGGGTCATGAACTTATAAAAATTTATAAAACAAGTTTTCTGAAAATGAGTCGTTAAAAGTAAATTATTTATGAACGCAAATGAAATATTTATATCATAAATTTGCCAATAAACATTTTATTGGTAAAAAATGAACTTCACATAAAATAGCAGGCATTACTGTAGAGGTAATTGTGAAGTCAATATGTGTTATTTTACAAGTGAATTATCCAAAATAGTACATGGGTGTTGTTGGACGTTGACAATGTCATTTATGATATAAAACAGTAGTGTCATAATCAGAGGCAGAACTTGAACCCCACGCAGATCTTTGTCACGTTTCATGGTCCCTACAGAACTGGCACTACTTGTTAAAAAGGAACAGCAATGATTAGACGACCCTGGACAACATCACATATTGTTTCTAAAAACTACAGTAAAATCTCAATAATAAGACCACCCTTGGGACCCTTGAAAACTGGTCTCCTTATTGAGGTAATCTTAATATTGAGGTTGAATAAAGAGTAAATCAATGAAAATGGACTTGAAAATTGTGGTCTTAGTTTTGAGGTGGTCTTATTAGTGAGGTATAACTGTAGTAGGTAGGTTACCTAGATACTTCCTACATTCCAATTACAGTGAGCAATAAAAAAAATTATGACCTGATTGAAATTGGGTCAGATAAGTGAATAACAGTTATTACTAATTTATCAACCTGAAATCTAAATTTGATTTAACTGTGCGACTGAAGGCTTTTTACAACTTCTGTTAGATTTATGGGGTTTCTAAAATGGTCAAAGGGCAATAACTCTTGATGTTAAGTGATCTGATAATTGTAATTAATTTGCATCTTGTGGATGTTAATCCTAAGTTTGGTCCACATCATAATGTTAACAAAGTTTCACTGCATGAACAAGATGAATCTGGTGTTTTAAATGGTCAAAGGGCAATAACTGAACTTATAATCACAGGTATAAACACCAATACCAAGTTTGGTCAAAATCCAACATCAACTTTATAGACTTTCATTACAGGACAACCTCAATAATGGGACCATCCTAGGGATCCTTGAACACTGGTCTTATTATTGAGGTGATCCTACTATTGAATAAAGAGCAAAACAGTTGAAATGGACTTGAAATTTATGTTCTTTATTTTGACGTGGTCTTATAATTGAGTTGGTCGTTAGGTGTGGTTTTACTGTACATAAACAAGCCAATAGTTAACAGAAGATGAGGATCCATTTAGCTTATCCTGGCATGTCATGTCTAATTGAGCTTAAACACCAATGATTGATACCATAACACTTTGAACTAAGCTATATACAGTTTGTATATAAGCCTAAAGTGATAGGTCAGCATTTTTTACCAGTAGATATTAAATTAAGAGACACAAAACCCCATTCCTAGGGATAAACTGAATCTCATCCCATCTGCATAAAAACAATGAAGCAGCCGGATAAGTACATATAAATATCTAGCAAAAGTACAGTGCCGACAAAGTGTCTTTGTTCAAAAATTGAAAACATGAACACATGCTGCCTCGAAGACATTGATTTGTGTAGAATATCATTTATTATATGAACCACAGGAGATTGACACACGTTTTCTCCCTATATCTCTTCTACAGTTCTCTTCCTTTATCCCTACATTACTATATATACTTGGAATAAAGGGAGAGAACTAGTGACAATCTCCTGTGATATGAACGCTGCTTATTGTTGGACCTATACAAAACAGCGTACAGGTATAACTACTTATGACACAGCCTCTGTCAATAATAACCCTTGTCCATTCATGTTCCTACATTCATAACTGGTCCTAAAGCTAATAAAACGTGGTATACAAATTCACTCGAGCTCAATATTAAAACTGTGAAATATTGTGTTCTCTGCTCTTGATAAAGGCCCAGTGTGGCCGAAATATTGAGCTTGAGTGAATTTTTATACCATACATTGCATTGATCCAGTTTTTTGGGAAATTTCAACAACAAGCTAAAAAACAGTTTTATACAATTGCATATTTGAGAATTGCAATCACAAGAGTTCAGCCTGATTACCATTAAATAACGAGCATAGTAACACATTTCTGTGCCAATCTGTTAAAAGATAAATATTGGTTTTCCATAATGTACATACATGTATTTACATCATTGTTCTACAACTATTTCGCAACAAAAAGCATTCATAAGAAGTGGTCACCCATGTTACCACTCGGGTTGAATTCAGAAGAGAAATGGGTGCACCATTCAATTTGAATGAAATTCATTTTCTCGTTGATCGCATTAAATTTACAATAGTTATCCCGACCTTCCCAAGTTAAATTAATAGCAGTTTCTTTCATTGTTTTCACAAAATATGGCCGAGTTGGAAAACCAGTATTCAACTTAAAAGGGACATTTTCTTACAGTGTTTTGATTAAACTGTCATTACATTCACAAGTGGATGAGTATGGAGGTATTGGTTTAAGAGCTCAATACTAAAGAAGAGTACAGTACTGAAGTGTTCGTTGGTCAACTTAATACTTATTAAAACGACAGCACAATTATACGAGAGTAATACTTCAATATATAAAATCCCAGCCGGGTAGCTCAGTTGGTTCGATTCCCAGGTTGGACATGTTATGTTCTACTGTGACATTGGCTACGGTCATGTCCTCCACATGAGAAGAAGTTGACAGTTGCTTGTTGAAGAGCATGTAAGTACTGGTTGATAATTAAGTCCAGTAAATCTAATCAGGTCACCTGGCCGCCATATATAACTGAAATATTGTTAAAAAATCGACATAAACCCCAATGAAAACAAAACGAAATTAATATATAAAACAATGCTTCAAGTTGTTCAATAATTATTCAGAATTAAATTCAATTATATCTTACAACAACAACAATGTATATAACAAAACATAAAACACACATGATATAATGATGTAGTTCTCATAAATAAAAAAACAAACGCAGTTAAAACTATAAAAGTACATTTCGTACACATCATTTCAAACAAAAATTAACGTTTTCATTATAGATAACTTTTGGTCTAAGGTGGTGACACAGGGTCTGGGGTAGAGCTTCGGAAGGTGTGGGTTCTATGTCCACCAAGGGCAAGTTTCTCATGCAGTCTTCGCAATCCTGAATCAGGCCAGAGTACTAGTTATAAAGCCACGAAGTAGTCACTGACTGTGATCAATTTTAAGTTGTAACAACTTGTTACACAATGTAAAACAAGAGCTATTTGAGACATGACCATAACCCCTGGCCAAAGCATTTTTTTATGTGAAGGGTGCCAAAAAGATGAAAAAACTGTTATAGTATACTGGGGTTCTATAATAGTAAAAATAGCTTTGGAATTATGCTTTGGACAAATGTAAAAAAGTATAAGAGCTCTCCCTATCCCATGACTAGTAATGACCAGCACAGGAGAATATCACAAGCTCTCTCCTTTTATCCCTTCTAGAGATCTCTCCCTTTATCCTATCTAGAGTTCTCTCCCTTTATCTTTTCCAGAGTTCTCTCCCTTCATCCCTTCTAGAGTTCCCTCCCTTTAGCCTTTCTAGAGTGTACGTATGTTAAAATACTCAAGAAGGGATAAAGGGAGAGAACTGGTAATGTACAGTATCATTCTGCGGATATGGGTGGATAATGAACACGGCAATAGTAATTATTGCTATACATGATCATGTCGTTTATAAAACAAAATTTAATAGCATCAAATTCAGTGTACCTAATAAAATGAACAAATGTTTAGTTTTAAAACATAATTTATTATATGCAAGCAAACTTGGTTGCAGTTTAATAAGTTACAAGTTGTTAGCAAAACCAAATGTTGAAGTTGTTAAATAATACAATCTTTAAGTACTTATCATTCTGTAGCCACTTCATTACAAACACAGTTACATACATCATGAACAAAGAACACCCTGGTTTGAAAAAAGAAATGCCATTTTAACAACAAAATAATAAACATTGAATGTAGTCTAAGATAACAAAAAGTCGAACATAAAACCTAAACAATAATCAAAAGGCATTAATCATAATAAAGCTAATATCAGACAACTATATCTTGTAAACTAAACAGGAATTTCCCGTGGTGCTGGAAAACTGTATCTTACACTCCGTGTATTGGTTGAGTTTCGTACCAATGATGTTACACAACGGCGAATAATTACTTGAATGAATTCGTAAAATACCACCTGTTTCGTGTGCAGATGGAAATATCCAGCTCTTCGGTAACTATTTACGCAAGAACTCGACAGAGCCAGAGCTAGTGAAGGAATCTTCATACCAGTTTTCCTGATTGTCAAAATGCCTACAGATTTCAACCAATATCTTTTGTTGAACCTTGTTCAGGTCGTGGGACTATCTAAATTGGCACTTAGTTTGAGTGGATTCAATGCAGTCTTTATTACTAAAGGTTATAAACTGAGCTTGAAAGGCCTGTCTCAAAACACGTTCTTCTGATTGGTTGGTTCTGAGCTCTGTCTTATAACTGACCAATGGCAAGGTTTCACTCCGAGACTGGTCTCAAAACTTAGGCTTCTGATTGGTTTGTTCTTAGCTCTGTCTTAAAACTGACCAATGGCAAGGCTCCATTCTGAGACTGGTCTCCAAACTCAGTTTTACAAATCTTGGCCCTCTATAATGACAATTTCATCTTAACACATGTAATTTTAATATGCAACTCAAGACATGAACAGTTTAACATTTACTAGTCAAAGTGACCATTACATTTTCTATTGTAATTTGTTCAAAAATTGTCCAATCCAATACTCCATTTTCTTCTAGCGTGGCAGAGGCTTCATTTATACACTGCTTTAAAATATCAGACTGAAACAGCAACAATTCATACATATTTCTACTAAATATATAACATCTATTCTAATCCTAAACTCCAATTTATTCCCTGAACCAACATAATAATGACTGGTTGCCAAGCAACTAAATAACGAATCCAGTCTAAAAAGTTTCCATACATAACATGGGGACGATCCCATCTGAAAACTTTGGTTAAGGATAAAATTTGTACATTAACATATCTAACATTATTACACAATCTATAAACAACGTTTTAAGATTGGTCCAGAAGTCAAGTCCATAATATGCAATATTCACCTGTTTTCAGTGATATTTACTGGTTTATTAATAGCAACAGGGAAATCCCAAGAAACTTTCATTATATGGCAGTCGGTTTCTTAGAATGCTACTGAAATCTTAAAATTTTCAATACTCCATGTACATGAACATAACTTACAAATTTGAATACAGACCTCTAAGCAATCATGAAGTAGCTTGGCGACATTCTCAACATTAAGAAGTGGTGCCAATGACTACAATATTAGTATTGTCAAGAAATGTATGACTTTTAATCGACCAGGCATGAGAATGCAAAATACCAAAATCAGCTGAGAATTCGGCAAGGGATCCAGTGGGCTGCTGAAGCTCCTGGCTTTTAAGCATCTAACATGGCTTAAATTGTCTAAAAACCGCTCTTGTGAGTGTCAAATCTGCGGATTTCCGTCAATCCCTTGAAAATTCTCATGTCTGATCAACCCCTGTACTGTGAAGTTGATTTTTATTATTTACAAAAGGATACGGACTAGGGAACATTCTTTTGAGGTCCACTTTCTCCTTGCAATATGGACACGTTTGCTTCTTGCCGACAATACACCAACCTCGGATACAAAACTCGTGAAATCTGAAAAACTTGTTAAGGAACTTTAAACAATATGTTTATACATTCAAAATACACATACTTTGTCAAATATACATATCTGATTTTCTCACCTAAGATGGTTATTACAAAGTAAAAGATATATAGAATAACAAAAAATTTTATTTCACATTTTTAAGTATACACCTCTTCAAACTCCATGAAAAGCTAAATTAATTACAGTAAAACCCCAATAATAAGACCACCCTTGAGACCCTTGAAAACTGGTCTTAAGTATCGAGGTGGTGTTAATATTGAGGTTGAATAGAGGAAAACAGTGAAAATGGACTTGAAAATTGTGTTCTAAATTTTGAGGCAGTCTTATTATTGAGGTGGTCTTTAAGTGAGGTTTTACTGTATGTAGAAATAAAGACATAAACAACTATCCATTTAAGTGCTGTATTTCCACAACTGATCAATTTTGTTACACTCCAATTATTGCCTGCAGGTTATTTATTTTGAATTTTGTCATTTTCTGTTTAGCCAATACTGCAATTTCATTGATCACTTCATAATTTCATGTCCATGGGTGAAAATTTTCCCCTTTTATACCGGGTTTTAGCTCCAGGGGTCATTTTTTCAATTTGTGTAAATGCCGGTGAGATTTTGGAGGGGGCGTACCCTACCCCTTTCGTCAGCTACGCAACTTTCAGACGCAAATTTTGACAGACATCTCAGATATACACAGATCCCTTCCGTTCAGGGTCAAAATACGATGGAAAATATCGGTTGTCCCAGATGTAACAGGTGCGCTGAGTTGTTATAGAGTTACCATTAGTTTCTTTAAATATCGTATAAAAATCGAGGAGATAATTTTTCAAGATTTTTCAATTTTCACCCATGCACGACGATATTTGAACCACTCACAACACCCTATCATTAAGCGCTTTGTAATGATATTGTACTAAGAAGGACCATATAATATGACTTGACTTGATGATGAGAAATTTATTGACACTCAATAGCCACTACTGTTTAATAAGTGGACACAGCTAGTGTCTTTTTAGTTCAGTTTAAACTTATTTATTTTACATCGATTGTGAAACAAATTCTTACAACTTATGACTGCTTCCTGGCTACCAACCAGTACTCGCGCCTAATTTAGAAATTGTGAATTTCGTGATCAAACCCCGCCCATCGCGGGGCTCGAACTGACAACCTTCAGATCAGGAGTCAGGTGCTCTACACCTCGCCCACTGCGCCTCCCAGTGTCTTTTAGTCAACAGTACTTTAGAAAGAAGGATACACATGATCACATTGTAATTTACAAGTATTTTCTATAATTGCATCTTCATTATTTGTCACTAAAATTGGATTTCCACAAACTGCACAAATATTTGGATCTAATCGCTTTCCAGGTAAACCACTTACTGTGTAATACTGAAAATATACAAATAAAGACATTGAAACATACCAATACACTGCTTGAGTATTTGTTCATTCATATTATTGGCAATATAACAATAACAAGAGATGCTTGTAAAACATTATGCCCCTGTGACCTTGACCTTTAACCCCAAAATCAATAGGGTTTCTCTGCTACCGAAGGTGAATGTGTGGACCAAGTTTGAGGATGATAGGTCAAGGGGTTCTTGAGTTATTGATCGGAAACGAAAAGGTAACGGACGGACGGACATACCGACCGACCGACATGTGCAAACCAATATACCCTCTCTTCTTCGAAGGGGGGCATAATAAGCCTTTTGTAATTATAAGTCAGGTAATGACATAAGTACATATAATGAATAATGCAACAATTTACCTAAGTCAACTAGTTAAAGGTTCTAATTCCGGTACAAGCCCGTACCGATATGACTGGTTGGTGAGCTGCTAGCTAGTTAAGTGACGGTTACCATGTGCCTACCTACCTGGTGTCTGGCATTAAAGGATAGGAATTGGCAAGTAAATGTGCTCAGAAAGTAGAAGTCAGAAAAGGCTGGATGTTAAAACAGGAGTGACACTATAATCAATAAACACTTTACTTCTATAATGTTGTAAAATCTGGTAATGATTTTCACATAATATTCCCAGGCAAATTCAACAATAAACTGTCTCAGAAAATATGAACAGACCAATAAATATTTATCTTTTAAAATCCCCTAATCCTAATGATCTGGTGATGGAGGGACTACTGGACCGAAATTATATCTTTTGGGGTGCAGGGTTTTAGAAATCCACTAGCCTGACGTCCTGGTCAAGTCTAAATGAGCGCTGCTGTACGATTTCCATCCTCTTCTTTAAGTGACGTCATTTCCAGAAAACGTCAGACGTCACTATGTACTGACAGTAAGCAATATTTGGTTCATGACAAAGTGACCGTATGGAGTAAATATTGCTCCTGCTTGCAAATACATGTAGTGACATCAAATTTTGCCTTTTCTTGAAAAGACGTCACTTACAGAAGAGGTTGTAAATCCCATAGCAGCGCTCAAATGCCAATTTGGGCTACCAACAGTTGAGTTGGACTTAGTCCAGGACAAGTGTGTTATCCATGCCTACTTAACTTTATAATCCGTACCCCATATTCTATGCTCGGAACAACTAGTCTCCCATGTCAGACAAGTCAAATTTAACATGTACACTAGTCTGGGACAACTGTATTTAAAGAAAATGTCCAGATCCCTGGGGGGGGAAACATAATTACCATATTTACATAACTGTCAGCACTACTTACCCCAATATGAGCTGCCATGGTATCGCTACACACTTCAGCAAAATCTCTTGATACTACACCAAAATACAGGCCATAGAACATAATTAATAAACCAAAGTCCATGGACGTCTGTGGCTTTATAAGAAATAACATGTTGACCCCTAACATAGTCAGCATTATCACCAAGTACCCTAAAATCCCTGAACCATAACTTATCTTGTAGATGAGTAGAAACCACTTATAAACCAATCTGGAATTAAAAACAAAGTTATGTAAAAAAAATTCAGTATAAACATATGAAAAACGCTCTTGATTCAGAGATTTTGCAAAGTATTATTTGCAACAAAGTCATAATGTTTGTGAAAATGAACATTACCAAAAAAAGGTCATAATTAAACAAGAGGCCAGTGAGGGTCTGTGCCCTTATGGCTGGCCATATTATGTCACTTTTTGTCTTTAAGTTCTTAAAAGGCATTTATGGAGGCGATATTGATTACAGAAATCTTGCAAACCTCAAGGACCATAATGCAGTCATGCTTGAGCAGATCTGTCTGTTTTTGTCAAAATGAACCAAGATCTCGTGGATATCAAACTACTGTCCAAGTTTGGTGAAGATCAAATAAAATACGGAAGCTCTATTCACAATCTCACGTATAGCAATGTTGTCATTTTCAAGGGGCCATAACTCAGGCTGTCAAGTGGACTTCCTTCAAAAAGTAGGAGAAAAGTAGGAATAAAATTTACCAAAAAGTGGGAGAAAAGTAGGAAAAATAAGGATTTTGTACTAAAAAAGTAGGAGTTTTTACGTACGATTGTGCAGAACTTTGCATTACTCACAGACGTTAATTGCTAACTAGAATATATCTTAACGAGACTGCATAGACAGGTCTTTTGACTCTTATACATCTTTCACCTTGGCATGATCATTAAGTAAGCAGCCACAGGCCCACAGTCTGCACCCCCCCCCCCCAGTCTGTACAGTCTCACAAGAAGATTCCAGTCCTCTATGCACTCACAATTGAAAAGATCCTACAAATATACTACCATTTTCTGACTATTAATATAAGGTCTGTGTGAAGTACATAATTTGAACCCAAAAAGTAGGAAATTTCAGGAATTTTGGACCAAAAAGTAGGAAGAAATAAAAAAAATAAGGAAAAAGTAGGAAAAATAAGGACCGCTTGACAGCCTGCATAATCCCATCCTGCATGGGCGGATCTTGCTGGTTTTTGAAGCATGGATCTCATACTACTGTAAACGTTTGGTAAACATCGGATAATAAATAAAGGTGCTTATGTGTTCACAAGCTCTTTAATAGCAATTTTACAATTTCAAGGGCCATAACCCAGTCATGTATGGGTGGATCTGACTGGTTTTCGAGCTCTCATGGATATCTAACTATTGATTGAGACACAATAAAAAATGACGACTTTATTGAGTTCATAAGCAATTGTTTACAATTGGATAAAGGGAGAGAACTTGTGACAATCTCCTGTGATTTTATGTACAAAAGCATCTTACAATACTAAGACAAGGATCACTTACCTTGGTGTTCTACCCTCTAAAGGTTTTCTGGTAGATTTGAATACAACATAACCTGTTATAGCAGAGAAGATTGCCCATACGTATATAAATCTCATCCATCCAAACTTCAAACAAAATCCAACGGGTATAATCCACATACCAATCAGCGTGGCTCTCTGAAGTATAACAACATTTTACATTTAGGCATTATGATTACATATAAAATGACTATAGACATGGGCTCCATTCAAACCCAGGAGTTGACCGTTGACCCCTGGAATTTCCAAAAAAACAACACATTTTGACCTTAAAGATTCTGTCTGAAGGGCAAAAAGCAAATTACTGTGTTTATGAGGTCACTGTTGCCGCACACATATTTTCTAATGCACTTTATGGTATTTTGGTCGACCCGGTATGTACCCCGCACACCATAAACAGACTTTTTGAAACCGAAGGGGGAAATTTACCTGCCAGTAGAGCAGTATAGGTCAAACAGACAATTTTGAAGACAAATACGGTCACTGCACAGTGCCAATGAGACCCATCGTACAGTTACCATTTTCCTGGCATCATACCAGTACTTTCCTGGAATCTACCCAGTACTTTCCTAGTTACATGCCAGTACTATGTTAGGTGGGAAACACTGAAAAGCATTTCTGTTTCTATCCGGCTAGACGAGGGATCGAACCCACGACCTTCGGATTCGTAGTCAGCAGCATTAACCACTGAGCCACAGGGCCACCTCTATGTCTGAAGGGATGACTTTCTCTACATTATATACCAAATGCATCTCTGACAATCTAGCTACAAAATATTTTCTGAGGCACCATGGATGGATCATGGATTCCCCCTAAAACTAGACCTTTACACCACACATCAATTTCTGCTAAGCTACGGCCCTGTTATAACATGTATGAACTCAGCAGTCAGACATTGAACCATTCAGAAATAGCAGTAAGGCATCCCATATGTAAAATCAGACAAGAAATATCCCCAGATTAAAGTCCATACATAGGCACTTGATGAAGTAAAGAGAGCATAGTACTTTGAAGCATATAGTTCCTGTTTCGCCCTTTGTGAGACCCTTAATTGAGCAGTCACATGTTTTGATTCTACGCTAATTAATATGTTATACTGTACTCGTTAATTGACGGACAAACAACAAATCGTATAAACTTCCGTAATTATCTGACCTGATTAATCAATATTATCTGAATTTGATTTTCATCAGGGAAATATAAACCGTTTATATGTCCGTGTTTTCATTGATAAAGACCTACTTGAACTTAACTCATTAAATTTGTTTAAAAGTTCTGAAATGAGTAGACACAGTTTTCACTGAAAGAGATAATTGATTTGATCATAGACTGTCCAGGAAAAAGTCAGAGGCAACAGGCTGATAAATATGACATTGGAAAGACACAGGTGATTTAATCAGACCTCTGCTTCACAAACTATGTTTATAGGACAAAATATATGTAATGACAATTTGCTGAGGAAGCAGTTGTAAAATTTACAGCCTTTGGCTATAAAAATTGAAATTAACATGATGTTAAAATTACATTCTTGAAGAACAGATACCCCTCAGGCCAGTAATTTCAGTGATAGAACTGTCATGTCTGTAACATTACCTGTTATTATTATCATTACACACTTCTAGTGTTCTTTTTTATATAAACATGTACCTATAATATTTGATATGCTTTAATTTTCAGGTTCATTCAATTCTCAAGAGATGGTGGAATTGGTGGAAGGCTGTGAGATTTGTTTTTCCATATTGCATTGTTTATAGTGTAATTATTCAAATAAAAAAAATATTGTGTTATTAACATGTTTTGTTCCATTATTGAACTTTTATTTATAATCCCACACATTTATGGGACACGGAAGTGTTTAAAATAACACAAATATCATGGAAAAACATAACGTTTAACTGTACTTTTCAAGGAGTTTTTAGCTGTTACAAATTCAAGTACTTTTCAAGTAGTAGGCATCAAATTCAAGGACTTTCCAGGACTGTGTGAACCGGGGGCTATGTCGGGGACTGTGACTGGATAAAAATATTTTGTAGATGGTAAGCAACTTATTAAAAGTATCAACAAAATTATCAAATTAGTGTAAAAAAATAGTTAATAAACATAATGGACCTAAACTGCACATATAGAGACACATTTGGGATATTAAGACATGGTAAGCCCATCCTTAAAAAATTGTTTGTTTGCGGTTACACGACCCAGAACTTTAACAGTGGGTAGGTACATAGTTTTTTGTGTTTTAAGTACTGTAATGGCTAAAAGACTGAGAGAATTTTTTTTATCGATGAACCTGAAAAAATAAATAGAGTCGCTGCATATTTCATGAATCGGTCGCGTAACTGCAAACAACTTATTTTGACAGATAGCCTAAAGAAGATATTTTACCTGATAGGACCTGAAGTATCTCTGTTTCCACTGAACCAGCAATATTTGTGCAACAACAAGTGTAGCTATCAGTATGAGAACCATTTCAGCATGCATCGCTTCATGGCCTCGGTGCTTCTCATGTAACCGCTGATGTTCGACCCTGGGAGAAAAAAATATAACCGGTTTAATATATAATACAGTTGGACTTCGTTCATTTGAATTCATCGAGTATGAAATTTTATTTTGAATAATACATGGTTTCTATTAATAGCCCATTTCAGTTGGAATTGCCCAAGAAGATACATCGGGAATTGATATTTATTACAGACGATACCAAGTACTCATATAAAGGTTGTTGAATAAACGAGGTACTACTGTGACCTGCCATTAAAAACAACGAAACTTGGCAAGGCTGAAAACTATTTAACCAAATCACAGACATACAAGCAGAAATTTCGACATTTTTTTCACATTTGTACATCATAAAATTTCAAAATTTCTTATAACTCTCTTTACTTTTTTAACATCAGACATTTCAGGACAAAAACGGTAAAGAAAACGATAGATATATGTATGACATTAAAGAAAACAGTTCCTCATTAATGCGTTATGTATCGCGAAGACAATAGGTATTTCAATCCATGATTCAAATCTTGAGAAAGGTTTGGGTTCACATTTGTCTGACATAAACAGACACAATCATATCTTATTTTCTTAATTATAAATTGCAAGAAATGAATTAATTAGGTTGAACCCTTATAAATGAAATAACTATGAGATTACAATTCAGTATTAGTACTAATGACTGTTAATATTTTCGTAAATCCGTAAATCTTACCTCCATCTTTCCTTCTCAGATAACTTGGATAAATCAATACTCTGAAACAAGACAAGAAAGTGACACATTCAAACCTATGGCAAGTGAGTAACAATTATTTTTGCTATTTTCAAAAAAATTCTGTAATAAAATAAAACATGAAGTCACAAGGTGGTCTAATAAATGAGCAATAAAGCTTGAAACATTTAGTAATAATATTAAAAATACAATGTTACAAAATATGTAATAATGAACATTCATGATAAAATTTAATATCACTAAATAAATTATATACATTTTTGTTACTTATCTAACATATATCTACCAATAGGAAACAGAAATTGAATCTTCGAAAATAAATTATGATAAAAATAATATAAAAATTGAGGTATGGATCACATATTGCCAAGTCAACCTGTATCAAAGCAACATTACATATTTGATGTAATTACTGTATGTAAAACAAGCTTTTTTATAAATTTGGTAAAAAGTGACATTCTTGCCTATGAAAATTCATTTCACTGATAAAGACATAATTTGCAATAAATTAATATTTAACTCCCGACTTTCTTAAAGAAATGTTGCTGTCACTGAAGAACTCTGGGTATAAACTGTTGAATGCGATAATTTCTGACATGAAAACATGCATGAAAAACATTTGACATTGATGTAAAGAAACCTAATATCATCCCATGTTTGTTATCAAAATGACAAGTAAGAAATCCTCTCTGATCAGTCAATATCCCTACTTTCTGTTTAATGACTACAATCAGCTACTTTCTGTTTAATGACTACAATCAGCTACTTTCTGTTTAATGACTACAATCAGCTACTTTTTGTTTAATGACTACAATCAGCTACTTTCTGTTTAATGACTACAATCGGCTACTTTCTGTTTAATGACTACAATCAGCTACTTTCGGTTTAATGACTACAATCGGCTACTTTCGGTTTAATGACTACAATCGGCTACTTTCTGTTTAATGACTACAATCAGCTACTTTCTGTTTAATGACTACAATCAGCTACTTTCGGTTTAATGACTACAATCGGCTACTTTCTGTTTAATGACTACAATCGGCTACTTTCTGTTTAATGACTACAATCGGCTACTTTCGGTTTAATGACTACAATCAGCTACTTTCTGTTTAATGACTACAATCGGCTACTTTCTGTTTAATGACTACAATCAGCTACTTTCTGTTTAATGACTACAATCGGCTACTTTCAGTTTAATGACTACAATCAGCTACTTTCTGTTTAATGACTACAATCGGCTACTTTCTGTTTAATGACTGCAATCAGCTACTTTCGGTTTAATGACTACAATCAGCTACTTTCGGTTTAATGACTACAATCAGCTACCTTTGGTTTAGAAACATGTCAATATGAAACTAACAGAAGGCCGTTTAATAACATTACATGCAATTTGAGTGGTTTGGAACTACCACAGAGCTATGTGAGAAGAGAAAAAAAGTAAGGCAGCTTTAATCATATTCATAAAAGCCAAGCCCCAAAATATAGGTCTGAAATATTTCAGACAAACAGAGGAAGAAGTCAAATATTCCAATGAATAAAACAAAATTTTCTAAATAATTATGCTATACTAATACTAAATGCAATGCCAACATAAATCAAATACAAAATCAAAAAGCAATAATATTTTCATTAGACACAGTTTATGCAGGACGGGATGACAATTGAGGATACCCTGCACTACCTATGGGATTAAGCTAGCCTCAAGTACTGTCAAATCACCAAATATCCTACCAGTAAAGGTCTTTGCATACCAGAAACATGATTAATCATTAAAGGTAAAATTCAGCAAATTCAAATTAAAGACAGTAAAGCATTACGTGAAGGAATTAACTACTGGTAAAACAAGTCTAGGAGCATCCATCAGAATTTTGTATACCTTCATGTCATTGTCAATCGAGTAATGTTCTTTAGGATACTTAGGAAAAGTCATCTTTTCGACTTCAGAAATATTCAATCCTTGAAAACCAACCAAATTTTTACTAAATGATTTGCAGTACAGGTTATAAATATTCATAAAAGAATATTTGAACATATATGTCAGCTTGCATACAGAAGTTATTATACACAGACAAATTGGTGTCACATAGAATTAAAAACAATAAGAGCATGCTCCTGCGAAATTAGTTGAGCTACGGTACTCGGAAGTCTAAATTAATTAACGCAGGACAAGCTAGGGGTCTTCATCATCGAGTGGTTATGCCTTATGGTTATTGTCATAAATTCACTTGCCCCAAACAACTGCTAGTTCGAACTTCAAATCTCACTGGGCATGTAGAATTTGTAAGGAAGCTATCCTTCTGATCAATGGAAGGTTGGTGCTTCTACCCAGGAATATTTGGGATCTTTCTCTGCCATTATAGCTTGAAAAGTCATAACATGACCCTGGCTGATCAAGGCACTTATAGTCACATTACAAAACAAACAACAAGCTGTTAGTAACCAATGATCTTAGGAATGCTTAAGATATATTCAAAACACGAAATCTGCGGCGAATCCAGCATCTAATTCATAAATTGTTACGAAACGAAGCAAGTTATGAACTGATATTGTACACAACTGGTTCGTAGCAAGTTATGAACTGATATTGTACACAACTGGTTCGTAGCAAGTTATGAACTGATATTGTACACAACTGGTTCGTAGCAAGTTATGAACTGATATTGTACACAACAGGTTCGTAGCAAGTAATGAACTGATATTGTACACAACAGGTTCGTAGCAAGTAATGAATTGATATTGTACACAACTGGTTTGTAGCAAGTTATGAACTGATATTGTACACAACTGGTTCGTAGCAAGTTATGAACTGATATTGTACACAACAGGTTCGTAGCAAGTTATGAACTGATATTGTACACAACAGGTTCGAAGCAAGTTATGAATTGATAATGTACACAACTGGTTCGTAGCAAGTTATGAACTGATATTGTACACAACAGGTTCGTAGCAAGTTATGAACTGATATTGTACACAACTGGTTCGTAGCAAGTTATGAACTGATATTGTACACAACTGGTTTGTAGCAAGTTATGAATTGATAATGTACACAACTGGTTCGTAGCAAGTTATGAACTGATATTGTACACAACAGGTTCGTAGCAAGTTATGAATTGATAATGTACACAACTGGTTCGTAGCAAGTTATGAACTGATATTGTACACAACAGGTTCGTAGCAAGTTATGAATTGATAATGTACACAACTGGTTCGTAGCAAGTTATGAACTGATATTGTACACAACAGGTTCGCAGCAAGTTATGAATTGATAATGTACACAACTGGTTCGTAGCAAGTTATGAACTGATATTGTACACAACTGGTCAGATGATTCAAGTATACACATGCCATGCAAGCCAGGATATCCGGACATGTGATACAGCATTATCCGACTACTATTACACTTACCGGCAAACACAGTTCTACCTAGAGATAGAAGAACCATTTCCTTTATGAAATAGTCAAATCAAAGAGGACGATACTAAAGACATTTTTCCATACCTTATTTGATTGCAAATTATGCAAAATAATTGGCGGTTCGTTGTCAACCATCGTATGCTGTATTGATTTTTGACGTGTAGCCGTATAAGTACGAATCTAACTTTTTACATTGTAACGGATTGCTGATCGTCTAGTCGAATAGCAGTTAAAACGGCCCGCCGTCAAAACGGCCCGGTCAAAACGGCCCCGATTGTCGGTCAAAACGGCCCGCTTTATGAAAAAGATGTTTAGATGTTATAATAAATTCAAATAGTTATAAATGTTTTGTTATCCTAATATAAGCACATTTGTATTTGTTTATCTTATATTTCCCGAGTAGAAAAATGATATTTATACAAGATACATATTATTTAATATGTTCCAAAATGCCATTTTATCATGTTATGAGTACATTTGTGTTTGTTTATCTTTTATTTCCTGAGTAGAAAAAACGCTTTAAGCTAGAAACATGTATTTATTATATTATACGAATTCTGGACGAAACGACCCAGATTGTCGAAATAAATGTTTGATGTGCATACAATCTATAGTGTGTTGATGTGTAATTGTGAGTGCTTTATGATTGTTTGTTCAATTTCTATAGGGGATAACGCCATGACGTCACACTCACCGGCTATAGAAATGTAAACATTGCTGGTGGGCAGAAAATCGATATCCGGTTACAGCGCCATATTGTTTATAACGCTAATTCGCTTTATCTAAATTGTTAATTCTTTAAGTTATGATTCAGTATTTCATAGTTGTTGGTTGTACACACAAGCGGGAAAAGGGTTTATGATTTCATGGCACAGAATTCCTAATGAGAAGAATTAAGAGCAAAGGAAACGGTAGCTATCTGCCATTGACAGGAAAAACTGGACCCGTCGACTCAATGTCCGTCCCCTTATGTATAATATTATTAAGTGTGAATAAAAGTCATTTTTGGAAATATTTATGTACATAGAAAACTTTCATTTTGTCCAGAAAGAAAGAAAAATAAACTTCATAGTTGATCATCTAACATAATTATTTTAAACTACTGCAACTAAAAATGCAAAGATTTGTCATCTTTTTGATAATATAAGGATATTTTGTCTATTATAATTATCCAAAAGATTTTATAATATATGTCAAAAGTCTTTAAAGCAAATAATTTAGTGTGGGGACGGACATTACAAAATAGGGACAGACAATAATTTACACTATTAGGATTATTTCCGAAATCTTCAATAAATCCTGCAACACATACTTCTACAAATTCCAGAAATTATACGTACAAGATAACATGATAAAAATCAGAAACAGAGGCAGAAACAAGGCCAATTTTGGGTTGGACAACTTATATAATGTTATGCAATAAACAATAGTGTCCCCGGCGTGCACTATCTAGATATCAATCTTATTCAGCCCCCTTATCAGCATTTCACAGTGTCTGGCCCAGTGGGAGTCCAATATGCAACCCAATCAGTTTTTGCTGTCACCATCAGACACATATATACAAATAAAGTTGAGAAGTGTCAATTATTTTTATATGCTGATGAACGGAAGTTAACCAATGGGTAACCTCGTATAAAAACATTCAACTGGCTCCGTCTATGTTATGTTTTTGTTATCCCGGTGGCGAGTGTAAACAAACTCAACTCCACACGTTTATGTTTTAGACATTTTAAAGAACAGAACTGTGAACACAAATATCAGCAAACAGCTGTCACAAATGTATGTGGGCGAATCTAAAAAACTTGCGATAAATGTGATAATACCTGATGTACAAAGGCAAACGAACACATCCGATTGTTGTGTATTTGCATATGTTACAGAACTTGTGCATTGTAACTTGAATTGTGAAATCACCAATGTTCGATTCCCGCTATGAGGATGCATCTCATAAAATGCCGAAAATGACTTGTAAAGAAGATAATTCTCAAACAATAAAATACGTCTGTACATGTTAATTACCGGATGTCATTAAAAATAATGTAAGATGTGTGAAAACAAATCAAGCAGAATTGAGTGGTATCACGTGAATTGTACAGGAATTTAATCTAATTTAAAACGGAGTGTTGGCTTTGAAGACTTTGTCATTGGTAGAGAAGTTGACTGTGCACTGCCGAACAATGATAATATGCTTTATGTATTACGTAAAAATCTAGGATAGCGCTAGCCAAGAATCCATTAGACTCCATTCAAACCAATACATTTCGCAAAGATTTATTCCCATACAATTTAATTGTTTATCAAATCTGAATACCAACTCTTTCAACCTAGCGCCAGCCAAGACAAAGTTGATTGACAAACTGTTTAACATGTGATATAGGTGTATTTATTTATCTACCGCTATGTCTTAACAGACAGACAGACAGATTTTTTTATTCGAGACTTATACATAGTACATCGTCTATACAACATGAAATACATACATATATACTGTCACGTGATTTTGAACAAGTAATTAAAACATATAAACTATATTAATACTTATGTAATATGGTAACAAATGCAGTTGTAAATATATTACAAACAATCATAAATGCAAAGGAGATGAATATATTATATTATATCATTTATCATTCTTGATCGTAGTAATAGAGCATTTTTGACAAACAATGACAAATTAATAAGTTCCATTTTGTCAACAGTTTTAAACAAATTCAAATATTTATACACAGATGGATTGACATAATACATATTTTTTAAATATTTTTTTCTCAGTTCTGTATAGTTAGGGCAAACACAAATAAAATGATATTCATCCTCAATGTCATTTAAATTACAGCACAAGCAATATCTAACAGACCTATCCTCTCTATTTCTAGCGTATCTACCCGTTTGAATTCTCAGTGGGTGTACAGACAAACGTAACCTACTTATATATGTTCTTAGTGACCTAGGTAAAATATTAAGATACGGTTCATATACTAGTGATGCCTTAAATTGCTTATACATATCCATCATAGAACTCTTGTTCACAGCATCGTACCATTCACACTTAAAAGAGTCTATAATTCTACACCTGAACACAAACAAAAACGATTTCATATCAATATCATGTACATTTTCGAACACCTCGGGAAAACCATAATCGTTTAACATCTTTTTCACAATATACACCCAATTTTTACAACCTTTGTCGCTATAACTAACAGCTTCGTTATACACAGATTTCAATATGATGTTGTCGCTAGATTGCAACTTAAACCAATATTTCAGTATACGTACATATCTATGTATATAAAGTGGGTATCTACCAAGCTCGCCATACACCATATTATTACATGTATTATGTTTAACTTTTAACAAGCGTTTTAAATTTTTTAGATGCAATCTTTCTAATTCTTTCGACTTCGTATATCCCCAAACTTCGGCTCCATAATTAATGATAGAGCCAACAAAAGCATCAAACAATTGACAGAGCGTACTAGGCTTCAAATCATAGTCCTGGCATTTACAAAGTAAAACATTCATGGCTTTAAGTCCCTTTCCAACTAAATATTCTTGATTACGAGTATAACTACCAGTATAATTCAAAACAACTCCTAAATAGTTAAAGTCACTAACAACTTCTAATGGCTGGCTATTGTAGGTCCACTTTTCTGAGGCCAATAATCCACCTCGCTTACGGAAAACCATAATTTTAGTTTTATCAATATTTACCTGCAATCCCCAATTGTTGCAGTAAGTGTGTAAATGGTCCAAATGATTCTGCATTTCGGCTGGATTTTTACCTATAATAGCCATATCATCAGCAAACAAAAGTAACAAAATTATAATATCATCTAAATGTATTCCAGCATTAATATCATCTTGGAGATATAACTCCATGTCCTCCACAAAGAGAGAAAATAGTAAAGGGGACATTACCTCCCCTTGGCGCAAGCCAACAGAGTATGAGAAATAGTCAGAAAATGAAGAAAATGACTTAACACATGATTTAACATTGCTATACATATCTCTCACAATTCGTAATATTTTACCTTGGATTCCAGATTTAAACAAATAATATGTGTGTGTATGAATGACACTCAAATAAATATGTTTTAATGCTAAATGTAAAATTAAGATAAGGTAAATAAACGCACAATTAAACATATCACGTTGTTGTCTTTGTTAGATATGTGTACATGTTAACAATTACTATTGATGCATTTCACACATAACACATTATTTATCACATACACATTTTTTTTTTCAATTTGCTGTTTTATTCAAACCTACGCATAATTACATGTATTTCATTTTACACTCATTCGTAAACATAATTACTCCGTATTTAACACATGTTTGATTGATCGTTAAATCCAGTTAAACCACAGGGGGAATTAAATGTTTTTTTCTTGATGACAAAACGTAAAATAAGCTAATGAAATGATGTTATACCAGGATACAAACGCGGATGTACTGACCTATTCATTATCACAAGTCATAAATACGTCTTTTATTTCTGGTTCGTTTAAAGGAATGTGCTCTTGGGAAATTGAAAATAATTATTGTGAGACTCTGTAACTGAAAAGCTATTGGTCACCCGGGCGACCGTGTGGACAGGTTTGTTACCATATTGTTTTTGTTTTTTTACAATTTATTTCTTTATCTTTTTAACATCGCAAATAAACAAAATGCAACATTTAAACATATACACTATTCAATTTTCACAATACATATTAAACATTTTGCAACAATAAATTCACTAAATTCAATAAATTTCAACATTTCTCACATTTCATAAATATTATATAAACTCACATCTTCTAAACACATAACATAATACATTACATAAATAATTTCCTCACATGACATAAATGCTTTAAATAGTTAATGATGTAAGTATGAAACTTTTGTACAGTAGAGATCGCCTTTTATGTGTTTTAAGGATGTTTATTGCCTGCTGTAATTCTTTCTTAAACAGGTTTTTAATACTTCCTTGTTTTGTTCTCCTTTCAGTGACAAAGTATGACTTATAAATGCAAAAACCAATTAAGTTTATGATAATATTAATACATTGTATATGTGTATTATTTCAGTCCGGATTTGTAACCTATACACATTATTATGTCATACAGAAAAGTCAAATTCGGAAAACTCGCACACTTCAATATTTTACATTGTTAGAAAGCTGGGTGCATTATCTTTCATTTGGTACCAACTTTATGCACATAAATTGATTAATACAATTCTAATACCCACCGCCGTGTTTTTCTAACCTAAACGAATTGAAAATAATTTGTCGTAAAATGTGCTCATTTTCAAAGTCACATTCTGATGCAGAAAATTCACCGATTTTCAATTTTTTATTTTATTTTTGGAAGCCTTTGATCTGGTATCGATTTGATGCACATATGTAAAAATGAGAATTGAAATACCTACACCCGTGTTTTTCGAACCGAAACAGTTTGAAATTTATTTCACGGAAAAATGCCCATTTTCAGAGTCTAATTTGAAAACCAAAACAATTATTTTATGTCGTGGGAAAGCTGGGAGCATTACCTTTCAATTGATGCCAAATTTATTATTGTATGTCAAACATTAAAGAAATTAATGGCTACCGCCGTGTCATTTATACCATATTAGTTGTATAGTACGGCGCCGCCGCCTTTACCCTTTTGCCCACCAGTTAACTGCGCATGAGCGGAATCGGGTTGTTTTGTTTACAAACACGTTATCCCCTAATCAGGGGATAACGCCGTGACGTCACGCGCACCTGTTATACGAATGTAAACATTGCTGGTGGGCAGAAAGTCGATATCCGGTTACAGCGCCATATAGTGTTTATAACGCTAATTCGCGTTATCTAAATTGTTAATTCTTTAAGTTATGATTCAGTCTTCATAGTTGTTGGTTGTACACACAAGTGGGGAAAGGGATTATGATCTCATAGCACAGAATTCCTAATGAGAAGAATTAAGAGCGAAGGAAACAGTAGCTATCTGCCATTGACAGGAAAAACTGGACCCGTCGACTCATCAACTTATGTAATGTCCGTCCGCTTATGTATAATAATATTAAGTGTGAATAAAAGTCATTTTAGAAAGAAAGAAAAATCAACTTCATAGTTGATCATCTAACATAATTTTTTTATACTACTGCAACTAAAAATGCAAAGATTTGTCATCTTTTTGATAATATAAGGATATTGTGTCTATTACATGTATACTCATCCAAAAGATTTTATAATATATGTCAAAAGTTCATGTAGTAAAAATTATTTCTTAAAATTGACAATTACAGTCTTTAAAGCAAATAATTTAGTGTGGGGACGGACATTACAAAATAGGGACAGACAATAAATTACACTATTAGGATTATTTCCGAAATCTTCAATAAATCCTGCAACACATACTTCTACAAATTCCAGAAATTATACGTATAAGATAACATGATAAAAATCAGAAACAGAGGCAGACACAAGGCCAGTATTGGGTTGGACAACTTATATAATGTTATGCAAAAAACAATAGTGTCCCCGGCGTGCACTATCTAGATATCAATCTTATTCAGCCCCCTTATAAGCATTTCACAGTGTCTGTCCCAGTGGGAGTCCAATATGCATCCAATCAGTTTTTGCTGTCACCATCAGACACATATATACAAATAAAGTTGAGAAGTGTCAATTATTTTTATATGCTGATGGACGAAAGTTTACCAATGGGTAACGTCGTATAAAAACATTCAACTGGCTCCGTCTATGTTATGTTTTTGTTATCCCGGTGGCGAGTGTAAACAAACTCAACTCCACACGTTTATGTTTTAGACATTTTAAAGAACAGAACTGTGAACACAAATATCAGCAAACAGCTGTCACAAATGTATGTGGGCGAATCTAAAAAACTTGCGATAAATGTGATAATACCTGATGTACAAAGGCAAACGAACACATCCGATTGTTGTGTATTTGCCATCGCATATGTTACAGAACTTGTGCATTGTAACTTTAATTGTGAAATCACCAATGTTCGATTTGATATTCCCGCTATGAGGATGCATCTCATAAAATGCTCAGAAAATGACAAAATCTGAACCGTTTCAAAAAGTTATGAAAATGCCGAAAATGACTTAATTGTAAAGAAGATAAGTCTCAAACAACAAAATACGTCTGTACATGTAAGTTACCGGATGTCATTAAAATGTTGTAAGATGTGTGAAAACAAATCAAGCAGAATTGAGTGGTATCACGTGAGTTGTACAGGAATTTAGTCTAATTTAAAACGGAGTCTTGGCTTTGTATACTTTGTCATTGGTAGAGAAGTTGACTGTGCACTGCCGAACAATGATAATATGCTTTATGATTTACGTAAAAATCTAGGATAGCGCTAGCCAAGAATCCATTAGACTCCATTCAAACCAATACATTTCGCAAAGATTTATTCCCATACAATTTAATTGTTTATCAAATCTGACTACCAACTCTTTCAACCTATCGCCAGCCAAGACAAAGTTGATTGACAAACTGTTTAACATGTGATATATGTGTATTTATTTATCTACCGCTATGTCTTAATAAAAAAGTTAAAGTCATACTAAAAAATTATTTTCGGAAAACTCGCACACTTCAATATTTTACATTGTTAGAAAGCTGGGTGCATTATCTTTCATTTGGTACCAACTTTATGCACATAAATTGATTAATACGAATTCTAATACCCACCGCCGTGTTTTTCGAACCTAAAATAATTTGTCGTAAAATGTGCTCATTTTCAAAGTCACATTCCGATGCAGAAAATCCACCGATTTTCAATTTTTTATTTTATTTTTGGAAGCCTTTGATCTGGTTTCGATTTGATGCACATATGTAAAAATGAGAATTGAAATACCTACAGCCGTGTTTTTCGAACCAAAACAGTTTGAAATTTATTTCACGGAAAAATGCCCATTTTCAGAGTCTTATTTGAAAACCAAATATTATTTTTATGTCGTGGGAAAGCTGGGAGCATATTACTTTTCAATTGATGCCAAATTTATTATTGTATGTCAAACATTAAAGAAATTAATGGATACCGCCGTGTCATTCATTCCATATTAGTTGTATAGTACGGCGCCGCCGCCTTTTACCCTTTTGCCCACCAGTTAACTGCGCATGCGCGGAATCGGGTTGTTTTGTTTACAAACACGTTATCCCCTATTCCGCATCGATAGCTGTTTAAATGACCTTGAATCACTACACAATTACAGGCATCGGAATAATTTTGGCATGCCGACAAAACGATAGTCACTTACGTTAGATTTAATAAGTTTTTTTAACAATTTTCATTGTCACAGCGCTATTTCTATGACAGGGAAAATATTTAGTCTATGAACACTCGCATTTATTGAAAGCTTTATTTACACATGTTTACTGTCCTACTTTTGGGACATAAGCGAGTCTTTACAAGCGGACAAAATGTGTGTGTGAATTTGGAGAGGACTCTTTGATATTGTTCTTGTTCCTGGTCTGCTTGGTATTGCTCTTGTTTCTCCTGTCTGTGTGTACCTCCTGGTCTGTTTGGTATTGTTCTTGTTTCCTCCCTGTGCGCATATCCTGGTCTGTTTGGTATTGTTCTTGTTTCCTCCCTGTGTGCACCTCCTGGTCTGTTTGGTATTGTTCTTGTTTCCTCCCTGTGTGCACATTCTGGTCTGTTAGGTATTGTTCTTGTTTCCCCTCCCTGTGTGCATCTCCTGGTCTGTTTGGTATTTCTCTTGTTTCCTCCCTGTGTGCACCTCCTGGTCTGTTTGGTATTGTTCTTGTTTCATCCCTGTGTGCACCTCCTGGTCTGTTAGGTATTGTTCTTGTTTCATCCCTGTGTGCACCTCCTGGTCTGTATGGTATTGTTCTTGTTTCCTCCCTGTGTGTATCTCCTGGTCTGTTTGATATTGCTCTTGTTTCCCCTCTCTGTGTGCACCTCCTGGTCTGTTAGGTATTGTTCTTGTTTCCTCCCTGTGTGTACCTCCTGGTCTGTTTGATATTGCTCTTGTTCCCCCTCTCTGTGTGTACCTCCTGGTCTGTTTGATATTGCTCTTGTTTCCCCTCTCTGTGTGTACCTCCTGGTCTGTTTGATATTGTTCTTGTTGCCTCCCTGTGTGCACATCCAGGTCTGTTTGGTATTGCTCTTGTTTCCTCTCTCTCTGTGTACCTCCTTGTCTGTTTGGTATTGCTCGTGTTCCCCTCTGTGTGTGCACATCCTGGTCTGTTTGGTATTGCTCTTGTTTCCACTCCGTCTGCAACTTTTGATGTGTTTGGTATTGTCCTTGTTTCCCCTCTGTGTGCACCTTCTGGTCTGTTTGGTATTGTTCTCGTTTCCCCTCTGTGTGCACCTCCTGGTCTGTTTGGTATTGCTCTTGTTTCCTCCCTGTGTGCACCTCCTGGTCTGTTTGGTATTGTTCTCGTTTCCCCTCTGTGTGCACCTTCTGGTCTGTTTGGTATTGTTCTCGTTTCCCCTCTGTGTGCACCTTCTGGTCTGTTTGGTATTGTTCTCGTTTCCCCTCTGTGTGCACCTTCTGGTCAGTTTGATATTGTTCTCATTTCCCCTCCGTGTGCAACTCCTGGTCTGTTTGGTATTGTTCTCGTTTCCCCTCTGTGTTCACCTCCTGGTCTGTTTGGTATTGCTCTTGTTTCCTCCCTGTGTGCACCTCCTGGTCTGTTTGGTATTGCTCTTGTTTCCTCCCTGTGTGCACCTCCTGGTCTGTTTGGTATTGCTCTTGTTTCCTCCCTGTGTGCACCTCCTGGTCTGTTTGGTATTGTTCTCGTTTCCCCTTTTGGTGCACCTTCTGGTCGGTTTGGTATTGTTCTCGTTTCCTCCCTGTGTGCACCTTCTGGTCAGTTTGGTATTGTTCTCGTTTCCCCTCTGTGTGCACCTTCTGGTCTGTTTGGTATTGTTCTCGTTTCCCCTCTGTGTGTTGACCTCCTGGTCAGTTTGGTATTGTTCTTGTGTCCTCTTTGTGTTAACCTCCTGGTCAGGTTGGTATTGTTCTTGTGTCCTCTGTGTGTGTACCATCTGCTCTGTTTGATATTCTTCTTGTTTCCCTCTCTGTGTGCTATTATCGGTCTGTTTGGTATTACTTGTTTTACCCCTACCCTTTTCTTTTGACTGGACATGTATTCTTCTGTTCGCTTATTTGACGAACTAAACAAAGAGTTTGTGATGAAGCTGTGATGCTTTGTCATAAAATTGTACTCTAATCAAACTCCGTGCACTTCAAAATTTTATGATTCATTATAATAATATGTTACGACACACACGTGTTATTACATAACGCCCATGCATTATTTTCGATCCTTCACAGATGGAATAAAACATAACGCACTGTCATAACTGCCACGCAGTAATATGTTAAATGCTTTGTAGAGGTAAACATGCTTTATTGTATTCATGCATGTTTTGTGTATTATGAGTGTATGGACAATTCCACAATACCGGTATCAGATTGTAGGATACATTAACCATCTGTCAACAGTACATATCGATGTAAGAGTACAACGCGGTTGTTTACTTCCAACGGCGACGGTCAGGACTGAACTATCCACATAAATAGGACACCAGCTCATTGATTCGTCTGTATATATTTCTAAATTCAGCAAATCCCTGCATTGTGATGAGCTAATCGGAGGCGTTTACACATGCATGAATGGCAAAACATGGTCTTTTAATCCTATTATACATGCCTGGATGTGTTTTCATGTTTGTCCTGTAAGATGTCATTAATAATAAGCCATTTGGGACATAGCCAGGATCATTGTAACGGATTGCTGATCGTCTAGTCGATTAATAACAAATATATAGGTGATTCACATGAGAAAGCTTAAAATTGAAAACAATATTTATAGATCTAGCCTATTTGGAACATAGCCAGGATTATCCGCAAGTAACAGATGGACAGGCAACAGAAATTTACTTGTTTTTCAGGAAGACATCGACAAACAAGCAGGTAAATTTTCTTCGATAAACCTAGCTTTGACTTTATTCTAAACGTTCTAATATTGTGTTACTTCAATTTTGCAGTACAGTAAAACCTCGATAATGAGACCTCTGTCGGGACTCTTGAAAACAGGTCTTCTTATTGAGGCGTCTTAATATTGAGGTTGAATAAGAAACAAAACAGTGAAAATGGACTTGAAAATTGTGGTTTTAATTTTGAGGTGATCTTAATGCTGATCTGGTCTTTGAGGTTTTACTGTACTCTTGGTTCTGGAGAAATCGGTCTGTGTGTGAGGTGATTATAAAGTTAACTTATGGAAGAAGCTGCTCCGTGAATATACAAATATATCATTGAGGTTGTCTTCAAGTGAGATTGCACAGTACGTTATTATTAAATTTCATGGTAATTGGAAATTTCTTGTGACCCATTTTTCTCGTAAGTAACTACAATTCATGTTATTTCGATTTTAGATTAATACGAATTATACGACTTTGATAAATCCTACTCATTTTTAAATTTATTATACCGGGATATATCTGTGATTGAAATATAAATTATAATATCATTGCATAAAATATAATATTGAAAACATCATTTATTTGTCTCAGTCACTCCGAGAAATGCCGCTATTTGATATTTCTAGCAACAAACAGATAGCTTTATTTAAAACTCTTTGAAACAAAACTAGCAACATCCTTAATAGTTTTCTTTCGTTTGGCCAGTTGCTTTAGAGAACATGTTAGTTACATTATGTAATGTCGGAGAGATCCTCTTGTGTGGAATCTTGCCGAATTGCAGCAACACATGCACCAGGAATGACAGATTACCTCAATGACAAATACACTATCTCATACACTAGGCGCGGGGGGGGGGTTATACACAAGATACTTGCACTGTGTTTTGTTATTGAAACTGGTGTCATTTGTAGAGGATTGGATGTCGGAATCATGTCTTTAACTTCACTCGATGACGTCACTTGTCACTATCTATTAATGACTCCTTAATGCTTGTTTTTGCCCTCCAAAAACTCCAAATAAACGTACTATAAATGTTTTACAATATGAAAACGTGTTTTCAGGTATGTCTAAAACTCTGAATGGGATCTTGTTCTGCTGGTCTCTGTGTTGTTCTGTCGTCGTGGCATCACTCGGAGGTAAAATTTATTTTTGAATTCAACTACATGTATTAATTATATAGCATGTGTAATATTACTTAAAGTATCTGGTGCTTTTGGACAAGTACCTGTATTATGATAAATATTTCAGGGTTCAAAATCAGCTAAAATGGTAAAAAACTGATCTTATTATTGCCACGGACATATATGGTTTAACAGTCCATTTCAATTCGACCAGCCGCTTACGGTAAGAAACTACATCGGGACCTGATATATATTTCGGATGACACTGATTATTCGGATAAAGGGTTGTCGAATAAACGAGGTCCGCATGTATCCAACACTTTACACTAAAACTTTTCGGCGCAGCCGTATTAACATGACACTGCTATTTGCATGTCAGTGTTGTGTAAACCAATCAAATCTTTAGTTAACCACTAAACCAACTTCTAGTCAACCTAACAACGTTTGTAACCTTCAAGCGGATTGGTTCACCTTTCGATCAGGAAAACGTTACCTTACCGAAAACCATTTCGGATATTGAGTGACCAGCAATCGTAACATTTCGACATTTTTTATGTTGCACAACAAATCTTAACCTTCAAACTGCGCCGACCATCTTTTTCAAGACATTTCTTGTTTTTACTAGGATTGGAAATATTCAATTAGTTTAACTGAAACTTCTATCGAACGGTTAATAGGTTAACCGAACGAGAACCCAAACATTTATTGTTAAATGAAATTACACAAAAATGCACATATAACTAGATGGTGATGTTAATGCTTGCGTGACAGCTGTTAGTCGCCGGTGGGTAATCGATTATTCATTCTTAATGATGTGTTTATGTAAGCCAGGTCTTAGTTTGAATTCAGTCATTTTACGGATATACTTATAATGCACGTACATGCAGTATGTCAAAATAATTTGAAACGACAATGGTCAAAGGCAATTCACGATATGACGATACATTTTAAACCTACACAATAAACTGACCGGAATATATTCTGAATGTAAAATTCACTTGTTGTTTTTTATGGTCAAATTAAGTGTGCAATAAAAGACAATTTGTAAACAAACACAAGCTAAGTTGAAAAACAAGTCTTGACAGTGTCAAAAAGGTGTCAAGAATAGTTTATTCGCCGCATTAGCATTTTTCTGTCTCATCCAGTCGGTGTTGACTTTTCACATCTCAGATTGCAAGTATACTTTGACCACGTTTTGCCAGTGAATATTTTTGTCTAAAATGGCATACCGTATAATATCATCGACAGCAATATTATAGAATATTATATAATTATATTGTATATATACATATAAGTGAAACCTCAATAATGCGACCACCCTTGGGACCCATGAAAGCTGGTCTTAATATTGAGTTGGTCTTAATATTGAGATTGAATAAAGAGCATAACAGTGAAAATAAATTGTGTTCTTAATTTTGAGGTGGTCTTATTATTGAGGTGGTCTTGGAAGTGGGGTTTTAATGTTCTATTTAAAAGTTATAAAAATGGGGGGGGGTGCGTTATTCTTTATCCCGACTTATTGGCAATGTGTTTCAGACCATGGGGCAAACTGTTACATTATAAAATATCCATTATTCTTCAACCAAGAGTCTTGGGTATAATCGGATTTGTGTCTCCACTTGTCGAAATGGCTGTCCTTCTCGTAACGCTATGCAAGCTAGTTAATGTACGGTTGACTAGAACTACTTTTTACTCTCCCAAATTTTGTCAGTCCCGACGAGTTTGAGCCAACGGGATTCCACTGTAGTTGAAACTAATCAATACATCCAGTAATGACAATAAAGTTCTATACAGTGAAAAATCAATAATTAGACCACCATTGCTGCATCAGATGTGAGTTGACCTCATAATCAGGTTCAGATATGGAAGAATTCTTTTTTATGTCCGTGTTAAAGTGAAAATTTTAACGGTCTGAATTTCGAGGTGGTCATTAAGTGAAGTTTTACTGTAATGCACGTGCAAATATTGTTGAAACACACCCTAACTGAACCTAGTCGAACCCCTATTTAGCATCGATTGATATTAATTGAATAAATGTGTGTTTCAGTTTGTTCGGAACCTATGAAGATTGGACCATGCAAGGCCTTATTTCCTAGGTATTTCTACAAGACGGCTACATGTAAGTGCGATACATTCTTCTGGGGAGGGTGTGATGCCAATGGAAATAACTTCGATGATCTTAATGTTTGCCAATCTACATGTGAGCTACCTATGCCGTCAAATCATGTCTGTTCCCTTCCGCAACAATCTGTTCTATGCAAGGAAAACGTGCCAAGATGGTGGTTCAATTCAGCTTCCTGCATGTGCGAGAGATTCGTTGGTGGTAAATGCGGGGCAAATGATAACAACTTTGAAACAGAAGTAGACTGCCAGTCGCAATGTGGGTGTTACAACTGTGATGTTTGTCTGCTACCAATAAAGCCACATGGTGAAGGCAACATTATGTGTATGGCGTACATACCTAGTTTTGGATTCAACTCAAAGACATGTCAGTGTGAGAGTTTTATTTACTCTGGTTGTGGTGGTAATGCCAATCGTTTCTCGACTCTTGCAGAATGCCAAAAAAGATGTGCCTCCGCTTGTGACACAAAGTCGATGTGCGAACTTCCGGCGGATCCAGGTCCGTGTGAAGCTATAATGCCGAGATATTTTTACAACACGAACACATGCCAATGCGAGGAATTCAACTGGGGAGGATGCGGCGGGAATAGTAACAACTATCTGTCTAAAGAAGATTGCTGGAGCTCCTGTAAGGGAACTTGCGATACCAACCCAAGACAGTGTTATCTTCCAGAGGACTCTGGCCCGTGTAAAGCATTGATCGAGCGCTTTCATTACGACCCACTGGACTGCAAGTGCAAGAAATTTAACTACGGTGGTTGTCAAGGTAATGCTAATAACTTTGATAGCAAAAGGAAATGTAAGAAAACGTGCGGACAAGCAACATGTCCTATCTGCAATCTACCAAAAGTGCCCGGGCCATGCAAAGGCTCTTTTCAGCGATATTTCTACAATGTTCAAACTTGTCAATGTGAAGCTTTTGTTTATGGTGGATGTGGAGGCAATGAGAACCGCTTCGATTCTCTGGAAGAATGCCAAGGTGTCTGTGGCTCGTTGGAATGTCCTATTTGTAATTTACCATCTTCAAGAGGACCATGCAAGGCAAAACTTACGCGATGGTATTTTGACGCAGCAGAATGCCTGTGCAAGAAGTTCGTATACGGCGGTTGTGGGGGTAATATGAATAGATTTCTGACGAAAACTGATTGCGAGGGTTCGTGTGGTACTTACCTTTGTCCAGTGTGTAAATTGCCTAAACTATATGGTCCATGCAAAGCCGCTATTTGGAGATGGTACTACAATCCACAGAAGAATAGATGTCGCAAGTTTTCTTGGGGAGGCTGTGAGCCAAACGGCAACAACTTCAGAAGCAAGAAACTGTGTAACAAGGTGTGCAAAGATTTCAAACTAGTGAAGGGTTAATCAATCATTTCAATCGATTAATCAACGACAAGACAACACATTCTGAATAATCGACTAGAATGTTCAGTCATTGATTTGAATGATTAGTATAACAATATTTAATGTAATATTTGTTTCCAGTAGTTTTCTTTTTACTCTAGCTGACTCAAGTGTCTCTACGAAAATGTCCAAATTAAAGCAAGAAAAATGTGAACAGTTTTAAATTTTGGGAAATGATAATTGAAATATTGTTACGGTCAAAATAAATATAAAGGATCAACCTATTGATGTTTGTTATTTAATGAAAACCACACTGGTATCAGATTAACTAACACAATAAAAACTTTAGATCAGACAATGCAGGACGCCCTTGTTACGACTGTGACACAAAATGCATATCTTGATGTTTATATTTGCTTACTGCTATATACACTTCTTCGCTCGTTATTTTGTACCAGGACAGTTCTCTGATCTCATTTGCAGGTAAAACATAAATCTATTTTGAATGTAAGACATTTACATGAAGTGAAAACATTTCGTCAATTTTGTACAAAGAATAAGACGGCGCAATATTTACTAAATTGAATTGTATCTTTGTTAAAAGGTTTCCCAAACGGATAGACACAAAGACAGACAACAAAACACAACACAACACAGATCCAACTGTTGATGAACACGATTAAAATTTATAATCGATTGTTTCTACAAAATCATTTTAAAATCTGAACATTTCTGATGTTTCAACGAAGAATATGTCGTTTCCGAAGTTTCCTACAGGATTTTACAACACAATAAGTTACATATGCGGTCTTCATATTATTGTATGTAGTCCATCGTGTGTTTGCCATTACATCATATTTCAAAATATGAGGAATCTACTACTCCATGTACGTGAATTGTAGATAGTTCCACATTTACAATATTTACCTCCCTTGTTCTGAATAGTGGGCCATATTGATAGGCAAATGTCCTTAAAGTTCATAGGGAATATAATGTAAACGATGATAAAATAATCAGATATATAACAATAACTTGTTCATTATACTCGTGTGGGTAGATGGCTCAGAAAGTTGAAGAAAAATTGGTCGTCACATGCAAATTCTCTTGGTATTTTCTCAATTATCACGTACTTGGGAATTACTCATTTTAGTTTGGTGATTGTTATTTGAATAACTATCTTATCCCTTTAACTATCAAACAACTATTCCAAATTGTACTCTGCACAGTCAACAGAAACACTAAACGGTTCATTAACCTCCTTGGCTAATAAGTACTCTTCATTGCAAGATCAATTCGAATACCAAACAATTCTTCCTAACGGTGCTCCTATTATTAGATTCTGCACAATCTATGTCAGCACTCCCAGTACATGTATATCGCATTCGGCCAATTCCGACATTGTTTCGTGGGTTTCCGGGAATTATAAATTTCTTAAATACTTCAACAGGATTTTAAAATTTGCATATATTAAAGGGAGATAATTCAACATACTGTTGCAGTCCTGGCGCTAATTAAAATTTGGAATAGTTCCGTCATGATAATTGGAATATAACTTTTCTGTTTTAACTTTTTATTTTGATAACAGTAAGATACTAAGTGGAATACAAATCATGATACGCCCCCTGTCTGGTTTCGTCTTGTTTATAAAACGTTCTTAACAAAAAATACAGTAAAAAAAGTGAGAATTTCATTCACGATCCTATCTAGAGTTTAAAAATTAAGGGTCGTGGTTAGAACCTATTTGTAGTACCATATCATGAATTTTAAGTTATATTAATTTGAATGAACGATAATTTAATGATATAAAGAAATATTTTATTCATGCTTCGTAACTTGGTAGAAACAGACAAGAAGAATATCATGATCGTGCGACCAAATACACGCATCATGCAGTTTGCTCGTTTCCAACAAGAGACAAACATAAACAAATGCGTATAGACGACTCTCCAAAACTCTTGATCAATTTGATTCGAAAAAATATTGGCATTTTCTGAAAGCAATTGAAAACTTTATGCAGTACTTTTCATAAACGAGCATCAATACCTAAATTCTTCTTTAATTCAGTTTGATACAGATCAATTCAGGATCAGTTTTCAAGAATCAGTCTTAACTTATAAATTATAAGCCCTTCTAAATAAACATGGAACCTTAATTCAATGTCTTGCACAACGTTCATACATTATGTAAAAAGATTTAGTTTTGCATACAACATTTTTCAAAACTTGCAAGAAAGTATGTTCGATCTTGATCCTGATCCTAAAAACTAATTATTTGTGAATGCGGGGCCTGCTGTATTAGTTTTTATATATATATTCGTATATAGTGTACTAATGGTAATGTAAAAACTCGGATTTTGTTTGGATACATATAAACACTTGCTTAAGTTTCTGATGAAAACAGTCGAAGTAAGCATTTCATGTACCGAATATTCTTCTATCTTTATAATTATCTAGACAACAATGAGCTATTCTAAACAAAATTCAGTCAAATGAAATTCTCTTCACAAAACAAAGAAGAATCAAATCTTTACAGTTTCATGCACAGTATCATTCATTGTTGCTGTATTAAGGGCGGTATAATGTTGATCAGGTTGTGTAGTTGTCATGGTAATTGCACCACTGCTTCTTGAGGGTTGTACATCATTCACATACAAGGGACGTTCGGAAAGTTTGAGACTAGCTCTGTTTTTCATGTTAAGTCGGAATCAGTAAATAAAAGTTTGTACAGTGTATCTTTAAATCATAATGAACTGATTGGTTAAATTTTCATACAAATAACACAATATATACAACAATACAGGGAAAAACTATATATACAAGGACACCGGCGCAGTAACTATATCTACAAGGACACCGGCGCAGTAACGTCGTTTGAATGCAACGCCTGGTCTGAACGGCTCTTTTAATCCAGTTCCTTATTTTCTCCTTTTTTAAATGATCGCCCGTTGCACTGTACACATTTCCCATGTGCTGAAACCTTTGACATACCGAGAGATTCCGTCAAAATCTTGTGAGCAGTAGCTGCAGCTATATTGCACAAATTTGCAATATCCTTCACCGTCACTCGCTGATCTGTATTAAGCGCGTTCTTTACAATCGCAACATTTTCACCAACCACAGACGGACGACCATATTTTGATTGTCCTGTGTTTATGTTCTACCATCACGGAAACTTTTATGCCATCTGTACACAAGTGCTCTGCTCACAGATCTCCGTTATTAGCCTTCTACAACAGCTCCTTTGTTTCCGTGGGCGTTTTCCCGAGGTTGACATAAAATTTTATGAAAATCCGGTGTTCCTCTTTTGTTGGCGTTTGCATAATGCGCTTAGTATGGATGTTTCGCTAGGTGTGTGTATTTAAATCATTACTTCCGGAATACTTTCAGAAAATCACTTTATGATTCAAATATGACGTCATGTTCGTTTTACAACGTTTTGCGCGTCTTTATCATGATTGTGTGTTCAATATATTGCAGTGTAATCGAGAAGTTAAGGGTTGCGCCGGGTCTTTACAACGCATGTTGCTATGGATACGAATAAAAAAATATGACTGACGTCACCATATAATAATCTAAACATAAGCTTTTGCAATATAATATTCTCATATATGCTTAAATTTCATAACGATTTATCAAAGGAACAGTGTTAAATGGATGTTGTGTCAAAATATTCCGAACGTCGCTCGTACACGGGAGCATCTTTGTGTCTATCAAAAAGAAAAGAAAATTTACATATTACAAAAGAATACCACATGTATAATCTGTCGCAGTGGCCAATGATCGTAAGTTCAAGTGGGGCATAGCCAGACAGAGGTCACATAACTATTTCATGTTTATCAAATTACATGTAGTTACCATATGGAGTTTCGGATGAGTTCCAAGCCTTTTTCACAACTTGCCAAGAGAGAAAGAATAAACGATTATTTGCCGGATTTTATCGAACATTTCCGTCATGTCCAGTACGATTTGATTTATTATTGCAAACATTTTAAACAGTTATTTCCACTGCCATGCCAATTTTTCTTGCCGCTTCGTCGATATTTCTATTGTTTTAAATAAACAACCATACAAATTTCCTCGACATCTTCATTTACTTATATTATCTCCTGCATGTTGTATTATAGTACCCTGTAATAACACGATGACTCTTAAATAGTAACATAATGTACCTTCGTTTTCTCCTCCCTAATTGTACAAACAATACAATCAGTCCTAGACCGAGAAGAAGAACTACCGCTGCACCAATTCCAACTAGAATAGTTATTCCTGCTGAAGCTTGTTTAGCTGCAACTAACAAAGATAGACGCCTTTGTGACTGTGGTTCGAGCAGTATAGTTAATTTAGGCAAAACCTAAACTCAACATTATTAATAGGTCCCATTTATAATTTATTTAATTTTTTAATTTTGCATCGCCAAAAATTGTTTAGCAATGAGGTAGGTTCACTTAACCCCACAAACGGCCCTGTGCATGCATGTAATGGACTTTTCACAAATCGATTAATTACGACTGTCCAATGAAAAAGTTTATTTTGTATTGTTTTACAAAGTACAGTAAAACTTTGAAACCTCGAACTGCCGTCGGACCCAGCAATTAGTTCGAGCCATCTATTGTTCGAGCCATCTACGGTATACGTGTATATTTACGAACTTACTGTCACCGGTACATGCTGAACACCTGGCTTTGGTGTATTTTTTTGTGTGTTTTCATACTGAATGCACGCCGCTCAATAGTCATATCATTAATCATAGTAATAATAATTATAAGAAATTAGAGGAAAACAAAAAGTGATTTGTATGCATACAGTACAATGTGAATAACATGTGTCGCCAATCTTACCCATCAACAAACAAAAGCATATCAAATGGTCAATGAAAGGTGTGAATTATTGTATTGTTCGACCTATCTTTGGCGAACAATGAATGAAATTGTAGCTATGGACCGAGCATCGTGTTCGAGTGTTCCACATATCTCCGTTCGAGTGATCTACTGTTAGATAATATGAATTAAGATGGGATTTCGCCGGGATTTAAGAACCTGTTCGAGGTATCTACTGTGTTCGAGGCAAAACTGTTCGAGGTTTCGAAGTTTTACTGTACATGTATACATTTACCATAACAATAGAAACACTACACAAAATGGTGGAAAAATAAGTGTTTTGTTGTCATGACTTGTAATTTTGTCTTAGATGAAGAAGAAATTCAATGAATTGTATTTGTGACTTTTATTCTTCTATTGCTATGGCAACAGAGATGTCACGCATGTAAAAGTACTCTTCTGGTGAACAGGTTTTTATTGAAAAAAAGTACAACATTTTCATGCATATATTTTAGGATAAAAATGTTCACACTTTAATTTTACAACGATCCTGAAAACATTATCTTTATAACAATGCGGTTCGTTCCAATATTATTGAATGTAGGTACCCTCGTAAGGGTATGTCAACTTTCAGCACCATACTGACATAAATTATGTTATTATGACGTAAATTTTGTTTACCTAGCAAGCAAACTAACATAAACCATATTGTAAATAACAATAAGAACATTTCAAATCCTATGCGAGCTATCAATAAAGTCAAGCACCGAGAAAGCATCCACAGGAACTGCAAAAGATGTAATATTTATTCGGTTATTTTTGTACCTATCCGAATCGAATCAAAACGGGTTCGTTTGTCAAAGGGAGACAAATGCGGTTTACAACTTCGCAGCGTCGTGGGATACAGGCGGCGGAAGTTCAATGATAAATTAACGACACATTTGTGCTTATTTATTTATTCAAATGGGATTTTTAGACTTATTATTGAGTATTTTATCATTATTCGTCAATAAATGATCGTAAATGTCTATGTATTTGCCATTCACCGTATGACAGTTTACTCGAACGCAGACGAATGTCATCGTTTCGTGTTAACATCCACAATGTAATTTCCACAATGTTATTTATATGGAGATTTTTATATGTTAGACAACACAATATGTTGTTATTTATACAGAATAAGGTTCGAAGGCTGATGATTTCAAGCAGTTAAAGTTAAATACAAGGTTAATTTGTATAATAATACGTACGAAATTACGTCTAGTGTGATTAGCGATTATTTGGAATTATACGAACAAGAACGACAGGCTGGCGGCCAGGGTTCCATTCCTCGTATTCACTATTTTTTTTAAAATGATTAGATCTATCTATATCACTAAAATTCCACAGTATTTCATTAAATGCATCTTAAAAGAAGAATTCTAAAACAATTGTCTTTCCATGACACATCGCATTCTATATCGTATTTAGAGATATTTATACTTACAGAGGTTAGAGCAAACCATGGTGATCAAATGTAAAAAAATCAATCAACATGTATATGAACTACATGTTGATTGATTTTTTTACATTTGTTATGACCTTATCACGCAGAAGGTTTATTGATTGCATTACCATGTATTTTGCATATATTTCTGTAAAATTCTGTTCATTGTTACTGTTGCTATGGATACAAGGTATTTAGATGAAAATAAAACTTCATCATCAGTTAATGGCTAGTTGTATTAATTCCAGTTACATTAAGTAACTAACAATAGTTTAAAATAACTATTTCTGTATAGTTCGTGTTTTTAAAAAAAACAACAACATTGTTACCGTAGAAACCACTTGGTTAAAATTTATGCATAATAATTATTTATAAATACAATTAGTAGAAATATTTGATTAATTTGTAATGAAAAAATACATCTTCATGACAAAATAAGTTTTGAGTACATTAGTAGCATTATATTGTAATATACGGGTCTTGCCATGTCCAACAATATCGCTTATCGCATCAGCCAAAAATCAATATTTCCAGTCGTCTAAATAGCATTGATTAGATGGGGAACGCTACGTATTTATTATGATTATTTCTTTATTTTTTAACATATTCAAAATATTCAAGCAGATTTGGAAACCTCAATGTATCTTCTTTTCAATCATATAAAAATATTGAAATATATATATGTTTAGGCGGGGGATCTACAGTATTCTTGAGCATATTGCAACATAGATTTTGCCGTATTGTTACATCCCTACTACCACCACTACAGTGAGAAAGTATATTGTCACAAATACATGCACATCATATTGTTAAAATCATGTCCCTTTGTTATATATACATAATAAGTTCCGTGACTTGAATATCATAATAAATATCTGACTTTACATTCCTTGAATCACAGTGTCACAACATACAACATATGAAAGGACATGGTTATATACATATGAACGCAAACAAATGATAAACATATACAGCCGCAAACATCTACTCGTGTATATTTCACTAATATTCGAATATAAAGCGCATAAATGTGTTGATTATGATAATATAGTATTTGTTGCAAAGAACATTGAAATGATATTTTGAAGTTGCAAAAAATCGCAAAAAAACATGAATTGCCAGAAACAGTTTGACGTATTGTTTGTGATAAAACATCAAATAAATCGCCTTACAATTAAGTGTGTAAAATGTTTATGTCCAAGTTATCCATTACTATAAGACATTAAGTATACTATTACAGGAATGCTGAAAGCGTATTCAGATAAGATAAGTCAAAGTTTTGAACGAGGTAAACAATATTTAAACAAGGGCTTTCACTAAACCAATAAATACCGATATACGACAACAATGGACTTCTAACATATATTATTAAATATTGAAATGGCTAGGAGTGCAACCATGTGACACATGATAGCTAGTTCGTGGCGCCCCGTGATTAAAATAATTAAAGTAGACCGGCATATGTTCCTCTCAAGGTTTCTTATAGGAAAAATGCAGACTTGTCTCATTCCGTAGAAAAGAATCTAAAAGCTTACCAGAAATACACAAATCACCACTATATCCACATGAACATCCATTCAGACATACTCCAGTGACCTTATCACATTCAGTTCCATTATTGCATCTACCGCAGGTTTCAGAACAGTTCAAACCATAAAAACTAAATTATTGAATTACTTAATCACATGACACTGCACTCCAAACAGATACCGGAAGAATATCAGCATACACAACTCAAGGTTTAGAGAAGGTGTAAGTGCTGATTATCAAAGACAAATAAGGGCGGTTGGAGGAGGGAAATGGGGAGAGATTCCATCTCATGACATGTTTTGAAACAAGGCTTACCATTACAGAGCCTTAAAATGTTACACTTAAATAGGTGAAATACAATATTATATAATCACTAAGCTTTGTCTGTCCGTATTACACATACGTACATTCAGTTTCACATTTGAAGTCTACAAAGCAGCACTGTAGGAGTTCTGATCCCTTTAGAATGACATCTTAAAATAAATCCTATCAAAGAATAATGCAACCTATTATATTGACTTATAGTTATTTGCGTGATGTAATTTAAGACTGTTATTGGTCTCTTGCTTTTATGCTATGACTATTTCTGATCAGGCCGTTTCGGATTTGTATAGGGTTTAACATCATTATTTTCAGTTACGTATGACGGTCAATTGACCTAACCAGTTAGATAGACTTCTAACTTTATACAAGATAAATTTACACGAAAATGACGCTAGGTCGCTGTGGTGTAGTGATTAGCATAACGGACCGGCAATCCGTAGACCCGGGTTCGAATCCCGGTAGCGCCATTGACCGATTTTTCGTGTTCCTCAAACCATGACTTTATTTCTAAAATGTATAGTTAATATTGAAATGGCCAGGACTGCGGCCACATGACTGTAAGTAATGAATTTACACCGGCGTCTGTTCCTTTCGATGTATCTTATCTTGTCATGTTATGTAGAACTTTCTAAAAGCTTACCAGAAATACACAAATCACCACTATATCCGGAAGAACATCCATTCGGACATACTCCAGTGACCTTATCACAGTCAGTTCCATTATTGCAGCTACCGCAGGTTTCAGAACAGTTCGAACCATAAAAACCATTATCACATTCTGAAACAAACATGCTAAAAATGATAGAGTTACTTAATCACATGACACTGCACTCCAAACAGATACCGGGAGAACATCAGCATACACAACATTAGGTGCTGAGGAGGCGTAAGGGCTGATTATCAAAGGCAATTAAGGTCGGTTAGAGGGGACAAAATGGGGAGGGATTCCGTCTCATGACAAGCTTTGAAACAAGGATACCACTACAGAGTGATGCTTTAAAATGTTTAAATAGGTGCAATACAATGTTAGATAATCGCCAAGCCTTCTTTGTGTCCGTAATACATGTACGTACATTCCGTTTTACATATGAGGTCTACAAAGCAGAACAGTTGGAGTTCTGGGAATGTTGTTTTGTTATTTGTGAGATGTCATTTAAGACCTGCTTTTGTTCTCTTTCTTTTATGCTATGAATGTTTCTGATTAAGCCTATTCGGGTTTGTATCGGGTTTAACACCATTTTTTCAACATTTAATTTCAGTTACATAATTATGATGGTCAATTGACCTAACCAGTTTTCCTGCCATTACTTATCAACCAGTACTACCTTGCCCTTCTGCAAGTAGCTGAAATCTTCCGAATATGAATAAGAGGTTGAGCGTAATCAATGTCATGGAAAGAGATGACCTGCCTAGCTCAGGATGTAAATCTTTCTGGATGACAGCCCGGTGTTCTACTTACTATTTATTACTATTTACCTTGGTTACACGTATGAGTAAATTTGAAACCAATGCTGCAGTTTCCTCTACAATGTCCATCTACAGGATCGCATTTACCATCAGAACAGTTGCCACAGAGGTTCTTGCATCCAACTCCCCATTTGCCGTTCTTACATACTATACAAACAGAATTATAAGTTCGATAAAAAAATGGTCTTGTATTCTTGCATACGAAAGCATCAACCGATAATATATGTGCTGAACGTTCTGCAAATGACACAACGGAAGTTTTGTATTCTAAACTGCCTCTCAGAGTTGAATCTACTATTGTGATTTAAATCACATACGTTTGCATACTTCTTAGTTCGTGTATTTATGCATTCATCCACTATTTACATTATTTACAAAATACAAATTATACGGTAATGATGTTTCATGGCTGAGGATCCATAATGTAGATAATGATTCTCAACACAGTGCAAATATGTCTTCTTTTTTTAAATATTTTACGTAACGTAAAACAAATCCATCTATCATTTGATGAAGCGCAGGAGCGACCATTGACATAAATACACAAATTAAATCAATAAGTGGTCTGAAATGTATTGTCTAAAATATTACGATGTTATATCATACCATCTTCACAGGTGTCACCATGCCAACCATCTTTACAACCCTGTTCACATTTTCCATCAATGTGATTACATCTTCCTTCATTACAATTCGTGTTGCACCAAGGTGCACACATATCTCCATACTTGCCACCAGCACATTCTGTAAAGATATGTAATTTATCTAATTTAGGTTTGATACAAGTACGGTTGTCGCATTTGGTGTTGGATTTTTAATCAAAGCTCGAATATAACTACATATTGTCTTTAAAATGTATATCTTTCTACATGTCATAGACACTAGTTTGATATCATCCACTGTTTGTTCCATTCGCCACTTACTTTCAGTACATTGTTTGCCTTTCCATCCAGCTTCACATCCGCCTTGGCATGATCCATCTGTGTGATTGCAAAATCTGTTTCCACCTTTGCAGTTTCCATTGCATTGGTGTTGGCAATCGTGTCCATATTTTCCTGTCTCACACGCTAACAGTACATCAAATTAAAAAATAGAATAGTATTTACATTCTTACATTGCTACTTGTAAAACATGGCGGTAACAATGTATATGTGTAGTAATTCTTTAACAAATTGACATCGAATGTGTACGTTTATAACAATAAAACTATTAAATTCAAGAAGGGAAATGCCAGATAAATAGTGCAAAGCTGCCTTAAAAGCAGACGGAGGCAGGTACGTACACGCATACCAGTAAACAGTCACAACAGACAAAAGGGCCACACAAAACGTGAATGATTAATGATGAACTAAGAGTTCTGCCGCGGAACATTCACTGACACAAAACGGGGTTAAACCTGTTTTAGGGGTCATCCGACGTCATAACGACCTTAAGCATGTCATTGCAGTATTTACATATAATAATTTTTTAAAATAATAAATATGAAAGTAAATATAAGTTTAAAAAAGAAACAATGTTGACGTCTGTCGTTTGGATCTGGGTTCTTGCAATTAAAGAATCAAAGACAATATTATTGTATGGAACGCTCTGGGCTGAGGAAAGTAATAGAAATAACATTTTCCTATGTTCACGATTAATAATATACCTACCATCCTCACACTTTTCACCTTGCCATCCATCTTTGCAACCATCAACACAAAAGCCGTTGACATTATTGCATCCATTAGATCCTTTACAGTACCTACTGCACGTTGATCCACATTGATCGCCATACTTCCCGGAGTCACATTCTATTATTGTATAGGTTACATTCTCTAAACACGGTTATTACAATACCGGTTACAATGTAGCCATACATCGACCGTGCTGAATTATTAACATGAGAACATGAAACAACCACACAATCTAGCGAAAGGGTTGGATAATGACGCGTTTCGATACAGAATGTAGTTTATTTTAGGCATCAAACTAATGTGGAAAAGTTCTGTGATCTGAATTAGGAATTTGTCCCACCCAATAGCATACGCGTTAAGCAATGAGTAATCCAGACGAAAGTTAGGATTCCAATATCTAATTCTTGCAGAATTTACCAAATTCAGTGAAATAAAAAGTTTTTTGTTTGGTAGGATGTTTGTAAAAAAACATATTATTTACTATCGTGGGGAGATGATAATAAACATACCGCAGCAGGTTGGTTAAAGGAACTCATTTTGCATTTTAACTGTACACCATATATGTTTAAATGTCTTATAAAAGTCATTTAACATCAAGCAAACTGGAATAAATCTGTAAATATATGACTAACCATCAACACATATTTCCGTAACCCTCTCAATTATTGCACTTACCGGAATTGCACAATTCACCTTGCCAACCATATTTGCATCCATTTTCACATTTTCCATTAATATGATTACACTTGCCATCTATGCAATGATCGCTGCATACTTGTCTACATTTATTTCCATATTTACCAGCGGGACACTCTGTAATTAAAGCGTGTAATTGTGTCCCAATTTAAAGGTTCTTGTTATTCTCTACTAAATACTATATACGATTGTATCCATTCATTCGAATACTACGAAATCGGATATTTTTTTATTCAGTTTACGTTGCCTGCAAATCCGTTGGCAGCTGTATTTCTTATTATATATTCCATTCAGTATAAATGTCAGTGAATTTTTGAAGGGACCAAATCACTTTAACGATAATTGTGTTGCATACTCCTATTTAATTACATGTTTTGTTAAGGCATACCATCTCATAAAGGTATTATCTTTAAACAAACCGGTCACCTTTCTGCAAAGCGTAAGCATTTCATCTAGACTAAATAGTTTTAAGATTTGCATTCAAATTTCGTACCATTTACCATACACAAAGTAGTAATACAGGCGAACGTACCTTTCGTACACATTTCACCTTGCCAGCCACGTTTACAACCACTGTCACATTTCCCGTTAACATAATTACAACTGTTATATTCACAATTGTTATTGCAGGTGTTTCCACATTGACTTCCATATGTACCAGATCTACATCCTTTGAATGTTGAATGTATAGATAAATCCAACTGATGTACATGTCGGTTTTCAGTTAGGCTACTGTACAATGGTGGTAACGTACGTCATAACGTGAAACGAATTCCGGTGATATATTAAGGTCGAAAAACACATAGATATGGTGAGGATTGTTAGCTCATTTTCATTCGTGAAGGATGGATGTGGAAATGAAAAGTGGTCCAATGCATGCATACGTGGGAATTGTTCAAAGCAGTGGAATGCACCCAAATCTGCCTCCAGAACACTATAAGATTACGCGTAAGTTCTTGAAAACTAGTTATACATCCGTGCGCACTTGTTGATGACGAGCATAAGTATATGCATGGTATATCATTAGACTGAAACCAGTAATCTTTATTTGAATAATACGGATCAATCAATAACCTACCCTTATCACATGTTTCACCCCGCCAGCCGGCTACACATCATTGTTTGCATGTTCTATCTTGCAGTCATTCAAGAATGTATACATTACTTAAGTATGTTTGAACATTCTGCTTGTGTAGTCTTTTGAAACGGCGAGTATAAGAAATATAAATAATAGTTTACGCACTTGATGTACACGTGTCTCCTTGCCAACCATTTTTGCACCCAACGTCACATTTTCCGTCAACATGATTACATTTGACATCTTTGCAATGATCGTTGCATACGTATCTACATTGAGATCCATATTTACCAGCGGAACACTCTGTGGATTAAGCATATTATTACATTCCAACTTAAAAGTACTTGTTATGCTCTACCTGACAATACATACACATTGATCCATTAATTCTAACACGTATGTAATCAGATTCCATATTCATATTAAGTTTACATTGCATGGAAAGGCGTTGGTAGCTTTATATGGACATTAATGATAAGATCACTACTTATTTTCTTTCATAATATCTGTTGCACTCACTGTAATTGTTAGTGAATATATGAAGGGATCAAATCAACGTTTTTGTAACTTACTCGTACTTAATTACATGTGCCAGCCAGCTTTTTAACCACTGTCACATTTCCCGTTAGCTTGATTAAAATTGCTAGATCTTCAATTGTTATTGTACGTGTGTTCACACTGAGTTCCATATGAACCAGATAGACAGTATGTGAATTATGCATGATAACATAAATCCAACTGATGTTTCCATCTATTTGTCTGTAGACCCCCCAGCAATCAAAATATTTTCATACAAAGCATTTCATTGAAATAATTCAGGATGTATTTTCTTTGTACATATACAAATGTAGTGTTTAAAAATGGACATGATGAAATATTATATTGATAAAGTGTGCGTAATATCTTACTGCTGTAAGTTGGAATTTCACAGATAAAACTTACATTTAAGTTAACAATTATACATATATTTCTTCGGTACATTTTAAGTTCTATATACATACGAATTAATTCTGTAAGTATTTGATCTTATATAACTTTTTACATACATGCACATTCCATGTACTTTAAACGTTCCAAATGTTTCTTACGTTTCTCATAGTTATATGCTATATAATGTCTTACCATGAGTTGGTAGAAATTTCACCTTGAAACATATATCAATGCAATTTGTCTCAAATGAACAAATGAAGTTATAAAACAGTTTTCATGATAAATACAAAAAGCATTTAAAAATGTTTCTCAGTATTTTTCTACCGTCTACTTGTGTAGTCGTTTGAAACACTGAGTATAAGAAACCATTTGCAGTGTAGAAAACAAAACTGAAGTGAAAACAGTATATGACGATGATTCTATGAACACGCCCACTTTAAAATAGTAAACCGTCTTGTCTTGTCTAACATGTCACTTGTTTCTGTATGTACTTAATCTGCGTATTTTGTATAGTTCATCAAACAATGACAATCTACAACATTCCGTTGTGTGGCGGCAACACATAGATCTACCAAATAGAGGAAATTATTTTGATATTTTTGGATAATATCAACACATAATGGAACTGAAGTACATGTCCTGTCCAGTCAGATAATCGAACTCTAACGAATAATTACTAATTTGTATTTATTACAAAGTATTCAAGAACATCTTATTTTATACAGTTAAGAAATATAATTTCATCGATTAAACTCAGAGGAACTTTTTAAACGATGATATTATATTTGTTGAATAGGTGTCGTTGCAGAGTTTAGCATTACCATGTTGTCCATAACAATGAAAATGAGTTTCAATTAGAAATTAATTTCATCTGTATTACATATTTTGGACCTCCATCCAGGTTTGCAACCAGACATACAAAGACCATCATCGTTACTACAGTATTTACAACATAATTTACAACAGCATATTTGTTGCTACACGGTTTCCAACATTGTTTTCGTACCAAGGATCGCTATATTATTCAAAATATATGTACTGAACATCTTCATATCTAAGATTAATGTAAGCATTAAATTGATTGTCAAATACTAGTTGTCAGTAATGTCTACATGCGTGGCTTTATTTCTTCTTCAGCGTATTCCTTAACATACGTTTCTGTTTCGCATTATACGTGCTATTAAGTAATTTGTGGTATTAATAGTTTACCTACGTGTAAAACAAATTCACATGTTTGACTAGTTTTACGCTTGTGTACATTTACACTTTTGAGGTTCCTCCACTGATGTATCGTTGTAGAAAATACAGGATTATGTCATTTGTGATACATACTTAACATGTGCTTAAGGATTCGCTGATAATAGAGTCTATATTTATATTATAATTGTAGTCAAATATACCATAAAATCAACTGTTTCGTTGGGCCAACATTTCGCTACTGTTTGATTTTAATTGCAACAGCGTGTTCTAAATATCTTGTGATCTGGGAAAATGCATAAATATAAATTGTGTAAAAAATGTTTGCGGTCGGATTTCCTCGTTACCTCATGACGATTTCAAAGAGCTAGAATTGCCGTTTGTTTATACTAAACCTCGTAAATACAAAATGTGGACCAGGGAAATGTACAGTCACAAGTCCGAGCCTAGCGTAAACAATGAAAAAGTAAGGAGGGTCACAAAACAACACGGACGAGAATGTATGGAGACGACAATTAATATGTCCTGTTCTATTACTTTACCCATTAACTAATCGATGCCTTGCTCTCATACTTATGACCGTTTATGAACACACACAGAAGGTTACATTTTTATTTTTCATTCAGTTCAAAATCTGAATTACATTGAACTAAAACAGGTTGACTGTATTGTACGTCATAAAGATGTTTAGCACACCAGCCATCAATTAAACGAGTAGTCTGTTTCTTCCTACACAATTGCCTCCGCAATTATTCTGGCAGCCATTAATGAATGTATAAATTTACTTAAGTATGTTTCCACATCCTGCATTTGTAGTGTTTTGAAACGGCGAGTGTAAGAAATACAAATAATAGTTTACGCACTTGATGAACACTGGTATCCTTGCCAGCCATCTTTGCAACCACCGTCATATTTCCCATCAATATGATTACATGTTCTTCGTTTACAATGTTCGCTGCATCGACTCGAACATCGTTGACCATACGTAGTATTGGAACATCCTAAAAATACATGTATATGTGTATGTGTGTGCATTTCAATGAATGCCAACCCAATTATTTTATTATCCGTTTTCAAAGTGTTTCCATGGACATATATTGATTCGTATATGTTTTATACGCTAGCTTAGCTTTGTTCAAACATATGAATCACGCATAAATTTCACAAATAGCATCATGCATTCGTAGTGTTATGAATACAATACACGTTTGAAAACTTTAAATGCGAAAATGGTAAATAAACCGATACATGTACAATGGTTTTTAATACGTAACCGGCAATTACATACATGGTACTACACTCATGTTCCAGATAACCCATCCTCGGTACCCAGGCTATTCATAACATATATGATACCCTTGGCAAATTAGCTGGCGAAAGTTCGTAATGCATGAATATTCATTGGCATTTCTCGACCAATAAAATGAACAATAACAAAAAAGAAGGAAGAACTCCTCTGCATTTTCCATATCGCATGAGGTGTTTCATGCAGCCAATCAAACATTTCAATTCACCTATTTTGAAATGTAATGGTCCGGGTAGTATATTCATACGTTCGCGGTTAATAAAATCGCACTATACTCCATGTTCTACTCAACAAATAACCCAACACAACATACGTTTACAGGTGGCGGTTTACTCGTTTCGAAAAAAACGAGGTTACATTTACAAATATTACATAATGGTACATGCACTATACATTACAATATATCAAATCAGAACGCCTTTACCTATAACTATAAACCAAACTCGTTGTTTGGCTATTGATAATATTATTATTTTACCATTTAAGGGAAAATAAATCTATGAAGCAGAAAGACAGGTTAATCATGTGTTGCAAGCCGGCTGCCCCTACCCTTCTCTTTCTTTTTGTGAGGGGATGTAGGGAGAATCCATGCTCTGACCAGCGACAATGCTCTCTCCGCCACCTGATTTCTGACTACTAATGCGTTAAACTTTGATAAATGGAATCAAGTACAACATGTATATGTATTTACATCATATATCTGACCATCTCCTCTAAATTATCTTCAAATTGATATAAAATATATTATTATTATTTTTGCCGTAATACTTGTAATTTGCTGAACTAATATAAACTTCTTATCGCTTTGTGTAGTAAACCTCGAATAATCAAAAGCCCGCGCTTATTCACGTAAAGTTCGTTACCTAGGTCTTTATAATAATAACAACTCCTGCGCTCAGACCATTGTGTGACTAAATTGAGATTGGCACGCAAAATACCTCATTCGAATAATAGAACAGTGTGTATGCTGGTGATTGACAGAACATTAACTCTTATAGTTATCTCGTTAAATGTGTCATCGCAACTTCCGGCATATTGAATTATAAATTATTTTGAATGGATTTAATGTTTTGCAATCTTTTTATGTTTCATTTGCTTTCTTATGCAGTCCCTTGATACGTAGGGTATGAGAAATAGGAATAATAATTACTTACCTTTCTCACACGTGTCACCTTGCCAACCATCTTTGCATCCGCCATCACATTCCCCATCAACATGATTACATTTTAATTGTCGACAATACCAACTGCATTGGTTTTCACACTTAGTACCATATTCATACATGGAACATTCTACAATCATACAATACATTTCGTCCTTGAATGTTAAACTATTTCATTAAGTAATTTTATTGAGTCATGCAGGGAAATGGTCACTGCTTTTGTTGTTCGTACGAAAATTGCAAGCCAAACTATTTGCATCACTATAATAAAATCGTGCGATATTAACTTATTCAATGGACTTATTTTGAATCAGTCATGTATTACATTCCCGCCTGTTTTGATTATAACTACAACTTACGTTTTACTCACACAAATGTCAGATTGTATTTGTATAAAAGTACACCGTGAATTTGCTGTTCCTTGAATTTTTAAATATAAAAGTAATTTAATGTCAATAAATATTACCTGCTATACAATATGGAAATTTACAATGGAGGGAATCCGATATGACAAGCCATGAAAACAATTTGCCCACGCACAGAAAGTGGTACTGGACACAAAGACGCAACAAAATGACAAATTCTTAATTCTTCGAATATACTTATCATACTACTTATCAATATGCGAAGAGAAACAACACATACAATTAATTGAAATAAAGTCAAGTTTTGAGAAACACGAACAATCGATCAATGGCGCTAACGGGAAAGAATTAAAATATTCCTTGTAGTACACGGTTTTACTTAAACTGCCTTGCGTTCAGTAAAGGCTATCAGTCCATAATGTTACGAAACAGACGCGAGTTTTGCTATTGACAGGTGTGTTAGCGAAAAACGTTCCATATCACTCGCTATATCGCAACTCGGAGGTAGCACGCGAATATTTGAACCGAACACCGAGTTCGGTTACGGCTAACAGTCGCTCATGTTTTGTTTTGTATCCCTGTCCCGCCGTATCATAATGACTGCAAGCGGGGAACCAACTTGAAAAAATGAACGCAGGGCTGGTTCCCTGCCTTTACAGTTTTTAAGGCAGGGAACCAGAATAAAAACGAGGCGGTCAATACACTTATTTGTGACGCGAACTTCGAGCGGCTTACGTTAGCCGTAACTGAACGCAAGGCTGACACATGTTTCAGTTGTATTTAATTAGACATTTCTAAGGATGACCACTTACCATTTGATAAAAGCAAATCATACTTTTGTAATTCGTTGAAAAGAGCGATTGTATAGATTTTAAACAATTTGAATAACGGATGGTTGATTTCAAGCACATTGAATATTTATATAAACTACTACTACTACATCATGGAACAAGTGAAGAAAGTCAGTAATAAATAGCCTACGGGGGATACATGAATATTATATCAAATGAAAGAACTGCATGTGGAGGAAGGCGTAACTGAACATACATCTAAAAACCTAAATAGAAATAATAACCACACAAGCGATTTATAGCCTTGAAACTGTCCTACTATTACGACTTTGTGTGGCGAATAGGTACGAATGTAGAAATCGTGGACATTCCTCATAATTCTTACAGGGTTTTTGTTGGAGTTCTGGTGATTCAGGGCAGTTCTCCTCTATTCGTGGGAGGGCTACATTCATGGTCAAGTCACGATTTAAGTGTGTTCGTATTGCATTCTTACTGCGTTCGTACTGGTTCGTACTGGCGCGACTGGCATTCTTCCCTAGCGATTCGTGATGGTGGCTGTCAATCATTTGCTCATGCTCCAAGGTATTAATTAGATCTTATATCTTAAATATTGTTATCGGGGAATTGAAAATTATTTATTGAGAAAACGAAACATAGACTACACTAATGGATAATTGAGTTGTGTTATAAAACAACAGAACAGAGAGAAAATTTTCCTTGTTACTGCAACAGGAAAATGTTGTTAAATAGTCATAATCTTAAATGATAATTTTTTATTACAATTCGCTTACCACTTATGTGCAAACCCATATTGTCCAGTAGAACACACCGTTAATATATATTAATTACTCAATCTATGTTTAATGCAGGTAAATTTGTCTTGTACATTTTATTGATTTTTAATCTTGAGGCTGGAACATAACTATTTTCTAACATTTAAATGTGGATCCGTCTACATAAAAATAAATATTATCATATGTTTACTCCCATTCACTACTTACTTTCAGAACATCGTTTGCCACTCCATCCAGCTATACATCCGTATTGGCATGTTCCATCTGCGGGATTGCAAAAGTTGTTTCCACCTAAACAGTTACTACTACATTGGTGTTGGCAATCTTTTCCATATTTACCTACCTCACAAGCTAACAAAAATGAAAAAACAACGAATAGTACTTACACTCAAACACACGTGTAAAACATGGCAGTACATTGTATCTGAAAATGACATCGACTTTGTAAATTGTACGTTTATAATAATAATGAATATCAAAGTCACATGGAAATGCCAAATACAAAGCTACCACAAAAGCAAACAGAGGCATAAAAATACATGCATACCAGTAAACAAGTACAATGTACAAAAGAGACACATGAAACAAAACAAAACGCTGTTATTGAAGATGTTCTAATACTTAGTCATAAGATTCGTGTGGAACAATTTAGAAAGCAAACATATTGCGGTGTTTCTTCGGCGCAGCCGTCCTAACATGGTTTTGCTATTTGCATTTCAGTGTTTTGTAAACCAATCAAATCTTATGTTAACCACCAAGGGAATATCTCTTCAACCGAAACTAGTTTGTAACCTTCAAACCCCCGCCCTGTAATCTTTGTAACTTATCTTCTTCTATACCACAATATCCAGGGTTTTGATATTCAGTATAAAGCATTTTGTAGTAGTCTTCGATCAATATTGTTCAAATTATGCACCTTTGGTAAAACCCCGCTCCGTCCTGTTGTCACATGTTTTCTTAAGAGTCATTTATGGAATAAATTCGAAAATCGCCCTGACCAGAACCATGCATATCAAAGATCCATACGCACAATTGTGGAACTCTCATTTATTTTAAGTGTTTAGGAAGTCCAGCTTTGTGAATGCAGCCTTCCCTGTGCGACTCTTTCACACTGATATACGACTGACACTTACCGGTTTCATTTAACGATATTATTTATTTCATTCTTCGATTAATTTTGTCCATTTTGTACACTAGCTCTACTGGCCAGGGGTCAATGATGATAGGTCGGGGCGAATTGCCCGTCGTGTGTGTGGGTGTGCATCCATTCGTCCTGGCGTCCGTCTTTCTAACTCTTTCTAACGTTAGTTTAATGCAAGTTTAGTTATTTCTTAAAAATGATATTTATTATAAATTCATTGAATTAAAATCCCAAAGTGAATTGTCTGTGCAGATATGAAAATATCATTGTATATACGTAAGCTTAATATTTCATACAGACATGCACAAAAAAATCATTATTTCAATGCGATTGAATAATTATAACGTTCCTCACAATAACGGACACACGTTCAGAAGGAAGCGATTCGATATAAGGTATTGTCGTTGAACTGGTTATCTGTCATAGAAATCTTACCCATGTTGCAAAAATCTCCAATAAAACCGCTCTGACATCCACTAGGACACCTGCCGGTTGTTTTATCGCATGACTCTTAAACAGAAAATGCATTTCAAATGAACATTTTAGCCATCATTTATGTTCGAGTATTGTCCCTTAAGCCTTTATAAGTCTCTTTGTGCTTTTGAGCTGACCGTGTGCTTTGTATGTTGAATGTCCTACTCGACTACATTCATGTTTTGAAAATACAACTGGCAAGGGGACGTTGCATTAATATTTTTTCCGACCCTTTAAATTCAACGCTTTTATCTTGTACATTATAGATATAATAATTCCATTGTCAGCAAATCCCTGCATTCTGATTGGCTAATCCGACGCCTTTACACATGCATGAACGCCCAAATTTCATTGATCACTGACTATTTTCGACCTAAATATGAACAAGTTGGGTACATGTTAAATGTGTGCGGACTGATCTGGGTTTACACATGTGTGAACGCCAAAAAATGGTATTTTAATCCTATAGTGTCGCCAAAATAGTTAAAATTATATCTGTATATTTACTAATACTTATGCAAATGTATTGTTAACTTTAAACGAACGTTATTAACATATTCCATAATGACTGAATTTGCCTGGTCCCTTTATTACAATTATGATCATTTGAAACTTTGTAGCGTCGGTAATCTAAATATCCTCAATCCGTTTTATTCAAACGTTCATACATTTACTCGTATATATAGTACCGCCAAGCTATGAAGGCACAATAACATTGAAAAAACGTCATTGGTTGGATCAGTCCATATCAAAATGGAAGGTTAGTTCAATGATCATGAACACATAGGTGCATTTTCTGATATTGAATATATGCCTTCTGATCTTGCCTGTACTATACCAACGAAGTTGGTTAATCTGACATGGATAAATCAGTAGATGAATTTAGACGAATTTTCTGTTGTTTTAAGTATTATTTGTTATGATTTTCTATGCATGTACATGACTGAAATATCAGCGTCAATTTAACTATGAGTCATATTATAATTAACACAACACTATCAACATACATTACAATTATTTATAGTAACGCACTTTTGTGAAGTGTTAAGGAAGATGAGATTTGATACTATAGAAATGTGATGACTGATAAAAAAGCAATTGATATTAAATTGAAACGTCGAGCTTATGAATATACATTTACTATTGTATTGTAAGATAGAACCTTGACTCATAAAAACGTGAAAGGACAGACGATGAGGAAGTATAAAATCATTGTTCGACTTTAACGTATCCGAATGCATAAGCGAAACCACATGTAAATATTGTTTAAGAGGCGAACGTTTGTACATCTTTGTATCTTATATGGATAAGGATGAGACAGGAATCAACACTTATATCTGGCTATTATAAGACATTTAGAAAACCCGAAAGTAAATATTTCATTTTTGGACGGTACCGCTCAGGTACCGTCTATAGTAGTGGCAAATTGAGAGGCATACAACAATTGGTTCCCGTTTTCAAAACACGAAAAAGACTGAAAGCTGGTAACATGTCAAAAACGTCCACATCGGCCTAATTACTACGCAAACAAAATAGTTCCAAAGTTCACCGAACGAAATAATATCATTAACGTTTCAATAAAATGAAATGTTGAAAAGGTGACCTGCTAAAGTGGTTTGTGAACTAATTAGCTGTTTCTGTGGAGTTCAGATGGGGTTTAAAGCAATGTATTAATACACACGAGTTTGTTTGGTGCTTCCCGGTGCTTTTTCGCCCTCTTTATTCTATAGTAAAACTACAAGATTTGCACTGAAATTGTTAACTCCACAATATGGCCCCAGCTATTTGCAATATCTAGTCTTCAAATACAACACTAGCACAGTAAATCCACACCAAGAAAACACCGCCACGACCTGGTAACTTTTCTGCTATCATTCAAGGTATACAGTATCTGTCAAAATTTTCAATACACAACAGCCGACACCGTTTACAGTTTTGGATTTATCGTAGATATGGTCTCGTTGCGCACGACTACGAAAATTATCGGTGTCATCTTTCTACGTACACCTCACTCTGTGCTTGGAAAATTAATTGAAAAATACCCCACTACAACAAGATAACTCATAACCTATGGCAAGCTAGTGATATCATAAATTTATGCCTGGGCATACTGATTTTACTCAAAGTCCGTTTTGATATAATTTGATATGTCATTTTATAATTAAATATCCACAAACGTTACATAAAGGGTCTGATATATTTGTATTTAATTTATTTACAATCGTGACAAACATTTCACTTGTTTTACAATTTTAAGGTTATACCATTATTACTGACCATTTTTCTTTATTTCGGTTTGAAAATCTAGCATTTCTAGAACAAGTCGGATTGAAGATCTTTTGGAAAAAATGTTTACTATTTTTCAATAAATTTTTATTCATTTTCGCATTTCTGTCTTATGTTTTAGTTTTGTTTCATATTCCATGCAAACCATCTTACCTATTTACACATACTTTGATATCATTAAACTGAGTTGCCAGCTTGGCTACAGAGACGAGTGGTACCGTCCCACATTTCTAGAACAAGTCGGATTGAAGATCTTTTGGAAAAAATGTTTTCAATAAATATCAATACTGCTGGTTGGATTTCAGCCAAACTTCATAGGATTGATCAACATCAAGTGTCGTAGTGCATCTTCGTTTTTGGTTCCGATCAGGTAATTTCTTACTGAGTTACGGCCCTTTGATGTTTTTATACATATGAAGTTTATCCGCCCTTCATCTCCAATACTGCTGGTTTGGTTTCAGTCAAACTTCATAGGACTAATCAACATCAAGTGCCGTAGTGCATCTTCGTTTTTGGTTCCGCTCAGAGTTTCAATTTCAGTAGTATATCTTATAAGGCAAGTTCAAAGATCTTTTAAAACAAACTTATTTTAAAGCTGATTTACCCCCCCCCCCACCCCTAATAGTTTTACAGATAGCTCCAAGGATGTATGCCGTTGTATTTCATTAACTACTTTGCTCATAGTTTTTTCGTGTCGTTCCATTTTCATGTGTTAGATAGTCTATAATGGAGTTCTGTTTAGTTTACTCGTTATTATTTCTGTCCCCGTCCCCTACATGTGACCCCTGATCTGTGTGTGATTGTTTTTGTCCCCGCCCCCTACATGTGACCCCTGATCTGTGTGTTATTGTTTTTGTCCCCGCTCCCTACATGTGACCCCTGATATGTGTGTTATTGTTTTCTGCCCTCCCTGTGTTTGCCTCACTCTTGTTGCCTAGCTCTGTCTAGGAACGTTCTTACTTGTGAATGTGGCCCTCCTAGCAATATAAATCACAAGAGTTACGTTTCATCTAGCGATATTAATGTCCCTTGTCAAAAACATTGCGGTCTCACTTTCGCGTTTACAATCAGGCTTTTTCCCACGCGATTTTTAAATATAGTTAAGAGTGACTAAATTCGATTGTGTTCTCATGAATGAGTATTAAAACAGCATTATGTTACACAGTATCAATATGCATGCTTGTATTGTGAGATAGTATTTTATGATAGTTGTCATACGTAATGATAGTGACTAATGGTTGAAATGAACACTTTACACTCTAATCATTTTTATTGTGGCAATAAATAATGTACACGAACGTCAATAATAAAATTAACAACTCGAATTGCAAAGAACTCTATTCTTTTCACGTTCTTTTTAAAAAATAATTGAAATCGGCTGTATTGTTTCGATAAAATGTTGTATACTATTCAAAATAATAAAAAATAATTAGTATTAACTGTAACAGAATTTACTTACCTGCAGGTTTCCAAAAACAAATGAAAACTATTACAAATTTCATTTTCACATCCAATTAATTAAATATAAGTAATAACCCATCATTTGTAAGTCTAACAGTTCTTCAAGTTTGATAAGGAAAGAAATATTGAAGAAACAATGAGAATACATTTATCCAAACGTTTGTACTAAACAACACAATGGTGTTCTGTTATTTTTAAAACATTAAATATATTTCCTCCTATTGAAAAGCTTGTCGTTATAAAGACAACGATACAAGGACATGCTTAACTATACAATATTAATTAAACCCACAAAATGAGGGAAGAGTAGCCCAGGGCGAGCCAAATTCACATAACAGACCGTCTAAACACAAATGATTAAGGCACGAAATATATAAAATTTTCGGTTGGACACTTACGCAACAAGGCGTCTCGCTAGATTCCCATATTGATAATACCAACAGTGATGATGAATAGTACAATATTGAATTAAAACTCATGAACTCTTGTTAGATTAAATGACCGCCTCTTACTGTACGAATGATTGTCGAAATACATTGTGTATTGTGGTTAGTAACCTTAGTAACTGATCGAAACGTGCAGTTCATACCCTCAAAGTACTCCCCATGGTTAGAAATGCATATTTTTGTCTATGGTTCCATTAACGGAAAGCATCTTGGTCAGCTGATTTTGGTATACTATCGAAGTTCTGTTGAACTGCAGAACCAAAAGCTTGACGAACCGTATTAATTGCTTTGAGTTATTTGTAATTTCTCTTTCAGTTTACTAGTTAGACCATGATCCCAAAATGAACAAGCATACTCAAAGAGACACTGTATAAGTGATGATATTACAAGTACATGTTCAGAAACAATGTCATGTTTACGATACATACTTTTGAGCCTTGCACTGTCTTATGTATGTGGCGTTCCATGTAGCAACATATTCTCTCTCTTTCAGTATACGGCTGCTTGTTTCTTCGTGCTGGATTATGCACAGTGTGTTTTTTGTTATATACGTAATAATGATTAGTGTATGCCTACTGAGTCAATTAATGTGTTGGAAATCAATGACCATATAGCGATTAAATATTTCTTTGTTGGTTTTTTGAACGTATGTTATATTTCCCTTTCCCCTCTGCAATTCTTTCACTTTATATAGTGTGCAAGTTATTTTATACCCCGTTTCGGCCTTTTGTTGCCAGCAGTCTTGACTTGTCCCGTGGTCTTGTCCTTTGTCCTCTTTGATTCTCCTAGTTATTCCTTGTGGTCTACTAGGCCATTAATTGCGCGTCTGTTCCCTAATGTATGTACCCTTTAATCTCCTCAAGGGCCTTATGTTCTATTGATTGATGTTTAACAATTATCGAGCTTATAAACATTTTAACAGTACAGAGCTCATTTGGTAGTATAAAATCATGTACATCAAATATGAGAATTGATTAAAGATAGAAAGTACACACGATTTGAAAGACAAATTGCTTTTATCATAATTATATTAATTTAGGTCTGGGTAACTAATCTAAGAATGTTAAATACACTTTGTCATTCGTGTTTTATAAACAAATATGAATGCGATATCTATTTCTGTGTCTTGCCTCTTTTGGTATTGTAATTGGTGTGTACACGCATGTATACATTTTAATGCTTCCTCGTTCCATTGGCATACGGCATTAAGTGTACTAGGCATTAGGCATTTCCTGCTTGACTTCTATCACTAATAAAGTAAGACAGGTTCAATGTAAGAAAGTACTACTTATTTGTACTAGATCATATAACCTGAATAGGATACGTGAATGTGTATAAATGTGTTAGTTGCTTGTTAATTATGTTTATTATGTTGTTGTTCTGTATTCGATGTTCTCTTCTCATTTAGGGTCAGAGGATAGTTGTTGACATTCACTACATGATACATTAGGTAAGTCAAACATAGAAACATATTGTTTACTCATAAATATTTATTTACAACAGACGACATCAAATTCGATAGGGCATCAATGCCATTATGTCATCTACAACATAATAATAATGATAATTTGGTTATTATACAAGGCACTGGAGTATTGCAAGCAATATGGAGTTCCCTACCGGTTTGGAGTCATGATGCTTAAACCAGATAAGAATGATTTCAAGCATTGTGCTACTATGTTGGAGACACCCACAACAGCCACAATTTCACCACATTGAAAAGTGTAATGACGTGCATGCCATATTTTCTCTTATTCAGACACTAAACCTAGCTTGAAATATTCCCAGTTATTGCAGAATCCTAATTAATGGTATTTTCAGAATTTCTGTTTCGATATAAACCACAATACAAGTTTGCAACATCAAAACAATTAAATGATATTCATAGTCTCCTTATTACTCTCTATCCACTTCCTTAGTTTCATAACTTTACCTTGGATTTTATCAGTTTTGGAGGAAACCAGATTTACTGGACGGACGGACTTATAGTACCTTCCGGTGAAATTTTACCTTCCGGTAAAACCGGTAGGGGACAAATAAGAGTATTATTAACATATTAACACTTGCTAGTCACTTGACAAAAATGAGCTATTCTTAACAAATTCAGTCAAATGAAATTCTCTTCACGAAACAAAAATGAATTAAATATCGATAGTTTCATACACAGTATCAGTCGTTGTTGCTGTTTTAAGGGCGTTATAATGTTGATCAGGTGGTGTATTTGTCATGGTAATTGCACCACTGCTTCTTGAGGGTTGTACAACATTCACATACACGGGATCATCTTTCTGTCTATCAAAATGAAAAGAAAATTCACACATATTACAAAAGTATACCACATGTATAATCTGTCGCAGTGGCCAATGATCGTAAGTTCAAGTGGTATAAAGCAAGACAGAGGTCACATAATAAGAATAATGCAAATTGACCTAACTGTTTCATGTTTATCAAATTAGTTACCATAACTATGGAGTTTCCGATGAGTTCCAATCCTTTTTCACAACTTGTCAAGAGAGAAATAAACGATTATTTTCCGGATTTCATTTAACATTTCTGTCATGTCCATTTAGGTTTGATTCATTATTGCAAACTTTTCAAACTGTTATTTCCATTGTCATATCCATTTTTCTTGCGGCTTCGATATTTCTATTTTTTTAAATAAACAAACATACAATACATCTTCATTTACTTTTATTATCTCCTGCATGTTGTAAAAAAGTACGTTGTAATAACACGATGATTCTTAAATAGCGACAAAATGTACCTTATTTTTCTCCTCCTTAATTGTACAAACAATACAACCAGTCCTAGACCGAGAAGAAGAACTACCGCTGCACCAATTCCAACTGGAATATTTATTCCTGCTGAAGCGTGTTTAGCTACAACAAAAATAGACGCCTTTGTGAATGTGGTTTGAGCAGTATAGTTAATTAGGCAAAATCTAAACTCGGCATTATTTATGGGGTCCCATTTATAATTTTACACGAATTTATTTTTAAGTTTGCTTCGCTAAAAATTGTTTAGCAAAGGGGTAGGTTTACTTAACTCCAAAATCGCCCCTGGATAGGTATAGAATTTGCACAAAACGATTAATTACGAATGTTCCATGGAAAAGTGTATTTTGTAATGTTTTACAAAGTAAACATTTACCATATATTAGAAAAAAAGAAATACGAAAAACGTTTTGTTGTCATGACTTGTAATTTTGATTTGTTTGTCCAAGATGTCATGCATATATTTTAGGACAAAAACTTTAATTTTACTACGATCCTGAAAACATTATTTTTATAACAATGCAGTTCGGTCCAATATTATTGAATGTAGGTACCCATGCCTTGGTTAAGATAGACAGTGTGCAACATCTCTTGTTGTCATGTTTGCATCGAAAATGTATTTCACATTATTAAAACATTGACTTTCCGACTTCATAACACATAACAACTTTACAGAAAAGCGCATGCAGAATCCAAATAATATACGTATTTAATTTTCCCCACCACTCGAAAAAACTTGACATGTTTTCCTTACCCCATTTATAAAGATTTTTTAAATATAATCTCCCACATCCAACACGCAGATTTTTTGTGTGTAAGTTGTTCATAATGTGATTCATGCTTGGTGAATGTGTCATGGTGTCGTATAAGGGAAATTATAGTACAATATTAAAGGGAAATGCGAAGGGTATGTCAACTTTCAGCACCGTACTGACATATGTTATTATGACGTAAATATGGTTTACCTAGCAAGCAAACTAACAATAAGATAATTTCAAATCCTATGCGACCTATCAATAAAGTCAACCAACGACAAAGCATCCACAGGAACTGCAAAAGATGTTATATTTATCCGGTTATTGTGTACGTATCCTAGTCGCATCAAAACGGGTTCGTTTGTCAAAGGGAGAAAACTGCGGTTGACATATTCGCAGCGTCGTTGGATACCAGCGGCGGTAGTTCAATGATAAATTAACGACAAATTGGTGCTTATCTATTTAACTGGGATTTTTAGACTTATCATCGAGTATTTATTCATTATTCGTCAATAAATGATCGTAAATGATTATGTATTTAGACAATAGTTTAAAATAACTATTTCTGTATATTTTGTTTTTATGTTACCGTACTTGATTAAAATTTATTAAAATGTTATGCATAATAATTTATTATAAACACAATAAGTAGAAATATTTGAATTGAGTAGTTTCCTGACATGTAAGTAGGCACTATGCAATATTTTTTTGAGTTTCCATGGTAACAAGAAATAAATATTGTCACAAAAGAAAGTGTTCTCATTTATTTTGAAGACTGTTCAGTTGAAACTGTTCCATTGTGAGGTTGTTTTCCCAGTTGGGTGCAAAAATGTTTTTTTAATTTCAAAACTGTTACCATGGCAACCAAAACTGAAAAATTGTAAAAATTGTCTGTATCATTCTTTGTTAACATTTTGTACAAACCAAAATACTTATGTTCACTAATTTTAGAAAAAAATGTGTTTTTCATTTTTTTTCAAAAAATATTACTGTTGCCATGGTAACAGTTTCAAAACTACAGTTTAAAAAAAAGCTGTTTTGTAAAATTCATCAACAGGCATTATCACATCAACTTTTTCGAAGGAATTTGACACAGGGCCGATTTTGATATTAAATGAACAGACCCCTTTAATATGTACCACCTTAGTCTGTAACGATTTACCGGTACACCGATATATTACAATACGAGACAAGATATATCCAACAATACGTATTGATTACAATAGTAACAGTATATTGTAATACGGGTCTTGTATATTGCAATATGAATTTTGCCGTATTGTTACATCCCTATTACCACCACTAAAGTGAAAATGTATATTGTCACAAATACATGCACATATTGTTAAAAGCATACCCTTGAGTTATATATACGTGATAATGACTGTGACCTGAATATCATAATAAATATCTGACTTACAATTCCTTGAATATAAATGGTATCACAGTGTCACAAAATACAAAATATGAAAGGACATATATAATATACATATCAACGTTTATAACAATGAAGAAAATTAAATTCGAGAAGGGAAATGTCATAATACAAAGTACAAAGCTACCACAAAAGCACACAAATGCAGTTACGTACATGTATATCCGTAAACAGTTACAAAAGACAAAAGGGACACACAAAACTTGGAACGGTCAGTGGCACAACATTCTTGAGGTTAAACCTGGTTTAAGGGTCATCCGACGTCATACCGACCTTAAACATGTAATTGCAGTTTATACATAATTTATAATTAGGTTTTTACATTATTCAGTGCCAGAAATCCCAAGCAAATCGCTGGCTTATTGATGAAATTGTCTCCCTTGAAAATACGCTCTCGGTGGTATCGATTTGCCAGTCCGCCTCAATTTGTGGCTATAGAAATATAGAGTTAACCGTTTTTAGATTATCATATTTTTTATTCATTTAATTCACATAATTTATTCACATATGAGCACAAACTTCAATGTCTCCTTTTTAAAATGATATAAATTATTTTCTGATTGATTATTATCTTCATGCTTCCCTGTTTGATTTAAAATTGTTACTATTGCTCCTTATACATATAACAGAAAAAACACACGAAAACTGTAATTTTATAAAATAACCCATTTTTAGATACATATTTAAAGTATTTATATTTACAGTACAATATTTATTCACATATGTGCACAAACTACAAAATATAAATATGTTAATGGTGTTCTCAAAATTTAAATTAAATGTGATCTTCATGCTTCCCTGTTTGATTTAAATGAGCAATGTATTTGAAAAAAACTGAAAATACTGTCTCCGGTTAGCAACGCGTGATCGGTATTCAACAGTGCGCGCGCAGCATGACATCTGATTGAAGTGATCAAGCCGGATGTAGCGATTATACAAGCTGTTAATTAACAACTAGTGCTCTTTATAGGGAAATATTTGGGGAAATGTGATATTTTATAGAATAGCCTTGAAATAAAATATTGGTGTGGTTAATTATAGATTGACTATTTAATCTGTAAAGGTGTTGATTTTAAAACAGTATGACTCGATTACAATAAATATATTTTTTATAATGATATTGTTTAACTTTATATTTAAAAGTGAAAATATGATATAAATATTGTAATACAGGTAATGCAATTATTTAAGCAAATAGCCTGCATAACTTTAAATTTTATACCACTAGGTTTGATATTCATTTTATAAGTTTTGTATCGTTTTTAGAGAAAAGAGAGATCATTCAATGAATAGTATACATTAAACACTTTTCGTATGCATAATTTCACTTCAATAGTAAGACAGCGTAGCTTGGCGTTATTGCAAAAATGACAGAACTTATTTATGACTTTGTGGTATAATATTATAATATTTGAAAATTAATGCATCCATATTTTATTCCTAAATCATAGACTAATCAGGATCCCATTATAGTGCTCAACCCTGCTTTTTAATTGAATGTTTGTTTGCAAATATATTAAACAAATACCCGAATATAAACAATGCAAAACTACATAGAACAGATCAGAATACTTTATTCAAACTACAGGCTTAAATGTTATACTTATTGTCCGGCGTACACACTTGTACATAGTATATCACAAAAAAACTTATATATACTTTAAATTAGATATTATCACCAATGCACATATGATGATGGTATAAGTAATTGCATTCCATCGTAAAAAATACAAGATCATGTTTGTGAATGTGACAGATAAAATTAGTAGTTGTATTTTGTCAGTGTCATTATAATTTCTGTGGAAAAAAGACAATTGTATCTTTGCGATGATAGAAAGCTAAGTAGCTACCATCTGCATAAAAAAACAAGGCAAAACCTTGTGGTGCATAATGCAATATATTTGTTTCGGAAGAGGCTACACTATAAGTATCATGAATGTATAATACATTCTGATAAATAAGTACAGCCCGGGGCAATTTCATTATGCTGACTAAACACAGCGGGGTGGCTAATCAAGTCGCGAACTGACAACAACTAAATAGCCATCAAATATCGAAAAGCGGGAAAACATGTTCATGGGTTCACGATTAATAATATACCTACCATCCTCACACTTTTCACCTTGCCATCCATCTTTGCAACCATCAACACAAAAGCCGTTGACATTATTGCATCCATTAGATCCTCTACAGTACCTACTGCACGTTGATCCACATTGATCGCCATACTTCCCGGAGTCACATTCTATTATTGTATAAGTTACATTCTCTAAACACGTTTGGTTACATTTTATACACGGTTACTTACATATGGTTATTACAATACCGCTTACAATGTAGCCATACACCGACCGTGCTGAATTATGTACATGAGAATATGAAACAACCACACAATCTAACGAAAGGGTTGGATAATGACGCGTTTCGATACAGAATGTAGTCTATTTTAGGCATCAAACTAATGTGGAAAAGTTCTGTGATCTGAATTAGGAATTTGTCCCATCCAATAGCATACGCGTTAAGCAATGAGTAATCCAGACGAAAGTTAGGATTCCAATATCTAATTCTTGCAGAATTTACCAAATTCAGTGAAATAAAAGTTTTTTGTCGGGTAGGATGTTTGTAAAAATACATATTATTTATTATCGCTGTGAGATGATAATAAACATACCGCAGCAGGTTGGTTAAAGGAACTCATTTTCATTTTAACTGTACACCATATATGTTTAAATGTCTTATAAAAGTCATTTAACATCAAGCAAACTGGAATAATTCTGTAAATATATGACTTAACCATCAACACATATTTCCGTAACCCGCTCAATTATTGCACTTACCGGAATTGCACAATTCACCTTGCCAACCAGCTTTGCATCCATTTTCACATTTTCCGTTAATATGATTACACTTGCCATCTATGCAATAATCGCTGCATACTTGTCTACATTTATTTCCATATTTACCAGCGGGACACTCTGTAATTAAAGCGTGTAATTGTGTTCCAATTTAAAGGTTCTTTTTATTCTCTACTAAATACTATATACGATTGTATCCATTCATTCGAATACTACGAAATCGGACATTTTTTTATTCAGTTAACGTTGCCTGCAAATCCGTTGGCAGCTGTATTTCTTATTAGCTCTTCCATTCAGTTTTAACTGTCAGTGAATTTTTGAAGGGACCAAATCACTTAAACGATAATTGTGTAGCATATTCCTATTTAATTACATGTTTTGTTAAGGCATACCATCTCATAAAGGTATTATCTTTAAACAAACCGGTCACCTTTCTGCAAAGCGTAAGCATTTCTATGGTGGCATATTACTGCCACCAGTTAGCATGATAGCGTTCGCGAATAAATTCGTGTTATCTAGCTATCTAGTTAATATTCGTGATAAATTTTCGGTAAGATAAATATCATACAACTAGAAACATGCTTGAAAGTGCCCAGAACTGCCACCTCTTACCTTTTTATGATGTATTACACTAGATTTAAGTGGCAACACGAATCTTATCTAGTTGACCACTTATTATGTTACTTAGTAACTCAAATTCGCGAATTTCACTTAAGATTCGTGTTACCACTTATTATTTTTTGGCTTCTAGATGTAAGTGGTAACACGAATCTTAAGTGAAATTCGCGAATTTGAGTTATTAAGTAACATAATAAGTAGTCAACTAGATAAGATTCGTGTTACCACTTACATGTAGAAGCCAAAAATGAATAAGTGGTAACACGAATCTTAAGTGAAATTCGCGAATTTGAGTTATTAAGTAACATAATAAGTAGTCAACTAGATAAGATTCGTGTTGCCACTTAAATCTAGTGCAATACATCATACAAATGTAAGAGGTGGCAGTTATGGGCACCTTCAAGCCTTTTTCTAGTTGTATGATATTTATCTTACCGAAACTTTATCACGAATATTAACTAGATAGCTAGATAATTATCGTAATAATTAAGTGGTTAACACGAATTTATTCGCGAACGCTATCATGCTAACTGGTGGCAGTAATATGCCACCATACATTTCATCTAGACTAAATAGTTTTAAGATTTGCATTAAAATTTCGTTCCATTTACCATACAAAAAGTAGTAATACAGGCGAACGTACCTTTCGCACACATTTCACCTTGCCAGCCAACTTTACAACCACTGTCACATTTCCCGTTAACATAATTACAACTGTTATATTCACAATTGTTATTGCAGGTGTTTCCACATTGACTTCCATATGTACCAGATCTACATCCTTTGAATGTTGAATGTATAGATAAATCCAACTGATGTACATGCCGGTTTTCAGTTAGGCTACTGTACAATGGCGGTAACGTACGTCATAACGTGAAACGAATTCCGGTGATTTATTAAGGTCGAAAAACACATAGATATGGTGAGGATTGTTAGCTCATTTTCATTCGTAAACGATGGATGTGGAAATGACAAGTGGTCCAACGCATGCATACGTGGGAATTGTTCAAAGCAGTGGAATGCACCCAAATCTGCCTCCAGAACACTATAAGATTACGCGTAAGTTCTAGAAAACTAGTTATACATCCGTGCGCACTTGTTGATGACGAGCATTAGTATATGCATGGTATATCATTAGACTGAAACCAGTAATCTTTGTTTGAATAATACGGATCAATCAATAACCTACCCTTATCACATTTTTTCACCCCGCCAGTCGGCTACACATCATTGTTTGCATGTTCTATCTTGCAGTCATTAAAGAATGTATACATTACTTAAGTATGTTTGAACATTCTGCTTGTGTAGTCTTTTGAAACGGCGAGTATAAGAAATATAAATAATAGTTTACGCACTTGATGAGCACTTGTCACCTTGCCAGCCATCTTTGCAGCCACCGTCACATTTCCCATCAATATGATTACATGTTCCTCGTTTACAATGTTCGCTGCATCGATACGAGCATCGTTGACCGTACCTTGTATTGGAACATTCTAAAAATGCATGTGTATGTGTATTCATTTCAATGGATGCCAACCCAATTTTTTTATGATCCGTTTGTCAAAGTGTTTCCATGGACATACGACTACATTGATTTGTTCATGATTGATACACTAGTTTATTATTGTTCAAACACACGACTCACGCATTAATTTCACAAATACCATTATGTATTCGTAGTTCTATGAATACAATGTACTTTTGAAAACTTTAAATGCGAAAATGGTAAATAAACCGTACACATGTACGATGGTACTTAATACATAACCGGCTATTACATACAGGTTACTACACTCATGTTCCAGATAACCATGGGCAGTGCAGAAAAACACTGAAGTGAAAACAGTTTATGACGATGGTTCTATGAACACGCGCACTTTGAAATGGTAAACCGAAGTCTAATTTACCATGACTCTTGTTTATGTATTAACTAAATTTTGTATAGTTCATCGGACAATGACAGTCTGCTTCATTGCGTTGTGTGGCAGCATCATATATCTCCCAACTTGAAGAAATTATTTCGATAATTTTGGATAATATCAACTCATAAGGTCACGGAAGGACATGTCCAGCTCAGTCCGACAATCGAACTATAACGTTTTATTAAGACTTGGTATTTATCATAACTTATTCAAGAATATTTGTTTATGCAGTTAAGCAATATAATTGAATTGATTAAATATTTCTTAGAATTAATAATTAAAGTAATGATACTATAGTTGTTGACTAGGTGTTATCGCACAGTTTAGCTTTACCAGATTGTCCATCGGAATAAATATGAGTTTCAAATTTGGCGTCAATTAGAACTCCTTTTCATCTGTATTACATAATTTGGTCATTCACCAAGGTTTGCAACCAGACAGACAAACATAATCTACTTTACTACACTTTTTTATTGTTTACAACACAGTTGTTGCTACCCGTTTTCAAAAGTTTTTTCTCCTTTTCAACAATCGTCATGTTATTCAACATAAAGCATTAAAAGGATTTTCAAATTATCGTTGTCAGTAATGTCCACATACGCGGCTTTTGTTCTTCTTCGTCATATTCATCAACAAACGTTTGTGTTTTGCAATCTATTAGCTATTGAAAAATGTAGAACATTTACTAATTATGTGTAGTGAATGGTTTTACCTTAGTGGTAAAGTTAATTCTCATGTTTGACTTGTTTCATGCATGTGTCCAGATCCGACATTTTGTGTCGCTGCATAAGATGCAGATTGTGTCATATGATGTGATACAGACGTTACATGGCACACATGATATTAACGCAATGAACTTGCAATGATGTGCTCATAATAATGTTTATCAAGCACCTGTCCAATATGCCGTAAAATCGGCTTTGTCCATTGGGCCAAACTTCCGCTAATGTCTTATATTAATCTGGACAACTGGGTCTAAAATTCGCGTGGTCTGGGGAAATGCAAATACATAAATTGTATGTCAAAGGATTGAAGTTGGACGACTTCCTTACCTCATGGCGATTTCGAACAATTAGGATTACCATTTGTTTATATTAAACCTTTCGGATTATCTATTCCATTCACCATACTGTTCAGTGAATATTTGAAGGGACCAAATCACTTAAACAATAAATGTGTTGCTTACTTCTTTTTAATTACATGTTTTGTTAAAGCATACCATCTCATAAAGGTATTATCTTTAAACAAACCGGTCACCTTTCTGCAAAGCGTAAGCATTCAATCTATACTAAATAGTTTTAAGATTAGCATTCATATTTCGTGCCATTGACCATATAAAATATAGTAATACAGGCGTACGTACCTTTCGTACAAAATTCACCTTGCCAGCCAACTTTACAACCACTGTCACATTTCCCGTCAACATAATTACAACTGTTATATTCACAATTGTTATTGCAGGTGTTTCCACATTGACTTCCATATGTACCAGATAGACATGCTGTGAATGTTGAATATATAGATAAATCCAACTGATGTACATGTCGGTTTTCAGTTAGGCTACTGTACAATGGTGGTAACGTACGTCATAACGTGAAACGAATTCCAGTGAGTTATTAAGGCCGAAAAACACATAGATATGGTGAGGATTTTTAGCTCATTTTCATTCGTAAAGGATGGATGTAGAAATGACAAGTGGTCCAACGCATGCATACGTGGGAATTGTTCAAAGCAGTGGAATGCACCCAAATCTGCCTCCAGAACACTACAGATTACGCGTAAGTTCTTGAAAACTAGTAATACACCCGCGCGCACATGTTGATGACGAGCATTAGTATATGCATCGTATATAATAAGACTGAACCCAGCAATCTTTATTTGTATAATACGGATTAATCAATAACCTACCCATACCATATTTTTCACCCCGCCCAGCCGGCTACACATCATTGTTTGCATGTTCTATCTTGCAGTCATTAATGAATGTATAAATTACTTAAGTATGTTTGAACATACTGATTGTGTTGTTGTTTGAAACGGCGAGTTTAAGAAATATAAATAATAGTTTACGCACTTGATGAGCACTTGTCTCCTTGCCAGCCATCTTTGCAACCACTGTCACATTTCCCATCAATATGATTACATGTTCCTCGTTTACAATGTTCGCTGCATCGTGTCGAGCATCGTTGACCATACGTAGTATTAGAACATTCTAAAAATGCATGTGTATGTGTATGCATTTCAAGGATGCCAACCCAATTATTTTATCATCCGTTTGTCAAAGTGTTTCCATGGACATACGACTACATGGATTTGTTCACGTTTTATACACTAGTTTATTATTGTTCAAACACATGACTCACGCATTAATTTCACAAATACCATTATGTATTCGTAGTTCTATGAATACAATGTACTTTTGAAAATTTTAAATGCGAAAATGGTAAATACACCGTATACATGTACGATGGTACTTAATACATAACCGGCTATTACATACAGGTTACTACACTCATGTTCCAGATAACCATGTGCAGTGCCGAAAAACACTGAAATGAAAAACAGTTTATGACGATGGTTCTATGAACACGCGCACTTTGAAATGGTAAACCGAAGTCTAATTTAACATGTCTTTTGTTTATGTAGTAACTAAATTTTGTATAGCTCATCGGAGAATGACAGTCTGCAACATTGCGTTGTGTGGCTGCATCACATATCTCCCAACTTGAAGAAATTATTTCGATAATTTCGGATAATATCAACTCAGATGGTCACGGAAGGACATGTCCAGCTCAGTCCGACAATCGAACTATGAAGTTTTATTACAAATTGGTATTTTTCATAACTTATTCAAGAATATTTTTTATGCAGTTAACCATATAGTTGAATTGATTAAATATTTCTTAGAATCAATAATTAAAGTAATGATACTATATTTGTTGACTAGGTGTTATCGCACAGTTTAGCTTTACCAGATTGTCCATCGGAATAAATATGAGTTTCAAATTTGGCGTCAATTAGAATTCATTTTCGTCTGTATTACATAATTTGGTCATTCATCAAGGTTTGCAACCAGACAGACAAACATAATCTACTTTACTACACTATTTTATTGTTTACAACACAGTTGTTGCTACCCGTTTTTAAAAGTTTTTTCTCCGTTTCAACAATCGTCATGTTATTCAACATAAAGCATTAAAAGGATGATCAAATTAACGTTGTCAGTAATGTCCACATACGCGGCTTTTGTTCTTCTTCGTCGTATTCATCAACATACGTTTGTGTTTCGCAATCTATTAGCTATTGAAAAAATGTAGAACATTTACTAGTTATGTGTAGTGAATGGTTTTACCTTAGTGGTAAAATTAATTCTCATGTTTGACTTGTTACATGCACGTGTCCAGATCCGACATTTTTGTGTCGCTATCTAAAATGCAGATTGTGTCATATGATGTGATACAGACGTTACATGGCACACATGATATTAACGCAATGAACTTGCAATGATGTGCTCATAATAATGTTTATCAAGCACCTGTCCAATATGCCGTAAAATCGGTTTTGTCCATTGGGCCAAACTTCCGCTAATGTCTTATTTTAATCTGGACAACTGGGTCTAAAATTCGCGTGGTCTGGGGAAATGCAAATACATAATTGTATGTCAAAGGATTGAAGTTGGACGACTTCCTTACCTCATGGCGATTTTGAACAATTAGGATTACCATTTGTTTATATTAAACCTTTCGAATTATCTATTCCATTCACCATAATGCTAAGTGATTTTTTGAAGGGACCAAATCACTTAAACAATAATTATTTGCTTACTCTATTTTAATTACATGTTTTGTTAAAGCATACCATCTCATAAAGGTATTATCTTTAAACAAACCGGTCACCTTTCTGCAAAGCGTAAGCATTTCATCTATACTAAGTAGTTTTAAGATGTGCATTCACATTTCTTACCATTTACCATATAAAATGCAGTAATAAAGGCGTACGTACCTTTCGTACAAAATTCACCTTGCCAGCCAACTTTACAACCACTGTTACATTTCCCGTTAACATAATTACAACTGTTATGTTCACAATTGGTATTGCAGGTGTTTTCACATTGACTTCCATATGTACCAGATAGACATCCTGTGAATTTTTAATATATAGATAAATCAAACTGATATACATGCCGGTTTTCAGTTAGGCTACTGTACAATGGTGGTAACGTACGTCATAAAGTGAAACGAATTCCGATGATTTATTAAGGCCGAAAAACACATAGATATGGTAAGGATTATTTGCTCATTTTTTTATTCCTAAAGGAAGGATGTGGAAATGACAAGTGGTCCAACGCATGCATACGTGGGAATTGTTCAAAGCAGTGGAATGCACCCAAATCTGCCTCCAGAACACTATAGATTACGCGACAGTTCTTGAAAACTAGTAATACACCCGCGCGCACATGTTGATGACGAGCATTAGTATATGCATGGTAAATCAGAAGACTGAAACCAGTAATCTATATTTGAATAATACGGATCAATCAATAACCTACCCTTATCACATGTTACACCCCGCCAGCCGGCTACACATCATTGTTTGCATGTTCTATCTTGAAGTCATTAATGAATGTATACATTACTTAAGTATGTTTGAACATACTGATTGTGTTGTTGTTTGAAACGGCGAGTTTAAGAAATATAAATAATAGTTTACGCACTTGATGAACACTTGTCTCCTTGCCAGCCATCTTTGCAACCACCGTCACATTTCCCATCAATATGATTACATGTTCCTCGTTTACAATGTTCGCTGCATCGCCTCGAGCATCGTTGACCATACCTTGTATTGGAACATTCTAAAAATGCATGTATATGTGTGTGAATTTCAATGGATGCCAACCCAATTATTTTATGATCCGTTTGTCAAAGTGTTTCCATGGACATACAACTACATTGATTTGTTCACGTTTTATACACTAGTTTATTATTGTTCAAACACACGACTCACGCATTAATTTCACAAATACCATTATGTATTCGTAGTTCTATGACTACAATGTACTTTTGAAAACTTTAAATGCCAAAAAATGGTAAATACACCGTATACATGTACGATGGTATTAAAAACATAACCGGCTATTACATACAGGTTACAACACTCATGTTCTAGACAACCAGTGCAGTGCAGAAAAAAACTGAAGTGAAAAAAGTATATGGCGATGATTCTATGAACACGCCCATTTTGAAATGAAAAACCGAAGTCTTATTTACCATGTCTCTTGTTTATGTATTAACTAAAGTTTGGTGATTCACCAAGGTTTGCAACCAGACAGACAAACATAATCTACTTTACTACAATTTTTTTATTGTTTACAACAGCACAGTTGTTGCTACCCGTTTTAAAAAGTTTTTTCTCCGTTTCAACAATCGTCATGTTATTCAACATAAAGCATTAAAAGGATTGTCAAATTATCGTTGTCAGTAATGTCCACATACGCGGCTTTTGTTCTTCTTCGTCGTATTCATCAACATACGTTTGTGTTTCGCAATCTAATTAGCTATTGAAAAATGTAGAACATTTACTGTTTATGTGCAGTGAATGGTTTTACCTTAGTGGTAAAATTAATTCTCATGTTTGACTTGTTTCCAGATCCCACATTTTGTAACGCTGTCGAAAATGCAGATTATGTCAAATGATGTGATACAGACGTTACATGGCACACATGACATTAACGCAATGAACTTGCAATGATGTGCTCATAATATTGTTTATCAAACACCTGTCCAATATGCCGTAAAATCGGCTTTGTTTCCTGCCCATTTTTGGCCTATTGCGGCCAGTTGTCTTGACTTGTCCTGTGATCTCTTCCATCCATTATTTCCCCCCTCACTCTCCCTTTTCTGTCCACTTTGATTATCCTAGTTATTCCTTATGGTCTGTCGGGCCATCCCTTGTACCTCTGTTCCTTAATATGTGTACCGTTTGGCCTCCTTAAGTGCCTTATGTTTTGTGGATTGATGTTTTTCCGGAGGTCTGCGTGGGGAGGTAATGTCTTGTGTATGTGGCGTTCCCTGAGGTTACGTATTCTCTCTGTTTTGTCCATTGGGCCAAATTTCCGCTTATGTCTTATTTTAATCTGGACAACTGGGTCTAAAATTCGCGTGATCTGGGGTAATGCAAATACATAAAGTGTATGTCAAAGGATAGAAGTTACTTAAACAATAATTATGTTGCTTACTCCTTTTTGATTACATGTTTTGTTGAAGCATACCATCTCATAAAGGTATTATTTTTTAAACAGACCGGTCACCTTTCTGCAAAGCGTAAGCATTTCATCTATACTAAGTAGTTTTAAGATGTGAAATCATATTTCGTACCATTTACCATACAAAATGCAGTAATAAAGGCGTACGTACCTTTCGTACAAAATTCACCTTGCCAGCCAACTTTACAACCACTGTCACATTTCCCGTTAACATCATTACAACTGTTATATTCACAATGGTTATTGCAGGTGTTTCCACATTGACTTCCATATGTACCAGATAGACATCCTGTGAATTTTGAATGTATACATAAATCCAACTGATATACATGTCGGTTTTCAGTTAGGCTACTGTACAAGGGTGTAAATGCACGTCATAAACAAGTACGTGAAACGAATCCCGGTGTGATTTTGAGGCCGCAAAACACAGCGATTTGATGAGTTTTTGTGCTCTTTTTCATTTTTAAAGGATGGATGTGTGGTCCACCGTATGTACGAGTGTGTATTTCTAAAAGCAGCCACAAGTTTTTGAGAAAATTCGCGCACATCGAATTCGTTGATTTCTCGAAAAGTAGCGATACACACGCACTTGTTGATGACGAACATAAGTATACGCTTGAATTGAAACTTAAACCCCCGCCAGCCAGATACACATCATTGTTACATGTTCAATCAATGTGATTGCAAAACGTGTTTCTTCTTGCACAACTTTCTCCGCAATTGTTCTGGAAATCATTAATGAATGTATAAAATTACTTAAGTATGTGTCCACTGCCTACTTGTGTAGTATTTTGAAACAGCGATTATATGAAATATAAATAATAGTTTACGCACTGTATGAACACTTGTCTCCTCGCCAGCCATCTTTGCATCCACCGTCACATTTCCCGTCAACATTATTACAAGTTCCTTGTTTACAATTTCGGCTGCATCGATACGAGCATCGTTGACCATACGTGGTATTGGAACATTCTACAAAATACACGTTTTGTGTGTGCATATCAATGGATCCCAACCCAATTATTGTAAAATCCGTTTATCAAAATATTTACATGGACATATATATCCGTTCATATTCTATAGACTAATTTATTTTTGTTCGAACTTACGACTCGCGCATTATTTCACAATTAGCATTATGCATTCGTAGTGTTATTAATACAATATACTTTTGAAATATTTAAAAGCGAAAATTGTAAATAAACCGTATACATGAACGATGGTATCTTATACATAACTGCCAATTACATACATGTTACTAAACTCATTTTCCAGAAAACCATGTGCAGTGCAGAAAAAAACCGAAGTGAAAACAGTATATGGCGATGATTCTATGAACACGTCCACTTTGAAATGGTCAGACGAAATCTACTCTACCATGTATCTTGTTTATGTGACAATCTACAACATGCGTTGTGTGGCAGCATCATATATCTAACAATTAGACGCAATTAATTTGGTAATTTTGGATAATATCTACACATAATGTCACGGAAGGATATGTGTTGTCCAGTCCGAGAATTGAACTATGAAGATAAGTTACTAATTGGTATTTATTATAACATATTCGAGAAATTCTTATCTTATACAGTTAAGAAACATAATATCGACGCTTAAATATTTTTTCAGAATTAATATTCATATATTGTATTTGTTGAATATGTGATGTTGCAAAGATCATCTTTACCATATTGTCCATAACAATGCAAATGAGTCGTCAAATAGAAATCATTTTCATCTGTCTTACATAATTTGATCATCCATTAAGGTTTGCAACCAGAAAGGCAAACACCATCTACTTTACTACTCTACTTTATAATTTGCAACAGCACAGTTGTTGCTACCCTTTTTCAAACAATTCTCTCCGTCCCAACAATCGTTATGTTATTCAACATAATGAACTTATCGTCCTATGATCCATTAATGTAAGCATTGAAATGATTGTCAAATATTTGTTGTCAGTAATGTCCACATTCGCGGCTTTTGTTCTTCTTCGTCGTTTCATCAACATGCGTTTTTGTTACGCAATCCATTAGTGATTGAAAACTGTTTTACATTTAGTAATTTTGTGTAAAGAATGATTTTACCTAAGTAAAACTAAGGCTCATGTTTGACTATCTACATGAGTATGTCATATGATGTGATACAGACGTAACATGCTATACGTGATATTAACGCAATGAATATGCAATTATGTGCTAATAATAAAGTTTATCAAGCACCGGTGAGATATACCGTAAACTCGGCTGTGTACATTGGGCCAAACTGCCATTAATATATTACCTTAATTGCAGTGAACATATTATCAAGACTTAAAATGTTGATCAAGCCAGAAATAAATTCAAACGAGTACTCCGTCTGACTGACGTAACCATAGTAACAGCGGAAATCCCATTTTATGAACAGGAATTTGAATATCTTACTTTTAGAATGTTCGTGCTCTTTAGTCAAGAGTAAATGTTTAACTTGCCTGTCAGTTGATGAAAGGATGAAAACAACATCTTAATGCTTACAGGATTGATCAAATGGCGCTTTATTTATTGCGTTTTTGAATGTTTCAAAGAACTAAACGCATGCTTAAAACAAATTCTACACCTTATCAATATCGACTCGCGTATAACAATAATCATGGTGGGAAATCTACATCTGCTTAAGCCTTAGAAAAAATATACGAACAGCTGTACATTTACTTTCAGTGCACAATGGTGACATCCTAGGAGGCTTACAACCATAGAGACATCGGCCGTTTTTGTTACTGTACTTCTGTTGAACTCTGGAACAATGCTCACTGCACTGATACGCACAACTACTTCCATACCTCCCAGCATTGCATGTTGTATTAAAGGAATCAATTTTCGAAATTACATCTTAGTGTGGTTTTGCTGTTGTAAATGTCTACATGGTGAGGCATACCGAAATGTTTAAAATGTTTAAATGAAACTACCTGCATGATAGCTGCTGTCGTCTTTAAATTATATTACAAGTGACAATATCATTACAGGCTGCAGTTCGGGGATGAAAAGTAACGCTGATGACAGTTAAACAGTTAATGAGTTGCTTAGCATGCAACTTCGATTTCCTCATATAAGTCATAACTATTCTGATTAATATAAGGTCATAGAAGGATGATAATTCCAATAAAATGCACTACAGATATGATGTTCATATGAACAAACATTTAAATTGCTAAGTAATAATTGTGTTCTGCAACTTGTCTCTAGACATATGAACGGTCACACACCTGATATAGTTAACTCTGTTGATCCTGCATTTTCTTCTATTGTTGCTGTACACTTCAATTCAATAAATCGTAGTACAAATGTCGTCTCATTTATGTCCATTGATGCGGTCAAGAATGATGTAAATCATCTTTGTAAAGAGACTTAAGAGACTTATTGGATTCACAGGCTTAAATCTCTGTATTCACAAGGATTGAACTCAAAACTGTTGTTCACCGTGAAGTAAATTGATTGTGTCTATTACATGTACATGAATATTTGGTGGTGTGGTACCACTTAGAACGCAAATTATACAGCGTGGTTATTGTATTTGTGCAAAGAGATATTGATTTAGAATAGAAATGAAAATATTAGGAATAAACTCCACATGTTGATGTTTATCGAAGTATAAATTTCGAAGGGAAAGTCAAAACGGAGTTTCAGTTTAAGCCTTAAATAGACGCACCAATAATGGATGACCAATGCTTGAGTCAATCGGCATCAAAAGAACAATTACTTTTGAAACGACTTTGTTTTGCTCTATCTGATATAGATAGTTCTAGTTTAAAAGCGTTACATTTATATTCAGTCTTGGCAACCAACTGAGTGAATAACATGAATACGTTCTACGTACATTCTACACACTTCCCCTTGCCAACCATCTTTACACCCTCCAAAACATGTCCCGCTTACATGATCACATGTTCCATGTTTACAATTCGTATTGCATGTATTTGCGTACCCTTCACCATATTTGTTATGAGAACATTATAAAAAGATACATGTAGTTTACTTAAACACATACTTGTGTCATCGGTCTGTCAAATGTTATCAGAACTAATTTTTTACACGCTTTTACAAAGTTTCTCTTTTCTGTGTTCTATTCTCATAGGTAAAACTGTCCACAACTATCCCGCTGAGACCATATCGCTACATGTCTGATGTCGTTCGCACACACATTTTATATAAAATAATGCAACGATTAACTTGAAACAGAGAACGCCACTTTCGCAATGGCAATGTCTCCGCACACAGATCCAGAGGAGTACGGACAAACATTTATGGAAATTTGGCGATAAGGAATTGTCTTGTTATTTATCAAAATCAATTGAATCACTGCCTCCCCCACACAGACCTCTGGAAAAACAACAGTCCATAAAACATCAGGCATTTGCGGTGGTGCAAGGGTAAATACACAAGAGAACAGATGCGCAAGGATGGCCTAGCCGACTATAAAGGACAACTAAGGAGAATTAAGAGGTCAAACAGGGGGATGTTATGGATGGAATACATAACAGGACAAGTCAATGCAGCTGGCAATATTTCGTTTTAAGTCTTCTTCTCCAGATTTAATATATGTAGAGTTTTCATGTTTGGTATGTAGCAATGCTAGTGGTCATTTTTACGACTGTACAAATAATGCCGCTGATGTCAAAACTGGCCCCGCCCCGGAGTCACATGTTTTTTTAGACTCGTGATAGGAAATCTGATAACTATCAAATACTTCTTGTCCAGAACCGTATGGCTAGAACTTCCATGCTTGTTATGTAACATTGTTCAAAGTATGCCTCTGTGGTTACAGCTAGCTACGCCAAGAGGTCGCATGTTTTCTACATATGGAAATCTTTGTAAATTAGTTTCATCCATACCACAGTACTCTTGGTTTTGCTATTTGATAGCATTGTTTTGTAGTCCTAAACCAATATTGTTCAAATTATGCCTCTTTGGCAAAATCACTCTCCGTCTTGTTGTCACATGTTTTTTAAAGAGTTATGTATGGAATAGATTCGAAAATCACCTTTCAAGAACCATGCTTATCAACGATCTATACGCACAATAAAGGAGTAGAGCGTCTGGCCTTTGTGGACCTCTTATTTATTTTATGTATTTGGAGAAGTCCTGCTTCGTGAATGTAGCATTCCCTATGCTACTCTTTCACACTGATAAAGGACTGTTAGTTGTTTGTTTTGTACATTCATTTAACGCTATTATTTATTTCATTCTTCGGAGATATCAATTTATATTAATTTTGTACCCTGCATATCCACGAAAGAAGGTAATTCTTTATAATTCGTAACTCTTTCTGACCTTAGTTTAATGTAGTGTAGTTATTTCTTTAAAATGTTATTCAGTATAAATTCATTGAATGAAAATCCCAAAGTGAATTTTCTATTCAGATATGAAAATATTATTTAATATACGTAAGCAAAATATTACGTTCATACATACACCAAAAAACAGTATTTCAATGCGACTTTATGATTATAACGTTCCTTGCAATAACCGCCAAGTTAAGGATGCAATTCGATGTAAGGTCTTGTCGATGAACTTATTATCTGTCATCGAAATCTTACCCATGTTGCACAAATCTCCAGTATAACCGCTCTGGCATCCACTAGGACATATCCCGGTTGTTTTATCACATGTCGTGTTATTCAAACAGTAACAACACATAGTACAAGGTTTACCGTATGAACCATCATCACACACACTTTCCTGTCCTAAGTCTTAAACAGAAAAATGCATTTCAAATGATCAATTTACCCATCTTTGTCTTGTCTTGTCCCTTAAGCCTTCATATATATGTATTTCTCTTTGTGCTTTTGAGCTGGCCGTGTGCTTTGTATGTTGAATTTCCTACTCGACTGCATTCATGTTTTGAAAATACAACTGGCAACGGAATATAACATTAGTATTTTTATTCAGAACCTTTAAATTCAACCCCTTTATCTTGTACATTATTAACATAGTGTCGTCAAAACTATATAATTTTATCTGTATATTGACTTATACTTATATGCAAATGTATTGTTTACTTTAAGCGAACGTCATTGACATATTGCATGCTGACAGAATTTGTCTGATAGCTTTATTACAATTGTGATCATTAGACATTTTGTAGCGTCAGTAATCTAAATATGCTCGATCCGTTTTATTCAAGCGTTCATACATTTACTCGTATATATAAATGTACATGTACCTTTAGTCACATTTCTTTCTTCGCCAATCTCCATTTCAGCGGTAGAACAATCGGCAGATATTGTTGTCCAAATAGTCATGCTTTTGCAATGACATTCGATTTTACAATCAAATCCACAGAGATTTTCGGCACAGTCTAGAAAATGAAAACAGCCATACATATAAGTACTATATAACGTCAGTAATGACCACCATGGGTTCGGACGTCTTAGTAGTGAGATGGTCTGTTTATTGAGTCAAAATATGGAAGACAAATTATATCTGGTCTAATTGTTAAACAGCTGCACATCGTGTATATTACGTAAAATAAAATATTTTAATAAAAAAATATAAAACAAGGAAATAAATAAAAACTATTTCAAAAGAAGGAAGAAATGGTAAAGTTCTGAGTACATATTTACATAATTTACGGGGGTCATTTCGTACCGGGTCATTTCATACCAGGTTACTTCGTACGCGGGTCACTTCGTACCCGGTTACTTCGTCCCCGAGTCACTTCGTACCTTGGTCGATTCGTACCAGGGTCATTTCGAACCCGGTTACTTCGTCCCCGAGTTACTTCGTACCTTGGTCGATTCGTATCAGGGTCATTTCGTACCCGATTACTTCGTACCGGGGTCATTTCGTACCCGGTTACTTCGTACCGGAGTCATTTCGTACCCGGTAAGTTCGTACCCGGGTCACTTCGTACCTTGTCGATTCGTACCAGGGTCATTTCGTACCCGGTTACTTCGTACCCGGGTCATTTCGAACCCGGTTACTTCGTCCCCGAGTCATTTCGTACCCGATTACTTCGTACCGGGGTCATTTCGTACCCGGTTACTTCGTCCCCGAGTCATTTCGTACCCGGTAACTTCGTACCCGGGTCACTTCGTACCTTGTCGATTCGTACCAGGGTCATTTCGTACCTTGGTCGATTCGTCCCCGAGTCATTTCGTACCCGGTAACTTCGTCCCCGAGTCATTTCGTACCTTGGTCGATTCGTACCGGGGTCATTTCGAACCCGGTTACTTCGTCCCCGAGTCACTTCGTACCTTGTCGATTCGTACCGGGGTCATTTCGTACCCGGTTACTTCGTCCCCGAGTCATTTCGTACCTTGTCGATTCGTACCAGGGTCATTTCGAACCCGGTTAATTCGTACCAGGGTCATTTCGTACCCGGTTTCTTCGTACCGGGGTCATTTCGTACCTTGTCGATTCGTACCGGGGTCATTTCGTACCCGGTTACTTCGTCCCCGAGTCATTTCGTACCTTGTCGATTCGTACCGGGGTCATTTCGTACCCGGTTACTTCGTCCCCGAGTCATTTCGTACCTTGTCGATTCGTACCGGGTCATTTCGTACCCGGTTACTTCGTCCCCGAGTCATTTCGTACCAGGTTACTTCGTCCCCGAGTCACTTCGTACCTTGGTCGATTCGTACCAGGGTCATTTCGAACCCGGTTAATTCGTCCCCGAGTTACTTCGTACCTTGGTCGATTCGTACCGGGGTCATTTCGTACCCGGTTACTTCGTCCCCGAGTCATTTCGTACCTTGTCGATTCGTACCGGGGTCATTTCGTACCCGGTTACTTCGTCCCCGAGTCATTTCGTACCAGGTTACTTCGTCCCCGAGTCACTTCGTACCTTGGTCGATTCGTACCAGGGTCATTTCGAACCCGGTTAATTCGTCCCCGAGTTACTTCGTACCTTGTTCGATTCGTATCAGGGTCATTTCGTACCCGGTTACTTCGTACCAGGGTCATTTCGTACCCGGTTTCTTCGTACCGGGGTCATTTCGTACCCGGTTACTTCGTACCAGGGTCATTTCGTACCCGGTTTCTTCGTACCGGGGTCATTTCGAACCCGGTTACTTCGTCCCTGAGTCATTTCGTACCTTGTCGATTCGTACCGGGGTCATTTCGTACCCGGTTACTTCGTACCAGGGTCATTTCGTACCAGGTTACTTCGTACCCGGGTCACTTCGTACCTTGGTCGATTCGTACCGGGGTCATTTCGTACCAGGTTACTTCGTATCGGGGTCATTTCGTACCGGGGTTAATTCGTACCGAGGTCATTTCGTACCCGGTTTCTTCGTACCGGGGTCACTTCGTTCCTTGGTCGACCATTTATATTAAAATTCAAGCTTTTTGGGCAAGCGTTGCGGAGTATATCGCTATGAGACCACGTGATCTTTGTAAACAGTCATTCAAAACCTTTCATAATCCGATTTGGAAGAGGCAAAAAAGAAAAGTCATTTAAGCGAGTATAGATAAATATTGGATTTGTAGTACATGAATAATACTTATAAATGATCTGGTCTAAAGTTCGAGCTAATCTTTCAGTGAGGTTTACTAAAAATGGAGAAAATGTGACACGTCTGTTCAAAGCAAAACAAATCTAAGAAGCTGATTAATAATTCGGTAACATAAATACTGCACAGTTGATATGAAACAATGCATTATTTGCTCTTGTGACAATCACTACATGTGTAACGTCGGAAGTGGAACACGTGCTCTGCTTCTGTTTTAAGGATATGAAATAGCTTTCTTATTGCATTCATTGATGTGAAAATGATTTTATTATTCTTATCGTTTATTTCCTGAAAATAACTGTATTTTGCATGTACTTTCAGTGTACGCGATTTTATTTTTTCATCTAAAATACAGTTCATATATTACGTTGTTAGTACATGTATATATGCAAATACTTGGATGCATTCCGATCATGGGGGAACGACGTCTTCATATTGAATAATTAATAATATCTTTATTGAATACCGCTTATGTGGCAAAATGAAAAATGGAATTGAATTTCTAGTAAAGTAGTTTATGACAATTTCTACATTTAGCATGAACGCATAGAGTTAGGTTAAAAATAAACTTACCCCCATACAATTCTGCTTCACAAATAATGATACTAGGACTGGTTGTTTTGGGTGTTATATAAATTCCTGCACCTTCACCGAATACGGCGTGCTGTGAATTGCCATCATCTTCCCAAGAGTGCGTATATCCGTTTGAAGCACCGAGTAACTTTCCCTTAACACTCATTTTATTCCCTTAAATGATAGTTTTTCAATACTATTATAGCATTTCGCACAGTTGAACATATTTTAATTATACTTAAATGTTTAATTTTAATGCCACTAGATAACATTACGATCGAATCAAAACGTTTAATAGTTCATACCAAAAAATAATTATTATTGTATAATAAACTAATGTGGAATCATAGACTGCGTGTTTTAACAAAAATGATTACTTTACCGGACATGCAAAAATTTCTGAAATATGAAATGTTAAAAAGTGCCCTTTACATTTCTGTGTGGTAACTGTAATATGTTGGATAATGGCCGTGTAACCGAGAGTAAGGCTCCACCATGCGGGATTCTCAAAATGGTTTGTCCAGCTGCATGTGGTCATGTCTCCATCAACAGCCCGATCAGATGTGTATGTGTCTGAGTCAAGTAACGTGGAACTTTGATTTGTGTGCTGGTCGAATGCTAAATTTCGTCCTGTAGTAAGATACAGACGCACACGAGTAATTAATAACTGATCTTCTCTTATGAATTATGTTGTAATTTTACTTTCTAAATATTGGTATTGCTATGAATTACTACGATTTATAGTAAGAGTAAAGATATGATTCAGAATTACCAAAAAAACGTCTGCAAAGCTACGAAATGCTAAATGTGTCATGTCAAAAAGATACATTTATAGACATACTGGCAAGGGGATATTAAATTGTCAATTACATGTCGCTAAATAATACAAATAAGTTATTAGGAATAAGACAAAATATTAAAACTAGTCACTAACGTTTATACCAGTTACATATGCTTTTATTGCGTAATGGATACGATTCCATTTTCGAAATGGGTTTATATAAAAAAAAATTATAATATCGAACCTTGACCTTTTAATACCCGATATGATCATATTTTCATTTATTTTTATTTTAAGTCCAATAAGGATACTTGTATTTTTTGTAAAAGGTAATACGCGTGTCACTTGAATAATGCTTGGTTCAGTCTGATTGAAATGATCTAAACTCTTCACTTTATATAATAATTTGCCTTCGTGTCTCTCTATGTTGGCATCATTAGTTTCCACCTAAGTATATCCATGGCGTTCGTTTGGAATAGTTGTTGTAAATGCTAACCAATGTTTCTTAATATTTTGAAATATAGTGTTTAACTATCATAGCCTGGTATTTATTTAAGCAATTACCCCCGTTTATCCTGACGTCACATAATGCCAATATTCCATACCCTTCTAACTGGATCCTCACTTGATTTCCAGCAAAAGGTTTATCACACTTGATTACGAAGGACGCATTTTCTGGAGGGACATGATTGTAGCACAACTGTGACAATTGTGGTTCGTATGTTTTATCGTATTTATGCCTTTCTGGAACATACTCAATTAACACCGTTGTGTTTATAAAGTGTCCTGAAAAAGAACAGATCAGTAATATACAAACCAAAACATCATACAGATGGAATGTACAGTTTCGATTGAATGTCTTGGCAAAACATAAACACATGAGAAACTGTATAAACCATAATTACTATAGTTCCCCATCAGAAATAACTAAACATGGAGTCCCTTAACTAAAAAAACAATTTAAAAAAGAGAGTAAAAACTGTATATAACCACAAACATGTTGAGGATAACAATGTTGTGGAAGAGAATGACGTTTTATACGTGTTTATGTATAATTCAGCTTAGGATATTTGCACTAGAGTACATACAACAATGCCTGGAAACATTACACAAAATGCTTACTCAGTGTACAATCTTTTGAAATGATGTATAATTCGGTTATTGTTTCGTTTTGTGGAAGCCATACTTTCCACCATGGATTTGAATGTTTACGTTGTTCACTGCACGAGGTTTCATTACCATCAACGGTCTTGCGCACTCCTCTTTCATTCGTCTCTGTTTGATTCACAATGCTTCCCACAAGTTGTGCTAGATCTCCTTTAAAATAAATACCATTATAGGACAGCATAGCAAACGTTACACATAATACTCCAATTTCATGAATAGTTATTGTTTGAAGTGCCTTCGTTAAATCTTCCAACCGTACGCTCATTAACGACTTCACATATTATATTACAAATAAAAGATCACCAGGATACAACTGTTTAACTTTCATATGATGTATTGTTTCTTTTATTTACAACTATTGTAACTTTAAATTGCACCGTGTGTGAATTGTTTTAATATACTATATGCATGCGGTCCGTTGCAATTGGTATGGCGTTTATGTTTGTATTATTTGGATTCATTCACTCTTTCTAATACAATACATTATTTAGTGTGTGTCCTTACACCTCCTCTAGTCCGAGTGCTGTGTGTGCTGATTATTTCCCTGCAAGAATGTGTGCAAATCTCAGAAGGCTATTATTATTATTACACATCTCCATTTCTTATATAGGTATTGTAATATGAACTGCGAAAGTAATACATCCGTAACAGGCTTGAGGCATAACTTTATGTGGATATGTCTTAACAATGAGTTTAACTTAATAGAAGAGAATAGACTAAATTACTTACTGTATTGACATCCAGGTCCAAACCACGGACGAGCACAACCACTGGGACAATTGCCTGTCTGATTGTTACATTGTTCGGTAACATTTTTACAGTGACACATAAACCCCTCTCCAGGCCCAAATCTATACACAGTTTTCCCATTGATATCTGAAAAACAATAATCTGATTCGTAGGCGATTTCATAGTCAAGAATGTGTACTAACTAAAGTTATGTTACTATGAAGACGTTTGTTATACCGCATATAGTTTTTAATATTCTTGATATACGTTTATAAACAGCATTGTGTTACAATTATTTAAACAAGCGGCCCATGAAGACCATGAGCTCTACTGGCTACATTGTGGACATGTACCTTTGATATGCATGGTTCTGGACAAGACGATTTCAAAGTTATTTCCTATATAACTCTATTGAAAACATGTGTCGCGAGGGCGCGGCGGTTTTGAAACAAAAGGCATGATTTGAAAAATCTTGGTAGTTGACCACTAAACAAAGCTACATATATGTACCAATTATCAAAAGATGACATTTGAATAAAAAGACAATCCGCCAGGACATAAGCTCTCTGGCATTTGTTACATTTCTTTAATGTTTAACAACTCCGTCGTGTTGTGTTTTTGTAGTTTATCGGGTTGTTAAATGAATTTATGTTACAGTAGGCAAAATACATTTTTTGCAGGAAATCGATGCCCCATTGAAACTAATGGTATTAATGTCTCGTGATATCAAAAGTAAGTTCAACTTGTGAAGGCAAATTCCCCATGCCTTAAATAATGCGCTACATAATTATCCAGGAAACTAAAATTTGAATTACTTATAGATGTGTTCACTTCTGATTATATATTGGTTATGTACTTCGAGCAAGTACACAGAAGCTTTCCATAGTAAGCGAAGAAATAAACGTGAGAAAGTGTAGCAAATGTAAGGACACATAAACAGAACAAACGTGCTAACACAGATCACTATGTACGGCATAACATTAAAACAAAGAAGGGACACAAAACAAAAAAAGTATGATCCGCGCAAACTAAAATAAGCGAATATGTTGTAGTTTTATTGGTTGAGATTTTGAGATATAGCACGAAGACGTATTTATTAAAGACGTGACACATTCAGAACAATAAGTGCGAAAATATACGTACACCAAAACACATCGTTGCATTCTCTATTGATATTAAAGAGATTTCTATGAAATCACTACTTGGGTATTGAATGTTCATTATCGCGATATTTACGCATTTATCTATATTCTTAATTAAAGGTAAGATACGAGTTACAGTAAATAAAGTTAGACCTGTCTACTTTAAACTATATTAAAAAATTTCGATTCGATGAACGCGTAAAAAACTCAGACAATACGTATCCCGTTGTCCTCTTGGTTTGGTCAGGAATGTGTCCATATTTTAGATCTTATTTTTAAAGCAAACATTATTTGTTCGAGCATAAATCCTAATTTTACCGTACATTGTGTTGAATACGTTTTAATATCACAATAATAGAAGAAGTTTAATTACTGTAGACATAACACTGTGTTGATTTTGATGCATACAGCGCATAAAATTGGGTCATTAATTCGTCAGTAATTAACAGAAGTCTACATACTGTCCGTAAGGATGTACAGCACATTCATAGATACGTATGTCTACATACAAACCAACTAGGAAACACCCATTCTTATTTCTTGAGCAGTCAAATTTATTCATTCCAGTACAGAGTATACAACGGCACTTTAGAACATATCGGCGTCCACTTTACAAACACAAACTTTTGCTTCCATATGTAACTTAATAGTGGAATGACTTTCAGCCCATCGGTAGCTTATTAAAGGAGTAGGGGGCAACAAAAGAAGAACAAGCAATGTTATATACCGACATGTTGTTCTAAGTCTGTAGTACATGGAACTGCCGGCATAAAATGCCAACATGTGGTGAGGGTCAGGAAATCCAAGATGGCGTCCAAGATGGTTGCTATAAATAGCGAATAAAAAGCTTATGTTCAAATTAGACAGTTTATTCGTTCGTATAATGCTAAATATCAGCATGTCGTATATTATTTATTCGATGTGCATCAAATTGGCATACAATCCTAACCCATTTGAGGTCAGGATCAATGTCATTTCAAGGACATAATACAAACACTATATTGATATAGTCTCTCATTTGGAAAGATACTTTACAATCAATAGCATTTCAGAAAGTGATTGCTAATTGTATACTAGTTCAATAAAATATATTTTAAGGTTAGATTTTTAAATTTTGTGAAAATAACAAGTTTCATACCTGTACATGAAGTCCAATATTGCGGCAATAAATTGCTTCTTCCATGTTGATATAATATTCAAATCTGACAGTTTTATTTGTAAAGAAATAAGTACAAGTTTGAATATACACTATTCATTATATAATGTTTAACAAATTGAGATACACTACTGACCTCATCAAGGTCAAAGTCAGGGACATTTCAAGGTCAAAATTAAAGAAATTCAGGAAATATTTATATTTTTTATAGTTTTCATTCATTTTATACTATTTTTACTTGGTTTCAAATGATCTTGCAGAGTTGCTAAGTGTATACTTATACTTTAAAACTACAATTCTTGATAAATAGAAATTGTTTTCGTGTGCGATCGGTGTATTTTCATACCGGTGTATTGTACTGAATACTGCAAAGTTGTAATAGATTATATGTATCTGTTCAACTGAATATTCTTCAAGTTCCTAAAAGTGTTGTTTTTTGCCTTGCTCAAATAAATTCAAACATTGTCTATTCCAGATGAACGTTTTGATTCTATTTGCTATTCGACGATTTTGTTTCAAACCATTCAGAAATATGTGTATTACTAGAACCCGGATTTGTGCCTTTGACCTTTTTGGATATAAGGGGCGCACTTGTTCAGTTCCAGGATGATTATCTCACACAAGTGTCAATTGCCCTCAAACTGTTTAAATCGTCACCAAGAAATTATAGGACGCAAATCTGTTTTCTAAATCCATGTACAAACTCTAGCCTATTTTGTTTTGCTTCAAACAGCAGTACCTCTTCACGGTATATGACATACCTAGGGCTTCAAAGAGAGTCGCATTCCTTCTGATTGTTTAGAGAACTTACAAATGGCACATTTACCTCTGTGTGGATTGACTGAGAACAAAGCTGTGAAACCTGTCGGAGATATCATTGGGCTAGCGAACCAAGATAATGAAATTGCTCGATGTTTTTTGTTTTTTTGCGGAATCTTCTTTGATTCAAATGGTTCTCTGTCGGGTAAAATCCAGCAACAGGCAAGACACATATACATATAGTAGTTTTTAATACAGATGCTGAGAAACAGTCTTATTGGTTTATATTATTTTATCATTTAATTTCCCCTACCAACTAAGTTGGTAAATTGTATAGGTATGGATGAATTTTGTGGAATTTTCTTTTGTTTTATGTATCATTTGTTATGATTATAAATGCATGTACTGAAATAACTGTTATCAGCGTTAATTCAAGTATGAGTCATATTATAAATACCACTACACTTAACCATCAACATGCATTACAATTAGTCACGCACTTTCGTGTGAAGTGTTAAGGAAGCTGACATTTGATACTGTAGAAATGGGATAACTGATAAAAAAATAACTGATATCAAATTGGACAAGTCGGGATTTCTTCCGCATTGTAAGATAGACTCATAATTCATAAAAACGATAAAGGACAGACAATGAGGAAGTATAAAATAATGTCTCGACTTTAACGTACCCGAATGTATAAGCGAAACCACATGTTAATAGTGTTTGAAAGGCAAACGTTTGTAGATTATTTTATAGTTAAGGATGAGACAAGAAGCAACACTTATATCCGAGTATATCAAGAAATTTAGAAAACACTTATAACACCAAACGAATAATTTTATTTTTATTAAAAGTGAGAAGCAGTAGTTAAGGAAAGAGCGATTAAGTTGTTACAGGAAACGCCACATTCACAAGACATTGCCTCCCCACACAGACCCCCGGGAAAACAATAATCCACAAATCATTGAGCACTGAGGAGGTGCAAGGGTATGCATGCATGTATATGGAAATAAGGGTGTCAGGAATGGTCTGGCAGACATAAGGACAACAAAGGATATTTTAGGGGGACAACAAGGGGGAAATAATAATGGATGGAATACACCACGGAACAAGTCAAGAAAGGCAGTATAATATGTTTTCTTTTAACCGTTGGACCTATGACTTTGTACAAATATTTCGAAAACATTGGTTTGTATTGTATTATTGTCTTCATTACTTGCATCGTGATAAAGTATTTCAATAAAAGTAATGGCACGGAATTAAGATATAAAATGTAATGAGAAATAACCTACAAAAGTTCGGATGTACCTTCCTTTAAATGTCGACTGCATTTATTCATGTCATCAAAAACTAGTATTTATTATGTAGTTGTCAATATCTAAGTCTGCTTTTGGTTTCTGATGACATGATGCTTGTTCAGAAACAACTAACTATAAAGTCACTTACAACCACAACTTAAAATATATTTCAAGTATATCACTTGGTAGCTACATCAAGCTACTTGACACGCTTACAAGTTCATAGTACACTACTTATCAAATGGGGACACACTGCTTGTGTTTTCTTAATTAATAAAGAAATGTCGTTTTCAAATTCAGTTTAACTGTTATGTTTTAGTGATATTGAAAATGAATTTCATGGTCGTGCAGGAAATAACACACTAACATGAAACTATAGACATATACATACGATTATTATTTTTACATTAGCGTTTACTTTCATCAACTAGTAATTATTGACACATATATAAACACGCGCGCAGCCTAGCGATGGAGGTTTCCAATCTTGTTGTCAACTAGATACATTCACTAATGTACACTAGAAAGTACTAATATGTGAAGTGTCTAGCTGCTTATTGTTTTAAGAAGTTTAGTTAATTTTATCTCTTAGTTATTTAGTAAGGAGGGTGGCAGAATTGTCGATGGGATGAACTCCTGGTCGGTTCGAATCCCGGCTAAGTCGAGGTTGAACTACAAACTTCACAATTCATTGCGAGTACTAGTTAGTTACACAGGTTACAGCCGCCGAGAGTGATTGGTATAAGTTGTGATAAGTAAAATCAGAATAATGACAAGTCTACATCATGCTGTATAAGGAAAATATTTGAACATGCACTTCAGACAACCTATATTGAAACAAGGAATATTTTGCGCAATGAACAAGGGAACAAATAAGTTGCTACAGGGAACGCCACATACATAAGACAGTGCCTCCCGGGAAAACAACAATCCATAAAACAGAAGGCACTTGAGGAGGTTAAATGGTACATACGTTAGGGAACAGGAGCGCAAGGAGAATCAAAAAGAACAAACATAATTGGATGGAAAATATCACATGACAAGTCAAGACAGCTGGCAACGCTGCTGATGAAGCATAATGATGGCAGAAAAGGAATTACGTTTCTTTAATATAATCTATGATTCTTGTGGATATATATTTAATTACATGCATGTACAATTATAAACACCACGTGGCAGTATGTCAAGTATGAAAGACATTGCAAATACTCAAATTATATCAACAATATGGAATCAGTTTAAATCACATTCGATGGCAGAACTAAATAATGCGCAAAATACACACTAGATTCCCAATGGTAACATGTCGAGCCCGCAAATTGTCCAGAGATTAAGAGAATACGGTCAATAAGTTTGATCTTGAGCTTTGGAAACGGGCGTTGCATGCGAGACACTGTCTCATTTTGGCGAGCATTTGTGCCAATTAATTTATATAATCCCCTGATAATTGGCAATATGTTTTGCCAGTTTTGATGTCTGACCTCTCAGTGTCATCTTGACATTTGGTTAGATATACATAAAAACTAATGGGAATGACTTAATTAAATGAACATCAACATATTGCTATGAAGTGTCTATATATAGTACCGCATGTATTTTAGCAGAATTTATTTTTTGGGGCTAGACCCATTTTGAAAATTGATGAATGCTTAATTAAGAAGGTTGTGAATAAATAATAACTATTTAAAACTAGATCAGTCATGACATTAATGTTAATACATGTAATATGCTATTGGGGTCGCTGTGCACAATGCGTGTGACATTTAATGAGAATGATCAATATTCCCATGATTCTCCAGTTTATCGCAATCGTGTTTGTTTTCTCAAGGTACAAATGTCGACATATAAAGAATGCCAGAAGAATAATGGGTGCGTATAACTAACCGAGCGTATAAACATTTTAATAGTCCAGAGCTCATTAGTTACTATAAAATCATGTAAATCAAATATTGGAATTGTTAAAAGATAGAAAGTACAAACGATTTAAAGACAAATTCCATTTATAATATATTTATTTACGCTTAGATAAGTTATCTAAGAATACTAGAGGCTCTAAACATGTGGTGTATCATAAATAATGAATGTGATATCTTTTGCTGTGTCTTATCTCTTCTGGTATTGTAATTGGTGTTTACACGCATGTATATATTTTCATGTCTCCTCGTAGCATTGGGGTGGCCGTGTACTTGGCATGAGGCAGTCCCTGCTCGACTTCTGCATTCAGTTTTAATAAGTAAGATAGTATTAACAATGTAAGGAAGCACTACTTAGTTGTACTAGATCATATAAGCTATAAAGGCTACGTGAATGTTAAATGTATACGTTGCGTGTTACTCTCTATGACTGCTTCCTGGTTTACTAACCATAACTCGACCTCGACCACTGAACCTCCCTTAAAGTATTAATGACGGTCGTATGTATCCACTTGTTTCAAAACATATATATTATCTAGACCTTTCCCATAATTAAGTATACCCTAGAACTTCACGGACGTATGTTGGTCCATCAAATTTCGAAGGATTCGATATCGACATGCTTTGTACACCGGTTCGTTTGACGTTTTTTTCATGTTTTTGTTACACTCGATGTATCAGATTGCGTCCGACGGTTGCATATAAATTGTGATGACATATCACATGATCATGGTTTTAACTATGTGTTGTTGTTGTTGCGCTCTGATGAATTCGGAAAATCACGAAAGCACATCGGCAATTTACGGACATCGCGACAAAGTCAAACATTACGTATTTTAAAACAACATATGACGCCGTTCATAGACGTTTTAAAGACGAAACAGGAATTACCGTTGAACATACCAACATATAAGTGTAGAATTGTTGCATATATAAGTATAAATATGTTACAATACTTGCGATTTAGATGGAGACAAGGCATCAAGCAATTTTATGCTGTCTAGAAATAATCTCACCATTTCAAATCTTAAGCTACGTTGCTAGTATTCAACCTTCACTTGGGAGAGGTGAAAGAACACTTAGTGACGGGGACCAGTCAGAAACATATGTGTCCCGCCAAGTTAGAGAAGCCGAAATGCATACTGGTGCGCACTGAACACCGGTGGAAACCGACAATGTCCGATTACTATGCTAGTTTTCGTCACACATTTGTTTACGTCATAGTGTTAAGCAATTTTTAGTTCTTCCAGTCGAAAATGTCGCTTTCGCAGGCAAAATATATTGGAAAACAATATAAAATTTCAGTATACCTCTTTTTCTATGAAACATGTAAGTTTTTAAGCTCCTTCGCTTATATTGCAACTTTGAATCACACACAGTGTCACACTGTCACAAAGTTACTTTTACATACTGATTGTGCTTGCGAAACATCCCAAAAATGTTCAACCAAGTAAGTATACAGTAGAAATTACAAAATACTACTTTTGACCGTTACACCGGTTTTTCGAACAAACGTAAATAACAATGGCGGCGAGTGGTTGGCTTGATTAAAAGGAAATATCATCTTAAATACAGATCTAATTACAGGTTATTTGTAATTTCATTTACAGAAATGATTTAGTGTTTAAGATATACTCGATTAGCATCTACAGCCGCTTGTGGTGCGCTTGTGTATTCTACTCATTGATATACAATGGATATATAATGCGATAAACAGCTAAGGTGAACGAAGTGTATTTAGATTGATCTTAAAATGTGAATCTAAACACATTACCTGCAAATCGCCAGAAACAGAGAAACACAACAAGAAGAACTTTCATATTCCCCAAATATTCAGTGAATAAACGAATACTCGACTATTTTATCATGTCTACACGTTTAACAGTGCTTTCAACTTCTACAATCATGTTTTCATATGTTTTCATGACAATAGTAACCACTGTGCTATTATCTGGTACTTAAGCAAAAATATTCTTAAGGATCCGAGCTAAAATTTGTCACGAACCGACTTTTGTACGATTATTTACCTAATAAGGAAGTAAAATGATCAACTTGGCAATTGTTTTGTAAATTAATTGCTACTTCATTAACTTCTTTAAATTATTATGCATTGCCAGTTGTATACTGGAATGTTTTAACTTAAAAATAGAAATTCACCGACTACAAACCTACAGTTTGATACAAAATCTTTATTCATTATCAGGTGATGTATTTTGTGTTTTAAGGTACGACTCATCAAAATTACACATCAATCAACTTTTCGGTGCATTCTATGGTGCAGCTTCTTCGAAATATGACATTTCTAAAAGGTAATGCGGGGACTACATCTGAAAATGTAAGATTCATTCTTACTATTAAGTTGGTTATTCGGTCAATCGATAGATGTAACAGTTGCTTCCATAATAGTCTGCTTCCATTAGTCTGCTAATAATTAAATTATTATCCGCCTATTTGTCAAAATATTTTTTTAACTTTATATTAATGATATAAATTATGCTATTTAATTTCATACTTTCCGGTTGTTTACCGCGGAATGACGATAAATTATTATCCGATAAACGCAAAATTATTAAATCAACAAACGGATAATTTTTCCCAAAAGAAAATCCCCGTTGAGTGCCCCAAAATATTTATCCTCTTCGTTTGTACATTGTAAGTAAAGTAGTATTTGTCTCCCTTTTAAGTTATGCAGAATATATGGCTTTAACGATATTATGATTCAGATTGAGAAATAATCAAGGCAATAGTAGGACAAAATCCCCACCGGACAATTCCTCTCACTCATATTTAAATATATCCATGGTTTTCATTCGTAGGCTGAAACAGCCTGGTGGTTTTTAAATGATCCGTCTTTGCTTTGCTGTGTGATATAAATGAAACATATTTAGCCTAGACTTGACATTTAACATTTGACTCATTTCTGTTATCGACGTACCCAACAAATAAAGTGAAAAGTATCGAACGGACGTGGGTTGAGTTATAGGCACTACGTAGATCTTTGGCTCATTTTGGTGGAATTTTATAAAATATAAACCGAATAAATCTATGTCATATTTTATATTTCTGACGCAGACATGCGAAAGTTTTCGGTGTCGTAGCGCCACCCAGGAATCAATTTAAAATCCTAGACTGCATTATGCACCAATAACAAGCTGCATTTAAAGATGGTACTTAATTGCTCGATCTTTGAAAACAAATATTGTTTTAGCAGGGCCGTAAATTGCCTCCCCTGGAACGGAGCGAGGCGAAAAAAAATTTGGACCCTTTTTAGACAAAAAATGATTTTTTTTTCCCGCAATAGGAGGCAACTGCCTACATGCCTCCGTGTAATTTACGGCCCTGTTTTAGAAGAAAAAAACGCTCACCTTTTATCTATAAACTCTTCTCGCACGCTGCATATCGGAAAGCTCTATCGCTTCGCTCACACAGTTTACAAGTTGGAGGAAAAGCGAAAGTTTGTGGCCGTGTCCCTCAATCGCAATATATTATAAACATTATCTCATTTTATATATTCACCTTTTATAACACCAGTAAAAGGGTCTGGAGTTCATTTCTATTGCCTTAATATAAAGGTCCATCTTGATGTGCGGAACCAATTATTACCAATACGAAACGTAAGTGAGGTAGACTGGCACGCGGAACACTCCATGTTGCGATTCAGTTCGTCTGGACAATAAAGTCCATCAAAACTCGACTCAAATCTTCTCCTTTACTAGTATTTTACTCCCATCCTCATCAGTGGTGATAACCTTATTTGGCGCAGCCGTACTAACATGGCTTTGTTATTTGCACATCAGTGTTGTGTAAACCAATCAAATCTTACGTTAACAACTAAACCAACTTCAACCGTACAACGTGTGTAACCTTGACGCGGATTGGTTTACCTTTTGATAAAGTGTGCGTTACCTTACCCAATCCACTGAATTTCGGTTAAATTACCGAAATCCATTTTGGATCTGGACCAATCAGCAATCGTAACATCTCGGCAATTGTTTATGTTGCACAACAAATCTTCACATTCAAATTGAGCCGACCATCTTTTTTCATGATATTTCTGGTTTTACTACTCTTTTGTAAAATTATAACAAAAGACGATTGAATATATGAAAGACAATCCGAAAACAACTATGGACTTTCACATATATACATTAAATTATCTCCCTTAATTACTGGTGAGTAGTGTATCTGAACGTCAATCTTTTGATTGGATAAAAATAAACCTAATAAAGTCATTTTCTTCCTCCTCTGATTCATGTAGATAAGTCCGCAGTTGTTTGTGGAAGAACATTGGTTATGTGAACGCCACCGTCATAGTATCACGTGACTGAAACTCTCACACAACACAATAAAACAGACTCAATCTTTGTCATTTTCGTTATGATTTAATTTTTACAAATGACATATTTCAAAAATGAAAGTTGAACGGAACTTGTATATAAATTACATTACTAATACACGGATAATGTATACATCTCTATACAATATAGTAAGTGTTAAAATTAAAAGCTCTTCCTCTGGGGAATGAGGATTTCGACTGTTGCTGAGAGGTTGATGCTCTAGAGAGATTAAATTAGTAATAAATATTTACGACGATTAAATTGATTATGTTGTTGTTTAGATGGGGGTTGTTTCCCCCGTTCGGGAAAGGTGCGTTGTACGTATATATTCCGTATGTATTTATTTTAAAAACACTATGTATGCATGTATTCTGATCACTGTATGGAGCACTGAAAACAAATTTACATTTTTCTAAAACACTAAATCAATGATGTGTAATATAATTAATGATAATACCATTCTCACATCAATTCGACCGATCAATGACCCATTTCAATCGTATATACCGTAAAGACAGCGTCCATGAATTTCAAGCGATCTAAGTCGGATAGACAATTTTACGGCAACCGGTATAGACAATGTTGTTCGTAGTATGGCTATAAACGTCATGAAGCTAAATGGTACCAAACAGCATTTGTCATGCGTTAAGTACATCAAATCCCGTACGCTGTTTCTTGGTGTACAACAAGGAACCCCTAATATTGTTATACATGTAGCAACATTCTCAATCTGCTTCTGAAGTCAGCTTAAGAAGATGCGACTTGTGTTGATGTCAATCCTTATACTATGCATGACGATTTGGTGTTACGAAATGTACTGTTATAGAAACAAAATATGCATCCATAAAGTTGCAGATCTACAACAATAGCAGCAATATCAAGTAAATGTCCTTATGATTATATACATGGAAGTAAGTAAGGAAATTGTAGTGTATTGATATATATAATCCCCAGGTTCGGTCGATCTGTATGAGACGAGGGGATTCGTCAGAGTTTTATATATGCCTTAAATAATAAAACGTGGTTCAATAAACGTGGTTGTTTTTCTGGACTACAGTAACACTGGTATGCAACCATGTCAATCGTGATGCAGTTCTAAACGACGACGCGTCATCGATTCGCAACGAAAAATGTCATCGTTTCTCTCCTGTTATGAGGACACATCTCGGTAAGTATGTATCTTATGTTGTTTTTAAAACAGAGCAAATGTTTCTTCTTCGTTTTTCAGCCAGGGTATGAACCACGGTGCATGCCTATGTCCTTCAGTATTTATTTCGGCTACACTAGTACGAGTGAAATTGGTATTTTGTCATATTATCGTTTAGAATCGTTTACTTTGGAGTGTATTTTATCATTGCAGTTCAATGGCTTAAAAACATACATTTTAATCACAACTTTGATTTTCTCAGTATAACATTGTCCATATAATGCCAAAACAACTAATTTCACACAAAAATAACGCCTGGTAACTGTATATTTTACGATAAAGTTTTCTTCGAATGTCATGGTTTCTCGCAGAGTGTGTCATGATGTCTCAACGAAATCAGATTTTATGTAATGATCTCTAAACGAAAGCAGTAATGCAAATGGAATAGTTTCTAAACGTTTTTAATTTCGTTTCAGGTTAACAAGCGATCAATAACGAATCTCTGTTAGTAAAATGGTAAGAGCGTACACATATTCTTGAATTTAATATGTTTCTTTTTATATAAATTTTAAGAACGACTTGCTTATTTTATCATATTTGCTGCAAATCTTCTGTCTACAATCTACGATCAGAATTCTATTCCCTAAACTAGAGTAATAATTCAGAGTTACCTCGCACTGACATGAATACTCCTTTTACCACAGTTATCGAAATTGTTCCAGCCCAGTCCAGTGTGCACAATGACCACCATGGATGCATTTGTATACGTTGCACTTGCATGCATCATTTCGGCATCAAACGCCATGAACTGGTTAACCGCCGGACTACTAACGTTTGCTTGCACCCTTACTGAACAAATCGTGCGAGATGGTTTTGATAATTTAAATGTCATATACAGATCGACGTTGTCAGTCTATATAGGATATACCTGGGATCAAATACAATTGTATTTCTCACAACTAGTGCATTTCTCGGTTCCGCTGCAAGCGACTGACAGTGTTCCCACTTTAAAAGTGATTGGAGGCGAATTACTTCTCAGTGACCGTAGCCAGCTGACCCCGATTTCAATTCTGGTAGTAAAGCGTTTAAAAAACTTCGCTGACCGGCCCGGTCAGGATTTCTATACGAATAGTGATTCAAACACGTAAAAGAATATAAGTGGAAATTGATTGACCGGAGAAAGTATCGATTGTTATACATTTATAAATATAGCTTATTTCACATAAGTGGTCTACACACAAAACAATGTGATTTCTGTACGCATATAAAATATATGAGTTTTTATAGAAAGGTACTTCTATTAATTTTTAATTGGGGATTCTTAAGCCACTTTGTTTTATACACTTCGCTATTCCTTTACTTCTGTTTCAGGATGACCGGTTTTAATGCAGCTTTTGCGACTTATGGAATGACAGTGCTGAGACGGCAGTAAGGCATTGTATACGATATCATAAACATGAAAAAGTGTCATTTCTGCAGTTTTTAATATGTGATGGCAAATTGAAGTAATCACGCTCTTTTACTGTGTTTGGTAGGGATATAGAATGTGATCCTAACAATGTGTTTCTCAATAAATAGACTGGTAAGCTAATTATTCCAATAGGTAAGGTGTGTTGCTCAGGTCTAGCTTGCATCTCTGTCGATCCCACGACCACAATATTACTTAGTTCCAGCGTATTAACGAAAACAGATTCTCCATCATCGTAGGAAACTTCCACGGTCGTCGTTTAGTATCTGTAACACCTTTGTTTAGAAACGATGACATAATATTTGATTTCGTTTAGTAATGGTGACACTTGTTGAGGCACCGATAACATCATTCAGCACCAAATCAAAGCTTTATTTTACATCGAAAATAAATCAAGTGCACATGATTTTATATAACATGAGTATAAAATTCATTAAAACTCTTGTTGTGCATTATTCCATTGCCGTTTACAGTATATTTACTAAAATAAATGATATTTAATAATATTTCTTAAACCTCAGTTGTACAATTGTGCCAATAATTTGGCTTATCCATATAATTTCCGAAAACATAACATTGACTACATAAGCTTGGATTACATACTGTCAAAAGTTAAATTACGCAGCCAAGAAAAATCACGATCGTCTCTGGAATCTAATTATTTTAGACTTACCATACAGCGAAATGGTCTGCATGTCCTCATTAGCGGAGAGAAGCGATTACAGTTTTCGTTGCGAATCGATGACGTGTCGTCGTTTAGAACTGCATCACGCATTGATATGGTTGCATACCAGTGAGTAACTGGACTTATGAAGCCAGTTTGGATATATACATAATAGAAATTGTTTATTATAGTGACATATGTACAAAGCATTTACATGTACATGTACAAATATGTCAATATAGCAAAAGACACCCGGCCCAAAAACTAGCACACGAAAACTAACTCAGATGTCTTCAGTACATTTGTATAAAAAAAATACCTCATGGCGAAATATCTATGATACAAAACAAGACAATATAACATTACAGTAAGCAAAAATAGAGACGTAGCGCAATATGTACAACCAAGTATAACTTACATTATAACACATCAAAACAAGGCATATTTTACAGATAGATAGTTTATTTCAAGATTGTAGGCCTTTGGCCCATGAATCACATGTATAATACAGAGAATATAGTATAAAGTCACATGTATACACAGTACATATAGTATTCAGCATAAAATTGAACAATAGTAATTATAATTATTGATCTATTCCGGTGAATGACAGTTACAGACTAGAATAACATTTATAAATTTAGTAAGATAACATGTCGTAATAACATTGAATATATCTGATTTGTATCAATAATAGTACTACAACGTTTTGAAAAGGTTTAGTAATTTACAGTACAGAACATGAGTGGAGAAACATGAAATGAAATTCATCCTCTAATGTGTTGCATAGTTGACATTTGCTTTCGGGCCTTGGAATTGTATGAGGTTTATGCCATCTACCTGTCTCAATTTCTAATCTGTGAGACGATACGCGTAGTCTAGATAGAGCAATTCTGAACTTACGAATTTTTACAAAATCTAATTATTATTTAAAACCAAATTCAGAAAATAATGCATATGAGCTAGCTCTTGTCGAATTGTTAAGTTGTCGTCTCAAGTCTTGAATAAATACATCATTAACTCTTTGTTTGAAAACATTTAAGAAATATTCTACATTATTCACTCCTTGGTATAGCCAAACTTCATAAAAACCCAAGTTTTCTAACAGCTGTTTTACTTGACATGCCCAATTGCTTTTATGTGGTAACAACACATTATCATTTAACATCATTTTATAGATAAGTTATATATATTTTCTTTCATCATTACATACACTTGTAATTTTCAACCAAAAGCGTATTATATTTACCATTCTCATTATGTTTAAAGGTTTACGCCCAAGTTCCCCATATATAAAACTGTTTTGTGTGGATATCTTAACTCCTAGAAGGTTCTTTAAGAAATGCAAGTGAGTACGTTCTAATAGTTCGGCACTGGCAAATCCCCATATTTCAGAACCATAACTCAATATAGGGAGTATCAATTTATCAAACAATGACAAAATATGACTTACAGATAAAGTAGGAAACTTGATCAAATACGACTTCAGTTTAAAAATTGCTTTACAAGCTTGAACGTTAAGCGTTTCAAATATGTCTTTAAATGGTCCCCCAGTAGAGAAAGTTATACCTAGATATGTAAAATGATTAACTATCTCTAGTTTTTGGTCGTTGTAAAAGATTTTCAAATTGTGTCTCAGAGGTCCCCCTTTCCTAAACACCATAACTTTAGTTTTGCTAACGTTCACAACTTGTTTCCACTTCTGACAATAATTTTCAAAGTATTTAAACCAGACTGTAAGCTATGTTCGTCTTCAGCGAATAAAACAATATCATCTGCATATAATAGTAAAAATATCTTCAGTGTATCTAGACTGACTCCTTTAAAACCATTAGTACATAAGTATTCTTCAAGATCATTGACAAATAAGGCAAAAATAAATGGTGATAGACAATCGTCTTGGCGAACGCCCAAGTAACATTCAAAACTTTCAGAACTTAAACAATTCTTATTTTTAACAGATATATTGTACTGTAAGATTGACCGCGAACAGGTATATGATGGATGAATATGTTGATATATATGTATGTATGTTCATTTTTGAATGATTAACCTGTATGTATGAATATTGTTTGTTTGTTTGTGTATGGGCCGGAGGCCTTATTGATACAATAAACTTTTGAACTTTGAACTTTGACATTTCAGGACCGATCAATGCCAATTTAGGTAAGGAAATGCTCTCGTGCGTAATTGTATAACTGCTGTTTGGATTACTTTTCTATCACAACACAACCGTTACTTTTTCTCCGTCAAGCTGACGGACACACACGAACATTTCAATAAACTTATTTTGAAATGTAATGGTCCAGATAATATATTCATCGTTCGCGGTTAATAAACTACCGCATACTCATTGTCTATGGTCCAACGTCGACAAACATTGGTGGTATTTAGTCATACTAAAGTGCGAAGTCATAAGTTCCTAATGATATATATTACGAATGTGTTACAATGGATGAAGAGGCGTTGAGTAGTAAAAACAAAATGCGCAGTCACCTAAAAACACATGACACAAAAATGAATTAATAAACAAGAAAGGGCACCAGCCTTCAGACAAAGTTTGCGTGTTTACGAGTATTAGTTATACAGGTTTTTGATAGGGTATATGGGGAATATAGCCTGTTTGTGAGCAATATAACCCGAGAATCAGATAGTTTTGGCGTGAGCCGAGAATTATATGAATCACAGACAGTCAATATTGCCCTATATACCCTGTCAACGACCTGCATAACGAGCTTATAAAACAGCAAATCCAATTTTTCATCGGAATGAGTATAAATGTAATAACTAGAGCTAGGTAGATCTTTTTGTAAGGTTTTTACTCCATAAAGATGTTTTGCGTGTTTCAGTCATGAATATTCTGATTAATTATAACGTTTGCTTTTCAAACGAAACATACTTTCTGTAGATCAAATCTAATTTATTTTACTCATATTTTAACCATAATAACGTTATCGAACTAAAATGGGCACAAACCTTTAAAACATATGTTTACTATTAATACGACCACACATGTGTGAAGATCAATTGTAATTTCAAGTAATGTGTGGACAACAAGCGATCAAAGTTAAGCTGTCGACCCGACCGCTAAAAAACGTCACAAGTCATTTAAATCATGTTAGTGTCGTTTATATGGAACAATATTCGTGAGCTTTTAACCAATGAATTTACTGGATTTTTATTTGTAGTATTACAATTACGACTATACATGTAAAGTAAAAATGAATGAAAAGGTCGAGCTGAAAATGCAACATGCTAAGTGAAGAGCCAACTCAAAAGCACACGGAGGCTTGAAACTATAGTTATAAAAAGATGATAATGATGACACTGAGTCGCTCAACTGATGGAACTGAATAAAAGCACTGCCAATATACATGGAGGAAAAAAATTGAATTTATTTATAGGATTTTTGTACTAGCCTTTCGAAATAATACGGTCCGACTTCTGTTCGTTAAACCTGAGGGGCGGTATTCACAAAGCATCTTAGATAAAAATATTTATCATATCAGCTAGAAAATTCTCAAATGACTTAAATTTAAAATATTTCTTGAAGAGCTACTCACAAAACATCTTAGAATTATTTTGGTCTTAAAACAGAGAGAATACGTAACTACGGGGAACGCCACATACACAAGACAATACCTCCCCACGCAGACCTCAGGAAAAACAACAATCCATAAAACATAACGCACCTAAGGAGGTCAAACTGTACACATATTAAGGAACAGAGGCACAAGGAACGGCCCAACAGACCATAAGGAATAATTAAGAGAATCAAAGTGGACAGTAAAAGGAGGGGAGGGGGGAATTAATGGATGGAAAAGCTCACAGGACATTTCAAGACAACTGGCCACAATAGGCCAAAATTGGGCAGGAAACACTCTGAACACTGTATAAAGTGACAGAATTGCATAGGGGAAAGGGAAACATAAAACATTCATAACACAAACAGAAACAACAATCATATAGCGAATTACAGCCTTGGAACTGTCAGTAAAAAATACTGGGGGTTTAAATCGATTTAACAGCTAGCTAACCTCACACCTTATCGCTACATGGTCATTGATTTCCAACATATATACATAAATTGACTAAGTAGGCAGTAACTAATCATTAAAATAAACCAACCATAAAAAGCCCATTTTAGTCTTAAATATCCGTTTTTCATCTAAGATTGTTTCAATAAATAAAATACGTCTATAGGTATCTTATCTACTTGAGAAATTTCTTAAAAATGGCGACGGTACATTCTGTGATTTTAAACATGGTTATTCCCAGCTCTTTCAACGTATGCAAGGTAAGTTTATCATACTATACAAATATATTTATGCAAAGAATCCGTTCAGATTAAATCTGTATCTTTTACTTTGTTACACGCACGGAATTCAGCTGTCAAAAAATCGAATCGAGAGGGCGAAAACACGTCCCAAGTTTGTGTCTTGTACAGTGTATTACTAATACAGGTACTAGAAAACAACATTAATCATTGTTAGTCGTTTTACCATATGCTTTGATTACATGAGGCTTTTACTGAATGTCATAAACATCGTGTTTGTCACATGTTTTCGCGATGCGGAAGTAATATTTTGCCTACTTATTTATGTATTTCTGCATTCATATTAGTTAATGTTTGTTGGTTTGAGTATCTTGAATGGATGCTGTCGTAATAATTATGATCATTCTTACCTGATGGTGGCACAGGCATAAAATCATGCTCTCTGATGTGTCAGAAAACATTAATTTATTTAGAGCTGTGCTATTTAAAATTGTTGTATGAACCTCTTTCAATAGTTTTAGTTAGTGGCGTACATTTAGTATGTATATTATACATGTGAAATTTTGTGAAATCTTGTACAGCCTTACAAATCTATTTGTTTAAATATCTTTTGTGGAAATACTTCATGTTGTTACTTGAACTATTTTGATGTTATGGTATGATATGTAGAACTAACCAAGCTAGGACCAATATATACAAATCCCAGTTCCATGGTACAACTGTAACAGGAGAGACATATACAGGACTTAAAGATCAGAGTGTGGAGGACAAATTGATTAAAAAAACAGACATCAAGTTACAAGGATCATTGACTGAATATTATTAATATGATTTAGATATAATGTTAATTTTATAGGGATCCCGACAAGACTTGTGTTTCATAAAAGATTGAACAATTTCACTGTACTTTGCCACAATTAAGATATGAAGGTGCAAAATATTAATTTTACTGTAACATCAATGATTTATCATTATTTGAAACAAAGCTGTGTACTAAAAGTCAAGATGTTTCAAACCTTGAACTTTGTGTCATATGTATTTAGTTTTGTCAGCAATTTATTAGCACATGTGGAAAAATACAGTGTCATTTTCTTTTCTGATCAGCTCATCATGTTCATCAGGTTGCTGATAACACACATGAGAATTTGGTAGTTAGTGTGGTAAAAACATAAAAATATGAAAAATCAGTTATATGCAGAGCATTGTATGTCATGATTTCATGATTTATTGTTGTATGTAACCTGAATAAAAAATGTAGATCCTGAAATTATTTGTTTTTTATTTTATTAGTACTGGTGATTTTTGCACATAACATATAATTAAAATTTTCTCACACACCCCAAAATTATGCAACATGTACATGTCATATATTTAAATGGTATCATTATTTGAACACTCCACATTTACTTCCAAATGAACAAAATTATATTTGTTCTGTAATCACGTATAATTGGAATAGTATTCAAAATCATAAATGCCCAATTGCATTTGAGGTGGACTTATTTGTACAAAGTACCAGACTATAATATCAGCAATATATTGACCACTTGAAGACTATAATAACAGTACACTTAAATATGTATAGAAATAATCATTTAAAGGTTTGTTGCAAGACTGTTTATTTACACATCCATCAACCATGGAAGTGTCACTGTGTATGCTGTGTGATAGAAGATATTACAAACACAACTTTGTGAGTCATTTCATTCACATATTAGCTGTATATATGGGTATTAAATGTCCATTTAGTAACATTTTAGTATACATTAAATAAATATTCATGACTAACCTGACTACTTTCCAACATAAATATTACTTTGGGTGTTAAAAAAAGTACAGAAAGCACATTAATTAAGATACATAAAATGAATCATGCACTCCCTACTGCTTTGAATTTATGCTGCAGAATCTTATCACAAATCTTCATTTACAAGGGTGCTAAACATTTCGGTTTAACATATTCGTTTTGGTACAAAATTTTCATATTCTATCCTGAAAATGATGTACATGTAATTCCAATTTCATTTCATGTAATTTTGAAATGTTGTAATTATTATATTGCAAATCATTTTGCATGAACACTTACTCAGCTAGGGATGCTGGAAATATTATTCTCTTTAATGGAAACTATACACATGAGTCAAAATAGCAAGTAGGATACATTAACATGTATTTAATAGCTGTATATTTATGCACAGTTAATAAGTATTAACTGAATAATCATTAAAGAAGAACACTATTTCAATTGTGTTTGTCTGATTAATTATTAAGACAATATGTTTCCTGTAAACAATGCTTTGGTAATTGTAATAAAGTTATATTTGAAGGACTTTCCCTAGTACACCCTAGTAAAAGTACATTTTATTGCGTTACATGTATATTATAGCAGGCAACACCTTTATAGTGTACAGAAAGCCAATACAAGTCACAGCAACACAAACCCAAATAATTGATAAGTGCCTTCTAAATTGGATCATCATGTACTTGTCTAATGTAATTAGTGTGTTAGACACAGAAAGACTCCGGAAATCTCATTTAATGTCAAGTAATCGGATGTATTGTAGTAAAATGATAAAGTAATCGGAAGTATTGTAGTATCATTATCAATTTTGTTATTGATAGCATATTAATGATATCTTAATTAAACAAAATGTTAAGTTAGATGCGAAATGCTGCTTCAAGACCGTGTTAGGGTTGGTACATCTATTCAAATTGTAAGCATCTTGTTCATTAATGTATATAATTAAAACATGCAGGAACAGCAACTCTGGATAGAGATTGTCATTTTCTGCACTGTTGTGTTTACTTCCGTTACAATTTTAAGGATCGAAAATACCACTTTTACATAGCATCGATGTTAAGAAATTTCTTACGACAAAATTGTAACGGAAGATATTTCCTAAACTTATGATAAATTCCTAGCTAAGATATTTCTAAGAGGCTTTATGAATAAGAATTACGACTAAAAAATATTTTACTCTTAGCTACGAAATTTCTTACGAAAAAATATAAGATGCTTTATGAATACCACCCCAGGTGCGCAAAAGTAAGGGAGGTAAATCATGTACAAACTATACGACAACTCTGTGTACCGGTAGTCATCCATTTTCACAACGCATTATACATGTATTATCGGTCTATCAATGTATTAAAATGTGGAAGTAATTTCTTCGCAAAATTAAGGTATTGACAGAATAAACACAATTAATAAAAATGCATACTTCCGTCGCTCTATACCGCGGTTAGTAAAGAGTTTGACAGCATGGTCGTGCTCAGGTGAGCTAAACTGTAAATATGGTTCAATAACTACGGTAAATCTGTGGAATGGGGAGATAATTAGCACACGATAATCGTCAAAACAGATACTTATGCAAATCATTACTGACACATTAATAGTCAATTAATATGTCTTACCGAAGTGTTATGTTGAGCCTTTCCCAAAAGTCTCTCTGATCCTCGGGACTATCTGGATAGTCAATGTAAGTTCTCGATCGAATAATGTCGATTATTTCAATTGGCAAAGTTTTTACAGGAATATTTTCTTTCATGACGACACAAAGGATATTTCTGTCGGCGTTAATTCCTTCTAATCTCGCGATATTCATTTCGTACATACACCATTTGCTCCGAATGTACGACTTCGTGAGTATCACAAGTGTTCTCCGGGAGGAGGTCACGGCCCGTACGATATTATCTGCAACAAACTCCCCAGGTTCGAAGTCTCTCCCATGTACCAGTAAAGAGAAATCACCAGTGTCCTCAAGTTGTGCCAGCACATGCTCTCGAACAAACGTCGTATCCTCTTCAGCATAGGATACAAATATATCTTTCTCATAATATGCATCATCTATTGGTCGATAGCCACCAGCAAGCTTGAATTTCGTCATGTAATAAAGGTACCTCAAGTTCCATCTGTATCTATAGATAACGCCACCAAAGACGATAAGTAGAAATGTAAGAATACACAAACTGGTGACAAGGGTAAGGGTATGAAACGTCGGTGGTTGACATTCATATTTGAACTGATCAAATTTCAAATCAGGTATCGCAATTCCTGTTCCGTTCTTAAAAACACACTGCATTTGATCAAATTTTTCGAGTTTTGGGCGATTGGAAATTATCCATTGGAGAAACTCAAGATTGTGTTGATCGCAAGAACATACCAAACTATTATTAAGCATGTTCACTGTTATGTCCTGTAACCTGTCCAATGAGTCCATCACCTTCTTGTCCAGAACTTCCAAATGGTTGGAGTGCAAATCTAAGTAGGTTAGCTTATTCAGAAGGTAAATATTAAAAGTGATGTTTGCAATTCTGTTATTCCCTAAATAAAGTCGTTCCAAATGTTTCAAATTATCAAATATATTTTCTTTCAGGCCAAGTATTCCATTTGTTCCTATATCTAATGTCGTCAGACTAACAAACGAGTCAAAAAAAGTACTGTTGTCAAGTACCGCATATCCTAAATAAGTTCCAGACATATTTAAATACCTCAGCGTTTCAGGACTGTCAAATAGTTTAAAAATAAGTATGTAAGAATCTGAGAGACCTTCGGAGAGATCAAGATATTCTATCTCATATTGTGCTGTGTTACTTCCTATGGGAGTTATATTGAACTTCATCAAGCGATCATCAATGACTTCGAAGTACGTTTTTACTTGATCCCTTGTAAAAAATGTGCCGCATGCAATGCAAGTATCCGGGGTTTGTATTTCACTTGATATGTGGGTGTTGATAACAGGTGGCATATGACTGCTGAACATCTTACTAGTGTCATAGTACACGATATGTTTAAAAGTATGATATTTGATCATCATTGCCGTTGACTTACCAAACATTTGCATGTTGTCTCGCGTTGACATGTATCTTAATGTATGTGGAATCATATGAACGGCAGAGGCTTCAAAGCGAACTAGATGGTTTCCTTCTAATGTCACGAGTTCTAAGGATGTATTCCGAAGGTTCTTTATATTTTCCTCGCTCAAGGTTGTGCATGCATCATATCCAAAATACTCATAAACATTGTTAATGTTCAGTCGCTTAAAATTGGTGCGATGAAGACCGAAGGTAATGTTATACATTGGTCCGAAAGTAAGATTGGTGTTCCAGGATAAATCCAAAGACTCTAAATATGTTAACTTTTTAAAAGCTCCTTTTTCCACCCAAAGAATGCTACAGTTCGACATATATAACTTTCTGATATTGACAATATTTTGGAATAAAGCTCCCGTCGGATGTAGTATTTCACAATTACCATATTGACCAGATAAGTAAAGTTCTTTCAAGTTTGGGAGATGTGGTAGCGGGCTGTCGATTCCGTCAATCATAAGATATTCAATTCGCTTCAGATTCCCTAGTGATTGGGGATATGCGGTATTTGGAACCGGGTCTGCTCTTTGTTTCAGATCTAAGTAACATAATGATGTTAAATTCTTAAATGCATTTTTGTCAATCTTCTCATATCGTATGTTGTTTAAGCTCAGATCTAACATTTTAAGTGATGACAGAGTCATAAAATCCCCCTCATGTATTATCTGTATGGAGTTATTGCTCAATGACAGATTGACTAAATGTTGGTACCTCATAAAATCTGTTGCATGAATGGATGTTATGGCATTTCCTCTAAGATTCAAACAGGTAATGTTCTGCGGCAGATGTTTCGGGATGTTCTGTAGACCTAAGCAACTGCAATCATAACAACGTTCAATTACAGTACAGTTAGCCTTGGTGACTGTTTCTTTGTGTTCATCTAATGAGTTAATATCTCTTTTTATTGACTTGAGAGGAACTCCGTCGATGCTCTCGAAAATCAAGACGGCTGCTAGCAGCAAAACCATGACATGGTCGTTAGACCTGAAATATAGACCAGTGTGGCACAGTTCAATTTCAGCCAAGGCACCAAAGAGTAAATATTCAATCATAACACCTATATGAGAGAAGATAGGATTTTATAAAGTCATATATGGATGCAAAGTACGATACGAGTTGACGTTGTACGTATATGAACTGTTTACATGACATATATTAATTTTTATGGTTGGCCTATAGACACAATGTAAGTGGTGTATATATCAGTATTTCAAATTGGACAAACATAACAGAAAGGAAGATTTGAAGTACCCAGCAGGTGATAGATCTTGTAAATTATATATTACGCAGTTTAAGTAATATAAGTTATATAGTGTTACCTTGTGCATTCAGTCGTGTCGCTATTTCATAATTCAGTTCATGTAATGTAATGTGAATCGTCAAAATATAGGATTTTTAGAAGAGAAAAAAATTAAAAAACTTCATTGAGGGATTCGTCAATATAAGGTCAACATTAAATAGAAGTTGTATTTGAATATGCCTGGAGTGATTAAAATATTGAGTTAAAGTTCCGTGCGTTTTTTTTAAAACGTTCTATGTATTGTTAAACTACATGTGCAAGTTTATTGTCTTTATTACTGAATATTAATTATTTATCATCAATGTATGTTTGGTGTCCGGATTCCTTCAGAATTGTTTGAGATATTGCTGTAAGCGTGAAAAGCACATCATCTTGAATTTCTAAGCCGAGTATTGAAACGAAATATATTCTAGTTAAGTCATGTCGATAATAAAACAACGCCTATTGCGTTAGCTACTTACTAATTATCCGTTCCCGTAATACTATATCCACTTACATTCCTATTTTGACACATTTCAAAGAATACTGATAACACGAATTAAGTTAGAGAACAAAAATGACCTGGTTGAAAATAAAGTGAGTTTTGATATTACAGTAAAACCTCTCTGAAAGACCACCTCAATAATAAGACCACCTCAATAATAAGACCACATCAATAATAAGACCACCTCAATAATAAGACCACCTAGACAACCTCAATAATAAGACAACCTCAATAATAAGACCATATGTTTAAAGCTCATTGTGACTGTTACGCTCTTTATTCAATCCCAATATTAAGATCTACTCAATATTAAGACCAATTTTCAAGTCTACCAATAGTGGTCTTATTATTGAGGGTTACTGTACTCAATTAAATTATACATGTATATACTATGTACAAACATATTGATAGAAAACGCAACTGTTTTGTGTTGTTGTTTTCAAAAGGAATTTGGCGTTAAAACTTATCAGTAGCTTGACCTTCCTCTTCTTTCTCTTTTCTTTTTCAAAATAACTTTTTACTACATTACAATTATTGACACCATAGAGCTAAGTGTCATTACCGCATAACGGTTATGTAAATGTATTTGCAAAGAAATTAAAGAATTCTACATAGGCTTTATACATGCACATACATACTAAACTAGTCTACATATGATATATACATGTACATGTACACAAATACATTAAACATTAATTTTCTTCATCTTACCATAATGTTAATATTAGGCCTAGACATTATCCAGCAAGTAAGAATAAATGATGTAAGCTCTGAATGTCATACAGTTACTACAGTATACCACAGGGCTCAGTCTTGCCCTGATTTTCATATGAATTCATCAATGATATGTTAGAAAATATACATAATGCCTTCCTCCTGTTGATGATACTAAAATCTTACCACTAAAGTTGGTCTGCCAAATGATTTAACAAGAATTACAAGAATTGACTGAAGAATAGTGATTGTAAATCCAATCTGAAAAGTGTCAAATGAATGGGGTTCTTTAAATATATTTCATAAAATGCATGAAAACAAAAATAAGAACAATTGAATTACCTCATTTCCTGTGAATTCCGTAGCTCAAATATATTCCAACGTGTAGATGTATCAATGCTATATAACTGTCTAATGACATTGTCATGTGATACTAGTTCCAGGAAGATAAATCCGACTGCCGAAGTTTGCTTAACAGTTCGTATTTAAAAACAAATCGGTAGTAATACAGGAAATGTGACACTTAAAAATGAAATTAAGAACATAGCATGTTTACACAAGCACTTGGTGGGAAATGTGAAGAAAAATATTCACATGAATACATGTTAGATTTTCAGGGGGGTTACGTTATTTAAACATAAACCCATACTCGTAATATTCAGCCTGTATGATTATGTAATAAATGATGAGTCCGAAGCTCGTTTTCGAACTTGAAAATGTGATTTTTTATCAAAGGGCGAAATTCCTGTCATCCTTAGAAACCGTGATACATAAAATATTTTAAAACGGAGACTTTGAAATTTGAAATGGACTATGCATCGAAAATATAGTGGTGTTTCGCGCGGGATGAAAAGTTTTCGGCGATGTATTTTAGCAGGATTTCTTCAAGCTTGTTAAATAAAGCTCAAAGAAAAAAATTATAACAGTTCATACTTTAAGACACCAAAACAAAAGGAATTTGTTTAGCATGAATAGTTTTCTGTCGTCTGACTTTCGTCCATCAATCGTAGCATTCATATTGAATACATACCGTATATGGTTATAAAAACAAGGTAATGATTGATTATAGGTCAAACAGTTACCGCAACACATACCTTCATACGTATCTCCATACACACATAACGAACCTACGAATCTTAACACATACCGGCATAATTACATATATACCTACCTGATTATAAACATAACCACAATCACACGTACACATGAACATACGTATATTCGTATCCACATAATGTACATACATATGCCCATCGATATCTCCCGTAGCCCAACGCACGTACACATGAACATACGTATATTCGTATCCACCTTATACTGTACATACATATGCCCATCGATATCTCCCGTAGCCCAACGCACGTACACATGAACATACGTATATTCGTATCCACCTTATACTGTACATACATATGCCCATCGATATCTCCCGTAGCCCAACGCACGTACACATGAACATACGTATATTCGTATCCACCTTATACTGTACATACATATGCCCATCGATATCTCCTGTAGCCCATCCCTTAACACTCCCTCCCTAAATCCCTCTCTCCGCCTCTCCCCCTCCACACTTCCCTCCATCCACCCTTACACGCACCCACGGTGCACGGCTATGGTTTATTTTCGGGCTTAATGAAGTCCACCATCGGTACCCAGTGTGCTAGATTACTGGGTCTTGCAACGCAGTGTTATGACGGACAACCTTATTCGTGGGAGTTAACATGTGCTTTACACAATGTTCTGCGTGGCTAGCTTGCCCCTTATTCCAACTTCTGACAATGTGTAATATTGATGCAGAGTATTTTGTATATGTCTATGGTGGCATATTACTGCCACCAGTTAGCATGATAGCGTTCGCGAATAAATTCGTGTTAACCACTTAATTATTACGATAATTATCTACCTATCTAGTTAATATTCGTGATAAATTTTCGGTAAGATAAATATCATACAACTAGAAACAGGCTTGAAAGTGCCCATAACTGCCACCTCTTACATTTTTATGATGTATTACACTAGATTTAAGTGGTAACACGAATCTTATCTAGTTGACTACTTATTATGTTACTTAATAACTCAAATTCGCGAATTTCACTTAAGATTCGTGTTACCGCTTATTCATTTTTGGCTTCTACATGTAAGTGGTAACACGAATCTTATCTAGTTGACTACTTATTATGTTACTTAATAACTCAAATTCGCGAATTTCACTTAAGATTCGTGTTACCACTTATTCATTTTTGGCTTCTACATGTAAGTGCTAACACGAATCTTATCTAGTTGACTACTTATTATGTTACTTAATAACTCAAATTCGCGAATTTCACTTAAGATTCGTGTTACCACTTATTCATTTTTGCCTTCTACATGTAAGTGCTAACACGAATCAAGCTTGTTTCTAGTTTTATTATATTTATCATACCGAAAATTTATCACGAATATTAACTAGATAGCTAGATAATTATCGTAATAATTAAGTGGTTAACACGAATTTATTCGCGAACGCTATCATGCTAACTGGTGGCAGTAATATGCCACCATATATGTCTATTAACGTATGTTGCTATATAATAAGTGTGATTGTAGTTTCATTATTGTCAATATGTATGGTGCAATATCGATCACATAGTTAAGAATGTGTATATGCAAATATGTTACATTGTTTTGTGTGTGTGGGTGTGGGTGTGCGTGTGTGGGTAGGTGCGTGTATGCGTTTGTACGTATGTACGTATGTACGTATGTACGTATGTACGTATGTACGTATGTACGTATGTACGTATGTACGTATGTACGTATGTACGTATGTACGTATGTACGTATGTACGTATGTACGTATGTACGTATGTACGTATGTACGTATGTACGTATGTTCGTATGTTCGTATGTACGTATATTTATGATCCAGCATCATAGTACTGTAGTTTACTTCAAAGTAACTGTACAAACCCTACAACTCATATAAACAATTGCATAAAATGTAATTACAAACAATAGTTTAATCACCATAAAAATAGTTATCGTATTGGTGCACAGACTTACACAATTTTGTTAATATATTTTCAATATTTTTATGCTGCCTGTTAAGATTTTGTAGCGTTGGAATGCGATAGGTAAATAAATGTTAAATCTTCATTTTTGCTTGTCCTTCGTCTATACATTTTCGAACAATGTGATGGAACGAACAGTTTCTAAGACAGATATGGTGGCATATTTCTGCCGTCAGTTAACTACTTACTTAACTAGAAAATTAAGTGGTTATCACGCTAAAGAAACTAGATAACTACTTAATTAACTAGAAAATTATGTGGTTAACTAGATAAATATCGTGATAAATTTTCAAACCAGATAAATATCTTTCTCATTATACTATCACTAACTATGACAACTGTACTGGAATCGTAGATATTTCTTCTGTTCTTTCACTTGTGAAGTAATGCACCACTAAATGATACGCGTCTGAAACTGCCTTGAAATAACTTGTTATTTGAGCTACTGTACGTACTTTGAACACTCACACTGCTGCCTGTTTTCAGAACGGTGATTGCGCTTACGGAGCTACAACTTCTGTTATCAGTATCATACTGTGAGCTTACTGCTACCGTTTTATCATCAACGATTATACCATAGTGTACATATTTTCCATAGAGATTACACACATGAGCAGTGAAATAATAGAGTCCAGCCACTGACGCAGTAAATTTTCCAGTGTTTGAATCATATCCGTTTCCTTCGTTCAGTAAAATTGTTGTAAATATAAAAACTTGTCCTTTCGTCTTAACATTGACATCGTTCACATTGTACACGTTGAAAGCGACTCTTGGAATATCGACTTTATCTGCAAGTTATAAAAGATTACATGATTATATTGAAATTCTTAACGATCGTTGTTTAAACAAATATTTAGGAAGAAATTAGATTTAACGTACTGTAAACAAAAATTGTATAAAATATGCTGAGTATAGACCCTAGTATTGCCTAACTTGAAACAGATAAAATTGCACATAATAGTAATGGAATATAAATACAATGTACCTGCAAGAAGCTGCAACTCGTTCTTTCTATCAGTCATGTCGTCCTTGTAACCTTCCATTTTCTGTTGCATGTCGTCCATAAAGGTGGAAACCTTGTTCAGATTTTGCTTAATTTCGCTGTTCAGGTCATCGGCTTTATTATTCATTTTCTGGTCCAACATAAAAGTAGAAATTGATTCCAACGTTTTCTTAATTTCAGTCTCCATTTCTTGCACTTTTATCTCCTGTCGTATCATTTTCTCTAGCAATTGTTCTTCATAATGAAATTTTGAACACACAGACTCACGACCAAAACCTTGCGAAATTGTTGCAAGGAGCAAAAATATAACATTCAAATACCTTGCCTGAAACATTATTTCGACTGGATTATTTTTAATTAAGTTCTGTTAAAGTTGATTTGCATGCCACGCATATCAATAAGTAATATTAACGAAATCTAACGCGTGTAAACCCATGCAATTTATATAAATGTTTTTCATCAGCAAAATCAGTCTGAATTTAAAAAGACTTGCAAAGAGTATTCTGTATACTTGTCAACGAACGTTAGGATACCTTGGTAATGTGTCGCACTACAGTTGTCGCACCCATTGGTGGATGTACTCATTCTTAATTAGAATCTGTCAGATTTAGAATCTTCATCCATTCTTTAATGTCGGTGTATTGTGTCTCATTTGCTTTTGTTATAATTTATAATGTATGTATCTTCTTTTTTTGGGATGGCCATGTACTTCGATGTCTTTGTTTATTTTTATACATGCAGTATCAGTGCACAAGTCGCTGAGTTGCCCAACGAACGTACGTCTACAGTTACATAGCCAATTTGTTTTGACTTTTATATTTCAATTATGGTTAATACATGAAAATAAAAAATAAGAAGCAACAGTTTCATCTATTTAACAATTGGCGAGTATTTATTGTTTTTAGACGAAAAATGTAAATACAAGACTGACTCCAGGAGCATCGCGTTTTAATGGCTTCATGCGAATGACAATAAAGGTGTATAACTGAAAGGTTAGCGCGGATTAAATGATTGCCGTGGTACATACTGAAGCAATTAACATAGATGCGTTTCTGTTTCTAACGCATGACATTGGGCGAATATATACATATATACCAATTTATGTAAAGCTCGATAATAATGCATGTGTTAGGGGGCTGGTTCTTGTACCAGCACGTAACGTAGTGAATGCAACATCGATCAGAATGTTGTTGCGCTGAAGATATATAATGATAATAGGACAGTTCCATATGATAAGCAGGCATGATCAGAGTGACATAAAGTCTACATACTAATAATGACGTTCGCAGAAACGTATATACAATCACTCTCAGCTTTCAAATACATTATGTACACAATTTAATATAATGTAAAAAAGTCACTAAGACAAATGTCACTTTGACAATTCGTGTTTCAACTAATGTTCGCTTTTAAGAATTTCTTAAGAAATTGCACAAGAAAATGGAAATAACGGGATTTTAATTATCAAATGAAATGTCGTTTTTACCAAGCTAATGGAATATTGACAGTGTTTTAATAAAACAATTGTGCATTTCAATATTTATTAATTACTCTGAGGAGTGTTTCCCGCAGGAGTAATCTTGTCCTCATCTGACTTTGACCTCGTAATAAAACTATGAATTATGATAACCGAAGACTGACCATTGTATCAATGTAATGCATTTTGGCATACATCTTAAACGATTAAGGGTACTTAATAGTTTATGTAGTGTCAATCGACACAGAGGCTTTGTTATATTTTATAGAAATAAAAGAACTTTCAAACTCTGAGGAATTGATATGAAACAAAAAACGGTATGACGCTAAGTTTGACTTTGTTTTGCCTTATATATGCATGATGCTTATTTGTATCATTATTGAGTCCGTTTCCTGGAAAAAAACGAATATTGGTGTCGAATATGGTGTGAAATAACCTCTGAAGGGCTCGAACCCACAAAGTAAGGGTTGAGTAACCGATACCTTATCCACTACAATACTGCCTCATCGTTGGTGATCTAACAGATCAGTACTGGCACCCATATCGTTAGATGTGATTTTATAGAATTACATTATGTGTTTTAACCGACGAGGATGTTTTTTTTCTAAGAGAATAAAGTTGTGTGCTTTAAATTTAAATGGTAACATACCATGTTTAATCTCACAGAAAACCAAGGCATACTTTATCATATAACAATAACACCGTGTGTTTAAAACAGAACCCCGCCGGGGATATTAATTTGTATGTGAGGAAGCGATCCTGGCTTACGGGGGTTGGTTGTTTGTTAAGACCCAACACAAAATTACATCCAGCAGAATAAAAACGAGAAATATTAAATGTTTAAAGGGATATCTATAAATATACAGCAAAGAGTCATCAATACTTTATAAAACATATATCGGTATCCCCTACATAATAGTCACCAGTATACATTAAACAGCAGACATTCTGTGTTTGCCTATTTAGCTTCAAAACATCCCAATTTATAGTGTGTACTCACATTAATACGACGCGATAATGTAAGTAAAGTGTATCATTGTGTTTGTTGAAGAATATATGAATATTTAATTGTAATTAAATACTTGATATCCATTATGATAGCCATTTAAAAGCAATCATAAACTTTGATTCTGACTGAAGTGTGCTTCAAATACGTTTATACGTAAACTATATCATTCAAACAACTCACTGAAATGATAAATAGACGATAAGCTTGTTGAAGAACACTAATGTACTCTTAGAAATTAGATTTTCATACTGAAACAAACTCATTTACAATCAAAGCACTGAGAGTGCTGATAGGAATAGTTGCTCTTTGGAGTGGTTACATGCAAGCATTTTCAGCGTTAATACTGATTTTAACAATCACTGCTGCTTAATGTTCACAAAATTATTATCTTTAATCCTGAAATATTCAAAAATTGCATTATTACCGCTGTCAATCAGATATTGCTAATTATATGAACGCGCATGAATACATTTTCCTAGGGAACACAATTAATTTTTGAACAAGCTCTACGCCATTTTGGTAATTTCCTTCTCTGTTAGATCTAACTACCCTCTGCCACCACCAGATGTTATTCATCATTGATTTCCAAATGAAACCGAAATTGAATTGCCACTTGTTTTTCATCTATGAACGATCAATGATCCATGTACACGTCGATCTAGTTGAATGAACTACGAAATAATGACACCGAAAATTTCTCTTTACGATCTTAAATACTGATTTTATGTTAGTTCATTTCTCTTGTAACGGTTTGCACCTTACTCGAATAGGATATATGGCATCCTTTTTCACCTGTGAAACAGAATTAGTAACTTAAATAATACTCAAATCACAATTTGTGATCAAAGTAATTGGAGCATTTTTTTAAATTAAATCCATTCGTTTCAGATAAAACATAATTTCAAGCTTGCAACTTCAATGAAGTCAATTGTCGTACTTTCCTTATTCAACAATATTTTAGTTTAATTTGTCATGTGACATTTCGTGTGCTCTGTGGTGGTCAGGATTTGTTCAAACTGTTTTCAAAACCAACACTTTGTATGTGGCGGTTCGAGTTGAACTTTCAAAGAATAATTTCGAGTTCAGTATATAAAGAAAAGGCAAACACAAATATTAATAATATAATAAACCCTATGGATGTATATTATTTTAGACGTGTGTCTGTTTAGCTCGCTGTGGTTCTGGGGATTACGTAGTGTTCGTTGTTCATACGTCTGTCATAAAATGCTTCAAATAATTTCTCCTCAGAACTATCGAATGGAATTCAACAGACATTGACTTGAAGTATCTACTAATGATACGCATTCGAGCTATATAGCCTTATATGGTATATAACTACATTTATTACTCATCGAGGAAAACCAAACCGAGGAAATGAGAAATGTCTTCAGCCATTATATTATCATTATATTGTCAGCTCTTCTTATGTAGAACTCCATTGAAAGTATCGTATATTTACAATGTGAAAGAGGCTGCTCTCTCGAACATCTGCAGAGAAGGTAACAACTTTTATCATCATTGAAAAGAAGATTCCAACTAATCGGCATATCATACAGGATTACATGTATTATAGTACTTGTTTTTGCAGTGTGTGCTGTGTCCTAAACATGAACTACAATTTAACCATTATAGTACATAGGTGGAAGTGGCGGGGATACAAGGGATTTTTATAGGATTCCAATTCGGTGGGAATTGGACACGCCAAATGAGTCCGGGTCCCGGGAAAAAGACTTGGTCTAAAGCATCTTATAGATCCCGGAAGTGGGGAATAAGACATCTCTCACTGTGGGAATTTAGACAAAATGTTTTACGCTAGCGGCACACTGACCCTGGGGGAATTTGATAAATTTGTCTTGCATAGGTTTGAATTCCCCCGGGGCAGCTCACCACGTTTCCCCGCCCTGGCAAAATATTGATAGGTGAATAATGGTTTGATAGATTTCATTCATGATGATGAACCAAACTTAAAACATGTTAGAATAGGCCATCCTTATAAACTTCTTTGTTTGCAATACTCCAACTATTAAATAAACTAAAATTGGCTCTGACACATTGGTTTACGCTCTCCAACACGACAATTTCTATGTCTAAAAATATCACAGGAGATTGTCATGAGTTCTCTCCCTTTACCCCTTCTAGAGTTATCTCCCTTATCCATTCTGTAGTATATGTAAACATACTAGGGATAAAGGGAGAGAATAAAATACTGATCAAGAAATTGACTCACCATTCCGCCCCAAATTCTGCGGTTGGGGTACCTTCAACATTTATGTTACACCAGGGATCTTAATGATATTATAGTGTGACTGAAATTTTATGATGGCCAAACATTATGTCTAAATTCCCACATAAAATACATTTTACATAGTGACACGGAGTATAATCATCATTATTGTAAGCCACCTCTAGTCAAACTTACTAATCAGAACAGTATAAAATACAACAAACAATCTTGTTGCTCCAGTTGACGATTCTTTGTAGGTGAGTGGGAAAAAAACACATATCTGGCTTTGGGAATGGGTCAGATAATCTGACCCGTAGGAACTATAGAAAAAGGCATGTGGGTGTATGGTGCAAGAAACATGTTCACCGACTGCCAAAATGTCAATGTTTGTAAACCCTACACATTGAATGCAGAAAGTGGTTGAATGATTTGTCAAACCGAAACTAGTGTTTGTTAAAAATTGATGCTCATTTCTTTCAATAAACAACAACAATAAAGCCAGAAAACAGTAACACGCCATATGTTTCCTCCCCAGGGTAGTGTGATTAGAATACCCACACCATATCATGTATGTACTCTAATAACCACAATGACCAAAAAGCCATATTTGAAAAAAAAGATATTAGCATATTGAGGTGCCGAAATGATTCAAGAAAACCTTAAGTCAGAGGAGATTGTCACGAGTTCTCTCCCTATATATCGCATAGAGTTCCGTCCCTTTATAGCACATGTTATAGCAACAGTTCTCTCCCTTTATAGATGAATTTGTACGAAACATCAAGGTTACTCCCTACAAAAGTTAGACAATTGTCTCATAAATGTCTAGTACATGATCATAAAAATTGTATTAATTCTTCCAAGGAGGGCAATATGTACTGTGTTGCATGTAAATGAGAGAATTTATGGTCTCCATATATTACATGGTGCTTCTGTTTATTGTGACATGTTGGAGAACGTTTCTGGGTAGTGTGTGAAAAAAACGACAGCTCTCTATATTACATGGAGACTGACAAGAAACACAAGTAAGTAAGTGTTTTGTTCTGTAACATCACGAAGAAAAAATGTACCCTAACTTGAAGATTGAATGCAGGCAACTTTGGGTGTCTGTAGTTGAAAAACTAACGCCATATATTGGGTGGTTTAAATGTCTGTTGACTTAAATCAATAGTTTTGAGTTGTGAATCAGAGTGTATATACATTTATATATGTCATCCAGATTTTGGATTTATATACGATATATGTCAAGTAAAGTTAGTTGTAATTTAAAATCGACGGCACCTAAAACCAAAACATCAAACCGTCAACCAGTTTTATGTCCGAGGGTCATAAATGTTTCCAAAGGTGACTGCCATCTCCCCGGTTAGCTATAATACTCGATAAATAGAACGGTCAAAGTACTGATAGACAGTGTCGTGTTAAATTTATCATTAATATAATTACTTTATAACAATGCTTATTGTAGAGAATCCAGGGAAATCTGGTCTAAACAATGATATTGTGCTTTTGAAAATGAAGTATCCTATGAGGATAAATAACTTCACTCGACCAGTATGTTTGCCAACCATGAAGTCACTAGATTCCCTCACGTCCCATCAAGAATCTGCCGAATGTTATGATGTGGGATTTGGAATGACTGGAAACTTCTTTTCCGGAAAACATTTTGTGATTTGTCAATATGATTTTGTCAAATTAAACAACGACAAACCCATAATCGCGTGCAGCTAGAAAAATGTAAAATGACCTTTTTCCAATATTTACGTAAAAAATTAATGTCGATCTATTTTATAGCAGTCTGCGTTTATAAATGCAAGTTGTCCTTTCAGTTACATATTGTTGTGTCACAATCACATGTTTTGCCTAGAATGTATTATGATTATTTTTACCTAAACGTTATTTGTACAATATTATAGTGTTTGTTTTTAAATTTATGAAACAAAAATGACACACACACAAAACAAGAGAGAAAATAAGTAGCTACAGGGAACGCCAAATACATAAGACACTGCCTCCCCACGTGCCTCCGGGAAAACAACAATCTATAAAACATAAGGCACTTGAAGCGGTTAAATGGTACATACGTTAAGGGACAGAGGCACAAGGAATGGCCTGGTAGACCATAATGAATAGCTTGGAGAATCAAAGTGGACAGTGAAGGAGGGGGGATTAATGGATGGAAAATATCACAGGACAAGTCAAGACGGCTGGCAGCAATAGACCGAAACTTGACAGGAAATAACCTGAACTCTATATAAAGTGACATAATTGCACAGGGGGAAAGGGAAATATAAAATACATTCAAAACACAAACAGAAATAATAACCATACAGCGAATTACAGCCTTGGAACTGTCAGTAAAAATACTGGGGGTTAAATTTTTTATTACAAAATCTTATTGTGTCGTATCCTCCACGTCATTGTTTGGATAACACGATGTCTCGCATTATTCGAATAATTCTCCATCGTTTTGATTCGATTGCGTGAAGAAAGGATAGAATTGTTAAGAAAGACAATTATATAGTAATTAAGCTTATGTGAGACAATATTGTACACCTGACTAATTGTACCTAGATCCATTTTACTTCGAAGTCCAGTCAAGCGTGTTACAGAAGATAATGACATAGGTTTACTCTTTTTTCGTGTCTGTCGTAAGCTTGCAGAATATGAATTAGGGCTTCCAAGAGAAATATAAGTCCATTTAATTGTCTATAATTACTATTTAGAGGTGAATGTCTATTCATATTTTCAAAATAGACACATTTTAAAGATGTGTCTGACCTATCAGTACTTATCTGTACGTAAAAATATTCGAATTGGCTCCACTCAGTGAAGTTGCAAAATTGGCTACTGCACATTTAATTTGAACAATTGCAATGTATTATCTATTCAAACGTAATGTTTCAACATGGACTATACTGATTAACCTGTTTCATTTTTTATTCTTTTTAAAGATGTTTCAAACTTCCTTTTCGATGAATACAGAGGAAGACATCTTTAGGATATCCTTTGACAATGCATATTTAGTGATGTTTAACTATTTTAAATATACTTGTTATGTTTGTTTAGGTAAAACCTGAACAAAAATAGTTACCACTGAACTCTAGGAAGAGGAGGCCAAACGGATTTTAATCATTTCCATAGAATATGTACGGCGCCTAAGAAGTAATAACATTTACATCAACATTTTCTAAGGATGCAACGTTATTCGGTTGAACGGTATATCGCGGTTCGTAAGGCACGTTTCGGTTTAAGGTATAGCGTGTACGTTACGAATACAGTTCTCGCAGCAGGCTAATCTGGGTGTTACTTAAATAACTATGGTGATTTTACTTGCGCATTTGACTCATTTGAGTTAATAAAGTAGTTTGAATATGTATTCTTCTGTAACAATCGTTTTTAATGTTAAAAAGCATGGTAAATATAATAAAATATCAGATATAAAGTGCGCCGTTGAGTGCCTTTGTTGATGATGATACTATCAACAGAAGGACGTATGGATACTTCTCTTGTGTCTTTGAAGCTGTAAAATGATAACAATCAAAGCCCATCAGGGTAATTTTAGAGCTGTCATAGTTTAAGAGTTGTGTGTATCTTTCTGTTATCTATGCATACAAATAAATCGATAAGTACTTATGTAATGTGTCACTTTTACAGCAGTTTATTGCTGCGCCACAATTTTAAAATGTATGGATAAATATGTACACAGGATCGTCCACTTAGAGAAGTAAAAAAGTGTCCATGTATCATGATAGGTATAGCATCGTGACGGTTGTTTTGCGATACATATTTTACCGTGAGGTAACGTATCGTTACGCCATTTTATCTTTCATGTTTGATTTGAATAAAAGATACATTTAAAATCACTTTAACAAATTCTCTAAATAAGAAGCTTTACAACAATGTTTACCAAAACATTGCTTTTATAACGGTGGATGTTCACTGACACTATTATAGCTATATAAATGTGGTATAAAGGAGACATGAATATAATTTTGTTACACAGTCAATTTGTTTAAATGTTTTACAACTGCGGTGTGTTAAATTTTCCGGACAAGAATTGTGCAAAAGGCCACCAAAACACAAACCCGCTTTAGTTCCTCAAAAATCTTCTAGAAATAATATTTTCCATTTATCAAAAAATTTGTAAAATTTGCGTTTTTTCAGTTTGGAGTTTTACATAGAAATGAGTCATAATATTTTGTTTGAACGGTAAAAAGTCGCAAAAATCTTACTTTTCATCCTTGTAATAGTACATATGTAAAAATCTATGTTAGTTTCTTCAACTTAGAACATAAACAATCGTCGTTATAGATTCATGAAACGGTTATCTATGACAATTACTCTTCATTTATTAATTTTAAGTTTGACAATTTCAGGGTGACTCCGGTGGGCCATTGATGTGCAAAATGAAAAACGCTAGATGGGAACTGATGGATGTAATTAGTTTCGGGTTATTTAATTGTTATCATGATTGGATAACAACGATGATAACGTCAGTAGCTCAATACACTGACTGGTTCAATGACGTCATGACACAGCCTTAAATTGGATGTATATGGTTAAAATATACAAATAATGCAGTGTATTTATTGAACGTTAATGTTTCTCTGGCAAAAAGATCCTAGATAGTATACATACGTGTACGAGAACAAACAGGAAGACAACAGAATCACGTATTTAAATATAATGCATATACATATGTCTATATATAAGTTCAAGACTCGGAGAACTTTATACTTCAAAGTAACTATACAAACCCTACAACTCATATGAACAATTTCATACAATGTAAGTATAAACAATAGTTTGTTTAATCACCGTAAAAATAGTTATCGTATTGGTGCACTGACTTACACAACTTACACAATTTTGTTAATATATGTTCAAGATCTTTTATGCTGTCCGTTAAGTTTGTGTTGGAATGCGATAGAGTCTAAAATGTGTTTGTTTCTGGTTTCATGCCCCCAAAAAATAGGGTATGTAGGTCTTTCTTTAGATTTTTTTTATTTTCAAAAGAAGCAAATTAAACATAGATGTAAATTAATGTATGTTACAAGACACATCCCCTTTCCCTTTCAACATGGATAAGGTTTAATCAAGGGAAATATAATGCTCTATAGCTGGAATACGGGTAAAGCGTCTAATAACTGGTCAGAAATATTAACCTAAAGAAAAATTCACACAAAGAAATTTTACCAAAAAGAAGAAAGCTAGGGTTGGGGCAAAAAATAGGGTAGGTCGGGAAACCTGAAACACAAAATATAGTTTATACGCCTTGTAAATAAATGTTAAAACTTCATTTTTGATAGTCCTTCGTCTGTATAGTTAAGAAAATCGAACAATTTGCTGGAACGATCAGTTTATAAGACATAAACAGTTTTGCGCTAGTTTTGTTGTAATAGCATGTAAACTTTTAATAACCATAATTCTGCAATTTTATTGAATGCGTCAACCAGAAACAAAACAGAGAGGGCCTGTATATCTAATATTTGTAAAGCGATTAATCTACTTTTTTAATTGTAGTAAATAAATGGTGCTTTATATGTTGTTTATTAACTACTATCATACATACATATAAGTATTAAATACCTGCTGATACACATATACCAGATATACTACATAAGCGTGTACATTGATAAAGTTTCGTTTTATACTATCACAAAGTATGGCAACTCTACTTGAATTGTAGATATTTCTTCTGTTCTTTCACTTGTGAAGTAATGCACCAATAAATGACACACGTCTGTACCTGCCTTGATATAAAATGTTAATTGAGCTACTGATCGTACTTTGAACACTCACACAGCTGCCTGTTTGCAGAACGGTGATTGCGCTTACGGAGCTACAACTAAAGTTATCATTATCTTGCTGTGTGCTTGCTGCTACCGTTTTATTATCAACGATTATACCATAGTGTACATATTTTCCAGAGTAATTACACACATGAGCAGTGAAATAATAGAGTCCAGCTATTGACGCAGTAAATTTTCCAGTGCTTGAATCATATCCGTTTCCTTCGTTCAGTAGAATTGTTGTGAATATAAAAACTTGTCCTTTCGTCTTAACATTGACATCATTCACATTGTACACGTTGAAAGCGACTCTTGGAATATCGACTTTATCTGCAAATTATAATAGATATCATGATCATATTAAAATTCTTAACGATCGTTGTTTAAAAAAATATTTATGAAGAAATTAGATTTTACGTACTGTAAAACAAAAATTATCTACAATATGCTGAGTATACACTCACCCAAAGTTCTAACGCATCGCTTTGGGTTACCTTGATTTCGAAAAGACGAACGATGAGTTGGAAATTTATGGTCATTGTAGTAGAAAAGCACACAATAAAATCACACAGATAACAAAAATGAAGTGCTTGAATAAGGTAAAACAAATAAAAGTGTTTAAAATTTTACAGAAAAAAATAAGTAATAATTTTAATAAAGTTCAATTTCGTGTGCTAAAACAAAGAAATGTGCAGCATTACACGAGTCCCGTTAGCTGGTGTTGAGACGAAGAGCGCGGAGAGTTCCGGTTCCACTTCCGGTCTTTTCAAATTTACAATTTTTACTTGGAACAACGTGGAAATCTCATGTTACAAACCCACTATATAACGCCGTTGTTAAATTCAATTAATTATCTTTAGGAGTACACACATTTTATTTCTAGTCCTAGAGCTAATTTAGCCACATTTATGAAAGGGCATACTATTTTCGTCATTTTAGTGGACAAAAAGTCCTCCCATATTTCTTTTGGACCATTTTTCACTCAAAACATAATGTTTTAACGACCGTAATACAAAACAACACAATTAGAAAAAGAAATCATGTTAAAGACAGCTAAGTAAAAGCAGCAAGTCAAATATACTGAAATTGAATCATTCGTTCCGCATGGCTGCACTTAACATCGAATTAAACATTTGCAAAAGGTTTTGAAAAAAATAATGCTATATGATCAAAAATCTTCATACTATTTAGTACAGAATTAAGAAAATTATGTCAAATTTAAATATGATACGTTAGAACTTTGGGTGAGTGTAGACCCTAGTATTGCCTAAATTGAAACAGATAAAAGTGCATGAAATAGAATATAAATATCTACATTTGTATATTGCATAGAATTACCTGCAAGAAGCTGCAACTCGTTCGTTCTATCAGTCATGCCGTCCTTGTAACCTTCCATTTTCTGTTGTATGTCGTCCATAAAGGTGGAAACCTTGTTCAGATTTTGCGTAATTTCACTGTTCATGTCATCGGCTTTATTATCCATTTTCTGTTCCATGTTGTCCATGAATGAAGAAATTGATTGCAACGTTTTTTTAATTTCTGTTTCCATTTCTTGCACTTTTATCTCCTGTCGTATCATTTTCTCCAGCAATTGTTCTTCATAATGAAATTTTGAACATACAGGCTCACGACCAAATCCTCGCAAGGAGCAAAAGTATAACATTCAAATACATTGCCTGAAGCATTATTTCGACTTCTGCTGTTATTTAAGTGTAATCTGCTAAAAGAATGATTTACAATCTGTGAAGCTTATCAGTTTATATAATCGACATCACTCATGAATACGTATATTGCACTATTGTTATTAAGAATTTGTCCTTATTTGTATCATCCGACATATCGGGCTAAGTACAACAGTAAGGTACGTCAATATGTTGTTATATACTGGTCGTCGAAAGTTACTGCCTGATTAACATTCCTGTACATTGCGGTAGTGCGCTCTGCAATTTACTATTCTCAATCGATTGCAAACTCTTGTGTGTTAGCGGGACTTGTGAACGTTCAGAAAGTAACGGAGTGTTAATGTCACAGGTACTAATGGAAGAATATATATGACACTCAGTTAGAAATGACGAAATATTTTGAGGTACTTGATGCCAATTCGAGGATAATAATTAAGAATTTAAATACATTACTTTTTGGCTAAATATGCCATAGTCTATACCTCATATGTCTGATTTATGTTGAATATAAACATTAGTATGATCACACGAAGTACCGTCTGCTTGTAGAAAGTTACTGTCGCAATTTGTATGGATTGATATTTCAGACGAATCCTGTAAATTAATGGGTATCTAATAACTGAATAACTGAGTGACACATACCACAAAGATGTATTATTCCACAAATTAAGAGGAAATTATGAAACTTTGAGCACAGTTACACATTCAATATCGGCATAATTTTCAATACTTGAATCATGTATGTTAATTATTGAAAATCAAGCTTAGAAAGTCGAATGTAGACCTAATTTCATAAATCTGTGTATTGAAAGGCCAAATAAGGGTATTTTTTCCATTTAAACCGCAACAATTATAGCATGAACATGTAAAATAAACATTTTACGGCTGATGGTAATCAATAATTTCTGTTTCCTATTCCAAAAAAAACGTATGAAAGACATCATAGCCTGTTCACAAAATACATTATGTTTACTTCCTGGTATTTTTATTATGGTATATGTTGACTACCCATCACACTGTTTCGAGACACAAATATGTATACGGACAGTTCCCGGATTATGAGGCTACCGTGTAGCTAAATTTCCGTTCATGATTTATTGCAGTGCAGGTCTGTGTTGTTCTCTCGAAATCACCAGATTTAATTTATGTTTGGTGTCTTCTCCTCACCGATTTCATTTCATGACCCTTTGTTTTTAGGGTATCGTTTCACTCTCATTTCTCATTTCAGAAATATGAAAGGACGTTTGAAATGTGCAGACATTCATGTTTCGCAACCTTTTACATGTAGTATATTCAAACAGGATAAAAAACAATCGCATGGCATAAAATCCTGGAATAAGCCTGTGCTGCATTAATAACACTTGGGACAAGTCTGACCATATAGGTACACGGACTACATAGTCGTAAATGACAACCAACGGATGGTAAAATGCAAATAAGGTATTAACATATTTTCCCATGAAAGCAGCCTGTTCAATCCTCATAAATGCGGCCGTAAATTCATCACAAACAAAGGCTTTATAACAAATGTTGAACGAGCACTTACATTTCATATATATCACTCATACGGTGCATACGTTACACAAGTATAATTGCCTTTAATTTACAATATATCCACCAAGATTTAAGTTATCACGTTCTTACTAAAATACCTGCCCCCTCTAAGAAATAATTAAAAAACCTAGATTGAAATCACGCTTGTTTAAGCATTACTTTCAATCATCATCTTTTCTCTGTCTGCTTGAATAGATTTAAATCATTTTTTAATACCATTTCCCACTAAATACCAAATGTTTATTACAGTGAATATATTACATTGTATGATATTGTAGTGATATTGAAATTCAGCTGCTATCTTATCTTTTTAAGATTATAGACCAGTTTGAAAAAAAATGCATTGCGCAATTCACGAAACTTATGGGCCGTGAATAAATATCGCGTCAGCAACTGTAATCACCAGAGTAAGCTATTATCGTTTATCATAACATACACAATGTCTTTATATCTTGGAACAAGATCATGAATGCATATTCATTCAGTGCACAGTTATAGTTTATAAGACGATAGCCGGATATTTTTATCCGTACAGGAAGTCCGTAATATATTATTTGTTTGTATGCTGTTATAACAAATAAAGGACGTGATGAAACGAAAGAACTATACTTTAAATGACATTTTTCTTCTAGTTTCTCAAGTGATTCAATTATTGTTCGTAGTTATGTGACGTCAAACATGTGATGTCATCAGCATGATCTCATCCTACGCGGGGATGTAAGTTAAAAAAGCATCTTTCACTGGCTTCCGATACGGATAGAAATATCCGTAGACACATTCGTACATGCCCCGCCAAACGTGAGATCCAACAAACGAAATACTTCAGATAAATTACCTCGGCTGCAATTGGCATATATACCTTATATAACTTGATAAGTATTATCGAGATTTATTCGATATAATTAACAAGTTGTATGTTGATCATTGATTGATTATGGTAGTGAACATTTATAATAGATAAATGTTTTTTTAAACGTCACATTACTATAACCATTTATTAATTAATGTTCACCATGCAAATGATATAACAACAAAATAATTTCATTGTTGCAATCACCAATTTAATGTACATAGCATATAAGTATGATGCGGACGTGTAAAGTTGTACAACATTTACCATGTACTCATGAATATTCATACAAATATATAAGTTATCTTCGGCGAAATACAACAATTGACTTTCGAAATATGTATAATATATCACGCTTAATCGGATAAAAAACCGCGATCCAAATATGTTGGAACCGTTTATAATCATGATACGCGTAACGTATCCTTGAACTTTTATATAAAGTCGATCATGTACACTTATACTACACATTTATTTTAGTGAGCAATGCTATTCACTTTTGTTTTAATGCTATTCTCAATATTTTAAGAGTATAAAATAGATATAGACGGGAAGGTGTTCCCAGACAAAAAAAACTACATTTAAACTTCGATAACTCGAGGACGCTGGGGACCATCCGAAAAGCCCGAGTAACCGATGAAAACAGAACATCCAGTAGAAGAAGTAATTGATGAGGTGGAAAGTGTTTGTTGCGAAGAAGATGAGTTCTCTTTCTCAACTACAGATGACAAAGTAGTTGCGGTACCTGTAGGAAAGAACAACTGACACTGCAATCAAAGTTGTGCGAAAAACTAGTCACTTCCATTTCTGATATAATTCGGTATTCATTCATTTTCCAGTATTGAAGGTGTTCAGTTTTATGCCCCCATTCTAAAGTGGGAGGGGCATATAGATTTTCCCTTGTCCATCCATCTGTCCGTCCTTCTGTCCGTCACAAAATCTTGTGTCGCTTATATCTCCAAAAGAATATGAGCCAGAGTCACAAAACTTTACAGGAATGTTAACGAGCTTGTGTAGTTGTCAACCTAGGGTTTCATGTTTGGCTGAGCCCAGTAAGTGCAAAGTATGGCCCTTGACTTAGTTAAAATATAGCCTACAGAGTATGCAATCTTGTGTTGCGTGTATCTCCCAAACTATTGGACCCTGAGTCATACAACTTTACATGAATGTTCACAAGCATGTATAGAACTTTGTGCACCTCGGGTTTCATGCATATTTACGCACAGTTAGTGCAAAGTTATTGCCCTTCTCACCATAATCAGTACAGTTGTTCACTTGGTAATTTAGATACCCATTCACAAACTATGAGCAGAATAATACCATTTTCTTTTGTGACCAAGGCTGCAAGTGGGAGCATCTCTGTGTACTATGGACACATTTCTAGTTTTAATTTGAAACCATAATTCTCTCTGGCGTATTCAAACTACGCACCAATTTTGATAAAAAGCATGAGCAATTATGCAATTGCATGCCAATTTTTATTTTTCGAAATATTTTTGTCGGCAAAATTGAAAAACTGCTGCTTAATCAATTTCTTTCGCCATTGATGATAATGGCGAAAGGCAGAGAGAATCGTGTAACATAAAATGTGCTAATGCATGAAATGTAAATATGTTGAACACTAAATAAAAGTTATAAACGTTGATTTTTTATTATTATATCTACTCACCTAGTCATTTCAACAGAAAAATGTTCTGATCACTTCATATCAAATATCACTGGGACTCAAACTTCCTGAAAAATGTTTATACCTTGTTCTGTACATTGATTGAACTTATGTCATAGCCGCATCAGTATGTCAAAATTATGTGTAACATCCTTGTCCATTGCATGTTCTTGTACTTTAATTAATACAAGTACCACCATTGCCAAAATAAGAAACAACAAAGAACAACACATGGACCAGATCGCCTGACTTGGTTCAGGCACGAAATGTGGTAGGTGTTTCTCAATTTTGCAAGTGCTCAAATCTCACATTATGTATATCTGGACATTTTGTTGTCAAACGTTCACACACAATAACAACATGCACAGTACATCTACCAACAGGATGAGATATTCTACCTGACATCCTTTCGATAAACTATGTAATTCCTTTTCAGTCTCTTATTGGCCAAGAATGTGCACAAAGCCTATAATTGCTAAAACATCCAGCCTTTGTGAACATTTAAAATCCAGAATAAAGATCAAGACAACAAGTCTCATTGGCCTCTAGTTCAACTTTCAGTTTGTCTTGTTATCTATGGAGGGACTTGACCATATTACATTATATAAAATATGTTACCTGTTTACCTAAAGTCACTGGACCGATAGCTTTTTTATTGAACACTTAATGCATTTCAAAATACTATTACACGTTACCAATCCAGCAACATTATCAGTGCAAATTGCATAAAACAATCTTCATTACATCTTCAATCAATCAAGTTAAGCCCGGCTGTAAGTACTTTCAGCACTTTGATTATTTACTGTCTATTGATTAAGGTTTAACCTTTTTTCGTGTCAGGCGTAACCTTGCAGAATATGAATAATGGCTTTCAAGAGAAATATAAGTCCATTTAATTGTCTGTAATTACTAATTAGAGGAGTATGCCTGTACATATTTTCAAAAGAGACACATTTTAAAGATGTGTCAGACCCATCTGTGCCTATCTGTACGTAAAAATATTCAATTTGGTTCCACTCAGTGAAGTTGCTAAATTGGCTACTACATATTTAATTTGGACAATTGCAATGCATTATCTATTCAAACATATTGTTTCAACATGGACTAAACTGATGAACCTGTTTCATTTTTTTTATATTAAAGATGTTGCAAACTTCCTTTTCGACTCATACAGAGGAAAACATCTTTATGATATCCTTTGATGATGTTTAACTATTTTAAATATACGTGTTATGTTTGTTTAGGTAAAAACACAGCAGGCTAATCTGGGTGTTACGTAAATACCTTGACTCATTTGAGATTCCCGATTTGATTATTTGTTTACAACGAGTTATTAAAGCAGTTTGATATGAATTCTTCTGTAACAATCGTTGTTAATGTTAAATATCATCGTAAATCCAGTAAAATATCAGATATAAAGTGCGCCGTTGAGTGCCTTCGTTGATGATGATACTACCCACAGAAGGACGACTGGTTACTTCTCTTGTGTATTTGATGCTGTAAAATGATAATATTTAAAGCCCATCAGGTTGTTTTTCGGCGCAGCCGTACTAACATGGTTTTGAAATTTGCATATCGGTGTTGGGTAAACCTATCAAATCTTACATTAACCATCAAGGCAATTTTTTCTTCAACCGAACAACGTTCGTAACCTTGACACGGATTGGTTAACCTTTCGGTAAAGGGTACGTAACCTTTACGAAATCCACTGAATGTCGGTGAATTTACCGAAATCCATTTTGGATCTGGAGTGACCTGCAATCGTAACACCTCGGCATTTGTTTTTGATGTTGCCCAACAAATTTTAACCTTCAAATTGCGCGGATCATCTTTTTTCTAGATATTTCTTGTTAGAGCTGTTATAGTTTATGAATTATCTGCATCTGTTATCAATGAACAGAAATAAATAGATAAGTACTGAATGTAATTGGTCACTTTACATCGGATCATTGCTGCGCCACTATTTTAAAATGTATGGACAAATATGTACACTGGATTGTGCACTTAGAGTAGTTAAAAAGTGTCTTTCCCACGTGATCATGTATCATGATAGGTATCGCATCGTGACGGTTGTTTTGCGATACATATTTAACCGTGAGGTAAGCGTATCGTTACGCCATTTTATCTTTCATGTTTGATTTGAATAAAAGATACATTTAATATCACTTTAACAAATTTTCAAAATATGAGCTTTACAACAATGTTTACAAAAAACATTGATTTTAGAAAGGGTAGGATTCACTGACACTATTATAGCTATATAAATGTGGTATACAGGAGACTAAACATAAATATGATTTTGTTACACTGTCAATTTTATTTAAATGTTTTACAACTGCGGTGTGTTAAATTTTCCGGACAAGAATTGTGCAAAAGGCAACCAACTCACAAGTTCCTTAAAAAATATTTTAGAAAAAATATTTTCCATTTATCAGAAAATCTTTAAGATTTGCGTTTTTCAATTTGGAGGTTTACATAGAAATGGGTCATATCATTTTGTTAGACCGATAACATTTCTATGTTAGTTTCTTATGCCTTTGGCGATATGTCCGTTAGGCCTTTCTACCTAAAGAATATCAACAATTGTCGTGATAGATTCATGAATAGTTTATCTATGACAATTACTCTTATTCTATTAATTTTAAATTTGACAATTTCAGAGTTTCTCTGACGGGCCATTGATGTGCACATTGAACAACGCTAGATGGGAACTGATGGGAGTAATTAGTTTCGGGTTTGGAAACTGTTATCATGATTGGATAACAACGGTGATGACGGCAGTAGCTCACTATACTGACTGGATCAATGACGTCATAACACAACCTTAAATGGGATCTCTATGGTTTGAAAATATACAAATAATGCAGTGTATTAATCGAACATTCATGTTTCTCTGGCAAATAGATCTTAAGTATCCATAGATAGTAAACATACGTGTACAAGAACAAATAGGAAGACAACAGAATAATGTATTAAAATACAATGCATATATATATACATATATACATATATAACTTCAAAACTCATAGTACATAATACTTCAAGGGAACTATACAATACCTACAACTCCTAAAACAATTGCATACACTGTAATTATAGCATACACTGTAATTATAAACAAAAGTTTCTCTATAAAACAGTTATTGTATCGGTACACAGACTTAGGTGTAAACAAATATATGTTTGTTTCATGTTTGCCGACCTATTCTATTTTTTGCCCCGACCCTTTTTTTCGCGTGTTAACATTTTTTTTCTTTTGGTAAATGACTTATTTTTGGTAAAATGTCTTCTTTTTGGTAAAATTTCTTTGTGTGAAATTTTCGTTATGTTCATATATTTGCCCATTTATTAGACGCTTTACCAGTATTTCAGCTATAGAGCATTATATGCACATTGGTTAAATATTGCCCGTATTAAAAGGAAAAGGGTATTTGTCTTTTAACATATATCCATTTAAATCTATGTTTAATTTGCTTCGTTTGAATAATAAAAACAATCGCAAAAAAATATATTCCGACCTACCTACTTTGTTTGGGCCTGAAACCTGACACAAACATATTTTTTTGGCCTTACCAATTTTGTAAATATATTTTCAACATTCTTTATGATGTCTGTTAAAATGTTGTAGTATTGGAATGCCATAGTAAATAAATGTTAAAACTTCATTTTTGCTTGTCCTTCGTCTGTATAGTTAAGAACATCGAACAATGTGATAGAAGGAACAGTTCATAAGATATAGAAACGTTATGCGCGAATAAGGTATTTGACAATACGGAGGGAGCCTCGTATACCCAATATTTTTAAAGCTATTAATCTATTCATTGTATGCTGTTTATTAAGTACTATCATACATGCATACGAGTATAAGTATTAAATACCTGCTGATACTCAGGTACCAGATATACTACACAAGCGTGTACATTGATACAGTTTCTCATTATACTATCACTAACTATGACAACTCTACTGGAATCGTAGATATTTCTTCTGTTCTTTCACTTGTGAAGTAATGCACCACTAAATGATATGTGTCTGTAACTGTCTTGAAATAAAATGTTACCTGAGTGACTGAACGTACTTTGAACACTCACACTGCTGCCTGTTTTCAGAACGGTGATTGCGCTAACGGAGCTACAACTATAGCTATCAATATCACGCTGTGCGCTTGCTGCTACCGTTTCATCATCAACGGTTATACCATAGAGTACTTCTTTCCCAGAACTATTACACACATGTGCAGTGAAATAATAGAGTCCGGCTACTGACACAGTAAATTGAATCATATCCGTTACCTTCGTTCAGTAGAATACTTGTAAATATAAAAACTTGTCCATACGACACAACATTGACATTATTCACATTGTACACGTTAAAAGCGACTCTTGGAATATCGACTTTATCTGTAAGTTATAAAAGATTACATGATTATATTGAAATTCCTAACGATAGTTGTTTAAACAAATATTTAGGAAGAAATTAGATTTTACGTACTGTAAACAAAAATTGTCTAAATTATGCTGAGTATACACTTACCCAAAGTTCTAACGTATCACTTTGGGTTAACATAATTTAGAAAAGACGAACGATGAGTTGGAAATGTATGGTCATTGTAGTAAAAAAGCACACAATGAAATCACACAGATAACAAAAAAAAGTGTTTAAAATTTTACAGAAAAAAAAGAGTAATAATTTTAATAAAAGTTCAATTTCGTATGCTAAAACAAGGAAATGTGCTTTATGTAATTAATTACTGAGCGTGTGCTAGGCACCCGTGGCTTATGGTTTTCTGCCTATTTGTAATATTACACGAATCCCGTTAACTGGTGTTGAGACGAAGGGCGCGAAGACTTCTGGTTCCACTTCCGGTCTTTTAAAATTTACTTGGATCAACGTGGAAATCTCGTGTTACAAACCCAAATTAATAACGCCGATGTTAAATTCAATTAATTATCTTTATGAGTACAAAATATTTTATTTCTAGTCCTATTTTAAATGCGAATTTAGCCGCATTTATGAAAGGGCAATTTTTTTTCGTCATTTTAGTGGACAAAGAGCCCTCTCATATTTCTTTTGGGCCATTTTTCACTCAAAACATAATGTTTTATCGACCGTTATACAAAACAACACAATTAGAAAAAGAAGTTATGTTAAAGACAGCTATAAAAGTAGCAAATCAAAAATACTGAAATCGGTTCATTCGTTCCGCATGGCTGCACTTAACATCGAATTAAACATTTGCGAAAGGTTTTGAAAAAAATAATGCTATATATCAGTAATCTCCATGCCATTTAATACAGAATTAAGAAAATTATAACAAATTTAAATATGATACGTTAGAACTCTGGGTGAGTATAGAACCTAGTATAGCCTAAATTGAAACAGATAATAGTGCATGTACGTGTGATAATATAAGAATATAAATATCTATATTGCATAGAATTACCTGGAAGAAGCTCTAACTCGTTCTTTCTATCCGTCATGTCATCCTTGTAACCTTCCATTTTTTGTTGTATGTCGTCCATAAAGGTGGAAACCTTGTTCAGATTTTGCGTAAGTTCACTGTTCACGTCATCGGCTTTATTATTCATTTTCTGTTCTATGTCGTCCATAAAGGTGGAAACCTTGTTCAGATTTTGCGTAAGTTCACTGTTCATGTCATCGGCTTTATTATTCATTTGCTGTTGTATGTCGTCCATAAAGGTGGAAACCTTGTTCAGATTTTGCGTAATTTCACTGTTCATGTTGTCCATCAACGTAGAAATTGATTCCAACGTTTTCTTAATTTCAATCTCCATTTCTTTAACTTGTATCTCCTGTCGTATCATTTTCTCTAGCAATTGTTCTTCATAATGAAATTTTGAACACACAGACTCACGACCAAATCCTCGCGATATTGTTGCAAGAAGCAAAAGTATAACATTCCAATACCTTGCCTGAAACATTATTTCGACTACTGCTGTTTTCTAAGTATTATCTGCTAAAAGAATGATTTACAATCTGTGAAGCTTTTCAATTTATATAATCGACATCACTCATGAATAGGTACATTGCACTATTGTGATTAAGAATTTGTCCTTATTTGTATCATCCGACATATCGGGCTAAGTACAACAGTAAATTACGTCAATATGTTGTTATACTGGTCGTCGAAAGTTACTGCCTAATAAAGATTCCTGTTCATTGCGGTTGTGCGCTCTGCAATTTACTATTCTCAATCGATTTCAAACTCTTGTGTGTTAGCGGGACTTTGTGAACGTTCAGAAAGTAACGGATTGTTAATGTCACATATACTAATGGAAGAATATATATGACACTCAGTAAGACATGACGAGACGTGCTGCCAATTCGAGGATAATAATTAAGAATCTAAATGAATAACTTTATGGCTAAATATGCCATAGTCTTTACCCCATAGGTCTTATTTATGTTGAATATGCATATTGGTATGATGTATAATCACACGAAGTACCATCTGCTTGTAGAAAGTTACTGTCACAATTTGTATATATTGATATTTCAGACGAATCCTGTAAATTAAAGGGTGTATAATAACTGAATAACTGAGTGACACATACAACATAGATGTATTATTTCACAAATTACGAGGCAATTATGAATCTTTGAGCACAGTTACACATTCAATATCGGCATAATTTTCAATACTTGAATCATGTATGTTAATTATTGAAAATCAAGCTTAGAAAGTCGAATGTAGACCAAATTTCATAAAGCTGTGTATTTAAAGGCCAAATAATGGTAATGTTTCCATATAAACCGCAACAATTATAGCATGTACTTGTAAAATTAACATTAAACGCTCATTGGCTAATGGTAATCAATAATAGTTTCCTGTTCGAAAAAAACCCGTATGAAAAACATCATATCCTGTTTACAAAAGAAGTCATGTTTGATCTTGTCTCTTACAATTTTCCATTAACTCCCGTTAAATAGTACATTATGTTTACTTCCTGGGATTTTTTTTTGTGGTATCTGTTGACTAACCATCACACTGGTTCGAGACACAAATATGTATACGGACAGTTCCCGGATTATGCGGCTACCGTGTAGCTAAATTTCCGTCCATGATGTATTGCAGTGCAGGTCTGTGTTGTTCTCTCGAAACCACCAGATTTAATTGTGTTTGGTGTCTTCTCCTCAACGATTTCATTTCATGACCCTTTGTTTTAAGGGTATCGTTTCACTGTGCTGTCCATTCTCATTTCAGCAATATGAAAGGACGTTTGAAATGTGCAGACATTCATGTTTCGCAACCTTTTACATGTAGTATATTCGAACAGGATAAAAAACAATCGCACGGCATACAATCCTGGAATAAGCCTGTGCTGCATTAATAACATTTGGGACAAGTCTGACCATATAGGTACACGGACTACATAGTCGTAAATGACAACCAACGGATGGTAAAATGCAAATAAGGTATTAAAATATTTTCCCATGAAAGCAGCATGTTCAATCCTCATAAATGCGGCCGTAAATTCATCACAAACAAAGGCTTTATAACAAATGTTGAACGAGCACTTACATTTCATATATATCACTCATACGGCGCATACGTTACACAATCTTTAATATACAATATATCCACCAAGATTTAAATTGTCACGTTCTTACTAAAATACCTGCCCCCTCTAAGAAATAATTAAAAAGCTTAGATTGAAATCACACTGGTTTAAGCATTACTTTCAATCTTCAACTCTTCTTCTTTGAAATCATTTTTAATACCATTTTCCACTAAATACCAAACGTTTATTACAGTGATGAAATTACATTGTACAATATTGCAGTGATAGTGAAATTCAGCTGCTTTCTTATCTTTTTAAGATTATAGACCAGTTTGAAAAAAATGCATTGCGCAATTCACGAAACTTATTCCGTGAATAAATATCGCGTCAGCAACTGTATTCAACAGAGTAAGTTATTATCTTTTATCATAGCATACACAATGTCTTTATATCTTGGACCGAGATCATGAATGCATATTCGTTAAGTGCACAGTTATAGTTTAGAAGACGAGAGCCGGGTATTTTCATTCGTACAGGAAGTCCGTAATATATTCTTTTTTGTATGCTGTTATAATAAATAAAGGGCGTGATGAAACGAAACAACTATCATTTAAAGGACATTTTGCTTCTAGTTTCTCAAGTTATTCAAGTTATTGTTCGCAGTTATGTGACGTCAAACATGTGATGTCATCAGCATGATCTTATCCTACGCGGGGATGTAAGACAAAAAAGAATATTTCACTGGCTTTCGGTACGGATAGAAATATCCGTAGATACATTCGTACATGCACCACCAAACGTGAGATCCAACAAACGAAATACTTCAGATAAATTACCTCGGCTGCAATTGGCATATATACCTTATATAACTTGATAAGTATTATCGAGATTTATTCGATATAATTAACAGGTTGTATGTTGATCATTGATTGATTATGGTAGTGAACATCTATAATAGATAAACGTTTTTTTAAACGTCACATTACTAAAACCATTTATTAATTAATGTTCACCATGCAAATGATATAACAACAAAATTATTTCATTGTTGCAATCTCAAATTTAAAGTACATAGCATATAAGTATGATGCGGACCTGTAAAGTTGGACAACATTTACCATATACTCATGAGTATTCATACAAATATATAAATTATCTTTGTCGAAATGCAACAATTGACTTTCAAGATATGTATAATATATCACGTGTCACTCGACGAGAACGGCGATTGTACGTGATGAGAGTGTCTGACATTAGTCTGAACTAGTTCATTATCGTCTCTTAATACATATTGTACTCCTTTGTTCCCATAATAAAGGGTACTTATATGAAACAAACCCGTGCTTGAATTAGCTTAATCGGGTAAAATACCGCGATCCAAATATGCTGGAACCGTTTATAATCATGATACGCGTAACGTATCCTTGAAATGTTATATAAAGTCGATCATGTACACTTATACTACACATTTATTTTAGTGAGCAATGCTATTCACTTTTGTTTAAATGCTATTCTCAATATTTTAAGAGTATAAAATAGATATAGACGGGAAGGTGTTCACAGATAAAAAAACTACATTTAAACTTCGATAACTCGAGGACGCTGGGGACCATCCGAAAAGCCCGGGTAACCGATGAAAGCAGAACATCCAGTAGAAGAAGTAATTTATGAGGTGGAAAGTGTTTGTTGCGAAGAAGATGAGTTCTCTTTCTTAACTACAGATGACAAAGTAGTTGCGGTACCTGTAGGAAAGAACAACTTGACACTGCAATCACAGTTCTAGTCACTTCCATTTCTGATATAATTCGGTATTCATTCATTTTCCAGTATTGAAGGTGTTCAGTTTTATGCACCCACTCTAAAGTGGGAGGGGCTTATAGATTTTCCCTTGTCCATCCATCTGTCCGTCCTTCTGTCCGTCACAAAATCTTGTGTCGTTTATATCTCCAAAAGAATATGAGCCAGAGTCACAAAACTTTACAGGAATGTTAACGAGCTTGTGTAGTTGTCAACCTAGGGTTTCATGTTTGGCTGATCTCAGTGAGTGCAAAGTATGGCCCTTGATTTAGTTAAAATATAGCCTACAGAGTATGCAATCTTGTGTTGCGTGTATCTCCCAAACTATTGGACCCTGAGTCATACAACTTTACATGAATGTTCACAAGCATGTATAGAACTTTGTGCACCTCGGGTTTCATGCATATGTACGCAAAGTTAGTGCAAAGTTATTGCCCTTCTCACCATAATCAGTACAGTTGTTCACTTGGTAATTTAGATACCCATCCACAAACTATGAGCAGAATAATACCATTTTCTTTTGTGACCAAGGCTGCAAGTGGGAGCATCTCTGTGTACTATGGACACATTTCTAGTTTTAATTTGAAACCATAATTCTCTCTGGCGTATTCAAACTACGCACCAATTTTGATAAAAAGCATGAGCAATTATGCAATTGCATGCATTGGCTAAAGGAAAATAAGAAACAATAAAGAACAACACATGGTCCAGATCGCCTGACTTGGTACAGGCACGAAATGTGGTAGGTGTTTCTCAATTTTGCAAGTGCTCAAATCTCACATTATGTATATCTGGACATTTTGTTGTCAAACGTTCACACACAATAACAACATGCACAGTACATCTACCAACAGGATGAGATATTCTACCTGACATCCTTTCGATAAACTATGTAATTCCTTTTCAGTCTCTTATTGGCCAATAATGTGCACAAAGACTATGATTGCTAAAGCATCCAGCCTTTGTGAACATTTAAAATCCAGAATAAAGATCAAGACAACAAGTCTCATTGGCCTCTAGTTCAACTTTCAGTTTGTCTTGTTATCTATGGAGGGACTTGACCATATTACATTATATAAAATATTTTACCTGTTTACCTAAAGTCACTGGACCGATTGCTTTTTTATTGAACACTTAATGCATTTCAAAATAGTATTACACGTTACCAATCCAGCAACATTATCAGTGCAAATTGCATAAAAAATCTCGTCTTCATTACATCTTCAATCAATCAAGTTAAGCCCGGCTGTAAGTACTTTCAACACTTTGATTATTTACTGTCTATTGATTAAGGTTTAACCTTTTTTCGTGTCAGGTGTAACCTTGCAGAATATGAATAATGGCTTTCAAGAGAAATATAAGTCCATTTAATTGTCTGTAATTACTAATTAGAGGAGTATGCCTGTACATATTTTCAAAAGAGACACATTTTAAAGATGTGTCAGACCCATCTGTGCCTATCTGTACGTAACAATATTCAATTTGGCTCCACTCAATAAACATGCTAAATTGGCTACAACATATTTAATTTGAACAATTGCAATGCATTATCTATTCAAACATATTGTTTCAACATGGACTAAACTGATGAACCTGTTTCATTTGTTTTTTATATTAAAGATGTTGCAAACTTCCTTTTCGACTCATACAGAGGAAAACATCTTTATGATATCCTTTGATGATGTTTAACTATTTTAAATATACGTGTTATGTTTGTTTAGGTAAAAACACAGCAGGCTAATCTGGGTGTTACGTAAATACCTATGTTGATTTTACTAGCACACTTGACTCATTTGAGATTCACGATTTGATTATTTGTTTACAACGAGTTATTAAAGCAGTTTGATATGAATTCTTCTGTAACAATCGTTGTTAATGTTAAATATCATGGTAAATCCAGTAAAATATCAGATATAAAGTGCGCCGTTGAGTGCCTTCGTTGATGATGATACTACCCACAGAAGGACGACGGTTACTTCTCTTGTGTATTTGATGCTGTAAAATGATAATATTTAAAGCCCACCAGGTTGTTTTTCGGCGCAGCCGTACTAACATGGTTTTGCTATTTGCATATCAGTGTTGGGTAAACCTATCAAATCTTACATTAACCATCAAGGCAATTTCTCTTCAACCGAACAACGTTCGTAACCTTGACACGGATTGGTTAACCTTTCAATAAAGGGTATGTAACCTTACAGAAATCCACTGAATTTCGGTGAATTTACCGAAATCCATTTTGGATCTGAAGTGACATGCAATCATTACATCTAGGCATTTTTATGTTATGTAATTTATCACTTTACCCCAGATCATTGCTGCGCCACAATTTTAAAATGTATGGATAAATATGTACACATGATTGTGCATTTTGAGTTGTCAAAAAGTGTCTTTCCCACGTGACCACGTATCATGATAGGTATCGCATCGTGACGGTTGTTTTGCGATACATATTTTACCGTGAGGTAAGCGTATCGTTACACCCTTTTATATTTCATGTTTGATTTGAATAAAAGATACATTTAATAGCACTTTAACAAAAATTTCTAAATAAGAAGCTTTACAACAATGTTTACAAAAACATTGATTTTAAAAAGGGGGAAGTTCACTGACACTATTATAGCTACATGTATATAAATGTGGTATAAAAGAGACTGAACATAGACATTATTGTATTAGGCAGTCAATTTTATTTAAATGTTTTACAACTGCGCTGTAATTTCCGGACAAAAATTGTGCAAAAGGCAACCAACTCACAAACCCGCTAAAGTTCCTCAAAAAACTTCTAGAAACAATATTTTCCATTGATCAGAAATTCTGTAAGATTTGCGTTTTTCAATTTGGAGGTTTACAAAGATATGTGTAATAACATTTTGTTGGAACGGTAAACTTTCGCAAGATTTTTACATTCCATCCATGTACTAGTAATCAAAGTTAGTTTCTTATGCCTATGTCCGTTAGGTCTCCTCTGCCTTTAGAACATTAACAATCGTCGTGATAGATTCATGAAACGGTTATCTATGACAATTATTTTTCATTTATTAATTACGTTTGACAATTTCAGGGTGACTCTGGTGGGCCATTGATGTGCACATTGAGCAACGCTAGATGGGAACTGATGGGTGAAGTTAGTTTCGGTTTTGCTAATTGTTATCATGATTGGATAACAAGGATTATGACGTCAGTAGCTCAATATAATGACTGGTACAATGACGTCATGACACAGCCTTAAATTGGATGTATACATATGGTTAAAATATACAAATAATGCAGTGTATTTATTGAACGTTTATGTTTCTCTGGCAAATAGATCTTAGATAGTATACATACGTGTACAAGAACAAACAGGAGGACAACAGAATCACGTTTTTAAATATAATGCATATATATATATGTCTATATATAAGTTCAATACTCGAAGTACTCTATACTTCAAATTACTATACAAACCCTACAACTCATATAAACAATTTCATACAATGTAATTACATGTATAAACAATAGTTTAATCACCGTAAAAAAGTTATCGTATTGGTGCACAGACTTACATAACTTACACAATTGTGTTAATAAATTTTCAAGGTCTTTATGCTGTTGGTTAAGTTTTTGTAGTGTTGGAATGCGATAGGGCCTAAACATATGTTTGTTTCAATTTATAGCTGGAATACTCGTAAAGCGTCTAATAACTGGTCAGAAATATGAACCTAAAGACAAATTCTCACAAAGAAATTTTACCGAAAAGATGAAATGTTACCAAAAAGAAAAAAATGTTAACACGAGAAAAAATGTTCTAGGGTCGGGGAAAACCCGGGAAACCTGAAACACACACATATTTTTTACGCATAGTAAATAAATGTTGTCCTTCGTCTGTATAGTTAAGAACATCGAACAATGTGATGGAACGAACAGTTTATAAGATATAAAAACGTATGAAACAAGTTAGATATTTTTAATAACATGTAAACTTTTAATAACCTAAATTCTGCAATTTTATGTAGTGCGCCAACCAGAAACAACACGGAGGGAGCCTCGTGTATCTGATATTTGTAAAGCTATTAAACCTCTTTTTTCATTGTAGTAAATGAATGTTGCTTTATATGCTGTTTTTTAACTACTATCATACATACATATAAGTAGTATATACCTGCTGATACACAGATATACTACAAAAGCGTGTACTTTTATAAAGTTTCGTATTATACTATCACAAAGTATGACAACTGTACTGGAATCGTAGATAGTTCTTCTGTTCTTTCACTTGTGAAGTAATGCACCAATAAATGACACACGTCTGTAACTGTCTTGAAATAAAATGTTACTTGAGCTACTGTACGTACTTTGAACACTCACACAGCTGCCGGTTTGCAGAACGGTGATTGCGCTTACGGAGCTACAACTATAGTTATCTTTATCAAAATGTGCGCTTCTTGCTACCGTTTTATCATCAACGGTTATACCATAGTGTACGTATTTTCCAAAATAATTACACACTTGAGCAGTGAAATAATAGAGTCCAGCTACAGACGCAGTAAATATTCCAGTGTTTGAATCATATCCGTTACCTTCGTTCAGTAGAATTGTTGTAAATATAAAAACTTGTCCTTTCGTCTTAACATTGACATCATTCACATTGTACACGTTGAAAGCGACTCTTGGAATATCGACTTTATCTGCAAGTTATAAAGGATAACATGATTATATTGAAATTCTTAACGATCGTTGTTTAAACAAATATTTAAGAAGAAATTAGATTTTACGTACTGTAAACAAAAATTGTCTGAAATATGCTAAGTATACACTCACCCAAAGTTCTAATGCATCACTTTGGGTTAACTTGATTTCGAAAAGACAAACGAGGAGTTGGAAAATTATGGTCATTGTAGTAGAAAAGCACACAATGAAATCACACAGATATCAAAAAAGAAGTGATTGAATAAGGTCCAACAAATAAACGTATATCAAATTTTACAGAAAAAAAAACAAGTAATAATTTTAATAAAAGTTCAATTGCGTATGCTAAAAACAAAGAAATTTGCTTTTACCCCAGTCAGATCTCCCCCGGAAATTGTTTACTATATAGGTATGAAAGGGTTGCTTCTGGTGCATTTCGGGGTCTAAAATTTGAGGACTCATTCATGAGAATTCCACTAGTATTATCTTGTTAAAAAAACGCAAAACGACCAATTCATACGAGTACTAATATTTTTACCAATGCCACTTGTTGACGATTCATCGTTAACAACATTGACCGACGACTTAAAATGCCACCCAAAGGCAAAGTTTTTGAAAACAAAAGAACCGTACACTAGTCATGAATACTTATTGTGACTAAACAACATTAATTTTGATGACGGCTGCGCGGCAGCAGAAAATTAAAGATGAAAAAAAGAAACTTCGTGTGATGTCAAATTATCATTATTGTACCTTTACTAGTATAACATGATAGTTCTTTTCGAACAAATTTTTAAGAAAATGTGAAAATTAATATGAAAGGAGGCTTATTCGGGATTTTTTTTATATTTTTTTTGCAAAGTTCAGGCCCAAGTATTACATTCCCTTCCATAAATTATTGAATTGATTAAAACTATTTTAAGAAAACTTAAATGAATTCAGTAGAGCTAATATCAGGTTTGAAATTTTTACAAGTCCCCATCAATTCTTTATCACTAAACACCACCACGACAGACCTCTGTTACGTATGATGTTTAGTAATCTGTGTTTTACAGACGCTTTCAACTTATGTATATATATGCATGATAAGGAAATTGAAAGCGCCTGGCTGATATAGAGTGAGCATACTATTCTTCTAGACGGTCTCAAGGCCAATCAACACATCAGGGGGCCAAATTTTATGGCTACTGCTTCGGTCTCAAGGTCAATGAGCACAACAGGGGGCCAACGTTTATGGCACTTGCTTCAGCTATATTGTTAGTATACAAGAGGAAATCGACCATAAATCAATGCATTGTATTGAAAATGCTTAAATAGTAGTGGATATAATTTTGTATTTAGGAATAGAAAAAGTTCACTCCACAGCCGACTGGGGGGGCCAAAGTATTATGCAAAGTATATCCTTGACAAGGATATACTTTGCATAATATAAGAAATATTTTGTTTGTTTTGTGTATTGTATATATCTTAATATTTATTTGAGATGGTTAGAAAAATAACATAGAATTTATCTATAGTTATTATAGATAAATAGAACATTTGAACATGGCATGTGTATAAAAGACATTATTATAATGTGGTACGTGAGGTGTTATCATTACGAGTATGGAATGTAATTTCGGGTTGTTACGTGTGCAGCATACCCAAACGCTTTCAACAAATTAAAACAGTAAACTGATGTTAGTATTATGTTTTGTTTCTATAGTATAGAGTTATCGAGGGTGTCAAAGTTCTGAGTAAGTTAGGGGAATAGATTTTACGTACTGTAAACAAAAATTGTCTAAAATATGCTAAGTATACACTTATCCAAAGTTCTAACGTATCACTTTGGGTTAACATGATTTAGAAAAGACGAACGATGAGTTGGAAATGTATGGTCATTGTAGTAAAAAAGCACACAATGAAATCACACAGATAACAAAAAAAGGGCTTGAATAAGGTTCAACAAATAAAAGTGTTTAAAATTTTACAGAAAAAAAATAAGTAATAATTTTAATAAAAGTTCAATTTTGTATGCTATAACAAAGAAATGTGCTTTATGTAATTAATTACTGAGCGTGTGCTAGGCACCCGTGGCTTATGGTTTTCTGCCTATTTGTAATATTACACGAATCCCGTTAACTGGTGTTGAGACGAAGGGCGCGGAGACTTCCGGTTCCACTTCCGGTCTTTTAAAATTTACTTGGATCAACGTGGAAATCTCGTGTTACAAACCCACATTAATAACGCCATGTTAAATTCAATTAATTATCTTTAGGAGTACAAAATATTTTATTTCTAGTCCTATTTTAAATGCAAATTTAGCCACATTTATGAAAGGGCAATTTGTTTTCATCATTTTAGTGGACAAACAGCCCTCCCATATTTCTTTTGGGCCATTTTTCACTCAAAACATAATGTTTTATCGACCGTTATACAAAACAACACAATTAGAAAAAGAAGTTATGTTAAAGACAGCTATAAAAGTAGCAAGTCAAAAATACTGAAATTGGTTCATTCGTTCCGCATGGCTGCACTTAACATCGAATTAAACATTTGCGAAAGGTTTTGAAAAAAATAATGCTATATAACAGTAATCTCCATGCCATTTAATACAGAATTAAGAAAATTATAACAAATTTAAATATGATACGTTAGAACTCTGGGTGAGTATAGAACCTAGTATTGCCTAAATTGAAACAGATAATATTGCATGTACGTGTAATAATATTAGAATATAAATATCTGTATTGCATAGAATTACCTGCAAGAAGCTGCAACTCGTTCGTTCTATCAGTCATGCCGTCCTTGTAACCTTCCATTTTCTGTTCTATGTCGTCCATAAAGGTGGAAACCTTGTTAAGATTTTGCGTAATTTCGCTGTTCATGTTATCCATAAATGTAGAAATTGATTCCAACGTTTTCTTAATTTCAATCTCCATTTCTTGCACTTTTATCTCCTGTCGTATCATTTTCTCCAACAATTGTTCTTCATAATGAAATTTTGAACATACAGGCTCACGACCAAATCCTTGCGATATTGTTGCAAGGAGCAAAAGTATAACATTCCAATGCCTTGCCTGAAACATTATTTCGACTTCTGCTGTTTTCTAAGTATTATCTGTTAAAAGAATGATTTACAATCTGTGAAGCTTTTCAGTTTATATAATCGACATCACTCATGAATACGTACATTGCACTATTGTGATTAAGACTTTGTCCTTATTTGTATCATCCGACATATCGGGCTAAGTGCAACAGTAAGGTACGTCAATACGTTGTTATACTGGTCGTCGAAAGTTACTGCCTGATTAAGATTCCTGTACATTGTGGTTGTGTGCTCTGCAATTTACTATTCTCAATCGATTGCAAACTCTTGTGTGTTAGTGGGACTTAGTGAACGTTCAGAAAGTAACGGATTATTAATGTCTCATGCACTAATAGAAGAATATATATGACACTCATTAAGACATAACGAACAATTTTCGAGACGTGCTGCCAATTCGAGGGTAATAATTAAGAATTTAAATACATAACTTTATGGCTAAATATGCCATAGGCTTTACCATATATGTCTTATTTATGACAATTTATTACAAAATACGTCATGTTTGCTCTTGCTCTTACTATTTTCCATTAATTCCCGTTAATAGTACATTATGTTTACCTCCTGATCTTTTTATTGTGGTATCTGTTGACTACCCATTACACTGGTTCGAGTCACAAATATATACTGAGCAAATGTAGAAACGTCTCACCATATTCAAAGAAAGATTGCCGGAAATCCATAAGGTTGATGGTACTAAGACTCATACAGAAAATGAAGTTTATTCATTTGTGAATCCATATTAGTTGACCTAATTTTGCTGGGATGAAAAGTTTTCGAGTGAGATAATGGCGAAGTCGGTAGGGGTCAAAATAAAAAATCTGAAGAAAAGTTGTTTTTTAAAAATGTTTAGGGATTAATGATTTCTCTCCCTAAAAAAGTCCAAGTTGTATCCAGTATGATTAATATCGTGTGTGGCCACCATTTGCATGAATACACGCCATAATTATACGGCGCATGGACGTGACGTAAGATTCCTCCACTCTTGCTGTAAAGCCTGGGTCAGATCTTGAATGTTGTCAATTTGGTGGTTGGCCCTCGCCTTACGACCCAGCTCATCCCAGATGTGCTCTATCGGGTTGAGATCAGGGGAAACCGCAGGCCATGGAAGTACGGCGACATTGTTTCGAGTCAGGTATTAAGTTGTGAGTCTGGCTGTGTGCGGGCGGGCATTGTATTGCTGCAGTGTTACACCAGAGCCGTGGCGGCGAATGAAAGGCATTGCATGATGAGTTAGCACATCAGTAATGTAACGCTGTGCATTGAGGTTGTCCTGTATGACTACTAGCTCAGTCTTACGGTTACCCATGATCCCACCCCATACCATTACACCCCCACCACGGAACCTGTCCCTCTCAACAACACAACAATCTGCGAATTTCTCGTGTTAGCGCCTTTAGATGCGTAGCCTACCATCTGCATGGCTGAGTGTGAACCGAGATTCGTCAGTAAAGAGAACTTGGTTCCAATCAGCCCGCCTCCAATTCAAATGATGTCGTGACCACAATAACCTAGTACCACGGTGACGTCGCGTCATTATTTGACCGATATATGGGCGTCGTGCTCTGATTGGCTGAGCGTTGCATCGCAAGCGATTATGGATGGTCTGCGTTGACACACCGTATCTCCTAGCCGTTACGGTGGCTGGCATCCTACGCTGACGCAAGTGCGTTAACGTGATGTAGCGATCAGTTCTGGCGGAGGTGACACGGGGTTGACCAGGGCGGGGACGATCGCGAACAGTCCCAGTATGTTGGTAACGGGTCGCAAGCCTCTGTATGGTCTTCCGACAGCAGCCAAACCTGCGGGCGACGGCACTGGCCGTCATTCCCGCCTGAAGCATTCCAAAAACCTGATTTCTTTCAAGCGTGGCATGATGAAAGGAGTGAAAAAGTAAAACTTTTTTCAATTTTCGGATTAGCCTGTGTCGCAAGTATCGTACGACGTTGACTGAATTAATTTATGGAGCACGTGTATAACGCGCACGTGCATTAAGTGAAAATCAAGGTTCCGGTTGGTGAACGGTTTTCACGTGTTGCATTTGGTGTCAACCTTACACAGGTGTATTTACAAATTGCCAGTGTATTGCATGTTCATTCACTGAATGTGTAACATAAACATAGCCGAAGATATGTCTGTTCAAAAAGTGGGACGTTTCTACATTTGCTCAGTATACATGCCCCTCGTGCTAAGTACTTGACTGTTGAACTACATTGTGTATATAATATATTTATGTACGTAATTGACAAACAATCGTTCAGTAGATCATTAAATTCCTTAATTCCGATGTCATGACTGGTATGAATTTTACCGGAAATTTATTTGTTTTGAATCATTAATTGATGTATACATGTTCTTATTGTATGTCTTCCATGAACATCAAACTTGTAATTACTGTTCTTCTAAAAATAGTACATTGTAGTTGGAGTTTCGAGATGTTAAAAAGAATAAAGGAATTATTCAATTAATTTTTTTTTTATTATTATTATTACTATGTCACGATTATGCTATGACTAATGATCGAAGTGCATTCAATATGACAACACAAACAACAAATGCCTGTCATGATTTCAGCATGATTAATACACCTGTACCTGCGACAATCAGTTTGTACATACACATGTTTACTATTGATACCTCGAACAATAGATTGCTCGAACTTATTGCTAGATTCGACGGCAGTTCGAGGTTTCGAAGTTCTACGGTAGACAGGTATTTTTTCCGTTTTAGAAATAATTAAATGTGTATACAACAAGAATTGTGTAGTTACAAATGTATATATGCATTAAATATATTGTGGTGACTTGAATGCTGAGTCATCCGTTAGTTACACATTCTTTGCTTCGGTAACTTGTTCCATCTCTTTGAAAACTTGTCAATTTTTTCAAGAATGTCTCCAACATATACTATCATAATGGTGCACATGTTTGGCAATCTCTATCATGACATCGTAATGTTGGTCACTTAAGTTTGATTTTTTCTACCATTGAACTTACATTGCCATAGTACATGTGTATTATGTACGAAAGCAGTGAAAGCTCACTACTCGGTAAACAATCACATAATCGTTACTTCCATATGTTTACTGTCATATTTTTGCAAGCTGGTCACTGATTGGCTATGTACACATACCGCATCGCCTGTCTAAAATAGACATATCAGTTGTGCAAGAGTTATAAAGCAATGGGTGATTATTAAGTTTTCAAGATAAGTGCCCAATGGTAAAAGAGAGTATGTAATCCATTATACAAACGTGTTATTACTTTTTCACCAGGTTTAACTTTATATTGCCGTGCTACACACGTAGTAAGGAATGCACTTGCTACTTGTTATTTATTAACTTTTATTAGGCAAGACCTTTACCAAAAATGTGTTGCGTCACATCCAGTAAATTAATGAATGAATGAAAAAATGGTAGGATACTACACAATTCAGCTCCAAGTTTAGTTTGAGTACAAGTGATGTTCCAAGACTGTGTTACGCTTAATATTTATCGTATTTGTACCATACTAGTATACAAATTGCATATATTGTGACTGGTCAGACAAGCAGCATAATACAATTAGGAGGTCTGTATCCTCCTTATAATGATTGTATCACAACGTGAAGTACAATCAAACGCAGTTACAAATTTAAAGGTCAATTTTATCAACTTTATCAGCACTATGAAATACATTACAGCCACTTTCATCGAAGTTCTTGCTTAACATATTGATTATGTTTTATAGCACGCTACGAGATTTGTACAGTTTGAGGCTTAAAAAACAATTATTACAAATAAATAATATTATGGTTGAGATAAATATACATCGAACAAATGAATATTTCGCCGTTTTTCAATATTCGGCAAAATTTTGGCACATACCCGCTTCCGTAGGAAAATAATTTGACAAGAAATATTTCAAGGTCACAAAATTAATTTTCATCCGATTCGTTAGAATAGCAAAGATTCGCGATTGATCTATGTATCAAATTGATGCTTTGGTAAGACAATATGTGTTTTTTATTAATAATCTTAACATTTCAAACGAAAAAATAAGGCAAGAAGAATTAATTGCAAATCACTTAAATATTACATGATAGCAATCTAATCTGCAAAGGAATGACAGATATATTTTATGTGATTTTGAGTTCCTATATTATTAAAAATCTAATACAGTGATTTTATACATTGTTTACATGTGTGTGCTGACAAATTCATCTTGATCAATGGGCGCTTGCGAATAATATTCACATCATGGTGTACAGTATGCGCCATTCCTTCAAAGGTGTTTTTACATTTTTAATTTTTTCTTCACTTTCTGCATCAAAGATTTTGTTAGACTTTTGATATGTTGTTTATACAGTAATATTCTTCTTCTTCTTCTTTTATAATAATGGCAACGTTCAAAATTGAAACATTATGGCCATATATATTCTAACACATATACTTGAAAACATTTCTGTTGCAATTATTTGAGGGTTAAAATTAGTTTAACTGGACTGAAAGAGATATTCTCATCCATACAGGAAGTCAGTAATATATTCTTTTTTTTGTATACGGTTTAAGAAATAAAGGATGTAATTAAATATTATTATTCGCAGTTATGTGAGTCAAATAAGTGACGTCATAAGCACGCGGTTCATCCAACAAGGGATGTAAGAGTAATCTTTCACTGGCTTCCGCTACAAATAAAAATATCTGTAGATACATTTGTAGTTGTACCGCTATACGTGAGATCCAACAAACAAAAGTTAAGGGGTAGCCCCTCCGAATTGTAAATATAATTGTTCAAATATCAAAAAATACCAATTGGCTTATTTACCTTATATAATTTGACAAGTATTATCCAGATTTATTTGATATAATTAACCACTTGTATTTTGATCATTTATTGTTAATTGTAGTGAACATTTATAATAGACAAATGTTTTTTTTTAAATCAGTTTTATTTTCCATCAGTTTTTATTTATTTCCCATCAGTTGGGAAACAAGTTACAACAACTTTGATACATCACTCTATATGACTGCTTCCTGGGATACTAACCAGTACCCGTAGTTAATTCTTGGACTGTAATTCATGATTCAACCTTGACCAAGCTAATATTCAAACAAAGACCTTCTTATCAGGAGTAAGGCGCTTGACCATTCAACCATTAGGCTTCAATGTTTGATACAGTACACTTAACAAAACCTTATAAGTGTGCAGGTAAAAATATAACCGTATCTCGGTCAATAATAGTCTGATATTGCTGAAATTTTCAACAAATATAGGGTAATATAGTTTTATTTATATCATGTCATAAATCCACAGATTGAACAAATAAAATCAATAAATGTGATGATGCAAAATATCAGTACTGCATCTCCCACTATAAAATGATCTGGTTGATTGAAAAGTCTAATAGTGTGTGTGCCCACCCGGACTCGACGCATCGTATTAAACCGATAAATTTGACCCAAGAATCATGATCTACATGTGGCCAATAGAAACGTTAAACAAAAAGAAAGTTATTCGACATTAAAAAAGTGCACATTTATAAGTTTTGTTCAGTGTATAAGATATTGCCATCCATATTTATCAACAATAACACTGGTAAACTTTAACAATATTTATTTGTTCACCTCATCGTAAGAACCAAACATATCACAGATACAAAACATACAAATTACAACACTTTTATGTGACAATTTTTCTTTTTACCACGCACACATTGTGAGCATTAATACATTTGCTTTCAAGACTATGTGCATAAATGAATCAAGTTTAAACTGATGTCAATGAATTGATCCAACATACCTATATTGTCAATGTCAACTATATTGTATACTTAACAAAAAAGCACCATTTTGTGTACAATATATTTCGCCCATGAAGATCCAAGGATAAAAAATATGTTACGGTATTTCTACTGCTACTATTGGATTTAATCACCGCATTAAAATTTAATTTTGTATTAGCTATTAATTAGCATCAGGTTTAGAAATAAAACTATTTACGGAAATTAGGAGGTGCATTCTTTTTTTGCTGAGTATACGTGTTGCAGATAATTGGAACATTTTATATGTTTTCAGTAAACGATAACTTCTGTATGCAATAGAAACTTGTGAACATATAAACACTATACTGATACAAAATGTATGAAAATTCACAATTAATTTATACAAAAGAAGTTGTATACATGTTATACTTAGAAAAAACAAGCACATAAAAGTTATGCATAAAACCGAAGTTAAAAGTTTGCATATGCTTTTAAGATGCAAATGGTGGGTGAAAAGAAACCTATTTTATCTGCTACTTCAATTATACGCAGATAGACTAGTTTCGCTTTCGCCCCTCAAAATGTCAAATGTGACAATAATCAAAAGATGAACCAATACTGAAATGTACCAACATTGGCTATCAGAGCGGTACATAGAGATCTCTTGTGAGAATTGAGCGCTGCTAATTGATTTCCAACCTCTTCTGTTAGTGACGTCAAGAAAACGTAACATGTGATATTACTATTTGCAAGCAGGACACAAAATTTACTCCATATGGTCACTTCATTTCTATATTGCCATACAGGGCAAATAACGCTTTCTATCAGTACATGATGACGTCACATGTGATGTTTTCTGGAAATGACGTCACTTCAAGAAGAGGTTGGAAATCGTACAACGGCGCTCAATTTTTCATCAACTCAACACAAAGTCTACGATACATCTTCACACATTTCTGTTCCTTGTACATGTAATGATGATGCATAATCATGGATATTTTGTATTTTGTAAAATTGTATTGAATATTATTTCAATTAAACAGTCTTCTAATCTGAATGCTTAATCGACTCTATTCATTATTAGTCACAAAATGTTTAACATCTAAAGTTCAGGTAATATAAAACAAGTCCAAGCAACACGTCTGCAATAAAACTAACAAAAGTGTTGCATGTTTTTAACACAATATTATCTTCAATTTTTCACACTGAACATGATGTTTGAGTGAGCACAATGCCACTATGTATTTTATGAGTGTTTTCATCTTTACGTCTGAGATTATCAATGAAATGACAATCAAAGCTTTTCAAATGCATCATTTCAGATGATGTATTATAACAAAAATAAAAGAAACAGTAAAACAACATAAAAGAATTTATGAAGGAGTTTTGTCCCCATCAGCAGATTTCTTAACATGACTTCTCTTCTTTTTCGCTGCAAGCTCCGCCTCAATTCTTCTTTGCTCCTCCTCTTCCGCCTTCTTCTTTATTTCCTCAACTTCATCCAAGAACTAAAAAATAGCAAGGAATGATGCAGAGTAAGCATAGTAGTTTCAAAAGTTTCTACACCAGTGCTCAACTAAGATATATTATTGTCCAGCCCAGCAGCATTACTTAAGCAAACACCACTACTTGCCTTTTTCACGATGTCCTCGGGTTCCAAAATAATTCAAGAAATTGCAAAATCATCTATTTTTATGGGCGAGAATTCCTCAAAACCCCATAAAATGCCATAATGTTGTAGCTCTAAAAGTTCTGCTAACAGTGCTTGTGTATGTCCTAACTATAAAAGGAATGCATATGTACTTTGCACACATGAATTTTCTGAGAACTTTTTGTCATTAAAACTATATTTTAATTACCATAAACTAAAACTATGTTTTAACATCTTGGCCCAAGTAATATATATATAATGATATATATCAAATTCTTCATAGAAAGACGTGTCATTTTTGGCTAATTAAACTGCAAAGGACAGAATTCTACCTTGAAGTTTTGGAAATTGCTGATAACTTACCTCTGGTTTTCTTTCATTCTTCTTGTCCACAAACTCTTTAAACAGACTGACACCATGCATGGTGGCAAGTTCGTTGTTCTGAAAATGTAGTAAGCATTTGTTACTATGGAAAAATAAAGTTAAAAATTGTTCATCATTGAAACAAACCTTTTTGATATATTTTGTATTACTGCAGGTGTGCACTGAGTCTACTAACAGATTAGAAAATAATAAAACATTTATTGATAAGTAGGATTAGTCCAACTGTTCTAGACACAGTGTCTATCCCTAAAACTCCCTAATTTTCATCATGCACTGAAACTATTTGGTTGCGCATCTGCCATACTTTAGAAAAAGTAATTGTTCCGATCATAATTCAATGCAACCTCTCCAGAGCAGGTCTCACTTGAGCAACAACCTCTCTTCAACAACATTATCATTTTTCCTGTAGTAAGGTTCAACCCTTCTAGAGCAACAACATATGTGTGTCTTCGAAAGGGTGTTGCTCTGAAGAGGTTGGACTGTACATAACGTAATTCAACTACCATACATGTATGCATATGAACCATATTCCTGTTATCACCTTTTATCTGTTATAGAGTTCTCTCCCTTCATCCCATCTGGAGTGCTCTCCCTCTATCCCTTCTTTATTATATGTATATATATGTAGTACTACAAATACATATACAATAGAAGGGATAACAGGAGAGAATTCTAGAAAGGATAAAGGTAGAGAACTCTGGAAATGATAAAGGTAGAGAACTCTGGAAAGGATAAAGGTAGAGAACTCTAGAAGGGTTAAGGTTGAGAACTCTAGAAAGGATAAAGGTAGAGAACTCTGGAAAGGATAAAGGTAGAGAACTCTAGAAGGGTTAAGGTAGAGAACTCTAGAAAGGATAAAGGTAGAGAACTCTGGAAAGGATAAAGGTAGAGAACTCTAAAAGGGTTAAGGTAGAGAACTCTAGAAAGGATAAAGGTAGAGAACTCTGGAAAGGATAAAGGTAGAGAACTCTAGAAGGGTTAAGGTAGAGAACTCTAGAAAGGATAAAGGTAGAGAAATCGCGAAATCTCCTGTGATATGAACCAAGAGAAGTTAATGTTATTTAAAAAGTCATATAAGATACAAAATACTGGGGTTAATGACAGCAAATGAACAGCTTACCAGTCCTTTGCTCATTTTCTTCGCCTCTGACATTTCCTTATCTTTAAGTTCTTTAGGGTCCATTAGGGGTTCTTCAGCATCCCTTCTCTCCCAACTTTTGGGGTCAAGGTACCAAGCACCATATTTGAATTTTACCCAGCTAGGTTCATACTGACCGGAGTATTGCTGAAATAAATGTAAGTCAAAATGTAAGAGGACAAACATGAACAGAAAATTAGTTAAGGGAATACACAAACTAGTTTATACAGCAAGCTGTGACTACTGCTCAATTTAATTCAAGTACACAAAATAAGTATGGAATTTTTTTACATTATTTTCCAAGTCCCTAAATGCAATTTTTTATTTTTTTATTAAAGTATTGATATTAGATGATCACTATAATACTGGTAATTATGTCTGTTGTAATTTTAAAGATAAGCATACAGAAAAATGTATGGCTGATTTCTAGTGACAGGAATTCCTGCAAAATGCAAATAAATAGGGTTGACTATTAAGCTGACTCCGTAAGATCGAAAAAGAATCATGTATCCATGCACTTATCGATGTTTTGCCAAGGGGGAATTGGCGGGGATACAAGGGATGTTTTTAGGATTCTAATAAGGTGGAAATTTGACACGCCAAATGATTCCGGGTCCCAGGGAAAAAAACATCTGTCACAGTGGGAATTTAGACCAAATGTTTTACTCTAGTGTTACTGACCCTGGGGAATTTGACAATTAGTATTTTTTAGGGTTTAATTCCCGCGGGGCAGTCCACCACTTCCCCCCTGCCAAAATATTGATAGGTGCATAATGGTTTGATAGTTTTCATTCATGATGATGATCCAAACTTAAAACAAGTTAGATCAGGCCATCCTTAAAAACTTGTTTGTTTGCAATACTCCAACTAACCCATTAAAATTGGCTCTGACACATTGGTTAAAGCTCTCCAATACCACATTTTCTATGTCTAAAAATATCACAGGAGATTCTCAAGAGTTCTCTCCCATTACCCCTTCAAGAGTTCTCTCCCTTTATCCATTCTTTAGTATATATGTAAACATACAAGGGATAAAGGGAGAGAACTCTTGACAATCTCCCGTGAATAAAATACTGATCAAGAAATTGACGGACGATCCCACCCCAAATACTGCAATTGGGGTACCTTCAACCTCAAACACACAAATTTGTAGGCACATCCTTGAAACTTTTATGTTACATCAGTGATCTTAATGATATTATATTGTGACTGAAATTTTATGATGGCCAAACATTATGTCTAAATTCCGACATAAAATACATTTTACATAGCGACACAGAGTATAATCATCAGTATGGACGCCATTTGCCGGGTATTACACATTGTTCTCAACACAATCGTGACAACACAGGGGTAAAAGCAAAACTAACCTATGTGCATAAAAATATAGTAGCAGATAGACTTGTTTTGCTTTCATCCCTTGCTATATTCAAAAGCTTGATGCAAGAGCGAGGTAACTATATCAATGAGAAATTTATACTTTAGAGTTACCACCATACTGCACTGCTCCAAATCTAATGTGAACTGTGACCAACACGACAATACATTGCACATACAAAAGTGAAAAAGAGTAGATAACCCTATGTTCAAACTACGTTGGCATAGAGGTGACATGTGTGAGTTTTTATCTCATTCCCACGACTTACTAAGTCCATGAGATAACTATGTTGTGGGAACGAGATAGTTAAGTCATGGCCATGAGATAGTTTGTCATGGGAACGAGATAGTATGTCGTTGGAACAAATTAGTCAGTTGTGGGAACGAGATAGTATGTCGTGGGAACAAATTAGTCGGTTGTGGGAACGAGATAGTATGTCGTAGGAACAAGTTAGTCAGTCATGGGAACGAGATAGTATGTCGTGGGAACAAATTAGTCAGTCGTGGGAATGAGATAGTATGTCGTGGGAACAAGTTAGTCAGTCGTGGGAACGAGATAGTATGTCGTTGGAACAAGATAGTCAGTCGTGGGAACGAGATAGTATGTTGTGGGAACAAGAAAGTCAGTCGTGGGAACGAGATAGTATGTTGTGGGAACAAGCTAGTCAGTCGTGGGAACGAGATAGTATGTCGTGGGAACAAATTAGTCAGTCGTGGGAACGAGATAGTATGTCGTGGGAATGAGATAGTATGTCGTGGGAACAAGTTAGTCAATCGTGGGAACGAGATAGTATGTTGTGGGAACAAGTTAGTCAGTCGTGGGAACGAGATAGTATGTTGTGGGAACAAATTAGTCAGTTGTGGGAACGAGATAGTATGTGGTGGGAACAAGTTAGTCAGTTGTGGGAACGAGATAGTATGTGGTGGGAACAAGTTAGTCAGTGGTGGGAACGAGATAGTATGTCGTGGGAACAAGTTAGTCAGTCGTGGGAACGAGATAGTATGTCGTGGGAACAAGTTAGTCAGTCGTGGGAACGAGATAATAATAATTTCTCACATGCCACTGTATCAAGCACATTGATGGATTATTAAAATTCTATGTAAGATTATCTGGTTAAATGATTATTATAACTACCTCTCTTTCTATCTCATGCTGAAATAAATACCAAATTACTAACATTCTGGTCTATCATAAGATAATCGAGCTGTTCCGCGACAAAAACCTGGATTAGTGACCAAAAAATCCATTTTCAGTTTTTTACATTTTTTAACACATATATTTTTTCTAGTTTCATTTAAGACAAAAAATATTAAAATCAGGCAACTACTTTTCTTTTTATAGCAATTCAAATATTAAGAAGGAAATACAAAAGTAAACTACAAAATGACGTTGCATCAAATGCTTTACTCAAATGCACACTAAATCTTAGAAAATATTCTGTTTTTCAAATGGAATGAATCAAATTTCAGAACATGTATCAATATTTTCATGTTCTTTAAATTCGATTAAACAAAATTAAGCAATTTTTGTTATAAATTTGTGCTTTATTTCTTTCAATAAACAACAATAACAAAGCCAGAAAATAGTAAAATGTCAATACAAAGTCAGTAAAACACTGTATGTTCCTCTCCCGGGTAGCGTGATTAGAATGCCCACACCATATCATGCATGTACTCTATTAACCACAATGACCAAAATGCCATATTCGAAAAAAAAAATATTGAGGTGCCCAAAATATTAAATAAAACCTTATCTAAGTCACAGGAGATTGTCACGAGTTATCTCCCTAGATCTCTTCTTGAATTATCTCCCTTAATCCCTTCTATGTAGTATACCGTATACATGTATAAAGCTGCAAGTTCTCTCCCTTTATCCCTTCTAGATATGTCTATAACAGACGTGATAAAGGGAGAGAACTGTATAAAAAATCAAGGGAGAGAAATCATGATAATGTCCTGTGATCTAAAAAGTATGCAATGGACTAACACCTAGAATGCGAATTATCTCAAATTCGTTTAAAACGTGCAACAATGATAATGGGTAAATTGTGCGCATCCAAAACTTGATACTATATGTTACATCTACAACGTAAAACATGTCAGATCTCAGACCCATGCAGAGTTATCCACCCTGTACTATATACACTTACCCAGTCATCCTGATACAGTTATAAATAGTCAGTATATATGTTTTATATAAATATTTGTTGAAAAATACAGTGGTACCTCAATAATAAGACCACCAATGAGTATACAGTGAAACCTCAATAATAAGACCACCATTGAATATACAGTGGTATCTCAATAATAAGACCACCATTGAATATACAGTGGTACCTCAATAATAAGACCACCATTGGTTCCGAACAAAGTCGGTCTTAGTAGTGAGGTGGTTTAATAATAAAGTTAAAAATGGAAAAATCAGGCCCATGCAGATATGGCCATTCTTTAAAGGTGGTACAGTGGAACACGCTTATAATGAATTTCTGGGGACCTGGAGATTTACTTCGTTATATCCAAACTTTGTTATATCCATACAACAAAATTTCATTATTATTGTATGAATATAACAAATTTCGTTATAATACATAGAGCTTGATCGGGGGATAAAAGTTGCTACGCACTATCCGATCTTTCGTTATAAGCGTGTTCCACTGTATTTAAGTGAAGTTTTTCTATTTAAAAATGTGACCCTAAATACAGGTTTAAGCAATTGATTAATGGTATGAATAATTTGAAATTTTCAAAAAGACAAAAATAAATAGCTTGCAACATAAATGAATGATGCTACAAAAACTCTGAATTAGAAAATGAAAATAAAATGGCCATTGAAATGTGTTTACAATTAGCAAACTGAGTAATGAGAGTTTTGCCCTGAAACCTCCCTCAATTCATGTCATTGATTTTTACTAGATTAACATACAACAATCAGACAGCAAAAAAAAATTGAAAATATATATTATAATACATACACACAAACATAAAATATATTTGAGCGAAGAAAATCACAAACATCTAATTTAAAACAATGCACAAAAGAACATAACTTATGCATACATACCCATTTTGTTGTCTTTTTCACTTCCTGAGGTAAATTTTTATTTTGTTGTTGTTGTTGTGGCACGGTCGCCGACATTCGTAGCTCAGGCGGAACATTCGTTAACTCAACAACGTGTATTGGAACTGACAAGGCTGGCTTTGTTTCATAACCACTGGCGAACAGACTGGTTATAGTACTTTCTTCAATATTATTACTCTGTCCACCTAGACTGGCGACCCAGTCACAGAATTCTTTTGTGACTTTTTTAATATGCTCTTCCTGAAATATATTGAAAAAATACAATAGTGATTTTTAGGAAATATAAGCAATGTTCAGTTTACAAGGAAAAAAAACTTGAAAGTCTACTGATGCACCAATCAATATTTTTCCTCGTGGGAAAATGGAATATATCAAACTATTTTAACAACCAATTCTGCATTTTGCCGTCTCAGCAAATAAAATCCTCTGGCTCTGCAGGGCGCTCACAAGGAAGTATAAAAGTTGTAACAGTACCAATACATGGTACCGCACCTTAATATTCATTTCATCAGTAAAATGAAAAATATAAACCCTTTCCCAGGGCATCGTTATTTCTTACCTGTGATGTATCCGTTGGTTTCTCACCAGCCTTCTTCTTATTCTTACTTTCTTGTTCTTCCTTCTTCGAAATCCATTTGTATGGATTACGTACAACACCTTCCTCATTTCTGTGAATACGTACATAAAAATGTTAAAGATATGCATGTATTCATTCACTTGTGTGAATATCTGATTTCAGCAGTAGGACTGATTATCTCTTCAAATAAAATATTGAAATTTAAATGATTTGCATTACAGAAACAGTAACTTTCATACAAGATTTGTTTATTCAAATTCTTATTTTAACAGTATTGTATTTAGGTCTTTGCTCTTGCCCCAACACCACATACAATCACAAGATGTTGTCATGAGTGCTCTCCCTTTATCCCTTCTACAGTTCTCTCCCTTCTACAGTTCTCTCCCTTTTTACTCTCTACAGTTCTCTCCCTTTATCCCTTTTAAAGTTCTCTCCCTTTATCCAGTCTATAGTTCTCTCCCTTTATCCCTTCTACAGTTCCCTCCCTTCTACAGTTCTCTCCCTTTATCCCATCTACAGTTCTCTTCCTTTATCCCATCTACAGTTCTCTCCCTTTATCCCTTCTTAAGTCTATGTAAAGTATGCGATGTAGTTTCAATTAAAAACAGTCCGTAATTCATCAAGATGGTACTAACATAATGAAGAATAACTGCTTATTTTATTAAACAAAGATAACATATCAACAAATTACAACTTCAATATGAGTCCTTACTTGTAGACATACAAGTGGCTACGCCCTTTGTATGTGATATTTCTTGCTCAATTTCAGTGGTTGGTATATATACATGAATATATGTAACCTATACTCAGAAATTAAAATACGTACAAGCTAGTCCCAGATATTCAAATGTACTTCACTTAAATATACAGTCAGACCTTGTTTTTTTAAAATTTATTCAGTCCGAAATTTTATTAAATAATACATGGTTTGAATAGCGCATTTCAATTCAATTGCCTAAGAAAATACATCGGGACCAGATATCTATTTCGGATACCAAATAAATTATATATATAGAAGGTTGTCGAATAAACCAGGTCTGACAATGCATCTTTATAAATCATCGTATATAAGTTATTCAGCTAAATTTAAAATGAATTGTGATTTGTACAACAACCAACCACAAGCATGTTCTTTATTAACTGATGCGGACAAACCCACAGAAGATTATCGCAAGTTCTCTCCCTTTATCTTATCTAGAGTTCTCTCCCTTTATCAATTATATAGTATATGTATCTTGTTGGGATAAAGGGAGAGAACTCATGACAATCTCCTTAGGACATTACTACCACTTATCATACACGATATCAATGTGAGTATAACAATAAATATAACTACCAGTGACTTATAATACTTCTTACATTCACCGTACAAAACCTATCAACATAAACCATACCCTGTACAGCAGTTTTCTCGCCATACGCGAGACAGATATGTCCGCGACATTAATCGGGAGGCTGACTTTGACCGCCTGGTTACATAAAGTTACTCAATTAGTGTTATTTCTAGAATTTGAAAAGGGCAGGGTGCTGGCAAAAGAAGGGCACTTCGGTCGTTGCAAATTCGTTCCAAAAAGGCAAAATCAGTGAAAATATGAAAGAAATATCCAATACTTGAGCTCAAACATCTTCCACTTGATCAACATCTTTCTAGATTTTTAATCATTATTCTGGACAATATAACTAATGTGGTAAAAAAAGTTAAGGAATAATAGGAGCTTTTTCTTAATAATAGGAAAAAATAGGAGCAATATTGAAAATAAATCAGGAAAAATTAGGAATGCTGGAAAGCCTGTTTTTCATGAAAAAAAAACAGTATTTTGCAAATTTCATAATGCCAATACTTTCACGGTCACTATAATTCATAGAATTACATTAACATGCGTAAAATTACATAAGGGGAGTTTTTTGCAGCTATTTAATTTCATGACAAAATATCAATCACGAAACTCCATAACGAAAATAAAGCTTGAAGTTTGCTAGGCTTACAGCATGTCCAATATCAAATGGAATTTCAAACTATATATACATACTCTCTTGTATCGGTTTGAACATCTTCTTCCCTGGACAGATCTCGTGGTTTGTCACTTTCCACACTCTCTCTTTCCTCATCCTCTTCTCCTTCCACTAAAGAGTCCTCATCATCATCAATCAAGTTCATCTCTGGATCCAAGATGTTCATGATATCCTCAAATAACTGTTGAAAACAAGAAATATCTTTAAAAAAAAGGTCGACGCAATTTGAAGGTTGATATTTGTTGTTCGACATAAAATAATGCTGAGATGTTACTATTGCTGGTCACTCCAGATCCAAAATGGATTTCGGTAAATTCACCGAAATTCAGTGGATTTCGGTAAGGTAACAAATTACCCTTTTTCTAAAGGTTAAACAATCTGCGTCAAGGTTTACAAACGTTGTTCAGTTGAAGAGAAATTGCCTTGGTGGTTAACGTTAGACTTTATTGGTTTATTCAACGCTGATATGCAAATAGCAAAACCATGCTGGTACGGCTGTGCCGAAAAAAGTTTAATTTTACATTTCATTGGTATGATGCTTCATCAAAGACAATACATCGAAAGCAACTCATTTGTTATTTTCCTACCTCTGGATTGACACTCTCTTCAAGATGTGGATATAGTGCAAGTGGATGTTGTGTTAAACCATACTCAATCTGGTTAATGTGTTCTCTTCGTTGTTGTTGTAACGGAGTAAGTCTGGAGTAACATATCTGATGTTTAGAAAATCTCTTCTGTACTGCTGGTCTTTTAATACTTGATAAATTTTCACTCGAATTCTTTATAGCTGGGCCTGGTCCTTTTGACGACTGCAATGAAACATTCTTTATGAGCATATGTAGAGTTGCAAACATTCCAACAACATGCATTCAACAACTGAGAACATATACTCAGTACATCTAAAAGCGCACAATTTCTTACCAACCATACTTTTTAAATTTCATTTTATTACTTTTGAAACACATTTTTTATGAAAATATTGTCAATCGTCATGAAATTTAGCATACATGTTGCGTACACATGCAATAATAACGTGTAAAGTTCTTTTCTTGTACCCTGAAAGTCATATTTATGAAAATTTATAAATCCCACACTGTGCGTTATGAAATGTGCTGAGTATATAAATTATAAATATACAGAACTCTCATGCTCCATTATCTGTAATACACTTTCTTGGAAATTGTAAACAATATGGTGAATATACCACAGATTCTATGTAAACAGGCATAAATGTAATATATATATTTTAATAATGTTTATTTCAGCAGAATTTTGACTGAAGATTTCAAGATTAGATGAAGTATTGACATATAAATTTATGCTAACTTAATCCTTATCCCAGTTATGAAAGCCAACACATTATATTTTAATTATGTTTATTTCAGCAGAATCTGGACTGAAGATTTCAAGATTAGATGAGGTATCAACCATATTGTCATATACATTTATGCTAACTTAATCCCTATCCCAGTTCTGGAAGCTATTATGGAGCACTTATGCTCACAGAAAAGTCAATCATAAATTATACCTTTAACGTAATATCTCCCTCCACAGGAGGCGGCAATCCATCTCTGAAGTCATCTAACCCATCTTTAAGAAACAACCAATTCTTACCAACTAAATTTTTACTAGTGTCTGACGGTTTTCTTGATTTAATCACAGTGGTTTGCAAACGTTCTTTGTACCTGATAAACACAAGAAGTGATGATGATTCTGCAATAATCTTATTTTAAGAAGTCATTTACAGCGTACATTTATTTATGAGGGATGTACAGAGGAATAAAAGGTAATATACATAGAAACCTCAATAATAAGCCACCATCCAATCTGAAGAAAGTCAGTCTAGGTTGTGAACTAGACCATAATATATTGAGGGCAAATATGGAGAATAAAATAAAAACTTGCCCATGAAATTATGGCCGTATTAAGGAGGTGGTGTTTAATGAGATTTGACTGCACTTTAAAAATATTGAAATAATTCACTCTGTAAAACAATTTAAATATAAACACAATACAATGAGGGTATATTAAGATTAGTTAGATACATTAGTAATATATTGTTAGGTACAGAAAAACTTTCAAAAACATATTTGTTAACAGCTACTGTGACTTGCTTCATTCTGATCAAAGTACCATTATTTAGACAATGTGGAAATGCCATGGGTTTAAAAATATACGTTTTCTGGCTTGTTGTAGCTCCCACATGTATTAGAGATGAACATTTATAGGCAATTACTAGAGAAATGTAAAGAACTTTGTTGGAACACAGCAAATGGAAACAATTTCAGGGAATATGATTAAGTTCTGTATTTACTTAAATACCTGTTGATATAATGAAGCAATTTAATAGTGCAGGGCTTAAACTGCAAAGTCAGACATTTTCGCATAAACTAGAATGAATATTATAAAAACTATTCATGAAACATTTTCCGTGAAATTATTCACAAATTCTCATTACATAACCACATTAAAACTAAAAGAATACAGCTATTGCAATTCATACTAAATATCTTCACAAGACAAAATATCATGAGTTTTCATAATACAAAAGAAAGAACTTTGAACACAACTTCTCGAAACTCAGGAAGCTTACCAGGTACCACTCTGCTGTCTTTCATGGTCAGGAGGGGTCTGTATACGACCCCAGGGATTCAGTAATTCTGGACTTGGATACATTGGATATGAAGTATTTCTAAAGACCTTATTCTCACAGTCAACTTTCTCTCTCTCGCTATAATAAGTCTGCATGAAAAATAGACAAGATGTAGAGAAAACAGATAAGGAGAATACAGAAGAGATAGAAAGAAAGTAGATAGAAACAATGAAAGGGCAGGAAAATACATGTACACAGTTCACTACCATCCAATGTAAAGCCATATTTATGAACATTTATAGCTTGTTTAAGTGTATAGCAAGTAATTTGCCAAATATATCTGACAAGATGTCAGTCTTTTCAACCATACCATTGATCTGAATATGCAAAGAAAATACTACATGTATAAGATTACCATATCATGGGTTTGGTAGGACTAAAAATATGAAGTTGCTATTTGATTTTTATGAATTTGATATTTTCTGGCAAAGACAGGATAAATGTATAATGTGAATGTCAAGCGCTAGACGTCATATATATTTGGACTACAATAGTGGGGTGCATGTTAATTGGCAGCTCTTTTACAACTTGTCTGCCCCTATTATTACATGGCATCCCTAAACCTAACCCTGTATATACAGAAGTTATATTAATTTGTATAAGGTGTCTTGAATGATGGCAATTATGTTCCTTGACCGTGTAAGCGGTGTACATACCGTTTAAAAACTTTAAAAGAACATTTTTCAACTGCTTAATTCATTGTATTTGATAGATTTTTATTCCGAACACATCACACAACCTACAAAACAGCTGCCATTTGACTCAATGTAACATGTATAAAAATAAAGTTGAACGCCATTTTGATACCAGTAACGTAGCAGAAGATCAGAATTTTTTTTAGAGATTTTTGAGCTGAAAGAAGGAATAGCTAAATGAAAATGATTGTTTACAGAAAATTTAAACGATAGATATATACTACAGTATTGAAAAGGTCATAATTTCCTTAAAAAAGCTCACTGTTGTCACTTTGATGGAAACACTGATGGATTTGACATTTATAGCTTGTTTAAGTGTATAGCATGTAATTTGCCAAATATATCTACGGGAAATTTAAACAGCGCATTATAAAAACTTCCGGCATATAAATGATATTTGGATTTCTCAGATTACACCGGTCACTAGTATACACCATTAACAGGGTCATAGACTATATTTGTTTCAAAATCACAAAAAAAACTATTGAAGTTTAATTAGATGAAATAAATCAAGGGGAAAAAGTGTGCACGTTGTGGGCCTCGAACCCGCAACATCCTAAACACTTATACGGCACTCTACCGACTGAGCTAAGAAGGCCATCGAACACCACACAACTACAATAATAAGCTATTTATGGGGCAGACGTATTGTAAACTCGGTCTGTTAGTTGTTATAAACAAGAAAGTACATGCAACAACAGTTAATAATTATGCAATTTTGATATTTGTTAATCAAAGAAGCTGCAATAAATCCTAGTTTTGTCCATAGATCAATTTAAATTACGTGTAATCATACCATGGTCGTTGCTGAATTTTCTTGTCTTTTACGGTCTTCACCAAAGCAAGATTGTATTTTTGTTCGGCCAAAGACATGTTTGCTTTATTGTTTATTCACGTCCCATTTAGACAAAAGTCAAAGTTCACGGTATTAAGCGGGTAACACAATTAAAATACAAACTTAACGAAATTTTACAGTAATGTATCCTAGGTGATTTTGTAAACAAAGCTCTTCTTTCGGAGGTAGATTTTGAAGGGGTTATGGCTAAATTTGTTTTACACGGAAGACGGTCGTCGCATGGTCATTGAGATGTCGAAGACAACATATAAGATTATTACCTTGTATATATAGATTAATAATGTTGACTTTATAACACATGTCATAATAAAGCATGATAATTTTGGACGTTTAATTACAGTAGTCACAAGTTGCGTTTATATAAACTGGGACCAATTGTTTTCATCTAAAGTTAGGAACGTTTCAATCAAGTCGAAATAAACAATAAAAAACGAACATCATATTTCTGATTTTTTTCCGTATAAATGTTTTTTTGTGTTTCTGTGTATATTTCTAAATACATTTATTTCACTTGTTTTCAATGATATTAGATCAGACGACAACGATGGTCATTAGTTTAGTCTAATAAACAAAGTCAAAATGGCGGACAATGATGAGCAGTCAGCGAAAGATGGAAACTTATTTACTAGTTTTTTCTCAGAATTACTTACTAGTCCTTTGAACTTGGCATTACTCGGATTTTGTGGTTTTCTTCTGTACAAAATTATTGTCAGTCAGAAGAAACAGGAACCTCCAAGACCAAAAGAACCAGAACTTCCAAAATTAAAGAAACAGGATATGACCCTTGAACAGTTAAGAGAATACGATGGCAAAGGACCCGATGGAAGAATCTTGTTGGCAGCGAATGGAAAAGTGTTCGACGTTACCAGAGGGAAGAGGTTCTATGGTCCAGGTAAGAGATCATTGCAACTTCTCAAAGGAATACTTGAAATGGCGAACACATATAGTAGTCGTAAAGTTTAATTATAAATAAAAACATTTGATTATGACTAAGTCAGGTGACAGTGGTTTTTAAAGAGATTTAGTCTTGGGCTGCGCAAGTTAAAAGAATAAAAAGGCTAGTGCAAATGTTAAAAATTGGTGTAAATGAGGGGTACAGTTGCCAGCCGCTCAGCAAAAACACTTAAACTGGGGCTGGCCTGTATATGGTGCCAGGGGGAGGGTGTTCCGCAAACAAATGGTTCAGGGGGAAAAGGAATTGGCATGATATTTAGTATGAGAATGCGGAATTAAGTAGTTTAGATTCCTGGTAGGGGTGAGGTGATTGTGATCTATAAGGAGTAGGTTATATCTGATTTTGCATAAAAGGATAAGAAGAGATGATGATAATCGACAGTATATTCAATTTCAAGGGTCTGCCAGTTTAGATCAATTAGTATTTGAGTGACACTGCTTGTAAAGTCATAGTTATTGCAGACATAGCGGGCTGCTGACCTATTGATTATTTCAATCTTATTTGTTAGTGTTTTTTTTAATTACTGAAGGTTATGACCAAATCATTGTAAAATTCATAATGAAGTATTCGATATAACGTAATAACGATGACATATTTGTCCGTAAATGTTGTCTTTTATGAATAGGGTATAATTTTTCATTTCATGAAAAAGACACACTATTAAGTAATGGTTGAATTAAAATTGGCATTATTCACCTTCGTATAGTAATAAGCCCAATAGTTGTGTTTCACTATCAACTTGTGTCTTTTCATATTCTTGAAGATATAATTTCCCTTCAATGACCTTTTACATTACAAGTCAGAGGAGTCATGCTTAAAATAATCCCAGTTATAATGTAAAAAGATTGGGTGAAATTGTTTGGTTTATTTTTTCATACACCTTCGTCATTACTATGTTTTTTCTTTTATGTATAACTATTAACTATATTTGAATTATTTCAGGTGGACCATACGGTTTGTTTGCTGGACGTGATGCGTCTAGAGCATTAGCTACATTTTCTATGACAGATGATGTGTTTAGAAATGAATATGATGATTTATCAGATCTCAGCAGTATGCAGATGGAAAGTGTAAGGGAGTGGGAAATGCAGTTTACTGGTGAGAATCTTTCATTTGATTATTTTAGTAAACTGTATTATACTTAAATCTTTTAATGTATGACTTTAACCATGTAAATGTCTGGTAAAGCTTATATGAATTGATTATTCCTAATCCTATTCTTCACTTTCTATGGTATAATGGTACTGTTTAGTGTAACACATAAATACATGTATTGGTGTATCATTGTATGTCAGTTTGATAAATACTGAAAGAGCTGTTACCATATTTCCAGCCTTTCTTGACCAGAAAGTATTTCCTCCGATGTTTATTTAAACATTTCCGATTTTGTTACCAGACCGTATGAATGTTAACCATTCATGATGGATAATTTGGCGAACTCTTGATTTCAAATTCAGGCCTTTTTCAGTCCATTTTGGGAAAAAGACCCTAGATAAGGCCGACATTAATAATATGTTGTTTCCCCTCCCACGACCCTAGCCCACCAGGATAGGGTAGGTAGGTAGGGCAGATATTTTGTTTTCATAATTTTTTTTTCACAAGCTTAAAATGTGTTCTGTATAGATTTAACATCTTTATAGATTTATCTTCATTAGGGTAAGTAAAAATATGATACTTGTAAAAATAATTTTCAACGGTCGGTCGTGGGAGGGGAAACAAACGATATTTTATTATTGGCCTAAATTGGGAAAATTTTGTGTTGTAAAATTGGGAAAACTTTTAAACGCTTCCACTCCAATTTTGGGAATTTCCATAATTAAAACACACAAAATGTCCACAAATATTTATGACACAAAGGACAATAATGACCAGAGTTATTCAAAGAGCTTCAAGATATACCAGGTCCCTCCAGTAGACGATTTTTGTAGGTGCTTCTGATTGGGAAAAAATCATACATTTGGCTTTGGGAATGGGTCAGATAATCTGGCCCGTGGGAACTTAAGAAAAAGGCCTGAAATTTCAGTTGTCTTTAATTTCATGATTGTGTTAATTTTCCAGAAAAATATGAATATGTGGGAAGATTATTAAAACCTGGAGAACAACCGAGGGATTATTCTGATACAGAAGATGAGCAGAATGAAGAGGTAAAAGATAAAACAGAAACTGAGAAGAAACAAGAATGATGCTGGAATGTGTTCATGTTAGCCATAATAAATGGTGCATCAATGTGTATTCAGACTTTGTGATACATTTGGATAAAAGTTGTATTGCAGTTGAAACGAAATTGTAATGATTTTTGTCATTATATATAGATAGAAATATTTTTATCTTCTAAATTATTTTTGTCCTGAATATAAATTAATTGTATTCTCCAGTTGCAGATAATTTTTACATATTAAAGTAAGCTAGTTCAGTGATAGGGTTCAGTATACTTAAACATATTTATTTCTTTGTAAATAGGAGGGAAATGTTACTTTGTTTATCTGCCTTTCAATTTTTTTGTGGTAATTTTCATTTTATAGATTTTTCGGCATTTTATTCTGAATTATAAGTATAGAAACATAATTATATGTCGTCATCTGCTTTGTGTCAAGTTTGAAAATGATAAATTGTTATACATGGTGCTAAAAGTTGGTTCTGATATTTCATGTATGATTAGCATTGGGCATAACATTGAAAAATTGCTCATCTATGGTCCTTTCTTTTCTATAACAGAATGCATTAGTACTGCCTTATCCAAATTTATTTTAATGCTTAATTTGTAAGCCAGTTTAATTGGTGATACCTTCATTTTTGCTCTTCAGTACCATGGTTGACAGTCAACAGAGACCTTTAATCTTGTTCAATTTTCTTGAATTTTAAATTACTTAGGCCAACAAAAAAAGTTCTGTTTCCGGTCTCCCTACCTACCCTCTTGTTTACTCTCCGACCCTAAACTTTTTATTGGTGAAAATTTTCCTCCTTTCCGTTTTTAAAAAAATATATAGAAGATAGTCAAATTTTAGGGACTTTAATGACAGCAACAACTTCAGTAACCAAAACATTCCTACCTACCTACCCTCTTTTTTTTTTACAGGACTCATATTATAATCATAATTTGAATTTTCCCCGGTGTTATCTCTGAATAGCTTTAAGTATCACTATCATGTTTTCTTCTCAGAATATTCTCTTTAGTATATATAATTATAGTACTGGCTTCTGAATGTGTATACATGTAGGTCCATAAAGTTGGCGTTTTGGGTTATTTTCAGTGTATGATTTTGACACACGTAAATGTTTCAGATAATTGATAATTTCAAGTGAATTTAAGAAGAATTTTGCTTTAAAATGGCTGACTTGCATTTAAGGTTCATGGCATTATCAAATGGCTGCTTTGTCATATATTTTTTTATTTTGGTTCTCTATTTTGCTGTTATACATCTTATGTAATTTGTTGGCATTAGACATTGTATGTTAATGGGATTTACTTTCTCCTTTTTGAAAATAAATGTTGATAAAAAGCTTGGGAGATGATTTAGAGCAATACATTTGTATACATGTATTGTCTCCATGCAACATGATATTAAATTGATACCATCTGGGTATTAAGAGGGTATTTTTTGTAGGTTTTTAGCTCACCTGAGGTAACATCTTTTACCTGACTTGCATGAAACTTGGTCAGAATGTTTTTCTCAATGAAACTAGGCCAAGTTCGAAACTGGGTCATATGGGGTCAAAAACTAGGTCAAATTATAGTAAAACCTTGTAAACACTCCAGAGGTTACATTTTTTACTTTATATACATGAGACTTGGTCAAAATGTTTGCCTTACAAAGATCTAGGTCAAGATTGAAACTGGGTCATCTGAGGTCAAAAACTAGGTCACAGGATCAATGGATTGAAAACCCTTGGGCTTAAATTAAAATTAGGTTTGTTTGCCCTTTACCGACCGACCCGAGATTTGGCCGCCGACTCAAATAATTTTATTGCAAAATTCGGATTTTAATTTTTTTTTTTTTTTTTTTTAATTTTTTTTTTTTTTTATGGTTATAAACCCGACTATACACCATTATGTCACACTACGATGTGTGCAGTTTGTTCTTCTTAGTTACAAAACAATGACTATTTTTGTTTCATTATGTTTGCCTTATGATAACTTCCTCTTGCTTAGAAAAAATTTGGAACCCAAAGTTAGAAAAAAGTATGACACAAAAATGGTCATAGTTGCCCTTATAATATTTTCATCAACAATTATTGAAGCCTCGTGCTCATACTCACTAAAACAGACGGGCTATATAAAGTATTTAAAATTAAAGTACACATAAAAGTGTCAATTTTGCTTTCATTTTACCAACATTAATTTTTTCTGAATTGATCCGAGCTTATGTTAACCATGTTTTTGACAACCACATGACTTTGTCATTTAATCGTATCTTTTTTAATATTTACAATTATTTTACTGTACCCGCCCACCCAATGTACCACGTGCCAAAATTACCACGCACGAACAATACATTTCGACTAAAACATATTAAAATTTCCACAATAAAATAAAATATTTTTCCTACCTACCTACCCATCTCTAAAATCTAGGGTCGGTAAAGGGCAAACAAAGACTTTTTTAATTATGGCCTTGTGTATTCTCGGGAGGCTGCATTTTCTACGGGAACTACATAAAACTTGATCAGAATGTTTGACTTAATAAAATGCAAGTCCAGTGGGTCACGTTGGGTCAAAAAGTAGGTCACAAGCTCAAATCATTGAAAATCCTCATGGACTCTCGAAGGCAACATGGCAATGTACTCAGGTGAGCCACCATGGCCCTCTTTTTTATTGCTATGGTTACATATTGAGGACTTAAATTTAAATACTATCAATATAATTTCATGCATTTATTGTTTTAGATTGTAGTTAATCAGAGTTCTGTGTGAATAAGTACTTACTATCTCTGTTAGTGCTATAAGCCTTGGGGATTTGTTCCATTCATGGTTTTCTAGGTATTGAATATATCATGTGTATACATATAGCAGTTTAAAGGCATAAAGAACAGTCAATTCACATATTCACACAATTATACCGGTACTTGCAGTAGGTCTGTCGATGTTGTTCTTGCTCAGTGTATTGTGTTTTGAATGTGTCTAGTCATACAAAAAAACATACTGATTCTGTGCCAGAATTTATTTTGCTGTTTAGAATTGGTCTCAATGAAATTTACTTTAATTAATAAGTATTTAGTTCAAACACAGCGAGGATTGTTAAAACAACTATATACAGGATATAAATGTAAGTTTTTGTTTGTCAAAAGTTTAAATGTATGTAGTTTTGACATTACCTGGGGCTTTGTAAACTCATGATTTTGAGTCCCTCAGATATTTCGATTTTTTACATTGCACTAACATGAATTATATGATTATATCATTCTGCTGCTGATCTAGAAACATACTTTGTGTGTTCAGAGGTACTCATGGGTACCAGTGAATGAAGTTGTCAAAGTTTTATGTTATAAATTGTAATTGCCATTTCAATGATAAATGTAGATGCAGTTCTGTATCGGACACTGACACATACTGGCGTATACATGTACTTGGTACATTTTGATGAAGGATATTGGTGTTACTTTAATAAATTTACTTCGGCAAAAATGTGCAATAGATCTTTTACATAACTCTGTATCACATGTGCTGACAATGAAAGATATAAAAAGACCTGTATAACTATGAGCAGTTGGTCAATCCATTACTTGGTATGGCCACTGACCATTCAGTACTACTGTTGCTGGGATAGTCACTTACAAGTCAGTACTAGTGTTGCTAAGATAAAGTAAAATTATGCTTCAAGAACTGTGTCATCGTTAACATCTTACAACCAAAACTTTTGTGTGTTGTGTGATGGGAAATGATAAATGTGCCGTGCATTGTAAAATACAGAGCAACTTCTCCAGAGCAACACACTTTGGAAGATGCAGTGTGGCTTTTGTTGAGAGGTTGTTGCTCTTGAGGGGTTAACTGTTGTTGTTAATATTACTGTTACTACATTATCTATCCCTTTAGTAAATTTCACTATGGAAATAACGCTAATGTTTTGAAAAGATGTTTTTGCTCAAGAGAGGGCCACTCAGGAGAGGTTGCACTGTATTGTAAACAGAATTTCTGTCATATGACATTTGAGAATATTGCAGTTGTTGGTAACATAATGATTGTAGCTTATATATGTTGGTGTAAATATTTCAAGATTGGAATTTTATCGTGTGATCTATTTTTGGCACAGGGTATAAGATGTTGGCGATATTTTTTTTCTTAAGCCTGATACATGTGATAGCATTTCGTGGTAAATATTTGCCCCCCTTTGTAAAGATTACAAATATGAGCCCTCCATTTCGAAGAGGACTTGTAACAACTCTCTTTGACAAAGTGGTTTCACTTTCATATCAACAAACTTACCGGCTCATTTACCTCTCAATTATAAAGAGTTTATATGCCCCGCCATATATATGGGAGAGTTGCTCCTGTCCGTGTGTGTGTTTAAATTCTTGTGGATGAAGGGATTTCAAAATAGCTTGGCACATTTGATCACCATAACAAGACGATGTGTTGCGCACAACACCCAGCCTCCTTGGGTCAACGTCTTTGTTACTAAAAATAGAATTATCTTGTCTGGGCTATTATAAGTTACATTATTAAGTCTAAGTCTGATTTTCAGTCTTAAAATGTTTGTGAACAAGTCTCTAGGAAAAGTTTGATTTCGTGTTCAATACACAAATGTTTGGACGAGTTTTGGCCCTTTTTTCGACTTGAAAACCCAGAGCGCGCACATCCAGTTCATATGGACACATCTAGTCGATTTTTCTTTCTTTTGTTTTCTTAATTTTTAGCGTGCTTTTTGTGTGTATGAGAAACCTGATGCTGAACAAGTGTGTGGGAAGAACCTTGTAAATTTTTTGTGGAATCTGGGACCATAATTTTTGCTTGCTCTATGGGGCTTGAGAATTTCTTTGGAATTGTTATTTGATTTTGTTTCTTTACATGTTTGCTTCTATTGTATATAAGTAGTATTTTATTGGTTTGTTAGAAGAATTTACCTTGAGGCCTCATTTACAAAAGTCTGCGTTTGCAGTCACCTGACCCTACTTGTGGTGTTGAGTAGGTAGGTACGTGTAGCAATTTAAAAAAAAACATCATTTTTTTGTGTTATTGTCTTGTTCAATACTTTCTTACCATAAGCTAATTAATTTTTTTTGGAGTGCAACAATTTTAGCAGGTAAATAAGAAGATATGAAACAAATTCTTTTTAAATTTTGACTTATTACTATGTACATTGCAGTTACAGATGTTTCATCAACCATGTCAATATTTCCTGTATTGAAACACGTTTTTTGCATGCTCAGTTTCAAAGACTTGAAGTTACAGCTTGTTCATTTTGCATGGCTTTGTTGGAGATCATTGTATTGTTGAAGTTTGTGTGGAGAAACACTTTTTTCTCTTCAGTCTGTTTGTTGTTTGTGTGGTACACATGCATCATAACACTAATCATATCATTCCGGTCGCTTAACTCAACTGGAGTAAAACCTCAATAATAAGACCACCCTTGAGACCCTTGAAAACTTGTCTTCTTATTGAGGTGGTCTTATTATTGAGGTTGAATAAAGAGAGCAAAACAATGAAAATAGACTTGAACATTGTGTTTTTAATTTTGAGGGGGTCTTATTACAGAGGTGGTTCTCATGTCAGATTTTACTATTGTTAAACAAATACAAATTGAGATAAGAAATTTATTTTTTTCACCGGTTTGCATTTATTTTTTAACGTCTCATTTGATACTAGAATTATTGTACAATAAATTGCAATGAAAAAAGTTTGTCATTACTATCACAGATGACGGGTTTTTATTCCTTTCTAACAAACGAATTCTTCTATGTCTTGGGTAATGTAGAAAATTCTTCCTAAATTGTTGAGATTTTATGCAGATTTTATTATGCAAGGCATGTTAAGTGCACTATGTATGAAATGTTTATTGCCATCTAAGTAGAGACCAGGTATACTGTTCTCCAACAGTATCTCTTTGCTTGCAAAGATGATCGTGAACAGATTTTGGGTGAGTCCGAACCACAGCAGATATATATACTATAGAAGGGATAAAGGGAGACAACTCATGACAATCTCCTGTGGTCCAAGCAGAACTTTGGCTGTACAAGGCTTCTTTGAAATACATATGTATTAATATAAATCATACATTAATTGTCCTTGTCAGCAGCTAAGGGATATTAGAATGGTAAGCAAATGTCAATTTGAAATGTCGCCATTTTCATCAATTCAACTTTTGCTGTTTTGTCAAGTTATTTGAAATGGTTGCTTCCTTTGGTTTGCATGGAAATCAGTTTATTGTTAGGGATAAATATCTTATTCTACATCTGTTGAATGCTTGAAATATGTAAATGAGCTGACTTTAATAGCCGGAATGATATGATGAGCGTCGTTCGTGTGTAGTTGACATGTTTCAATGAACTTACTACATTTATTGCTGCTAGTGCTTGCCTTGTTAAGTTTGCTCTAATTATTGCTAACCTGATTTTAAACGCTTCGTAGCTTTCTGCATAACCATTAGCAGAACGTTTGTTTTTAGCAGACCATAAAATTTTACTAAAGTAACTTATTACTGCACAACAGCTTGTGGTATTATGTTTTAGTTCATTTAATTAATTGCACTGATTATACTGTTTTATCTTGGTTTCAAGCTTAATGTTTGACCTTGGTTTCAAGCTTAATGCTTGACCTTGGTTTCAATGTTAATGCTATTTGACCTTGGTTTTATTTTAAATGCTATTTGATCTTGGTTTCAAGATAAGACTATTAGACCTTGGTTTCAAGCTTAATGTTTGACCTTGGTTTCAAGGTTGATGCTATTTGACCTTGGTTTTGTTGTAAATGCTATTCGACCTTGGTTTCAAGGTTAATGCTAAGTTTCTTTCCTAAGGTATAGAAACATTGGCTGTTACAAAAAAACTTAAGAATCATCTATTTTCCTGTGGTAATTTTGAGAGAATTGAGATTTTACATTGTTCAGTTTATTCCATCCTTGTTCATTCAATTAATTAAGTAGATTTCATGTGCTTAACAGTTTCTAAAACTGGACTACTAACATTGTGGGATAAATGTATGATGGCATTTATGTGAAGTTGTCTCTAACACTATTTTTTCAGAATTCAAGTATTACGCCTGTATTAGAGAAATGTAGTGATGTGTCCTATTTGATCTATCACAAAATAGGTAATAAAATTACATTCTTTGTGACTTTATCACCAGTTTTGTATATTACTTTTGTGTAAAATTGTGCTTATATTTCAAATAAAAAATGTTGTTTTCATTTCGCTTCATTCATTTTATTTACCAGCTGTTTGCCTCTATTTTGTATGCGAGTTTCATTTGCCGTTACTGTGCACCCTTCTTGTCGTTCCCAAAAACTGGCATATACTAACACTCGTAACCATTCTTTTGAAGTTTGCTTGAAGATATTGATATGCAGTAGAACCTCAATAATAAGACCACCTTTGGGACCTTTGAAAACGGGTCTTCTTATCGAGGTGGTCTTAAAGTTCACAACAGTAAAAATGGACTTGAAAATTGTGTTCTTAATTTTGAGGTGGTTTTTATATGAGGTTTTACTGTATGTTGTATTAAGTTTGTATGGTAAGTTACAGTTACAATGGAAACTCATTTGATTTTATTTGCTTTATATAGTTCCTTTAATGCTATTTAGTACTTTTTAACTTATTTGGAAGAATGTTTGAAATGTTGCCAGTTGACTTTATTTTGATTTTAGCAGTTCAAAAGTATCATTCAAATCTTGCATAAAAGTTACAGTCTTTGAAACAGGCATGAGCATTTTCTGAGGATTCGCGGAAATCTGCGGTTTTTGACACTCGTTAAGTCATCTTAGATGCTTATAAGCCAGGAACTTCATCCCCCCTGGACCCCTTGCCAAATTTTCAGCTGATTTTGAAATTTTGCATTCTCATGCCTGATGAAATGTTTTTTTACTGCACATTTTGAATGCCATGTTCACTTGGATGGATGAAAGCAAAACTAATCTCTCAGCATAGGCAGAAAGAAGCAGATAGACCTGTTTTGCGTTCACCCTTTGAATTGTTATTAAGTTAAGGTGACAGCTGAATGTGAGGTAGTGTGACCAAGCTGTGTCAGTCATTTATCATTATTACAAAAATCTGTTTCACCTCCATCTCTCAATTAGCTGAACAAATGAAATTACCCCCTGTAATCTGGTGGGCATAGCTACATATAATTCAAACTCGGTAACAATTTTAGAATATGGGACTAATTCATGAAGATACTCTGCTACCTCCACATGATTGTTAGTAATGTAAGAAACACTGTTGATGGTTCATAGTCCAGAGAGATTGATCACTTGTACCATTTATAATTGTGGGGTAAACTGATTACTAATTAACATGCTGTTTAACATAATGAAAGTCTCTTTAAAATTCTAAATTGAAACAGAAACTGACAGTAAATTAGTTTAAAGTATTAAATCTGTCTAATACTCTATAAATGTGATAACATGCATTCAAATTTTATCTGATATCAACTAAGGAAGGAAGGAAATTCAATCTTATTAGACTTATTTTCCCATGAAGGAGATCCAATTTCTTCCTTTAAGGAAGAATGTGTACTGTATCCAGATTGTGGAAGTAAAACTTCATGTTATTTCATAGTACAGTAAAACCTCAATAATACGACCACCATTGGGACCCTTGAAAACTGGTCTTATTGAGCTGGTCTAAATATTGAGGTTGAATAAGGAGCAAAATTGAGAAAATGGATTTTTAGGTTGTGTTCTTAATTTTGAGGTGGTCTTATTATTAAGGTGGTAGAGTAGGCGATAGTATGGTTATACAGTACGGCACGGTGGCTGGTTTTATGCCCTGTTAAAGTTATTCTTACACTGTAATATTATCCGTGCTGTAGTGATTGTCATCTCGGGGGATAAACTTGAAACATACTCTGGATCCCCTCTTCTCTATACCAAAACAATCTAAATTTTTAGTCCTTGAAAATGGGAAAAAGTACTTGAAAAGTCCTTGAAAAGTACTTGATTTTTTTTCGTGAAGTTCTGTATGAACCATGCATAATGACTCTGAATGAATACTGAAGTGTAAAATGTAACACCAGCTTAAACTAAATGTTAGGCTCCGCAGCATGTATTAGTTAATCTTTAACGTGCACAACCTGAATAACTTGTGAATAGGTTTATGTAAGGGCAAAAATCTTTCTTTTACAGGGCATTAAAATTGTGAATACCATTTTTGTTTATATTCACGAAACCTGTAAAGAAATCAATAAGGGGTTGATGAGAAGGTACATTTTGTATTTATGTTTTATTTAATGGTGGTAAATTGTGGGGCGAAAGCTAAAATAAGACTTTAAGCTCATATCGAGGATTCAGTGCAAGACTATACTAACTCCTATATAAATACATAGGGAGTTAGTATAGTCTTGCACTGAACCCTCGATATATGAATGAAGAATTCAATACGTTTCTACGCTATCTAACACTGAAATAATCTGAAGGAAACACGCACATTCAAGCTTCCAAATATGCATGTGTAATGAGTTAAGTAATTTGCATGTTCTCGATGTACTGGTTGTGAAGTTAACGAGTGCAGCTTCATTTCCTGTCCTTGTAACTTAACCAATATACATTCTGAGTGCTTGCAGTAGGTTTAGAGTGTTGTTTTTTCCATTTATCATAACTGAGGATAATATACTTCTATTGCTCGACTATTCTTTGGAATTACAAAGGAGACTTTAATAAACTGGCATCCTAATGCAGTCCAAGGTGTCAGAGTTCAATTAGTAATAACCACAGGAGATTGTCACGAGTTCTCTCCCTTTGTCACTTCTATAGTAAGCGCATGGAGAGAACTCCTGTGGTAATAACTATTGTTAACTTATGTTAAGGAATTGGGCTCCTTAAATGGAGCTGACTGGTCTGCACATATACTTCATTCAAACTTGTGTGCCAAACAGCATTTAAAGTAAAACATAGCTGTTATTATTGAAATATGTAAATGTTCTTCATCATCAAACCAAGGGTCCAGGGCGAGCTATCAGAATAGGACTTATGGACAATGCAGTGTCCCATTGTCTACCTTTCGTTTTTTCTTCACTTTTGAATCACTGCTTCACATGAACCACATGATGGATGCTCACCAAACATGGTCTGTTGAATCTTCTCACCTGCATTTCTCTGGTTTGTTCAAGTCTTTCCCCTCCAATTCAAACAGTGGCTTCTTAAACTGAATTGTCTTGTGAATGTAATATTCCCTGTACCAACAATCCCTTCCTTTATCATATTATACAGATGAGAAATTCAAAGGGCCTCTTTGCTCCCTTCCTTTTAGTTGAAATGGGTTTGCTGACAATTTATTATAACCAGAAATTAATCTACATACCTCTTTGGCTTGGTTTGTAAGGCCTTTTTATCAATTTTGTAAAACAATAATTCAGTGGGGCTGCATGAAAATAGGGGTCAGGCAAGGGAGATAAGCGAATAATTTATCATAAATATCAAGTCATTTATCTACAGGGTTAAATCTCACTTTGAAAAATAATTTACAATATCGGACTAGCCAAATATGTATTGTGACAAGATGTTTATTATCGGAGACTATAATCTGTGTCAAACAAAGGCTTGGTTTATCTTACTTTCAACTTAAGGCCACTTTAACAGACAGGACGATTCAGTTTCATACTTAAAGCAGCCATGTCAAAGATTAAGGGTAGAATAAAACTCAATTTCTATCATCTTTAAATTCCATAGATACAAACAAAATAAGTACCGGTATATATTCTATGGAAGTATATACCTCTGTACCTAACTGCTGTTAGTAATGATTAGCACATGTAGTACAGGCCTCCTATTGAAAACTACAAAACCTATGATAACCGCAAATGTTTCGAAGATCGATTTTAACCTTTATTTTTTCTGAAAAACCTGTAATTCACTCTCCAAACCTTTAGATGTTTTTCACTTGGTTTTGCTGTGTCTGTTGGGATCAATGCATGTTACATTTATATTGTCCTATTCACTTTTGAAAACTCCAGCCATATGATAGTACTTGCATAATTATGTCACCTTTAGCATTTGTGAAGGCATTGTCGGATTGCCAAGACAATATTCTGTCATCCTCGTAGGGCCGGTGCCTTGTAAGCTGTCTTGGTCACATCAATTCAACGAAATTGCTCTTTATTTTCACAGAAATCACTCTAAAAAGCTTTATTTTCATTAAGGCCTGTCAGGAGGCCTGTATAATACAGGAAGTCACTTTGTTTATGCATCCCCTTGCAATGATTGTGTTTGTATTTTGAACATACTGTTGACCCAAATCACTGAAAACCATATTTAACTTGCACTAATGAATATTCGTACACATTGGTAATTTATCATTGCTGAAATGGAGAGCAACTTTCAATATATATATATAATCCCCACATGCATGCTTCACATAAATGGCTTTTGTTCCCTTAGTAAGAGTTGGCAATGATCGCTGACTGTCAGTTCAATGTTATCGAACTACTGTTGATACAAAATAAGTTGAGAATACCAAATACGATGTCTATTGGTCAATATTTCGCAAAACCTATTTTCATTGGCTGACCACCTTACAGTTTGTTTCCAACTGCTCTCAGGTAAATAAAACCGGACTATAAATTGTGGATTTTTTTAATTAACTTTACAAAATTAATGACCGTCATAACAAGATGTGTCACATGTAAGCTTGAAAGTTGGCGGTCATAATTTGTTATTCAACTGAATGGAATTTCGAAATCACCTACACAAATGATCATCATGTGATATTTCGAGGACATTAGGGAATATCTGTCTCTTCATAAAACTTTATACATATCTACTCTGTTTATTTGTTTACTGGTATTCACATGTCATAAATCACGATCATACTCCATTAAGCCGCGGCCGTGGTCCAGTGGTTAGTGCGCTGGACTTGTAAGAATTCAGTCCAGGAAAAACTGGTTAGGTGAACCGACCGCCGTATATAACTGAAATATCGTTGAGAAACGGCGTTAAACCCGATGAAACAAACAAACATACTCCATTAATCTTTTGATAAAACTTGTACTTATTTTCTCTTTATATTATACTCTCATTCCATACGCTTGTGTTCAAAATCTATTTCTTTATCGTATACAATGTTGTAGTTTTTTTTCAGTTTTGTTTCGTATACAATGTACATATTATGTATCATATCTTGTTATCTTTATTACTTGTACAACTTTTTTCATGTTTGTGCTACTTTATCTACAAATCAACAATATTGTGTCATTATCTTAATCTACTCAAGGTCGTCTATTCAGTTTATAGTGTTAAGATCAAAAGTAGGCCATTTTTTGTCCTGAAATAAACTTAAGTTGTTGAAACAACATGAGTTGCTGTCACTGTTCTTGTATGGCGTGTCGCTCTTTTCTTAGTTTATTGCTCTAATTAGAAGTATGGTATTCTGACAAAAATCTGTTAGCACTAAAGTAGGTAAGTATACTTACGAATTCTTATGCACTAATCAATGTTTTGCTCCAGGTAGGAGTGGCGGGGATTCACAGAACTTTAGACAGAAGGCAATTCCGGGTACTGGAGATTTAGACAAAACGCTCGACTCAAGGGTTGGGAATTAGACCCAAAAAAAACACGTCAGCCTGCTGCTCTCTTCGCTAGGGCAAAATATTGAAATATGTATTATTAAAGAAGTATATATCCTATCCTGTTATAGTTGGAAATAAAGTAAATATACAAAGATTCATTTTGTCTTTCTTGTCTTGTTTGTGAAACAAGTTTGCATGTTGTATATATCACCTTTGACGACTGCTTCTGGAGTAACTAACCAAATAAGAGTGCCTACTTCAGGGGTAGTGAAATTCACCCTTCAACCTAACCAGGCAGGATCAGAACTTGTGACCTTCAGAGCCAGAGTTGAGTTCTCCACTCCTCAACCACTGTACCAACCTAATTGATTGAACAAGCAACAGAAATAGTAGACTGATGATGCATCCGTAGTTAAAAATAGCTTGTCCCCTTTTAGAATGTGTGTCAGATCATAGGACATAATCATAATGTTAAGATATCAAATTGCTCAACGCATCATAGGCCATCTAAGTGTTTGCATTAATTCACAGTCATACGCTGAATTGAAAACAAGTACATGTACATGATACTATCACAATATATGTATTCAGTTATTTACGATCAAACATTATTCAGGGACATTTCCTTTTTTCAGATCTTTATATTTAAAGGTACCAGCAGATACTCGGTCCAAAGTATTTTTATTCTTCATTTCAAATAGCTTCTTGAAGGTCAGACTCATAACCTAAGTCCAACATAATCTAAACAATCAAATGACAGGGGAGGTAACTCTGTATATAGACTTCAACATAATCTATACAATCAAATGACAGGGGAGCTAACTCTATATATAGACTTCAACATAATCTATACTATCAAATGACGGGGGAGCCAACTCTGTATATAGACTTCAACATAATCTATACTATCAAATGACAGGGGAGGTAACTCTATATATAGACTTCAACATAATCTATACAATCAAATGACAGGGGAGGTAACTGTGTATATAGACTTCAACATAATCTACACAATCAAATGACAGGGGAGCTAACTCTATATATAGACTTTTACAACATTACTGTTCAATAAATCAAATTACAAGAAAGGGAACACTATGTAGAGACTTTTTCAACATACACGTTCTATACAATCAAATGACAGGGGAGAGAACTCTATAGATTCAACATAACTGTTCTATAAATTGGACAGATGAGTGGAGTAGTATGTAGGAAAGAAACACTAGTTTCCACTTATGTTTCCATCCAATATACTATGCCATGAGATTATCTATCCAACTTGGACCACATGAACTTCGTGAACATTGTCTATATGATACAACGGAGACCGCCGATTGGTCGGATTGGTGTGGGCGTGGCCTAGTTAGTCATAATTATACAACAACAAAACTTTCAAAATGTTTAATGCATAAAGTGAAATGAGAATGAATTTAAACAACATAATCAAGTGTACAAACATTGACATAAACTGAGTAACAATACAATTTTTTTTTCATTCAAAGATAATTCATGAACATGAAAAAGCAAGCATGAATGTAGCCTGGTTCCCTGCCTTTACTTTCTTCGTATCACTATTACGATTTTGAGGCAGGAAACCAGAATAGCATGAATGTACCAATATATAAATAATATTGTTAAAGGTACATAGTCGGATTTTTTGACAAAATATGCTCAGATGTAAATATGAGAAAATCATCGCTAATTGCCTTCATACTGATGTACTCTACAGCACTGCATTGTCACTTTTCTTATATGTTTCGTAAAACCACAAATACAAGTGTCCGTTAAGGGAATATTCTATCCAGTACTATGTGTTGAGTTAGCGCTAGCATAGGAAATGCCTTTATCATGTTTCGCAGATCCAGGACACTTTAAGTTATAATGCACTGTTTCACAGTAAGTTTGTATATGAAATCATCAGCATGCCATTTTCTCAAAATTATTGCTTAGCATATTTTGATATAAAATAAGAGTATATACCTTTAACCTACTTTAATATAATTATCTGAATGTTATATATGTAATTTTAAACTTCAAACAATTAACAATGCATTTTATAAGCTCACTATGAAGATGAAAGCAAATGTAGCCAAAATGGGTTATATCATATTGGAGTTTGTTTTTAATTTCCATTGCTTGTGTATAAGTTTACTTACGAATATAACATAAACTTGTTAACTAAAAAATGTTGACTCTATTTCATAAATACAGCATCTCATTTTCACAAGATCTAAGGGGAGGTAGATTGCAGATTTAAATGTACATACATGATATATGACGCGAGACAAATCTTGTTCAAGTACATCTATAATAAACAGAGCGTAACTTATGGAACATTAAACACGATTCATCTCAATAATTTCTTACCCTCTGTCGACTTAATACAGGTATGAGAATGCAAAATTTCGAAATCAGATAAAAATTCTACAAGGGGTTTAGGGGGTCCCTAAAGCTCCTGGCTTTTAAGCGTTTAAGATGGCTTAAATTGTCTGAAAGACAGCCCTTGCGAGCGTCAAATCCGCGGAATTTTCACGAATTCACAGAATATTCTCATGCCCGTAAATAAGATCTATCAATCAAACTATACACACATGAACTTCTGGTTGAAAAAATGCAATAATGTAACTGATGTTTAGCTGATATAAAGCCTCTGGTTCCATCATTTTTACGAACACACTCAGTAGTAAGCTGATTGCCAATAAGCAATAAAACGGACCTTTCAATTAGCATGATATTAATATTTGATGGTGTCAAGCAACTGAGAGAGAAAACTTGCCGACATAAAAACGCTATTTATCAAACTAAATATCAAATTAAGTTGCTATCTTAGAGTATAGTCACTTCTGATCAAATAATGGTGAAAATAGTATCTTCACACCCTGTCTGGCAAGCTAAACAAATATAACTTTCATTATGGTGGTCATTGGACATTTTTGGTGAACGCTATGATCGAAATAATACACAGAATACATCATGTAATATAGATAGATATACAAAAACTAATCACTTGTTAAGGTGCTTAATTCTTCTTCTTAACTGAAAAAACAAATAACAGATAACTATAAAATTTTCCACGAGATATTTCACTCAAGGGAGACCACTTCAATATTCCAATCCAGCACTGATATTCAATACCCAAATGAATATTTTCCGGTTATAGTAATTTGGGAATTTCATTCACACTCGAAGCTCGTAGAACATTCAAGTCACCTATTCATCAGTCTACCATAAAACCAGATATTTTTCCAAGGCCAATATTTCGCAAAATAATGTCTGTCAGTTTGTCTCTCGAGGTTAAATGTTGGTAAGATTTTACTTTCAGTTTTGTCCAAAAATAAACACAACAATATTAAGCGGGCATTTATTTTCGCGAAATAAAAAGATCTTACGAAAATAAATCCCTCGCGAACATTTCTAATTTTAGAATATCTTGAACAACGCAACCGTAAAAGACTCGAGATGCACCTAAGCAATATTTACACAATACAACATACAACCACATCACATGCCATTGTAAGCAGGCCCCTCCCCACCCTGGGGACACACCCAGTTAATATTCTGGGTAGGATCTTTAATATCACAGGTTTTGCAATGAATACAGTTCTGGGCATTTATCTGAAGTCGTTTTCCAAGTCCATCTTCTGTTTCGATATATTCATACACACCTGAAAAAAATGCAATTTTCAAATATACACTCTCCTTTACCATTGCACCTCCTTTAGCTTAGCTTCACAAAATTGTGACTTTGCAAGATTAAACTAAAGATATCAGCAAAATTGATTAAAACCTTGAAGACCCAAGTTGTCATACATAACTGAGCAATACTTGAACTGATCCTGAAATAATAATTATATCCCACATATCTGCACTACATTGTGGTCTTAAATATCATAGGAGGGGAAGTGATTTGTGCCACAAATATTTTGAAACGATCAAATCAACCTTATGACCTACCATATGATGACTCCTACATACCCCCTATTTGCAGGTGTATAAAAAAACTACAGTAACATCTCAATAAAAGGACCACCCTTGGGACCCTAGAAAACTGGTCTTCTTATTGACGTGTTCTTAATATTGAGGTTGGATAAAGAACAAAACAGTGAAACTGGACTTGAAAGTTGTGTTCTCAATTTTGAGGTGGTCTTATTATTGAGGTGGTCTTTAAGTGAGGTTTTACTGTGTATCAACAAAATTAGACTTACCAGCTGGGCAGAATCTTCCCTCTGGTCCATCATACAATGAAAGATTTGTTCTCACAGGCACTTCGTCATTCTTCAATGTTAGATGAGCAGGTTGATCATGGTCGTGATTTGTTCCAGTTAACGCTACTGATGACAAAAGGTCGAAGGTCACCTCGCCATCAGCTTTTGGATATTCTATTGGTGTACATTCCTTAGCTGGCTTCAAATGTGTATGATCTGCACCTGTAGATTAAGTAAAAATGTGTGTTGAAATTGACTCTTTTTGAATACCAGGGTTTACCTAGGACTTCCATAGGACCTTTGACGTATGAAAATATAGTATTTCTACCAGGCTAATTCATGATATTAGAAAGCATTGTTCACATCCTAATAAAGATGGAAAATATAAAGACAATGTTAAAATCTCTATGTCAAAGTATTATCAATGCAATTTATTTTTAACAACTAAAAAACCACTGTTTGAGTAAATGATATTTAAAAAAGGTATGCAAGAAAAAGAACTTAATTTCGTCCTTTATTTCTTAAAAAAGGTATGCAAGAAATAGAACTTAATTTCGTCCTTTATTTCTTAAAAAAGGTATGCAAGAAAAAGAACTTAATTTCGTCCTTTATTTCTTAAAAAAGGTATGCAAGAAAAAGAACTTAATTTCGTCCTTTATTTCTTAAAAAAGGGTATGCAAGAAAAAGAACTTAATTTCGTCCTTTATTTCTTAAAAAAGGTATGCAAGAAAAAGAACTTAATTTCGTCCTTTATTTCTTAAAAAGGGTATGCAAGAAAAAGAACTTAATTTCGTCCTTTATTTCTTAAAAAAGGTATGCAAGAAAAAGAACTTAATTTCGTCCTTTATTTCTTAAAAAAGGTATGCAAGAAAAAGAACTTAATTTCGTCCTTTATTTCTTAAAAAAGGTATGCAAGAAAAAGAACTTAATTTCGTCCTTTATTTCTTAAAAAAGGTATGCAAGAAAAAGAACTTAATTTCATCCTTTATTTCTTAAAAAGGGTATGCAAGAAAAAGAACTTAATTTCGTCCTTTATTTGTTAAAAAGGGTATGCAAGAAAAAGAACTTAATTTTGTCCTTTATTTCTTAAAAATGGTATGCAAGAAATAGTATCTATCACTGGCTTTGTGTGTGGATGGAAATATCTGGCACTCGAGTAACTGTTTAACGCAGTCACTCGGCAGAGCCTCGTTTCCCGCCACAACAGTAACCCTCGAGACAGATATTTCTATTCTTACAGGAAGCCCGTAAAAGACTCTTATGTCGGCTCTTAGGGATGACGTTGTATATATGCCTTCGTTTAATAGAAATAAGAATTAAAACACCAATACAAAAACAAACTCCACTTCATCTGTCTTCAAAATTGATAAAAGTCACATGAAACACTTTTAAATTTTCAACTAAATAAAACTATACAATACCATCAGTTTTCAAGGTCCATGGCTCTTTGCCTCTGAACAGAACACAGAAAATTCCAGTATATAACATGCCACCGTATAATCCAAGAGATGAATTGAAAGACGGACGGACATTTCTGACTTTATATAATTCTTCCATAATCCAACTTTTCTTTAACCTGTCCTCGTACACAGACGCTGTGAGACCTGTATTGAAAAGGTAAAGCTTTAGCAATATATAACAGGTGAATTATTTGAATAGTTCAAAATTCCTTCTTTTTCTGAAATGCATAAAATTGCGAAGAAAATTGTAAATTTTCACTTCTATCAAAGTTTATTTTTCCTACGCACCGTGTAGCCACTACTTGGAGTTTGGCACTCCAAGGAGTCACATGTTAAACACTGTGTGGCCAAAAATACTTGAGTCCTACCATAACTTTCAGATAATTAAATAAAATTAAGAAATTGTTAATTTTGCGAAGTGTAGATATCATAGACGGACTGATTTCGGCGATTCGCAAACATTTCCGCATGTGAAACTTTATGAAATTGTTCCTTTCAAGCATAATTCTGAAGAGGGCCATTCTGGAGAGGTAGCACTGAAGAGTGGGCTGTTCTAGAGCGGTAGCACTGAAAAGAGGGCCATTCTGGAGAGGTAGCACTGAAGAGAGTTGTTCTAGAGAGGTAGCACTGAAGACAGGGCTGTTCTGGAGAGGTAGCACTGAAAAGAGGGTCATTCTGGAGAGGTAGCACTGAAGAGAGGGCTGTTCTAGAGAGGTAGCACTGAAGAGAGGGCTGTTCTAGAGAAGTAGCACTGAAGAGAGGGCTGTTTTAGAGAGGTAATGCTGAAAAGAGGGTTTTTCTAGAGAGGTAGCACTGAAGAGAGGGTTGTTCTTGCGAGGTAACACTGAAGAGAGGGCTGTTCTGGAGAGGTAACATTGAAAAGAGGGCTGTTCTAGAAAGGTAGCACTGAAAAGAGGGTTGTTCTGGAGAGGTAACACTAAAGAGAGGGCTGTTCTGGAGAGGTAACATTGAATATGGTTAAATATTACCTATTGTGTTTGATGTATTATTTTCATCCATGATGGTATCATACACAGATTCAGCAGCTATCATACCACTCTTCATGGCTGTGTGGGTACCTTTAATCTTTGGTACATTGAGGAAACCAGGACTACACCCAATCAAACACCCACCAGGGAATACCAGGTCAGGAATGGACTGAAATATTAATCATTCTGCAATCTCCAGCCATAAGCTTAAATCATGTAATTTATCGGTGAATACCACATTTTGTCATTCTATATTATCTTCTACATACAGTGTACAGGTGAACCATGTCATAACAACAGAAATCTACTTGCAGTTAAAAAGGTTACTAGACAAAAGTGGAAATTCCTTACATCAATTAACCCTGAAGTGAATGGATAAAAAATTGAAAGGCTGTCCTTACTGATAGTCTACCAAGCTTAGCCAGTCTAGACTAATTGTGATGATATTTTTTGATAATCTATAAGTGAAATAAAACATGAATGAATGCTCATATTTTTGATAATCAAAAAGAGAAATAACAAATGCAATGAAGTTATGATTTTTTTTCAATAATTCATGAAACAAATAACACATGAAATAATGTTACAATTATTTTCAATTATTCATAAGTAAATTAACACATGAATTAATGTTAGTTGCCATATAGTTATGGCTACTGCTCGGCAAGAATGAAGAGGTAAAATTTGCATTTATTACACAGTCAGTGTGAGTACAAAAGCCTTTCAAATTCTTCTTCAGATAGTCCAGCTAAGAGTGTTCCCTGTTGTCTTCTGACCCTACTTTGTGAAGCTAAGTAGGCACATTGACCATTTATCTCATTCATTAACAATCAACACTTCTTGTTAGATAGTAATTGGTTTACTAAATTTCTCCTTTTTATTTCCTTTTATTGATTAATAATTATTATTTTTTAGTTATGTTTTAATATTTTTTTTATAATTATTATTTTTTAATATTTTAGATTTTTTTTTATTATTAGCCTCAAGCAACATGCACAAAAAAACAAAGACTAAAGCCTGACCTGGTAGCCTCCTTCATTGAGAGCCCTTGCACCATATCCGATTCGATTACCTCCCTTGAATGTGTCGATTATAGCAGGGTGAGTCTTCCATCTCTGGAATTCGTGGAATGGACTGATGTATGGATTTTCATAATCAAGTCCTACCTGTAACAAGAAATTAATAAAATACACAACATTCAGGGTTTCCACTCAAGTTGCTGAATCTCAAGGGTCATTTCGATAATTTTTGACCCAATTTTACCTATCACTTAGAGAAAAAATTTACCCTTCAGCCAGAATCCTTAGGGTCAGAATGTGGCTATTTTGAAATTCCAGGATTCCAAGGGTCAAATCAAGGGTCAAACGGAACATTTCATAGACAAAGAAAACATACATACAGTTGGATCTCGTTCATTCGAATTAATCGGGTCTGAAATTTTATTTCAATAATACAAAATTTCGAATAGCCCATTTCAATTTGATGAGCCATAAGATACATAGGAACCTGACATTTATTTCGGATGATACCATGTATTTGGATAGAAGGTTGTCGAATACACAAGGTCCGACTCTACTTTCATAATGGCTATTTCTACCAAACATCACATTGTCCATAGATTGGACATGTATAACATACAGCAAGCATAACATACAGCAAGCATGACTCTGATACACAATTTTTTCAGTAAGAAAGTTTGAACGTAGAGATATACATACCACAACACCAGCAGCTACCAAGGGACCCTCATCAAGATGATACATAAATGATCCACCATATGTATTTTTATCCTGAGATGAAAAAAAATGTATTATTAACTCTCAAGTCTGTTGACTGCAGGGGCGGATCCAGGATTTGGTCTTAGTTGGGGGCATAACTTTCTGGTAATTTTTTGGTTTTGCTCAAGCCTTTTAAACGGCAATGAATGTATTTTATTCTTTGTTTTTAAGTCATTGAACATAAAACCAATTCAGAATCGATTATTTGAAAATCTTATAATTACAGATCAGTGTATATTTTAGTATCTATACTCAGACATACATGTAAGGTTTGGGAATTTTAGGGGGGGGGGGGGGGTGCGCGCCGGGTTACCTTAGCAACGTATCGCAATATGTACCACGAGATACTTACTCTTCAAATGTGTTGCAAAAATTAACATGCATTAGCTGAAACAAAACAGTTATCAATCTCATTTCAGTTTTTGACAAGCAAGTAAATATGAGGATTTATCGACTTGTTGATATAAGCTAAAACTTAACAGTTTATCAATCTTTTTACACTTTTTGACTACTTAAAGGTTTCCATGACTAAATATTTTCATGTGCTTGGCGTTTGTAGTCAGTATCTGTCTGGAAGACGGCAGAAAAAAGAAAGAATCGTAAAAACCTGTATGTTTATTTTGTATTGTGGAACAATTTTGTATTGTGGGACAATGCAGTTTGGCTGCGTATTGTGATATACTGATATACATGTATATCTTGTCACCCCTATATGTCTTCATTGAATTTCACTGAACATGCATCAGGAAATATTAAAAACATCCAAGAACTTCTAGAGACCCAAAGTAAAATAAATTTCTCTTCCACCATCTTCTCAAAATACTGTAAACCTAGAAATTATTTTGGGGGTTTTAAGTTAGAGACATTCGCGAGGATAGTCATTCCGCGAACTTAAGTAGGCGCGAAATCGTCACTCAGAATGAAATCGTGAATGATTCTACCTATTGTCATTGTCAATTGCCATTTTGCTCTAAATACTAGTATATGGCTTATTAAAATCGTTAAAGGGAAACAAAGTGCTATTTAATATTAGCGCTTTTGCTGGGTCATTAGAAACGCAAACATTTATAGTCGTAAAATGGAAAAACGCGAAATATTGTTGTCTCGAACATTTATAGGTTTACTGTAGTGTTTACGAACTGATTCTAAATAGTTCATATGTTTAAATAAATAAATTAATCATAACGATTGTACTTACGAAAGGCCAACCGACAGTATGCATAACAAGACCAGGTTGATGTTTCGCTGGATCTATTTCCCAGATTTCCTTCAATCCAATACCATATGACTGTGGTTGACAGTTCTGTCTCAGATTGAATTGATTAAATAACTGTTTAGCTAGGTGCCCATGACAACCCTCTCCAAATATTGTGACTTTGGCGTGAAGCTCCATACCTCTCTCAAATGTTTCCTGTATTAATAACAAACATCATTATTAGACTTATGGACCCTTCCACGACAAGACCTGTATTAGTAATGGTGGTTTTGATATCGGAAGTGTCTTTGGTTGCTTAATTTAGCTTAATAGAATTACATGAACATGTTTATACGTGTTACTTAATTTGATTTTTTTTGCCATTTGAAAATCAGAATATTTCTTAAGAATTAATGTAAATTGGAGTAGAGTGTTTCTGACGCGACATCCTTTACTGTAGTTTACTTTTGCATTTTGTTCCTAATATTTAAATTGCTATGACAAAAAAATAAGACGTCCAATTTTAATAATTTTAGTGTTAATAATATTAAACAAGAGTGTATCTGTTAGAAAATAAAAATCTGAAAATGGATTTTAGGTCACTAATACAGGTTTTGTCATGACACAACTCAAGTTTTAGATGGGAAGTATGTGGTGGAGACGTTATAATACATTAAATTTTGGATGAGTTATGGCACTTTTTCGACTTAAAACATAGGTTTCAGACCGATAACACTTGAAAAACCCAAAGTGGGGACATCAGTGTCCTCTGGCCATATCTAGTCCTTAAATAAGAAGAACATGAACTTCTAAGGAGAGCTCTAAGTTTCTAATACAAAATGTAATGTAGAAAAACTGACAAGCAATGAAAAAGAAGTGCAGGGTTCAAAACTAACAGTCTGCCAGTCCTGTGCCCACCTATATCACTGCAGGACTACCGTCCAAAGGGACTTGAATTGTCTAAGGGACTAGTTGATTTTGGAGGCATAAGCAATCAAAAAGGTAGGAAAAAACAGTTGAAAATCACACAGTTCTTCGCTTATTGACTTCTTTTACTTGATCGTATTTTCCTAAATAAATGCCCCTATATGTCTGTTCAGGTCACAATCCCTGCTATATAAGGACCACCTAATTTACTGGAGAAATACTAGATTTTAAAATTCGCTAGTCCTGTGGACTATCAGATTGGAAAAAAAGTTAGTGTTGTACCCTGAAGTGTAGTATTAAGGGAGCAATCATAACTATACTTGACGCCATTAAAAATGCAACTATTTGAACTAGGCGTCATTTGGTTATAACAACTGTCAAAAGTGTGTTACAGTTATCTATGTGTTAATTCTTGTTCAAAACTTCATTAAACTCAGGAGCAATTATTTTTATTTCATTATTGATTAATTTTATGAATTTATGTTTCAGAAATAAAGAATATTTTTGGCTTTGTAATGTCACTTTATCTATATGCAGAATCTTTGGTTGCATTTTTAATGGCGTTATGTATATATCGACTGAGGTAAGCGATTAAGAGTTAAACAATTATGGATAGTATAGCAAATAAAAGATGGTATAATGACATTACCTTTGGTGCTCCATCCTTTTGAATACCAACATCATTAGTAGCAATACCTTTAACACTTCCATCTTCATGATATAATATCTGTAATCAATTCAAAGATTTAGTGTGCATAGGAACTTAAATTTCTGCCTATAAATTTAAAACTCAGTGGAGTCGTACCACAGATATTTTACTAATATAGTCAGACCTCCTGCATTTGACAACCTACTATTCGAATATTCGGTAACATCCTTAATAAATATCAGAGCCCGATGTATCTTTTTATGCATGTCAAATTGAAACAGGCTATTCGAAATCATGTATTATTCTAAATAAAATTTCGGACCTGATGATTTCGAATGAACCAGGTCAGACTGTATTTTCATAACAAAACTTAGTGAATTGGTTAAAGAATTGTTGTACTAAAGTTTTAAGCTTGTAAAAATTAAGCGAACTTTGAATTTCAGATCAGAGGAATGCACACATACCTCGCTAGCGGCGTACCCAGGATACAACTCCACACCAAGTTCCTCAGCCTGTTGTCCTAACCACCGTACAAAGTTACCCAATCTTACAATGTAGTTACCATGGTTAATTAATGGTGTACCTGAAGCATAAAACATTAAACAGAAACTTAATATGGTCAAGCCACAGGAGAATGTCACGAGTTCTCTCCCTTTAAATATCCTTTCTGGAGTGCTCTCCCTATATCCCTCCTATAGTAAATGAATAGTCATGAGTTTGCTCCCTTTATCCCTTATAGATACATATACTACAGATGGAATAAAGGGAGAGAACTCTAGAAAGGATAAAAGGAGAGACATTGTGACAATCTCCTGTGGGTTCTTGTAAAGGCAGCATATTATATATAATGCCAAAACATTTAATTTGTAGTGCGTCACACTAATTTCATGTGTCAGTAATATCAACATACGGGTATGTAAACTGCCAACTGAATCTATCACTCTTCAATCAGTCTTCAAGGAACATGCATAAAGCATGTTTAATCAAATTGGGATATATTTAACACTACATGAACTAGTTAAACATGCGAGGAAATCATAATGTATAAGAATAATGCCTTATACTGTAGTATCATTTGAATTCGCGCAGGTCTAATTTTCGCGTATTTCGCGCTAGAGACGAAGCGCGAATTTAAGTCCGTGCGATTATTAAACTTCCGAAACTAACATGGCTATCTGAATTTTTGACTTTCCGAAAATGTGTGTATATGCACTTACGTTTTTTCTTTTCATAATTTGTCGCTGTTTTTTCTGATAATCTGTGTGGAATAATTAGGAACATGGAATATTTTGACACAGTTTGATTACTAGTACGTAAGAGTGGTTTAAATGGAACATTAATTCATAAATTGAATTTTCTTTGTTTACGATGTTTATACATGTATAAAGAATACACGACTGCATAAAATCGTTGTCATCCGGATTGCACGCACTGCACCTTTTTTCTTCATACTTTAATTCTTGAACAATTCGTACAGTCGTGTCAATTAACGCCAATTAATCGTTGGATGTGTCATATTGTTTGTGGTATTGTTATGGATTATGTTTTAATTCGTTCCCGACTGGTTCGCTGAAATAACCAGGGAATCAAGCGCTTGGTGAAACTGATCAAAATATGACGCGAACCTCGCTAGTCATGTTGTTTATTCAAGTTTCACACGTCTCTATTGTATTCAGATATGACAATTGGCAATAAAATTGTTAATTGGCGACTCTATTACAGAGGTAACGCCCAACTTACGAGTTAATACGCAGAATATTGCTATTTACAGCTTATGATACGGATCTACGAAATAATAACACGCGCTGCGATACCGTCATTTTTGTCTGATTTTTTTTCTTCAAAATTTAAAATGCGCGAATTTAGGCCCGCGCGAAACTGCCTTTTTTGCTGTTTGCGCGAAATTTCACCCCCGCGAATTTAAGTGATACTACAGTAACATAAAATTTTAATGAACTTAAAAATCATTTCACCAAATAATAAAACACATGTGATAATATTTGAGTGAAATATAGGACGTTAAAATACATTACACATAAAATATACTTTTTTAGCACAGTATACTACTTAACTTGAAAAATACCCGATGCAACAGATTGTAAATTGACAACATTGGAAGTAGACACGCTGTCGTGTTGGAGGTAAATGCTTTATATATTCAAAAGCATTCCACTTTTGTACAGCCAGCAGAAGACCTAACCAGCTTTTCAGGAGTTACCAACCAGTGCTAATCTGTTTTTCACCAAGCAACTGACAACTTCCTCACATGAATCCGAGGTACAGGACATACGACTTTGGATATATTACCTTCAGTCGAATTTTTTGCAGAGACCATTTCCCTCACCCAGCGTTATAACTATAAGCTTTATACAATAACTTATGCAAAATCAATATACTCACCAGGAAGCATAGGTACTGGTATACTTCCGGTCTTTGTGAGAATCTTAAACACATCTTTATTCACTGGTGTCATAGTAGGAGGCTACATCAAATACATGGATGTAAATGATTATGTATACATAATTATATATTATCATGATGACGGTAATATGTGTAAGTTAGTGACTGAAATTTGGAACATGATTAAACTACCACTTGAGAATACTTAAAGCCATATCTTGTCGACTTCCCTAAGTCCCTAAATGCTCGCCCATATGGGATATCCCGGTGGCGAGGGTAAATAAACTCAAATCCACTTCCCTAAGGATATTTGGGAGTCATTGAAAGGAAATATGAACAGACACAAGAGACGGAAGACAGACACCATGCTTCATGTACAGCATTAATCTTTGTATATCCACAGGTGAGAAAAGGATTGAGTTGAACCGTAACTTATTTGCTGTAAACGTTATTGAAACAAGTTGTTAACACAATTTATATCAAAACTCAATTTGAAATTCTTGGGTTATACAGAATGTATAAGACAAAATCCAAGAACTTTCAAGTACCTTTTCCAGATTTCAAGGGCTATTTCTTATCACCAAACAATTCACTAATAACTTAACAAAAAAGACATTGAAATGTGCAATATCAATGTTATAGTAGAAATGGCACTTAGCAGGAATCACTATAAGTGACTTAATATCTTTTTTTTCAATTCATTTTCTTTTTTCCACTTATTTAACTTTACTATTACCACAAAGCAAGATTACTGACAGAACTTATTTTCAAGTGAACTTGGAGCAGATTTTGTTTTTTAAAATTCAAGTACTTTTCAAGTTTATTTTAGGATTTAATCATTTTTAAGGAGTTTTCCAGGAATAACATGAAATTCAAGGAGTTTTCAAGGACTGCGCCAGTACTAAATAATATAGCAGTAATGTTGTACTTAATACTTACCTCTCTGTCTTGCCAATCAGGAAAAAGTTCATCAAGTGCTCTTGGTTCGATACAAGCACCAGATAATGTGTGTCCACCTGAAATATAGTGGAATTATGCTTTAAATATGTATCTGGCTCATCTGAACATAAAATGTTTGAATTGGCTTTATCCAGTATTGTTGTTACATTGGCTAAAACACCTCTAATTAATAAGAGCCATTGCAATGTAAAATTGAGTGAAAAAATCTTTTTTTTATCATAATTTTACTGACAGTCAAAACCTAAAATAGCCTGATAGTTAAAAAAAGTGGATTTTTTTTTTGATTTTATGATGTACAAACGTCTTTTTTCAACAAATATGGATTAAAACATTATGAGTTCATTCTAAATGTTAATGCATGTTTATTGATGTTTTAACTATAGGAAATATATTTTTCATGTTTGGTTATGAACAAAAATGAGTGACAATTTTGTCAGGTATGAAGATCAAGGGCAAACAAACACTTTTTTGAATTCTGAATTCTAACAATTATTGCTGTTAAGGTACTCTGCAAACACATGTTAGCTGTGCATTGTGTTATGAAACAAAATTGCATGTTTAAAGGCACAAATCAGGTGTTCCATTGGACCCTGGAATTGACCCTTTGACCCCTAGAATTTCCGAAAGGCCACATTTTGACCCTTAGGATTTTGGCTAAATTTTTCTCTAAATTATAGGTTCATGTAATTTGATTATAAAATGGTTTTCAAAATATCAACATGAGCCATGAGGTTCAGCGCCTAGTGGAACTATACCACAAAATTACCAATTTCAGCAGCTTTTTCTACAAGACACACACGAAGCTCTTTCTCTTGTTCATTAGCCATCTGTTTGAGTCTACATGCAGCTGAAAGACCCGCAGGACCACCTCCAACAATTACAACATCAGCTTCATCACTAAATCTTTCCATTTCAACATCTGTAAAACACAATGACAATCATAAAATGAACAGTGTGTATTGGTTCTAATACAATATTTACATAATATAAACAATAATAAACAGTATTTGATGAATCACTTTTTAACTGAAATGTTACAAATTGAATCAATAAAACCTCAATGATAAGACTGCCTTGGTTCTCAAGAAAGTCAGTCTTAGTTGTAAGGCGGTCTGATTATTGTTTTAAAATGTGGGCGAAAATTTAAAACTGGTCTATGAAAATCTTATCATCTGATTAGTGGGTTTTAATTTTGAAATGGTCTTTAAGTGAGCTTTTACTGTATTAATTGGAAAAATTCACATACTGAAATAAAGTGATGGACATGAAGGGGAACAGTAGTAACGTGGATATGGTGTCAGCTGCTCAGCCCCGAGGTTGCAGGTTCAAGCACAGTGAAGAGCACGACCAAATCTCTACATCTAGAAGCCAGTACTAGCTTTTCCAGGATGCAGACTATAACAGTGAAATAAGCAAAACTGCTTTCTAATACATCGCAATTGTAATAAACAAACATATGCATGAACATTTAATAGACATATTGCAAAAGATATCCCCAATAGAACAAACCTTTCCATCTGGGATCATTCTCTCTCGGGTTTAATGAGTAATGTGTTGTTATCTTCGGAAATGAAGAAGCAGGAAAGTCAGCAAACTTTCTAACTTGTGTGAACTTGACAACATCATGCACTGAAAAACAAATGATTCATCTACTAATCATATTTGTATCTAGACGGAAAACAAAATAAACACTCACCAGCTCACGGATCCTACACAAAGATGTTTTTCAAATTGTTTTGCAAATTTCAATAGTAATAAACATGCAGACATTAATTTACTTATGGCCTTATTCATGAAATCAGTTGGATAGATGCAACAATAAAGGCCATCATACATATAATTATCATATGATATAGTTTAGTATTTCAAATTATCACAAGTTGCTGGTAATAGCAGTCAAGCAAACAAATAAAATCAAGACAAAAAGCAAACTGAAATATATGCATGATATTTTTGAAATACAAATCCAATGGGTGACTGCACAAGACATGAATATTGACCTTATTGTAAGACTTGAACATAATGTAAAAGTACCCAGTCTGTAAAGATATGATGTGTTTGTGCAGGATGAGTAAAACAGTCGCTTGTGCAGTGAATGCTACTTATGCAATCTTCTTTAATGTTGCAACTAGCCAAACATTTCTTGATATATTCCATAAACCTAATAAACATATAATCTTTTCTGTTGGATAGTTTAAAACTCTTGAAATATGTTAGCATGAAGATGCAGTAGAGGCATTTGCATGGATTAAAGTACAAATCAACAGTAACGAAATATTGTGCCGATGAAAATTAAACATAAAATGTGGTCGGTCTGGATTTTCGTACTGTGGCCACACCAATAGCACAGTGCCATGCTATCGTAACAGGAGTCATGGGTTTGAGCCCCAGATTGGACCAAAATTCCCTCTCAATTTACAATACATTTTACAATTTGTTCATAAATATATCAAATTTAACTTAATAAAATCCTGACACATTGCAAAACCAACATTTCCAAAAATAACAATGAAATAATTTGCAAAACATTAAATACCAGATGTCATAGGTCAATGACCCCTAATGGCCCTATATTTATGTAATTTATTTGTTGTTTACTAATATGACAGCTGTGGAAATTGGGAGTTACATAAGTTGTGAATGACGAGTAGGAAGTACTATCAAGCAACCAAAATTAATATTTACCGTGTGTTGCATATATAAAGTAACTTAGTTAATCAACATAACAGTGAATGTGAGATAGATCACGTAATGTCATGTTTTGTCACATCAGAGTTACGCATAACTATATCGTTATACATTGTGACCTTGGAGATAGAATCGGGAGATAGTGAATTTTGTTTTACATCTAGAAATTAAATACGACAATACGATTATTGAAAATGTTGAATGCTAAATAAACACTAAAGACAAATAATCAAGCAAACAAAATCGAGAAACACTGTGTAAATATCAGGAAATACGTACAAGATCGGTTGCAGCGACCAAATTGTCGAGCTAACGACGCCATGTTTCCGGTGATAATGTACATTTTTCATAGGACTTTTTATAATTGCTGAAAAATTATTTGCACCGTTTTGTTATGAAAAGTGGGAATTAGAAGAACAACAGAGCAGAGCGGTATATTATATCACTTAAATTGATACATACTGTTCAAAAGGCTATTGCAAGAATCTCGTTTTGTTGCTGTGTTTTAGTTAGTTTATCCGTCATTTAATCTATTCATCAATAAGCGTGGGTTAATTGTACTAATGTTCGGATACAAACTGTTCGGATAATTGTAATTTGTATCTAAATTTATCAACAAATTGTACTTTGGGGTTCATGAATGCATTATTGAATAGCAGTGTCCTATGGTGGTATCACCAGTAGACATACTAATGTTTAGGTATTATATTTCTATGATACAAGATGTATGTCAAGTGAAAAATTATATGTGAACCAGCCTTGCGTTCAGTAAAGGCGAACAGTCGCAAACGTTACGAGTCAGTGCGTGAGTTTTTGCTATTGACCGATACGTAAGTGAAAAAACATGATCATTCGCTTTCGCAACTCGGAGGTAGCATGCGAATTTGTGAGCCGAACACTGCGTTCAGTTACAGCTATCAGTCGCTCACGTTTTGTTTTGTATCCCTGTCCCACCGTATCACAATGACTGCACAAGGGGAACCAAATTGCAAAATGAACGTAGGGGTGGTACCCTGCCTTTACTGTCTTTGAGGCAGGGAATCAGAATAAAAACGAGGTGGTCAATACACTTGTTCGTTCGCCATAACTGAACGCATGGCAGTCAAGTGCATATGTGGAGCTCACAAAGAGTAATAGTATGCTGTTTGTCGTTTAGGATGTATTGTTTGCATGTATGTTTTTCCGAAAAGTTATCTGAAATGCATCAATTAAGTTTTTTAACTGATGCATTTCACGTATAAACTTCGAAAATATACATGCAAACAATACATCCTAAACACAGTCATTTTTGCAAATTAACACTTCACTTATAATTAAATCAGTACTTTAGACATTAGATGAAATTGCCTTTTAATTGAGCTATGGCTAACCCTATTTTTTTTTTCTTGAGCCTATTTTGGAACCTGTCGAAAGTTGTTTAGATGACAAGTGGCAAGCTCAGCCTCCGAGTCCGATTGCAAATAAATTTAATTCAGTCTCTTCAGCACGATATTATATGCTCAACCTTGTAAAAATAGGATATCAATATTTGCACTTTATACAAGATCCCAATATACACAGAAATTGAGAACCAGTCTCAGCTGCATATAACCATATTTATCAATGAAATTGAATGGAATAAAACATTTGTTGACGGTAAAAGTTTTCACCATATTTGGAAAGTCAGACTTTTCGATTATTTGAGCCCATTAAATTTTTCTTCAGCCAATTTGTATTTTTCTTTAGCCAATGACTCAATTGGCGAATGACAGCGCGGGCCCTGGGAGCCAACCACTTGCCTCCATTTTAATTTATGTTTGTTCGAAACACTGGCATCAAGGTCAGATGTCTTCTTCTGTAATTTCTACTTGATACTGGGTTGAACTTCTGTGGGATATTTTCATGCTGTAAAGAAAATGTTGATAAAGTAATTTTGTCAAAGTTTAACTGTGTGATTCAAAACACATAAACATATCGCAGCACAAATAGCAAATTTCATTGCATTAAACACAATAAGGGCAGGTAAATGTGCTTTCCCATCTAAAGAATTTCATGTTTTAAGTGTGTACAATGTCCACAGTTTGTGCACTCTCCCCCAGTTGATGTTATCAACAACATTGTCTGACTGGAAGTTTATTTGGGAGGAAATATGGCATACACAACACTTTAAAATAGTCAAGTTTATTAGCAAGGAAATGACAACTAATTATAAAGGCTGGAAGTTTACACCAGAATATTGATTAAATGATGCATGAAGAAGTTTAGTTTAATGCTTTTGTCTCAAATAAAGGGGATTGGCTACTTTTCGTAGGAAAAAGGGGTATACTGAAATTCTATATTGTTTTCCAGTAGTTTTTGAGAATTTGTCCCACAAAAATTACACTTTCTTCTTGAAGAACTAAACATTGCTTAATACTACCAAGGTTTTCAGTTGACCCTAGATTTGGCCCTACCCCTGAAATTTCCAAAAAGCAACATTTTAACCCTCAGGATTCTGGCTGAAGTAAATATTTCTCTAAATAAATTATTTTTTTGCTATGAAATAGTAAAATCTTGACAAAAACTATCAAAAGGACTCTCAGGATTCAGCACCTCGTGGAACCACTGACGAGGATGTAAACAAATGTGTGTCAAAAACTAAGATAGTAATCAGACATTTTGTGTTTCCACTGGTGATCAGTGTCTTGTGTATATTTTGGGCATACAAGATACTAAATCAAACCATGGACATATAAACGATGGATTGGAAACTTTCTACTTTGTGTGTTTAGATTTGTTTGAACTCTCAGGAACAGCGAGATTTTCTTCCGAGATCAAACCCACGATATAAATTTTGCGAGGTCCACCATTTTATTTCGTCATATTTAAACATTTCTTCAGTCTTGATTAATAAATTTTTAAACGAGATCATTTAGATGAATTACACATCTCAATAGGTTATTACATGTACACATTTAAGTGCTTATTAATAGAACCAGCAACAGACAGAAATGAACGGAGATTGCCGACTATCCCCGGTCGATGAAGTGGTTGAAATTTGCGATACTTACCGAGTGCGCGCTGAGGATTGTGGGTGAATTATTTCTTTAGTTATCGTTTCACCGATATCAGCCAGTTTCCAATCCATCGTTTATATGTCCATGATCAAACAGATGAGATTATTGTCACTAAGATTGGATAATATGTCATACAAATGAGATAACAAGTCGAGCAAGGGCAGATTTAAATCAAACAAACAAGATAGTATTTATATATGTTGATGGGGCAAAATGTGATATTTGGAACATGAGCTAATACACTTGAGTCAGCAGGATAATTTCTTGAGTAAGTGAGATATATTAAGCATACAAAATAATGAAGTGAGTGCTGTCGATAATAAGTGAAGCACACAAGATAATGTTCCAGTATTTGAAGTGGAGAAAGCCATGAATGTCCTAAAGATACTGGTCAGCAATTGTTTCCTCCTTGACATTTTATTCTTAGTATAAAGGTTGCGAGTTTAAATTGACATTAAATCATGATGGAAATCACAAATACAAAATTATGATTTCTGAAATTCTGATAATGAATCAGTCTGTGGCTTTTTTAAAATATCAAAATCTAAGAAAAATCGTATGTATTTAGAAAATTTCAATTTTGAAAAAAAGAAGACAAACTCAATGTTTGCTTGCTACACATTTCGTATATATACTTCATCAGGCAATGATATTGGATACTAAACATAATTATGATTTTTGACCTGCAGAATGTTTGTGTCATTTTATGTTAATGTAAATCTCATCTGATATGAAAATACCCGTTGATTGTCATAAAGTATATACACGGTGCATTATCATGAAATAATATCATGTCATCAAGGGTTCCACTAGGTGCTGAATATCAAAGGTCATTTTAATAATTATTCACTGGATGTTACCATTTTATAGCCAAATTACCTATAATTTAGAGAAAAATTTACCCTTCAGCCAGAATCCCGAGGGTCAAAATGGTGCCTTTTAGAAATTCCAGGGGTCAAATGGAACCCCTGTGTTATATGCTTTTCTAGTGCCACTGTGTAAGTCAACGAAACTTGAGAAAATCTGTATTCTGCATTGTTAAATCTGCTGAGTATATAACCGTATGATTTTGAATTTTAGGTTCATACTAACTATTCTGCATTGTTAAATCTGCTGAGTATATAACCGTGTGATTTTGAATTTTAGGTTCATACTAACTATTCTGCATTGTTAAATCTGCTGAGTATATAACCGTGTGATTTTGAATTTTAGGTTCATACTAACTATTCTGCATTGTTAAATCTGCTGAGTATATAACCGTGTGATTTTGAATTTTAGGTTCATACTAACTATTCTGCATTGTTAAATCTGCTGAGTATATAACCGTGTGATTTTGAATTTTAGGTTCATACTAACTATTCTGCATTGTTAAATCTGCTGAGTATATAACCGTGTGATTTTGAATTTTAGGTTCATACTAACTATTCTGCATTGTTAAATCTGCTGAGTATATAACCGTGTGATTTTGAATTTTAGGTTCATACTAACTATTCTGCATTGTTAAATCTGCTGAGTATATAACCGTGTGATTTTGAATTTTAGGTTCAGACTAACTATTCTGCATTTTTAAATGTGTTAGAGTATATAACCGTATGATTTTGAATTTTAGGTTCAGACTAACTATTCTGAAAAGATGGGGGAACCTCAGCAAGTGAGTGCTTTCCCTTTACCACCAATGCAGTATGTCAACCAGTTTACAGATGAAAATATCAAAAGAGGTCGGGCTCCTCCACCGCCAACTCCTATGCAGGTTAAATTTCTTAGCTCTTTCCTGAACTAAAAGAAACGCTATTAAAGCAAGAACCATAGACTGCCTGTTACAGGGTCAGAGTAAATTCTTAAGAATGCTTTAATATTCAGTAAAACATCACTTAAAGACCACCTCAATAATAAGACCACCTTGATATTAAGAACACCATTTTGAAGTCCATTTTTACTGTTTTATTCAACCTCAATATTAAGTAATACTATGCTCATTTTGTGTTCATTTCTTTACCTAAACAAACATGAAAAATATATTTCCTATAGTTAAAACATCACTAAACATGTATTAACAAAGAATGAACTCATAATGTATTTATCCATATTTTTGAAGAAAGATGTTTGTACATCATAAAATAAAAAAAAAACAATTGGGCTATTTTATAGGTTTTGACAGTTGGTAATATGATAAAAAAAGATTTTTTCAATCGGTTTAACATTGCAATGTCTCTTATTAGAGATGTTTTCGCCAATGTCACAAAAATACTGGAAAAAGCCAATTCAAACATTTTATGTTCAGATGAGCCAAATACCTCTTTAAGACCACCTCAATAAAAAGACCAGTTTTCAAGGGTCCCAAGGGTGGTCTTGTTATTGAGGTTTTACTGTAGTTTATAGAATGGTAAATTCTGTAAAAGAATGATATCAACCTGTATAAATAGATTCTGTTGAATGATGTTGAGCCACCCTGGCTATTTTGTAATGTTTTGACAGCGAATTTCAAAATATTATCTCTCTGAATTTGAACTACAATTGTGATACTACATGTATGTAATACCTAATATTATTTTGATGTCTATGAATTATAAAGATAAAGAACATTGAAATTCTGTCTTTGAAATGTATTTTTGTCAAGTCTTAAACTGTATATTGAAAAAAAGGTTGTCTCCCTTGTCATTTTCAGGTATATATTTATCATTCAAAAGTAAAGATTTTTAAGATATGAATCAATAATCGATCGATTGAAGAATATCAATGATACATCAACATTGTTTCTATCAATGACAGCTCTAATATCTCAGAGGTTTAGTTTTGCTCTGTTTCCACCATTGTGGCTTTTAGATATTTAAGTATTTCGACTGGCAAATATTTTTACTAATGAATATTTACACTTTAATTACAGGACACTTACACCATGTTTGGCAACACATTTACCGCCGATGACATGATTGTTCGACCACTAGAATCTCAGGGATTTCGTCGACTTCATCCTCAAAGTTACGATCACAAACGAGAACTTAAGAAACTCAACCACTCGATATTAGCAAACTTCCTCGATCTTATTGACATTCTTATTAAAACACCAGATTCTCCGAAACGTAACGAAAAACTTGAAGATCTGAATTTATTGTTTATTCATATGCATCATTTGATCAATGAGTTTCGGCCGCATCAAGCGAGGGAAACGTTGAGAGTTATGATGGAACTACAGAAAAAGAAAAGACTTGACATTGCGGAGAAGTTTCAGATTCATTTAGATAAAGTTAATGAGCTCATTCAGAGAAGTTTGAATGCATTGCCCGATGAATTCAGTCTTGATTCTAAAGTACTTGTAAAGAGTGAAATGTTAACGTCGGAGATGCATGAACCAGAACAGGCAAGAGAAAATGGAGAGTGTGACCAACTAGACAGTATGATGTGTGACATTGTGGATAGTTTGAACTGAATTATAACTGGTAATGGTTCTGTCTTTGCTATGATTCAGTATCAAACTTTTAAAGATTTTTGTAGCAATGGTTTGTGCATTTCAGTATACATGAGCTACTTTGTGCATACATTATGACTGTAGAGATCAAATATTTTGTTAAATGTACGTTGTTTGTTTGATGTTTTGTTGTTGTGGATTGTTTTAAGTTCGGATGAACCAAAGGCAGAGGAGATTGTTACAAGTTCTCTCCCTTTCTATTTCACTTCTGTAGTATATGTATCTATAAGGAGTTTAAGCAAATTGACAAGGTTTTTGACGTGAGCACGTTTTGATACATTTTTGGGGAAAACATTGCCAATTCTTGACGGATTTGTATAAAGTAGGGGTCATTTGAAAGATAAATTATTCATGCTTCCAATTCATTTTGATGCCTGAAGTGTGATTTCAGCTGCCAGAAGAGGTCAGATGTGTTAAGCTTTAGATTCCTCGTACATATACATTTACAGAAGGGTTAAGGGAGATAACTCATGACAATCTCCTGTGTCCAAAGGCTGGTGATTGGCAAAGTCAATGTTCAAAGAATAGACCACATTTATATACACATAATATATAGCTCTACTTCTAATGAAGGGGTTATGTGTTGATGAGGTTCTGCCACTGTCTGCACAATCCATGTGTTAGCCGCGAGCACTCCTTTGTAGTCTACGAGGCAGTGTCTGAGATTGATTAAAATAAGATTTTGTTTTACAAACTAAGTATAATATATGTTGAAACAAAACCTAACAAAGTCCAGAAACAAGTAAAGGGTTTTAATAATTGATAAAATGGTGATCACTACATACAAATGAAGTGATAGTAACTTATTTCTAGCGCCTTCATTTGTACAGAAGGCGGTGCTCTCATAGTCTGTGTAAGATATGCTTACATTCATATGCTTGTACACATGTTTGTTTCAATATACAGTCGGACCTTGTCCATTGGAATTCATCGGGTCCGAAATTTTATTTTGATTAATACACGGTTTTGAATAGCCCATTTCAATTTGATGTGCATGAGAAGATACATCGGGACCTGATATATATTTCGGATGATACCGAGTATTCTGATAGAAGGTTGTCGAATAAACGAGGTCCAACTGTATTTTGTTTGTTTTTGTCTGTAATTAAAATGTATTGTAGAATAGTGCAATGTGTATACTTGTCTCCAGTATGCATCAACAAAGTTTATGTTCTTTACATATGTTTCATAATAAATGCCTATTATCTAATGTTTGTGCTTCCCACTATAATCAACAAAATCAACAAACATTACGTTACGGTAATCATTTTGCTTGTTAGTACCTTGAATGATGAATGATTAAGCCATGTTTGTGCCTACATCGATCAGTAATTACCTCCCCTAGTAGTACATTAACCACTGATTTCACAAATGTCACATGATATTTTAATAAAATGACTACAGTGTATAACACTTTCTCATTCATTTTATTTAATAAATTAATATTTTTTTATGTAACAGCCTTTATTAAGCGTATATTTCCGAAAACATGTGATTTGAGTAATATCAATATCAAAAGATAACAGAAACTCTAGTGAAAGATTACAGTTATAATGTTCATGAATGATGTTGGCAGTTATTTAAATTGTAAAGGGAGACCACTGCGTAGGAGTAAGCCCTTGCACAGGACTCAAATTCACAATGTTTATCCTTTCTTGACATAGAAGTGTGATTTATTCATTTACCAATCTTCTTATACAAACGTGGATTGGAGTCTTGTGATTTTGACACATCTTGCCCATACTTTTGAATCGGACATTGTGTTAGAATTTTTCAAACTTAAAAAGCTACAATTTTCAAGCTTAACTTGAAAGCCTGCAATAGATTAATGTGTGTAGAACTGACTATGGATCCATGATTGGTTGCATATAACTGTCTTTCTGATGAGACCCTGTACGATGCTTTACATCAAACACGTAAAAGAACCAGGGGTGCTTCTGGAACTGGGACATCTTCTGTATCATGCACTATCCTCCAAAAATCTAAAATGACTTACATTCTTCCGGAGACGTCACCCATATAGAAAACCAGTGGTGACGATAAATATACGCAAAATACAAAATAATTTTTCAGACCACTTTTGGATAAGTCAATACCAAACTTGTGTTGTGCTTGGTATCTTTAACATAAATGTGCATCAGGGGCGTAGCGTGAACAGATTGAGAGTTACTCATGGGGTAACGTGCTCGGAAAAATAAGACTACAAGCAAATAAGTTGTGGATCTCATTATGGAGGCCTGTATGTCCCCTATAGCTCACATTTTTCGATTTTTTTAAGACTCATTTTGTTAAAAATTTCCTTCTAAAGATTACTCACATGAGTGTGTATGGCACGCTAGGCTCATGTACATTGAGCGTCAATAGGCAAGGCATTATGCAACTTATGGCCATTTCGCTTCACAAGTCTATCTCGTTTATATTTCATTTAGTTTAAACTTATTTATTTTACATCGATTGTGAAACAAGTTCTTACAACTTGTACTATTCACTCTCGAAGCATGCTTCCTGGCTAACAACCAGTTCTAGCGCCTATTTTAGGGATTGTGAAGTTCATGATTAAACCCTGCCTGTTGTGGGGCTCGAACTCACGACTTTCGGATCAGGAGTCGGACGCTCTACCCTTCAACCACTGGGCCTCCATTTTTATTTGCTGGGGAATAGTAAAAAACAAACACTGCTAACTGATTATCATAATAATGTTTACACAAATACAATGTAGTAATCTTTTACTGGCTAAATATCATATCACATGTCAACATCATAAGTAAAAATAATTATCATTATTAATTATAAACATGTCAACATCATAAGTAAAAATAATTATCATTATAAAATTATCATTATTAATTATCATTATTAATTATCATTATAAATATACTGACTCTGATTTGCATTAATGGATGATACAAAACGTATTTAACTAGTAAATACAGTTTGACATTAAAACATAAAAGATTAATCACTAAATTACTAATCACTAATCATTGAAATCATACAACTGATTTCAAAGATTCCTCGATCGATCAGTGTCATTCAATGATGGGGTTATGTGTTGATGAGGTTCTGCCACTGTCTGCACAAGCCATGTGTTAGTCGGGAGCACTCCTTTGGAGTCTACAAGGCAGTGACTGAGAGTGATAAACATAGATTTTGTTTTACAAACTAAGTATAATATATGTTGAAACGAAACCTAACAAAGTGCAGAAACAATAAAGGGTTTTAATAATTGATAAAATGGTGATCACTACATACAAAGGAAGTGATAGTAACTGATTTCTAGCGCCTTCATTTGTAAAGAAGGCGGTGCTCTCATAGTCTGTGTAAGATATCCTTACATTTTTATTTGCTGGGGAATAGTAAAAAACAAACACTGCTAACTGATTATCATAATAATGTTTACACAAATACAATGTAGTAATCTTTTACTGGCTAAATATCATATCACATGTCAACATCATAAGTAAAAATAATTATCATTATTAATTATAAACATGTCAACATCATAAGTAAAAATAATTATCATTATAAAATTATCATTATTAATTATCATTATTAATTATCATTATTAATTATCATTATAAATATACTGACTCTGATTTGCATTAATGGATGATACAAAACGTATTTAACTAGTAAATACAGTTTGACATTAAAACATAAAAGATTAATCACTAAATTACTAATCACTAATCATTGAAATCATACAACTGATTTCAAAGATTCCTCGATCGATCAGTGTCATTCAATAATTGATTTTTTTTTTTTGATTGACCCTGGATTTACCGAAATATGATTACATTATGTTGCAATTTAGTACCCCTACTAATTTAGGACCATCTTTACAATCAGCCTCAACAAACTACCAAGCTAGTACATTTCTTTTCATCGGTTTTTAGGCCGTTTTTCAACTACTTTTCTGTCATATACAGCAGCCAGTTGACCTAACTAGCTTTCCTAAAATAATTATCAACCAGTACTAACTTGCTCTTTTAGTGCAAGCAACTGACAACTTCTCCACATGTGGAGGACATGATCATAGCCAATGTCTGGAGAACATAGCCTGCCCAACCCAGGAAAAACATTAAAACAATATCACCAACAAGTTATTCTAAACACAAAATAAAGAAAACTCACTTAGCCAAATAATGTAAACTATTCACTATAGAATATATTGAAAAAATCGCTATACATAGTATAGAAAACTATTCTGTACAAAAATTCTCTATACAGAATATATGAAAGTATTCAGTGTACAAAGTATAGAAAACTGTTTTTGCGACAAAATATACGCTATTCACTGTACCAAATGTTGTAAAAATACTCACTGTACCAAATGTTGTAAAACTAGTCGCTGTACCAAATGTGGTAAAACTACTCACTGTACCAAATGTGGTAAAACTACTCACTGTACCAAATGTAGTAAAACTATTCACTGTACCAAATGTTGTAAAACTACTCACTGTACCAAATGTGGTAAAACTACTCACTGTACCAAATGTTGTAAAACTACTCACTGTACCAAATGTTGTAAAACTACTCACTGTACCAAATGTTGTAAAACTACTCACTGTACCAAATGTGGTAAAATACTTACTGTACCAAATGTTGTAAAACTACTCACTGTACCAAATGTAGTAAAACTATTCTCTGCACCAAATGTAGTAAAACTATTTACTGTACCAAAATGTAGTAAAACTATTTACTGTACCAAAATGTAGTAAAGCTACTCACTGTTCAAAATGTAGTAAAACTTTTCAATGTTCAAAATATAAAAAAAAAATTAATTATGCAAAACTTCACAAACCGGTCCCTGTGCAAATTATAGATGATTTTACGATTTGTTCATGATATAGATTGGCTTATGCTATATATTATATTCCTGAATTTAGCCAAACAAATCAAAGACACATCGAAGAAGTAGCGCTCACTTCCTCTAGCATCAGGCGCTTATTGCGATACGTAACGGCAGTTGAATCAAAGCGCTGTGTGGCAGCATATTTTCAACATGCAAACACATACAGACAGAACAATCGAACTACGGAATATAATACATGTATTCGCGTATACAATTTAATGATACTGAATAAAGTGATTAGAGAAAAACAGATATTAGAATTGACTAATTATTAATTTGATACATTATTAAACTATTTAACCTATTAAACTATTGAGTTCTTTTTGATTTAGAATAACTTGCACTACTTGTGGGTGAAAGCTTTCCCCACAAATCTACCATACACATAAAAGGCAAGACAAGCCATACACCATTTGGTATGAGAACGATGAAAATTTCTTCAAGTAATGTGTTTCCTTTCCTATAATCTTTTCCACCAGCTAGTTCATAAAACATTGCTACGTACAGCACTGTCTTCCAGAAGGTCATTACGGACACTGTGAACGCCCAAATGTTCGTTTGTGTTGACTTCCGATAGTGCTGAAAATAACAAGTTAAAATAATGGATTATTATTTGATTAATTATAGCATTAAATAACGCTGTTTCAACTACAGACGACCGAAATACTAAATAAGAAATTCCAAAATTTTATTCACGGACTTTCATTTTCTAACAGAGATTTCCTTTAAACTTTTTAATATATAGAAAAATCGATACAATTTCACTACATGTATATATTTTCTAGCCGAGAGATTTTCTTACAACTTGGTATATTACATGAGAGTCACTGTCTGAATGAAAATATGAAATAAAAATAATAGGTAACCATGCTTGATTTTAAGATAAAGATTGATTTATTGTGTTTCAAATGTAATATATAAGGAAAGTGAAAAATGAAAAAATTTACCCATAATACACTTGGTAACCCATTATCGTTTTTCATTTTCATAAAATGTGTTAGTTTTAAATATTTATTGAAGATCATTTTATAATTTCAAATGTAGAATTTAAAATATCCATGACTTTTTTTTACTAATATAAAAGTATATGGAAAAAGAAAGTAGAAGAACCACAAAAATATAATGAAATCCTTCAATTAAACATAATAATATCATTATTTGTATTGGTCTTAGTGACTCTATAAAGTTCAGTAAAAATCTTTTCATCGTAAAAGAAAATAGCAAACTACTCTAGGATATGTCTTTAAATGCGAACCCAGCGATTTAGAAATTTCACTGAATACTCGACATACACATTGCCGTTGTAAGGCAAGTGAACTTAAACCTGGTCAAAGTAATAGTGCGCTTTTAACCTCCGTTCAGATATTGGTCCCCGTGTACAGTTACAAGTACGTGTATACTTATATTCGACAAGGGAAGTAACTCATGCGAGTGCAGTTTGAGTACATAAGCACTGCGCGTTCGTAACATTTGTGTGATTGCAATTAGAGAGATAGCAACTATAAAAATATCATATCACAAAGTGAGCCATTGTAAAAATCGAATCAGTATGTCTAGACTATGGCCATATCTATAACTAGATGATACGAAACAAATGCGCGACAGGGTCATTCAGAACAAAGTCATTCAAGAAATAGAACATTTGAATGACCCTGAGCGAAACTTTGGAAATGACGTAGGTTGTACAGATGTTATCTGACGATATACGTATTTATATATCTTAGTTCATATGTACTCACAAATATCAGTGTAAGGAAATTGATAACAACCTCCACGTAGTTCATTCTGCAAAGAAAATAAAGAAACTATTAAACCAAACGACTTCGTAAATGTGTAACCAGTAGACGGGAAAATTAAATTTTCTCGTCTCGCAGCACTTGACACACCTTAATACCGAACTGGGTGCATTTAATGCGAAACAAAATAAATATTTAAGGCAGATATGGTGTTGTTTACTTTGGGACACAGACCGAAGTCGGTGACGGAAATACAACAAGGACAAGCTCAGAATACGTACCGGTGTGAAGTTAGCAGTAATAGCAGTAACAACAGTAATAGCAGTAACAACAGTAATAGCAGTAATACTGTTGGTACTGTTGGAAGAGATAGCAGTATTATTGCTATTACTGCTGTATATCAATGATAATGGTTATTGCTAATGTGCAGTTACAGGCCTATTCTGTAACGTTATTACTAGTAAAAAGACAGTGTTATCCTTTAATGTTATAGCTAACAGCAGTACACCCCTCTCACTCATATCCCTCTTTTTGCTAGCAGTATCAACAATAAACCTTAATCTGATCATACTCTGACTGCTAGCAATGTTATCTGATGCTTATTACTTTTAGTAGCATTGATTTACAGCAGTAATACCTCTGTAACACCACACGCCTCATGCGGGTTTCATAGATAACGAAGACGGCTCGTTGGTTCCACACAAATTTATTTCATAAACTATCAACCCAAATGTTAAAACAAATCAAAGTATAAATACGCCAGCTCTTTAAAATGCCAAAGTCCCATGTTCAATTCGTAACAACTTATTAGCTCTAAAATACTGTCAACTTAAAACACCCCATCTTACAACCCAAGTTCAACATAGCCCTCTCGCTCCCAAAACTAATCTCAACTTCAAAACTCTAAAACTCTCCTAGCTGTAAAAACCTAAACCCTAAACCACCCTCTAAGTTTTTCGCTGGGTATTTTCCCTTCTCTAGAAATGCATGACAATAACATGTTTATAATTACTATTCCATATGTACAATTAAACTTCAAAACAAGTCAATCAAAATGACCATTATCCATTGTATCTGATTCCTAATGGATATTCCATATTGACTGACCACTATAAAATTATCATCAACATAATTAAGACAAATGCCAATTGATTAGTCAAAGCATTATTATATAGGTGTTAAGTAATTAATGCTAATTAGCTTTGTTTCTGCAAACAACAACAAGTGTGTATTAGGTAAGTATTGGATAATAAAGAGACGTAATTAACATCAATGGATTTAGCAGAGATGTAATTGCTACCACCCACATTATAAATTAATTAAGAAAATAATTAGCTTTGTGTATATTAGATCAGCAAGATTATTAATTAACATCAATAGATCTAATCAAGATTATTAATTACCATCAATAGAAAAACTAGCGATGAAATTGCTACCTGCAATATCATTGTGTTACACCTCTTTCAACAGTACCAGCAACATTACTGCTGTCACTGCACACCGGTAGAACACGTCGCATATGTCTCTTATTTCAATCAATGTGAAGTTGACCGCAGAAGTAGCAGGAACAATAGGTACATCATAAATGGGTTGTCTGATGCCAACTAACCCTCACGTAGGTCATTTTGAGAAAATTGACTTTAAAGTATTTTGAATTCCGCATAAAAGATGATCATTTCTAGAAAACATAAGAAGTATTCATGCTGTCATTTGGTGATATAGCAATGAATTGTTTTTTTATTTCCAAACGATATTTATTTGCTGTTCTTTAAAAAAGAGAAAAATGTGGGATATTTTATTTTGCCATCCGTACTTCAATTCAAGATTTGAAATAATGCTAAAGTGACCTACTGGTTCCTAGTTCAGTCTGGCTTAGTTACGTGGAAAGACCTACAGTAGATGTGGGTTAGTACACCTATTAAATATCTCTCGCTATAGACACATTAGAAAGCTGGAAACCAGACCAAAATTAAGATCTCCTTTTGAAAAGTAGATAACTCAATTTTCACGAAAATGTGGGTTAGTTCACTTTGGCATCAGACCACACAATTGCTCCTACTTCTAACAGTCTTGGCAGTACATATACCTATCGTTATCGGTGACTGTTTCATGAGTTATTCACCAGTACTCAGGAATTGTGAAGTTCGTGATACAACTCCGCTCAATACCTGGCTCGAACTTACGATAATCGAACCAGGAGTCGGGTGATGTACCCTCGACCAATCAGCAGCGATATTGTGATACATAATGGCAAACTGAAGTTGCCCGGTTCCACCGTGGCCACCGTCTACGCCGCATGTACGGCAACTACGCCTATAAGTGCCATGGAGTGACTTTTGCCTGAGAATAGGCTTATTTCAAGGGGCTGGTCCCCACAGGAATAAAAAAAACATTTTACCCTTTTATTCTATAAACGCCGTCATCCTGGACACAATCTTGGATTTGGGGGCTCGCACCAACTGTAGAAAATGTATGCTGGTGGTCTGATAAACTACAGACCCTGACAAACATTTCAATTTGTATATGCCATTGTTTGTGTTACTAGTACTCTTGTGGTCACCTCGCCTTAAATGCAGCCTATAAAGCCTATAAAGTCACCCCACTATATCATTCGGTACAGTATATTGCACGCTCCATTTCCAAACAAACGATGGAGTGTGGTAAAAACATAGGTTTCGTACGTATTGAAACTAGCTATATAGACAGTACGAGTGACTGATGATTGGAGTTTCCCATGATAGTAATATTATTTCATCCTGTGATACTTCTTCAGTCATTCGAGGAAACCGACGGATTTCGTCAGATTCTAAAGTTATCAATGGTATTTGTGGCGTAGACGATGGCCTTGGTAGGTATGAAGTAGTTTATTTATATACTTACAAACTTTGAGTGAATGCGTATGAATCGCTGGAGTCATTATACCGTTGGTCCGTGTAGATGTAATAGTTATCTGTAAATAAACAATGATTGATTAATGCCTCCACGGTAAAATGAACTATAGATATCAAGAAGATAACTCGGGGGGAAAAATGAAGCTGTTGCAAGCGTTTATGAATACCATGATAGATTAGATGTTGCGAATGAATGTAGGTATAATATGATATAGTATGCATGTTCTCCCCCCCCCCCCCCCCCCCGATCTTCGGCCTATGATTGCTGGCTTTCTTGGCTTGTTCCGTGATGTATTCCATCCATTAAACTAGCGCCCCCTCCTTGTTATCCCCCTATATTCTCCATAGTTGTTTTTTGATGGTCGGCCAGACCATTCCTTGCACTCAAATTCCCACACATGTTTACCCTTGCACCTCCTCGGTCCAGACTGTAATTCCCCTGGGGTCTGTGTTGGGAAGCATTGTCATATGTATGTGGCGTTCCATGTAACAACTTAATCTCTCTTATAAAACTCAAAGTGAAAGGTTTCATAGGAAACAATAATACAATTACCAGTATTCTGGGATATACGATAAAGCGCACTCTTTCCACAACAATACCTTCATGCAAATTTTGGCTTATGTTATGAAGAGGTAGTTTCTCTAGATAGGTCTAATTAATGGTAACCTTTATGGTCGGCCAGGCCATTCCATGCGCCCCTGTTCCCTTGCGTATTTACCCTTGCACCTCCTCCATGCAAAATGTTTTGTGGACTGTTGTTTTCGCAGGGGTCTGTATGGGTGGCATTGTCTTGTGCATGTGTCGTTTCCTGTAGCAACTTATTCACTCTTTTCGTACAACATGAAAAATGTATCATCATGTTCTTGAAGAGAGGTTGTTGCTCAAGAAATGGCCGCTCAGAGAAGTTACACTGTACAAGATATTTGTGCTTCCAAATACACTAGCTGTGTTATACGCATACCATTATTGACGCATACAATTATTGTACGAATACTAAAGATATTTTTAGTCATGAACTTTAGTTTCGAATGTACTTTTATTTGAAGGTCGACAGTGAATAGCCATGAACTGGCCATTAACCGAATACGGAATGTTAGTAGTACACTGATAACCTATTTCCTTGCGTGGTAAAGTATGTAGATCATTGTATTTGTTAATCTACAACGTAGGAGTAAATAGCAACGTATCATTACACAGACTAACTTTGAATTGAGACGAATAAATCGCGTCTCATGCATAAATTATAACTTACTTCACAACTTCAAACCACAGGTACTTGAAGCAAAATATTTTAATGTACTATATGGACTATTGTTACTATTAATAACTTTGTGTCCCTATATTAATACGCTCCGACTTGATATACAGTTGAACCGGTGTTAAACTTAAAGGCCATCGGTCAGAAGCATTCTCGACAGCTCTCGGGCATTTCCGTACCACTTCGTTACTCGGATAACGTTGACGTAGTTGGCCGAGGATTTCCGAATGCGGTCAGAAGCAGTAATGGTAATGAATCACAACTCGCCATGTACTGTAAATACACCTGTGTTAAAAAGTCACCAGCTTTAGACGACCACGTTTAATGTATCTCTTCACTGACTGCTTCAGACATGTTTGACTGTATGCGTGTATACAAACGAATTGAACTAGATACATTACGAGTATAGACTAATGTGTCGTAGTTCAATCCCACGTATAAACAGATTGTAAGCTACACAATATTACAATTAGGGATGATACGAAATATCATTTTAAATTGTAGAAATACCAATATCAATATTCGGAAGTTGGGACCTTTATGTAATCACTAAGACGCCGGGATTAAAGGTGCACTAAGTTACCATAGTAACAAATGATTATTCTAGTTGAACATTTTTGGGGGTCGTTAATATCGAACGAATCAAAAATTCGGTTAATGGTAAAGATATATAGGTCAAGGTTTGATATGATGAAACGGTGACATTTAAATACATGTTTTACTAGTCCCAGTCGGTAAATTAAATTTACACGCTTCCTTTAACTTGGTTATATTTCCTTTATCTAGTACAGTATATGATTTATTTCAGTGTAAATAATACTGTTCGTAAGGTTCATATTGAGCAGCCGACAGAGTGTGTGGGTTGATCCTTTAACATATTAACCAGTAGGCTGAGGTCACGGTGACATTTGAAGTCACCGAATTCTCCATGAACTCATTTTCGTGCCCTTAGTCGAGATACAGGAAGTCGGTCGTTCTTAACTCCGTGTGTCCTTGTAGTATACGCGGAGTTTTTTTATTTAAATTTTTTTAACCTCAGCCAATTGTCTGTTCCACGGCGTCTCTATTGTGGCTTGTGTACTATTAGGTATGCATTACCGGATCATTTCCTTGTTACATCTGGGTGAACACAGGATGAGAGTGGGTTGGGTTCACCCTTAAAGTAGGTTTAAACCTCATAGGCCTTTTTGCAACTGACTAGCCGTTCGAAAGTAGTGCGCCTATATCATCCATCGTTTAAATGCTTGCATCTTTATGGCGTACGATTAGGGTCTTTAATGCACGACCCAGCATTATGCTAAAACTTTCAGCATGATGCTGAAAGTTTTAGCATGATACAGGGTCGTGCAAAATCATTTTTCAGCATGATGCTAAATGTTTCAGCATGATGCTGAAAGTTTCAGCATGATGCTGAAAGTTTTTAGCATGAAGCTGAAAGTTTTAGCATGATGCAGGGTCGTGCAAAATCATTTTTCAGCATGATGCTAAATGTTTCAGCATGATGCTGAAAGTTTCAGCATGATGCTGCAAGTTTTTAGCATGATGCTGAAAGTTTTTAGCATGATGCTGAACGTTTTTAGCATGATGCTGAAAGTTTCAGCATGATGCTTAAAGTAAAGAGTTTAGCATGATGCTGAAAGTTTTTAGCATGATGCTGAACGTTTTTAGCATGATGCTGAAAGTTTCAGCATGATGCTTAAAGTAAAGTGTTTAGCATGATGCTGAAAGTGTTTAGCATGATGCTGAAAGTTTTAGCATGATGCTGAAAGTTTTAGCATGATGCTGAAAGTTTTTTAGCATGATGCTGAAAGTTTTTTAGCATGATGCTGAAAGTTTCAGCATGATGCTGAAAGTTTTTAGCATGATGCTGAAAGTTTTTAGCATGATGCTGAAAGTTTCAGCATGATGCTGAATGATCATCTACGTACTGAAGGGTCTAAACTCAGTTTTTAGCATGATGCTGAAAAATGATTTTGCACGACCCTGCATCATGCTAAAACTTTCAGCATCATGCTAAAAACGTTCAGCATCATGCTAAAAACTTTCAGCATCATGCTGAAAACTTTCAGCATCATGCTGAAACATTTAGCATGATGCTGGGTCGTGCATTAAAGACCCTAATCGTACGCCATACATCTTGCGTCATTTAGCCTTTGTAGTCGTTTACTTGTATGATTATAACAACGATATAACAATGACCGACAATAGAAGAAGTTGTTCATTGATTGCTATGCATTGACAATTGTATGTACTAGTATATAATTAACTGGTCATTTGTGAGAAATTCTTTGTCAAGTTTTATAATGTGAATAACCAAACTGTGTTTGATAAATTTAACATTAGGCGAGCACTAATTTGTATGCATATTAGTCCGCCATAATGTAGTCCGTTTCGATTCTAATTGATATCATTAACAGCCAGACATGACGCTTTAAAGACTCGGCTGAAATATTTACGGTAATAACCAGTACGAATGAAAGTACAAACAGTTTACTAGCAAATATCTTCGCTCAGTTACAAACAATTAGTTGTATTCCTTTGCAGATTGTGTGTACATACAACCAATAAAACATTGACCAAATACATCAGTGTACAAGTGATTATTGCTCTGAGCATCAGATGTCTGGGTCACTATAATTTCTTTTTTATTCAGTATTAGATTGTCTTCTTAAAACGTATTTAGATTTATTAATACATCGAAGTGACCTATTGTTCATGTTTTATGGTTGTATGCGATGCTAACATAGTTTGGAAATTCTTTCTACGTTTTACAATTCTCTTTCCGTGAACGCTCGCAAGACTTTTTGAAATTTCAGTACTTTGATTTGTCTATTTTTATCGCACACCATCGGTGAATGCACTCCACGATGAAAACAAGGCCAACTTTGCTGTTCAAAATGAGGTCAATGCTTCGTCATGTACCTTTAGAGTGTAAAGATGTAGAGTGTAAAGAAGTAGGGTGTTTTATTATTATTATGCAAATGTAGGTCAGTGACATTAATACAGCACTGTACAGTAGTATATCATAGTTTAAAACTGAATTAACTTATTGTGTACCGCACGATATATACAGTAGTATACAACTTTTCAGATTGATCAACATCACCATATTTGTCTAAACAGAGCGATAAATCTCATCTACATCTGTTAACCAGACTCGTCTCGCAGTACTAGTTCAAATATACGACTGCTTAAAACTTAACAGTTATTATGAAAAAGAGAACATCTTAAGTAGTTACAAAGCACAAAAGTGTTGCAGTGTGCAAGTGTTGTATTTAATACGAGATAAGGTCGCATAGTCAAAGGCGGTAACTGGATTTCGGTTGGTGGTGCCCATTATAGAAAGGGTTTCAATGGCCGGTTGCCCCTTGTTCGGCGGTTCTTGGGGATGTCCACACAGATGCCAACAGCGCTTTTTCGTCGATTTCCATGAAAATATACCAAATGTTGCTAAATGTATCGACATGCAAAATATAGATACATGTCGATAAATACCCTAAAACCACCTGTGCTAATCCTCGTTTTATATCGTTATAGATGTAGTCTGATTCTGAATTAAGACAATAAGTTGTTCCAAGAGAAAACCAAAATTAGTGACCAAAAATCCATTTTCAGATTTTTACAATTTCTATCAGATTTATGTAGACGATTTTATTTAATACCACGTATATTAAAATCGGATGTCTGTTTCCTTTTAATAGCGATTCTAATATCGTAAAAAATAAATATTACAAAATGATGACGTCACCCAGAAACGCCATACTCAAATGTTTATTAATTCTTAAAATCGTCTGTTTTCCAAACGAAAAAAATTTTTTACACAATACTAATGGAAATGTTCACATTCATTGAATTCTATAAATCAAAACTAACCCACTAAAATACTTTCGAGGAAGTGCTTATTTTGTGACGTCAAAACTTTCATTGCGAGTCACTGATACAGGTTTTTATGAAAACGTCCTATGTGCTGTAGTTGCAATGACAAAAATATCCGATATCTGAATGTCAGTTAGATAGACAGACAGACAGATACATGTAGATAGATATTTTATTTACCTTCGAAGTGTATACACGAAAAGTGTAGTTTAGCGATAACCTTCAACATGTCAACAAATGGGAAAACAATTTCAATTCCAACATTGACGAACAATGTAGACATTTTAATATGGAACGTGTTTGATATTTCCAAAAGACAGACTATTCACTAAATATTTTACATTTCTTTATGTTCATATATATCTAGTAGAGAATGCAATTTAAAGCCTCTTCGTGAAGCCTTTATAAAACCTGTAATAATCTTATATTTTTTGGAAAATCCTTTTAAACATTTATTTTATCTGAAAAACTTATAAAAACCTGTAATTCACTCTCGAACCATTTAGATTTTACACTCAGTTTGTCGCATCTTTTGGGAGCAATTAATATTACATTTATATTGCACGTTTCGCTTGTGTAAACTGCAGTTTTATTATACTTCTTGCATATATCATCTTGAGTATTTGTGAAGACAGTGTCAGATTGCCCAGACAGGATCCCGTTTTCTTCGCGTCTTGCATCTATCCATCAATATCAGCCTTTATTTACGTTTTAATTTTTACAGAAATAACCGAAAAACTTAATTTTGCTAAATTTCAACCCTTTTAAGTTCTTTATGTTCATTGAGGCCTGCTAGGAAGCCTCCAATTTCTTACTAGAAGTCGACCAATAATTATGTTTTCATTATTTATTCAATTGAATATTCAAGTCAGTTTTAACCTTTTTTCACTGATTTTGAACGCCTGTGGAGAACATGTCTTCAAACATACATTTAAGTGTACATCGTTTTGATGCTCACATTTTTCCCCTCTAACACTAGCTACGAATCGTATATACTGCTATTAAGTAACGACTGGGACCAATATACATGTACACCAATGAATACACCCAAGTTCGTAATTGACCTATACAGTAAAACCTCACTTAATGACCACCTCAATAATAAGACCACCTCACAACATTTTTTTTTGTATTTTGATGAATAAAGTACATAAACTGCGCCAAGAGTTCGTCAGTAGTTAAAAGTCTAGCTACTGTCCGTAAGGATGCGTAGCACAATCATGGAAACGTAATGTCTGCATTCACGCAATAATTCATGAAAGACGAAATTATTCTTTCCAGCCCACCGTTTACAATGTGCAGATTTGAACAAATCAGCGTGAAGTTTACAATGAAGTTCGGCTTTTAAGATAGATGGATATACTTACATGGAGCGAAGAATTTGTTCAGAAAACCGCCTGGCAAGGTATGAGGTCTAAACACAACAAAACTTGCATCAATGGTGCAAATTATTGCAGTGACGTAAAACCATACGACCATCCATCCGGGCATTTGATTTCGATTCACACTTCCGGCGACCATGATGACGCTGCAAAAAAGCAAAGATGGAATATCTATTATTAGATCCATGCCTTGACTGAGACATCAATTCATGCCGAATAGCCTACACAAGTTTGTAGGCACTACTTGGAATACGACCTTATCAGTTTCGCAATTCAATTCGCATTTGTTTCCACACCACGAGGTAATACATAGTTCCCACATCTACAATATTTACCTCTCTTGTTCTGAATTGTCGGCCATTTTGATAGGCAAATTTCCTTAAAGTTTATGGAGAATATAATTTAAACGATGATAAACTAATCCGATATATAAAAAACAACATATTCATTATGCTCATGTGGGCATTTGGCTTTGTAAGTTGAAGACAAAGTGGCTGTCACATGCAAATTCTCTTGGTATTTTCTCAATTATCACATATTTGGAAATTACTCAGTTTTGCCTATGAAAATGGCCGACAGTTAAGAACAAGGGAAGTAAATATTGTAAATGTGGGAACTATGTTTTACTCAGTCTGAGCTAAACAAACGGAAGTGGATAGAATTTCGATACTGAACGGTACGGAACAGAACAACACAACGCATTGAACACTGAGCTCTGCACTGAGTAGAGTTGAACAGAAAGGAACAGAACAGAGTAGATCTGAGCTGAACAGAACAGAGCTGAGCAGAGCAAACTTTTGATAATATTTATCAAAATCACGTGAACATGAACAGAGCCAATGAGGAAACATGAACTGGTACGCACAAAATGAACACACACAAACATACATTTTACAAGGACAGTCCTCTATCTGTTTTGTAATGCGGAATCTTGGGACAGTTTTGACAATAAAAATAACAGTTCATTATTAAGGATGTCTAGGATATTTTACAATTATAATTTAGATGTTTATGATTAACATATCAATCAGATAACAGTTCAGCCTTAATCAACAACTGATATTCATTTACAGAACAGAACAGAACAGAATGATTTATTAATATCTGGATTTAAGTATAATATTTATCATCCAATATAATTATACAATTTACAATAATAATATTAACATACTCTATGAGAGTAAGTACATGTACATTTATACATTCAACATCGTCAAACGAAAATTTTAATAATTCAAGACAGTGATACAATATGAATAAATATGAAAAACGGAATTATAATTATAACATCCAATCAAGAACGTAATAGATTAGTACCTACTTTAAAAGCACTGTGTAGGTACATTGTCAATCTTTTTAAAACTACATCATTATTAGAACTAACATTTACAAGAACTTGAAAATTAAATGATGAAATCGAGCATGGAGAGACACATACGAAGGACAAAGCAACCATGAAAGCACAAGAAGATATTCACTTTTTTATTGTCTTTCCTTTTTAAAAGTTTAATAATTTGTAACTTAATATATTGTTAAGTTTATTTGTTTAGCTTTTTCATCCATTGTTGCTGTTATTATGAAGCGTGTTCGCCTCGTTTTCGTCCGTACTATCCGCGAACTACGTATAGCGCACTATTCGAGATAGTGTACGCGTGCAAGGTTCCTGTATAGCGGGGGTCAAGCTATTCTCTGTAAAAATGATGACAAGACTTGATCAAGTACAAAGTATACGTTTATTTTCAGTGTCCAGTTCTAGAATGATCATGTTAACATTATAGAAATATAATTAATAAATAATAATAATATTTTTTTATTTTAAGAAGGTTGTCACACATTATGATATAAATATAAAACTATAAAAACATCATATTTTCAATGTGGCCTTCTGTAAACAAAACATAATAATAATTAAAATTTAACATTTGCACACTATAATCACATGTATATAAATAAGATTTTCACATTGTATTTCAAATTTTCAATATAGCAATTTAATTCAATATAACAATTTAATTCAATTAATATACTTACCGACATACACTCGATCAATTATATCATACAAATTCATGTGAACATAATATCATGAACATATAAACGGTTATATGTCCGTGATAATATATGATGTCACAATTAATAAAATGAAACGTAATTACTGCGATGCAGTATTTAAAAGGTGAGTTTTATATTCATGTTTGAAAGATGTTAACCTTTCCGCATTTCTTATTAATTGATGTGTTATATTTGGGTATATATGTGAGTACAGTTCAATTCGTTTAAAAGCATATTTGGGGAATATCGCTTAGCTAGTGAGGGTACCATAACGACTTGAAAAGTACTACATCTACACCAAATAAAGCATATCTTACAAATACATTTAACTTTAATTAAATTCCTAAATACAGTATACAGTAATTAAACAAGAAATATTCTTTATCATTACATACTCCAATGAATAAAAGTAATTAAAATAAACATGTATATTAATACATCAAAAAATATACTTAAGTCATACACATCTAAAATGCAAACAAACTCATAAGAATGATAACGAATATCAGAATTAACTAAATGTTCATTTCATTTAGAAGCAAAAATAGAAAAATAAACATTAATAAAAATAACATACCTGTAAAACAGATGACAAGATTTGTTCAAGTACAAAGTATACGTTTATTTTCAGTGTCCAGTTCTAGAATGATACTGGACATTGAAAATGCCGCTACTTAAAGTGTCTTGAGTCAAGCTTGTCACTGGTGGTTTCTAAATACAGGTAGTTTTACTCATGGTTTAACTTAATACTTCTTTTGATTTATGTAATTTTGAAGTCTACAATTGATAGACAGGAATGTATTAAGGCATATTTTTATAATTGACAAAGCCATTTGAACAAATTGGTGATAAAACCAACCGTTAGATAATAATAGGGGCTTATAGCCTAGAGAAGCTGTCAAATTTTAACACCATCTGTTACTATAATATCAGATAGATTTTAGTGTATAATTTGGAATTGTTTAAAACTTTAAATACATTGTAACATATTAAAATATAGTATTCATATTTGTTATCTACATTTCATGACAATAATGTTGATACCAAACATGGTATGATTATGAAATGAACAACATAATAAGTGAATTTAATAATTATACAATATTATTGCTATTTATGTAATAAGAATATAAAGGAAAAATATTAATCCTAATACTGTCATGGATAACTTATTGTTTCATAGTTTTATCTATTTGTTTTTAATTTATGTAACCCGATGTCTTTCTTTGATAAACTGACTGTGACAACTAAATATAAAGCTTAAAATTCTTCCTATGTCACACAATACTATATATTAAGGACCACAATGGAAATAGAGAGTTTTTACTTGAACTCTTTTTTGTGTTATCCTTAACATATAGTATTGATTGATATGGCTTTATTGATTCTTACATATTGTTGTTACTTATATACATGTATGTCTTAATTTTATATTGCCATGTAAATTGTACATTTTATGTTGAAATTAATTTATCTATCTACATAAAAAGTAAACAAACATGTTAACAACAACAAAATGAAAAGGGACACAAGTCAAACATATAAGATGGATGAAGATTGGTGTACAGCATTGGAACGAAAACGCCACTGGGGTTAAAACCTGGTGTTAGATGCACCGAACCTCATTCTTATCCTAACATCAACCAAATTTAACGAAAATTGTAAATAAGAAAATCCCCACAGCTCCCGAAATATGCGACGGTGAAAATCACACCGCTGAATATATAGTTACATCGACTTTAACTATGAGACAGGCACGCGGATGCGCGGGAAGGAGGGGGGGGGGGGGCTGGCGGATGGGCGACCGTCTGTTGGACAATATGATGTATTTATGTATAATAAAGGAAATACACGTTTTTTTTGGTAAATTGTACATTTGGCACCAAAAGATCGTGAAATTTTGTTTATATCTTTTGAACATATTGAAATAAAAGGACCGTGAATTGTGACATTTTTACTAATTGTTTATGCAGAAATATGAGTGGTATTGCCTTCTCCTGGTCATTTTCCGTTCAGTAACATTTTTTGCAAACTCGGACATTTTCAATATTGTTTATATGATATGAACTCGGTACATTTAAACGCCAAATGTATGACTTCCTAGATTTCCTTGTTTAGCATATTGATGAAAGAAAAGTATTTGACATTATTTCATTTTTACACTGAAACATGTACGCAAACATTCATTACAATCAACTTGTATCATACGAACAGTGAATTCAAAATACAATAAAAAATATCCCAAAAGCCTATACACTTCAGACATGCGCGTTTTAAATGTAATTACGACATTTAATATATATATATATTATCAAGTTCTACTTGCAACAGTACAAGTCAGTATGTATTATAATATTGTCTTACAAGTAATACATAGAAAATATTTTAGCTTAATTTTTTTTAAATATAGTGGTACGTATCCACGAATTATATTCAAATATTTTACCATAGTCCATGAAATGATACTATAAGTACTATTAGTGTGTTACATAAAAGAAAATTGTGAATTTAATTTAATTCATACACACAGGGTATTCTTAAAGGTATTGCTTTGGTAAAGATTTTAGTTTCAGATGAGCCAAATACATCTTTAAAGGTATTACCAAAATTTAATTTTTGTCCGATGTGCTTTTAATAATTAAAATGATGATTTTTTTATAAATACATGTACAACTCTCTTTAAAATACAGAAAGTAGAGTAAGTTTATTCTCCTTTAACACGAATATTTTGCAAGTGAAGGCCACAATAATTTTAAAAAAATTCGGTTAAATATTTGTGATGATAATTTACAAAACATTGAAACAATTTTACCATGTCATTGTACGAACAAAATATAGACACATTTTAGGATTATTGTATCACTAGAAATGTAGAAAGTTAGAAAACTCACTGACATAAAATATATTTTTTCAGCAGAATTATTCACACAAACAAGTAGTGTTTTCGTGAATATAGAACTTGCGTTTAAAGAAATATGTAAATGCATATAAATATAATTATAAAAATCCATATTGAAACAAATACATTAACATAATGGAGAAACACAAAGAAAATATCAAATGGAAACAGCAATATGTGTACGAGACAGGGATTAATTTTAAGATTTTAAATGATAATTGCTCATAAAGTCAAAATTTAGTACGCTCCGCATGCACCGTACGGCATATTCATACAATTTATACTTTAGAATTATCTTTAATAGTTTTAATTGAACTTCAACAATGGCATATTCAAAGACAGTGTTTTGTCTATTATATGTGTGTGATTCATTAGGTATGGAATGTAAATAAAATCAGCCACATTTTGTATGATTACAATGAACCTCGTGCGATATAATTTGTAGCAGAAACAGTCTTAAATATTTGCGCTGTTTTCAATAATTTATTTCAACAAATAGACTGATTTTTACCTTTTAGGTATCAGCCATATTGAATATATGTTGAGACTGAGCCAACAAGCGTCCGGTTGACCCATTTTTGCGTTTGAAGAATGAACAATATGTCTGCCACCCTCACTCCTAACGTTTTAATCATGGGTATTATTTATTGACTTATCCAAGAAGGTTCATTCATAAATAAAATATATTTAGGCATTGAAACAATAAAAATGTATTAAATTAAATATTATGCTCATGTTTGTTCTGTTTTTACCTAAACAACTATGAAAAATATTCCTCATAAATTTAAAAACATCAATATATATATATATAGGTATGATCAAAGAATACACAAATAATGTAATCCTCCGTATTTGTCAAATAAAATACGTTTGTACTGTTTTAAAAATAGCAAACAACAAGTGGTTGGTTTACAAGTTTTGTCCATCCGTTAAATGAATAAATAGATTTTTTTGAAGTGGTAATACTTTGCAATTGTCCGATTATAAGATGTTTTAGCCGGTATAGCAACAACTCTGGATGAAGCCGTTAAATAGATTGCGTTCAGACGGGCAAGATACATCTATCAACATCCATTCATAATTGAGTTGTTAACGACTGATCAACTATCCTACATATATGTCAAATACATTTATTTACAATAACAGATAATACTAACAGTCAGACTAGCCGTTTCTATATATATATCTTTATTTCAATCTCATCAGTGTACATATCACATACATTTACAATAAAATCGAATGAGTACCTAATAAAAGTACACTGCCACTCATAAATTGAGTTATAAGAGATTACGTATACACATAAAACAACTACATACATTTATATACACTAAACATTAATATCACATAGTACACTGAACACGTACTTATATATCACATATAGCAACATGGAATAAAACTGAAGAAACCTTGCTAATCAGTAGAACTAAGAACTGCCATAAAAACAATTATAAGATACTGAAAAGGGGAGAGGAGCACTAACGCGCATTAACTAAAAAATAGATGTAATATATCACAGAACACGTTGATCAGATCACCGTGAGTTGGATTAGCAAGGTTGCTTCAGACGGAATAAAAAAGGGACACATAGAAAACTAAATTAATGAGCATTATTGACAAACTATAAATACATTATTTACAAGTTAAAAATTTCTATGTGATAATTAAGAGGACAATGTAAAACAAATGTACTAAGACATCGAAGAGCAAAAAGGTGGTGAGATGGAGGGTTTTGAATTTAATGTTTCTGAATTTAGAACATTATCTTTTATTTTTCAAACACAGATTGCAAAAAAATATATTTTGCAGTAACATGTGAACAGATAATATTGATATATGTATGTATAATGACGGACATTTATAAACTCAAAGATTTGGAGGTGGGGATGGTGATTACAATTCATTAAAGTCAGTCAAACAAATTAATCTGATCTTGACTTTTTTTAAATGAACATATTATTTAAAGATTTCGCCGACTATTTCAATTTCTGCTACATTAATCAGCTCCCTTTTTCTTTTACATTAAGTTGTACAGATGTTCAACTAACTGTATTGCTGCCCTTTATTCTTTCAAAAATATAAATATATAAACTATCACGTCGTATAGTGCTATACCTAGTATATAGAGTATTGTTGTATGGACTTAGCTGTTATATTCAAATACTATTTTTATGTTAAGTGAGTTCATGATAAGTGTAATTTTAATTAATATTTACATAAAGATTGCCTAACAGAGTGTGTCCTAGAAATTGACCGAGAAACGAATGCAAAATATCGAGTTTATTACAATTATAAAATTCGTTTTATTTGGTATATGTAAACAAGAAATTAATCTTCACATACTTACAGTAATATTATGCTCCGTTTTATTTTGTTAATTTGTTTACCTAAACAAACATGATAAATATATTCCCTATGGTTAAAACATCAATAAACATGCATTAACAAAGACTGAACTCATAGTGTATTGATCAGTATTTGTTGAAAAGAGATTTTGTAGATAATAACATTTAAAAAAAATTAACAATCAGGCTATTTTACAAGTTTTGTCAGTTAGTAATATGGTAACAAAATATTTTCAATCGGTTATACATTGCAATGGTTCCTATAAGTAATGTTTGAGCCAATGTAACAACAATTTGAACAATACTGGATGAAGCCAATTCAAACATTTTATGTTCAGATGAGCCAGAATCATATTTAAAGATAGTAACAGTTTTAAAAATAAAACTATTTCATCAGCCCGTGTAAAAAATGCAGTCGTGTGTTTTTATCCAATTATTTTTTGATTGTTGACATGTGAAGATATATTTTGAAATTTATAGCAGTGATTTACAATATTAACATATTATATTGCTGCACTAATTTGTAAAAACGTAGCGTTTTCAAAGTATCAAACATCAACCAAAATATTACATAAAAGTCTTTTTTATTTTTCGAAGAAAATGAATATTTCTGTTTCATAATGGAAGTCACCATGTTCCTCAATTAATTGTTTATATTTGTTTGTCTTATAACTTATTTAATCATCTCATACAAAGACTAATTCAGCTCTGAAAAGCAAAAATAAAATTAATCTTCGTTGAAACTTATTAATAGATGTGTAATATGAATATGCTTTATCCTATTCAGTATGCCATTATGTACATATAAACATGAAATAAAAATACAAACTTAAGTGTATATTTTGTTCCATTATGAGAAACAAGAAAAAAATTCATACTCAGCATAAATACGAAGTTTAAGATATGTCGAAATGTCTTACCTCGCAATTGAAATGATTTTTTCCGTGAAAATAAATTCAAATTTCTGAAGACGCTAATCCGATCATAATTTATTCAGAACGAAGTATTGAAGAAATGCCTTAACTTTTAAATATTTGCAATATAAAATTATGAACATCTGGAAATATAGTCACCTTTATTTTCAGAAATATCCTCGGGACGTGTCAGTTTTATACTTCGCTTAATACTAAGAGTAAATTTGTACACGGTCTACTATAAACATTCGGCAAAAGTAGGCTAGATTCGATTGGATAATATATCAGCTATCACGAGTCAATTTTCGCACAGATTTCGCGATTTTTTAATTTAAAAAAAAACAAAACAACAAATGATACAATTTTATAGTAAGAGTGAAGATTTTATATCATTTCAACAATCGATAACTGTATTCCCGAAGTGCACTGCCTCAGTAAACAATGGTGACATTACATCAAAACATCCCGACATCGAAATTAATAAACCGCTATATTTAACCAGCCGTCCAGTTGTTGACAAGGTCAGTATGTCATGTGTCGGTGACCGAAATTTAAGACAGGGTTGACCTGTCCACTTTCACGCACGTACATTAAACAAATGAAGTCTGTTTGTCAACAATGGTATAGATTCAATAAAAAGGATAATTCAAGAATTAATTATAAGATTTTTACATATTGTTTGTCTGAAAGTGGCAGTAGGTGTAAAAACTGGCAATTTGATTTTATCCAAAATATGAATAAACTAGGTTTAGAGCAAACAACTGGATTAGGTGAGAGTATTTCATCCAAATGTTTCTGTGATAAAGTTGTTAATTTGTGCATGTCTATCTTTAGAAATGAATGGAAACCCAAGTAAATAGTGATACCGGAATAAGTGGCAGAGGCTGTAACAAGTTAAGAACGTATAGATTGTTTAAACAAAATTTTGAATTGGAAAGGTCAATGTTTTTTCCAGTTAGGCATAGAATAGCTCTAGCCAAATTCAGATGTGGGGTTGCACCAATAAGAATTGAAACTGGACGTTACGAAAATATTGCTGTTAATAATAGACAAATTTGTAATACAAATAGCATAGAGACTGAATTACATGTACTGTTACACTGTCCTGCTTATAATAGTATCAGATATGAATTGTTTAATGCATGCTCTGAAAATAATGTCACTTTTAAAAATCTCACAGATGTTGAGAAACTTATATATATTCTCTCCAACAATGATATTGTTAAATTTTCCGCCAAAACCTGCTTTATGATTTTACAATTGAGGGAAAGTATTTTATATAGACAATGTATTATTACCTTGTATTATATTACTAACAACTTTTTACAAAACTGATAGATACTCATTCTTATGTTTTTATGTAAATGTTTCCTTTTAAGTCATACGATTATAGTTCAAAATTAAATATTTATGTTAATATTTTGGCTACTCGATAGTCTTATAATATATCGTATAAAGTTTGTATAATTTTATGTATGAGGTGTATGCTTATATAGTCTCTTATAATTCTTATTTGAATGGCTTTGTGCAATGTTTTATGTTTGTTTTTATAGTCGTTACTATATGTATATCTATGTTTTGTACAAAGATGAGACTTGAATAAATAAATAAAATATAACTACGTATTCTGTCCGCTCTCTCCCTGTAAGATTATAATTATTTACATTTAATCGCAAAACAGAGCAAAATCGATGAATTTACAAGGCTGCAATGTCCCATCGAAAAATTGAATCATTAAAAATATGTGTGTATTTAGTTCATTAATTGATTTTCCCAAAGAAGAAAATGTTGTCCTGCGTGTATCCAGTATGGACAGAGACATCAATAGATATTGGTCTCTCGTATGGATGAACAACCAGCCGTGCGTTCGGTTTGTTTGCCAAAAAGTACGCACCCAATGTGCGCCCACTCGCTCGAGCCGAGGTAGCTAGCGAAGGGGCGCGTACTTTTTGGCAAACAGAGCGTTCGGTTGCAAAATTGCGTGCACAGTTTCTTACTCGCGCGAGTGTAGTTTCTTACTCGTGCGAGTGTTAGCCTTAACCGAACGCACGGCAGTTATTTACGAGGGATGTTCAAAAAGTTCACGGAAAACTGCAGTCATATCAATATAAATATCTCGAATGTCACGAAAATTTCATTTCTTGTCGGTCAGGATATTGTGTTTTGGTGTTCAAAAACTTACAATCCTAATAAGAATACACGGCGCGGACAGTCCCCATTGAACGTCATTATAACCCGGCCCAAATTTAATGGAAAAAAACATGCATTTCATTGACAAAAATGGCATATTGTTTGTTTAATAAGATATTCACATCTAATTAACCATCAAAAGGCGCGACAAACCTCGACGTGACGTTCGTGACATCAATTTAGTATAATTACGCCAAACAACCGTTTGGCAGCCATTTTGTTGAGACAGGTCAGAAAAATGAGCATCGAATAACGGACCGCTATAACATGACTGGTAAATCAAAACCAAAAATATCTTGAAAAAATATGGTCGGCGCAATTTTTGAAGGTTAAGAATTGTTGTAAAACATAAACAATTGCCGAGATGTAACTAATCCTGGTCACTCAAGATCCAAAATGGATTTCGGTAAATTCACCGAAATTCAGTGGATGTCAGTAAGGTAAGATACTCCTTATCGAAAGGTTAACCAATCCGCGTCAATGTTGTTGGGTTGAAGATGTAGGTTTAGTGGTTAACGTAAGATTGTATTGGTTATTCGACACTTATATGCAAATAGCAAAACCATAACAGTACGACTGCGCCGAAATAGAAACGACACACATTAGAGAAGGCATATGGAGATCAGATAATTGTACGTTGTAGATTTGTAAGACCCGCATGAAAACGGTAAACCGCAGATCTATTTGATGTATACACAATAACGTAAGTTAAGTAATAACTCGAGGTGACAACACAATAACTCGAGGTGACACCATAATACCTCTAGGCCGTAATGTAATAACTCGAGGTGACAACACAATAACTCGAAATGACACCATTATACCTCTAGGCCGTAATGTAATAACTCGAGGTGACAACACAATAACTCGAAATGACACCATAATACCTCTAGGCCGTAATGTAATAACTCGAGGTGACAACACAATAACTCGAGGTGACACCATAATACCTCTAGGCCGTAATGTAATAACTCGAGGTGACAACACAATAACTCGAAATGACACCATAATACCTCTAGGCCGTAATGTAATAACTCGAGGTGACAACACAATAACTCGAGGTGACACCATAATACCTCTAGGCCGTAATGTAATAACTCGAGGCGACAACACAATAACTCGAGGTGACACCATCATACCTCTAGGCTGTAATGTAATAACTCGAGGTGACAACACAATAACTCGAAATGACACCATAATACATCTAGGCCATAATGTAATAACTCGAGGTGACAACACAATAACTCGAAATGACACCATAATACATCTAGGCCGTAATGTAATAACTCGAGGTGACAACACAATAACTCGAAATGACACCATAATACCTCTAGGCCGTAATGTAATAACTCGAGGTGACAACACAATAACTCGAAATGACACCATAATACCTCTAGGCCGTAATGTAACAACTTGAGACTGCATAACTCGATATCGCTACAAAATACTTCGAGGTCACATCAAGGTAAATCGAGGTTACTACATACTATATCGAGGTCACTAGATAAATAACTCGAGATCACAACATAATAACTCGAGGCCACTACACAAACGGATCAGGAGACACACAGGGAGGGGGACACACAATCTATACCAAACTGACCAGGCAGTACACACAGGGAGGGGGACACACAATCTATACCAAACTGACCAGGCAGTACACACAGGGAGGGGGACACACAATCTATACCAAACTGACCAGGCAGCACACACATTGAGGGACACAAAAACAATACCAAACTGACCAGGCAGTACACACAGGGAGGGGGACACACAATCTATACCAAACTGACCAGGCAGTACACACAGGGAGGGGGACACACAATCTATACCAAACTGACCAGGCAGTACACACAGGGAGGGGGACACACAATCTATACCAAACTGACCAGGCAGTACACACAGGGAGGGGGACACACAATCTATACCAAACTGACCAGGCAGTACACACAGGGAGGGGGACACACAATCTATACCAAACTGACCAGGCAGCACACACATTGAGGGACACAAAAACAATACCAAACTGACCAGGCAGTACACACATGGAGGGGGACACACAATCTATACCAAACTGACCAGACAGTACACACAGGGAGGGGACACACAATCTATACCAAACTGACCAGGCATCACACACAGGGAGGGGGACACACAATCTATACCAAACTGACCAGGCAGCACACACATTGAGGGACACGAAAACAATACCAAACTGACCAGGCAGCACACACATTGAGGGACACGAAAACAATACCAAACTGACCAGGCAGCACACACATTGAGGGACACGAAAACAATACCAAACTGACCAGGCAGCACACACATTGAGGGACACAAAAACAATACCAAACTGACCAGGCGGCACACACAGGGAGAGGACACATGAACAGTACCAAACTGACTAACAAAGGACTTAGACAATTAAGTCAATACAACGACCATCAGCTTTGCAATTTTCAGTAGAAATACTGCGTGGAGAGAGGTAAAACCGATTAATCCGCATATTGCATTTCTTCGTTATATTTTGTTTATACATGTACATGCATTTAGTCATTCATAAGTTTATTTTCGATTTCAGTAGGTCAAAGGCCCATGTGAATATACAATATATATACATGCATAATCGGTTGAACTATGAATATGAATATTGACCAGAATTGCCATTTTTCATTGTACAACTATGTTTAGACTTAGTATGATATTAATATACTTCATAATAAATGAACTCTTGTACACTCAATTGATCGCTACAAGGCGAAATATATTATTTTCTTTCGTGGTATCAGTTAAGATAAGTGTCCCTGACATGTGACCTCTATAACGTAAAATATCTAGTTTGCAATTATTGACAAAACTTCTGAAGTATAACTTGTTCCTTGTGTGATGATGCGTTTCTGTGGGTTTTTTTTTTTGGGGGGGGGGGGCGAGTCAATTAGATCGATTTAAAGGTAGATAGTCATATTTCATCAAAATATGCTAAGTAATGGTTTTGAGAAAAATGTCATGTTAATGCCTTCATACAAACGATTTTTAAGTCAGTGCATACTAACTTTCCTTAAAAGTTTTCTGAAGCTGCAAAACACGAGTCAGATACAGGTATTTCCTATGCTAGCGCTAACACGAGTCAGATACAGGTAGTTCCTATGCTAGCGCTAACACGAGTCAGATAAAGGTATTTCCTATGCTAGCGCTAACACGAGTCAGATACAGGTATTTCCTATGCTAGCGCTAACACGAGTCAGATACAGGTATTTCCTATGCTAGCGCTAACACGAGTCAGATACAGGTATTTCCTATGCTAGCGCTAACTCGAGTCAGATACAGGTATTTCCTATGCTAGCGCTAACACGAGTCAGATACAGGTATTTCCTATGCTAGCGCTAACACGAGTCAGATACAGGTATTTCCTATGCTAGCGCTAACACGAGTCAGATACAGGTATTTCCTATGCTAGCGCTAACTCGGTGCGTACGTCAGGGTAGATAACTCCTTTCTCCAACGTGTGTATGTGCGATTTAGGGAAACATTTGATTAAGTGACAATGCAGTGTTGTAAAGTACATCTGTAGGAAGGCATTCACCATCGATTTTCTCATGTTTACTACTAAGTATATTTTAACAACAAATCTAGACTATCTACCTTTAAATGTTCGATATGTCACTTGTACTCTTACACTGGGACAATTTATCGTCTAGTGATTTCGAATATTGTACTTTAAAACTCCAACTGAAGCCGTTTTACCTGTGTCATGTGATGTTTACGTAACCTGTTTATGAATTCAAACCAGAAAATACTATTTAAGACAATACAGTCGGACCTCGTTCATTCGAATTCATCGGAATTTTTATTTCGAATAATACATGGTTTCGAATAGCCCATTTCAATTCGACGCTCGTAAAAAATATACATTGTACATCGGGACCTGCTATTTATTTCGGATGATACCAAGTATAGGGACAGACGGTTGTCGAATAAACGAGGTCCGACTGTAACCATGGTGATCAAATTTAAACTACAAAACAGATATTTGTATTTGTTGTATGCAGTACGTATAAGCAGGATTCGAGACAAATGGTTGGACTGAAGAATACTACATGTACTTTGTAACTAATGATGTATAAGCAATTGAATAACTTTCTTTCGTCGTTCCGTCATGGTCGAGCAATTTGAAATGTTTAACGTATAAATATGTTGTACGATATATGTATTTTCGGTTGTGGTTAAATTTCGTACGACATGATCAATGTTGTTGAAGTGATCAAATGAAATTTTAGATGCTTTCACGACAGGAACAGACAGAGAAGGCAAAACAGTTCGTGGTTATGTCTGCAGGTCTATCGTACGACATTCACATGACAAACCTGCGGCTGTCGTGACTCATTATCAAGTGAACATGTCGTGCGATTGTCTTGCGATACTCGTGCGACAGTCTTCCGATACTCGTGCGAAGGTCTTGCGATACTCGTGCGACAGTCTTCCGATACTCGTGTGACACTCGTGCGACAGTCTTGCGATACTCGTGTGACACTCGTGCGACCATCTTGCGATACTCGTGTGACACTCGTGCGACAGTCTTGCGATACTCGTGTGACACTCGTGCGACAATCTTGCGATACTCGTGTGACACTCGTGCGACCATTTTGCGATACTCGTGTGACACTCGTGCGACAGTCTTGCGATACTCGTGTGGCACTCGTGCGACAGTCTTGCGATACTCGTGTGACACTCGTGCGACAGTCTTGCGATACTCGTGTGACACTCGTGCGACCATCTTGCGATACTCGTCTGACACTCGTGCGACTGTCTTGCGATACTCGTGCGACAGTCTCCTGGTATTTCAGCGTTTCCTCTACTGCTGGGCTATAATGAGTGCGAGGAGAGTGATGTTGTGCTGGTCCTGGATTTACGCAAGTCGGACCCTCCCAGGACAATCTGGAGCCGGTAGGATTGCTTTCCTACACAGCCTTTACTACACAACTCCAGCGGCGAAAGAGAGAGAGATGTTTGATGAAGTTTTCGCCCCAAGCTTGTATACCCTCTCCATATATGGAGGAATAACTCACGAATAACACAGGAATAACGCGGGACTGATTCGTGAGTAACCCGTGAGTAACTTGAGAGTATCATGCGAATTTTGTACTATCTTCGCACGAACTAGTTGATTTCGCACGATTATCTAACGACAATCTCATGTCAATCCCACGAATGTCGTGCTGATGTCGTGAGATTGTCGCAAGAATTATACCAATCTTATGACATCCACGACGTCATTTTTCGAACGAATGTCGTACGATCGTCGTACGATATTAACACGACACCAGAAAAACAAAAAGTCGATGAATCTGTCGTGGCATAAAATAGGGTAGGTCCGAATTTCAAGCCATGACAGATTTTTCGTCGCAAGACACCCATTTTTTCCTACGACTGTCGTACAACATCACACGACAAGCCGCGAAATTTCGTTGTGAACCTGCATATTCCTGTCGTGGTTCCATTTTGGACTAACCTATGCTAACATAACCTAAGTCATAATGCTTGTACATGCTCACTTTTTAAGTTGATATCACTCAGAGAGCAGCAATACGTACAACTCCCAAATGCTGTAATTCGCATGCCGCACGGACGCTGTAATACGCACGCCGCACAGACGCTGTACATACAATACACACGCCGCACGGACGCTGTAATAGTACGCACGCCGCACAGACGCTGTAATACGCACGCCGCACAGACGCTGTACATACAATACACACGCCGCACATACGCTGTAATACGCACGCCGCACAGACGCTGTAATACGCTAGCCGCACAGACGCTGTACATACAATTATATAGCAAATCTCACAATGAATATTCTTTATAGACTTGAAGACATCCCTTTGTTTCTGCGCTTTTCTTGGAGAGTCAAACTTATAAACAAAGTTTGTAAACGCCATGCATGGGGATACTGTGGTCAGGGGCCGCTCCAGAATTTGGTCTTGGGGGGGGGGGGGGGGTGCGTAACTTGTTGGTCATTTTTTGGTTTTGCACAAGCCTTATAAATCGGTTATTGAACAAAAAACTAGTTCAAAAGGACTTTATTAAATACAACGCATGAGCAGCGGTGGGTTATTTGAAAATCTATTAATTAAAGATCTCTGAATATTTTCGTATTTATACTCAGACATACATGTAAGCCCCCCCCCCCCACATTAGAACTAGTCGTGGTGATGTATTCAAATAATCTACATCTACATGTATTCACTAGCTAAAATGCATGGTTTTAACATTTTTAGACTTCTGAATATAGGCACCAAATCTAAACTCCATTTTCTTATTCTTCAACACATGTACGTATCTATTATAGTAGTCTGAAATTAATTTGAATTTATAATGAATTTAATAATTGATCTGGCCTCATGTTCACAAAGAATTAGTCTTCAGGATTAAAAGCAGATGTAGTTCCTTTCCAACTTTGAAACATTGCTATGCAAAGCTAAATGTGTTAACATTATATAGCATATATGAACGTTTTGCACAATTCTTCATTTTGAGATTGCATATTTGTTCAGAAAAAAATAGCAATCAACAGATAGTCTCTCGTCCAGCAAGTACAGTCCATTCTCTCGAGAGCAACAGTCATTTTGAGATGCAAAATTACCACGAAATTGTCACGAGTACTTTCCCTTTATTCTATCTAGAGTTATCTCCCTTTGTTCCTTCTATAGAATGTGTATATCTTACTGGAACTCCTATGGTGTTGTTGAAGAAAATTTGTTGCCCAAAAGAGGACCGCTCTGAAGTTGCACAGTAAATGAATATGTGTATGCAATTACAAATATGTTTAGAATAAAACGATTTATTAATAAATTACCTTGCAGTATCCGACAATATTCCAAAAGCGAATTATTAGTGGTTCCCAAGTAACTCTGAAAGTAATTTGAATTAACTCTGAAAGACCGAATACACGATAGTTAATTCCGTTCGCATGCACTTAAAGTGTCATTCACAATTTCAACTTCAAGAAGAGATACATCAGCCACACTTATCTTTAAAGTTATTAAGCGGAACAGAAAACCCTTATCCTAGCTATAAATGCGAACATTAAAGCACTAATTTCTGTTCTGTTCTTGAAACTTGAAAATTTGTTTTCACCTCTAGTCAAGTTTGAGGTTAAAATTGACGGATGTCATTCACAGCTTGGTGTTTACCTGTTAAAATGTCAGTGAGACTGGATGGTCAATAAATGAACAAATCGTGATAAGAACTGACCAGAATAATTAATCGATACTTGGAGGACTCTACAAACTTAATCATCCAATATATACAAAGATTTTTTGAATGATACATTGTATGAATGGAAGTACATGTACATATCAATATACATTTTATATTGAGCAAACTATTGCTCCTGTTAAATCTATTATCGTTGTTTTGTCATAGGTTATATAAACTGTCAAATGGAAAATTATGGTGGAGCGTTATCGACTAATGAAGTAAAATTCTGTTATTTAAACCGAACTGATCATTACAAAAGGCATTACTTAATACAAAGTTGCATAGATGGTTTCATATGATTTTTATCAACGCTAAATAAGTTTTAAGTAGTTGCTTTGTCAGACCGGGGACCAATGTGAATATTGATCCCAGGTTAGACTTCAATAAATGTGTGCGTTTTGTCTTGTTTTAAATGAGAGGTTACCCACGTCAAACGTACAGCTTGAAATAAATATACATGTATCTAATGTTATGACCAGCTTAGAATATTTTGACATAATAAGTGTGTGTATATATTTCGCTAATACATGGTCATTCAAAATTTTGAACGACCTCGGTCAAGCTAAAGCAAGGGAGGATGGTGAAGGAACTTGCACATGTATACTAATACATTTAAATGAAACTTTAATATTCCTTTCTTTCTTGACTACGGAATCATCCGGAACTATGTGAAGCAAAGACCGGAAACATCGGAATAGGGCGAACACATGTATGCATAATTGTCGTTTATAAAAAGCAAAAAAAATAGTGAGTACAGTAAAACTTCGCTTAAAGACCACCTCAATAATAAGACCACCTCAAAGTAAAGAACACAATATCCAAGTAAATTTTCTCTGTTTTGCTCTTAATCCAACCAGTTTTCAAGGGTTACTCTTAATACCGAATAATACCGAATAATTCGAAATAACAACCGAATAATACATTTTTTCTGCAAATAACACTCATAATCGTATACTTTGAGGTGAAATATATATGAATATGGTGTAAAAAGGTAATTTTTTATTGTTTTGATTGCTGTAATCAAGCATTTTATGATATCCAAAATTTCTCTCCCTTCGTATTCGTATTGTGGTTTCCTCCCTTGATTTGCCATTTGGTCCTTATCACACAGTCTATGTGTAAATGTGTAATAAAATGCTTTGGAAAATGTGTCTGATGAATTACTTTCACTGTTTGGTTTTGATACCATGTCTATTATGTACAGTGAGTTATAAATAAATAGTGAGTATATTTAAAAGCCTTGTTATATGAAATACAAATAACAAACAAACAGGTGATGTTTTCTTATTTATTTTCATCACGGACATATATGGTTTATATGTTTTCATGAATCATGTCATTATATTGATATACAAGTCTGCGATCTATTGGTTCGGCTCTTATTAATATATACGTTTGTTCTTAATAGCCGTTTTTCACGAAAGAACAGAAAATGTAAAAATAAATTGGAATAATGGAAATAATAATTATATTTTTTATTTTTTTTTACTGACATCAAAGTACATAAGATACCAAATAAGCGCCAAATATCAGATCGCGGACCCAGAATATTAGGACAAAAACTTAATGACCAATATTAGCTAAATTAAACCAAGGGAAACAATCCATTCTCAAGGGAGGTCACTCAAAAATATATGAAACATACATTTTTAGACCACCATAATTATGCCAAAAACAGGTTATTTATACCATATTCCACGGACCTATATAGGTCCGTGCATATTCATATATATATAAGGGTCCAAAGGGTGGTCTTATTATTGAGGTTTTACTGTATTTAAAAGGAATAGACTTTCTTCTAATTGTCGTCTTACAGACTTCAGAGGACATTTCGTTCGCATAATCGTTCGTAGACTAATTTTTTCAGTGCCCATTCATGATATCAAAATAAACCAAAAACTTGTGTCAAGGAGTTCCAGTATCGTTATTGTAATCTAGATCAGGGACCGTATATGAACTTTACAGTGTGTTCCCGACTAGATCACTAGATCTATGCAATGTGTTTGTAAATCTCAAATAATGTAGCCGATAATTTGTGAATTTTCACAGGAAACAAATTCCAAATATTAAATTAAAACTAAATCGTTTAACCATGGCAACCAGCAGTAAGTAATAAGTATCACAAAGTCCAAGTCAGATTTCTAAATTCACACGAAAGAAAATGTTTGTGACAGATTTCATGAAATTCTGAGATATATACCGCATCTATATTATAATCTTCACAGGAAAATTAAGTAGATCTACTATGTCTTTGGATTTTATCAAGCACGACTGATCATCCTAGATTTTATAGTTATACGCGCCAACAGACTTACAAAGACTTACTCTCTGAAATGAAATATAGATGGAATAAATATAAAAAGATGGAATTTAAATTACAGTTTTGTCTTATAGCTCTACCAACATTCTTTTAAACGGAAAAAAAGTGACCAGAACGAGTCATCGACAGTCGCACAATAAAAGCTATTTAGCCGCCATGTGATCTGGGACCAATATATACATATATATATAGTGGTCCCAGATCTGACGTTTCGAAGCAATAGTGGTGCGAATTTTTTACACGGCATTCTTTACAGAGTTACCTCCCGTTGTCACTCTTCAACAGCATCTCTACCGGCTAGATCGTTTCCTACATTGATCACAGAAATAACAGAGAATGAGTCTAAACAAGCTTGCCGTTGACGCAATTGACTTAAAGGATAAAAGAGTATTGATAAGGTTTGTAAAACAATTCTAGCATTTGTGGTTTTATTCTTAAACCTGGTGTATAATACTAATGAATGCTGACCTTCGTTGTGAAAGACCTTCACCTTCCGTTAGTCTCCTTGATCTAAAACTGCTATTTGGGGACAAAATCGTGAAATAACTGTTCTCATTTTCGATAAAACGTGATGTCAATATCATTTATACTCGGTATTTATCTATTAGATCAGCATTTAACTTTTGATTTATGTCGGTTTGATTGAACAATAAACAAAAAATGAAAGAAAACTTAGTTCAATTTGTTGGTGGTGTGATCAGATGATGGTAATGATACCCTACCTGCCCTGCGTTCAATAAAGGTGTTTGCAGCTTACGTTTCGTAATGTTTGCTATTTGGTTCCTTGTGTGCAGTGAATGTGATAAGGTGGGTCAGGGATACAAAACAAAACAGTTTTGTAACGTTTGCAATTGTTACGTTACTCGTTAGTCGTAACTAAATGCCGGGCAGTGCCTAGTTCAAAATATTAGACGTTTACCTGCCCATCAATCATAAACATTCATTATGTTGTTATTTTACTTTCACTTTGCATGTAACATAACTGGAAAATGTCAAAATGAGAAATATGTTATTTGGGGTCTTATTTATAGGACTAAGCAGTGCCGTAACATTTGTACCACTGGTAAGTTTTTGAAATAACTACATACTCGAACAGCAGTGGCTAGCTATCAGACAGCTGGACAGTTAGCCTCTGAGTCTAGCCGTCCAGTTACCAGTCGGGTAGCCAGTGGCGCACTGTATGGTTTGGCTAGAGCAGTCTTCACGATAACCCACTTGCCTGAAGCCCGGGACAAATAAAATTACAGTCGGACAATTGAAAAATCCATTTTGTCTGCCTGAATGGGCAAGTTGTGATCCGGTCTGACTAGCTTTTATCAAAGCTGTCACAAAAATTTATGACATAGTACACGATGCTTCGACTGGTTTTCATTTTTTGTTAATTTTGTTTGTGCAACAGCTACCAGTTTACTTTTTCATCAACTGTCTTTACCAGTTTTCGTTTCAAATTTAAACAAATCAAAACAACCATCAAAACATCACGTTCCTTCATTTTTTTGACAGTGCTGTTAATTTTATTCGGGCAAGTGAAAGTGAATTCAGGCAAGTGGGAATTGCAAGATGTCTGCCCGAATGGGCAAGTCCTTCAAAAATATTATCATGAAGACTGTCTAGCCGTCCAGGAATAAATTTTTGTATATGCCTTTACCTTATGTACTGTTTGCTTGCATTTTCGCAATACTCACAAAAAAACGTAGCTGAAGAAAATTATACTTTTCTTTTGTGTTCAGTTTCTTCTTTCAAATATTTTACAATAATATAATGATGACATTGCCATTTCTTTTCCGTATTTCTCCTATCATGCCAAATTGTTTCAATGTGAGATTTAGTGTTGTTGTCAAATTCCAAAAACTGGAAGTAACGCAAAAATAGCAGCTAACATTATATGAGGGCTGCAATGGGATTTTTACAACCTCTTCTGTAAGTGACATTATTTCAAGAAAACGCAACATGTGATCACACTCTTTGCAAGCAGGAAACAATATTTACTCCATATGGTCACTTCATTTTCATATTGCCATATGGGGCAACTATTGCTTGCCATCAGTACATGATGACGTCACATGTGACGTTTTCTGGAAATGACGCCACTTAAAGAAGGGGTTGAAAATCTAAGTTCATAAATCTCCTTTGCAGTGCAATCTGTCTTTGTGAAAGTTACAGACATACGTTCATAATAATACAATATTTCCTTTGTTTTCAGAGTTGATTTCAATGTGCCATTGAAGGATGGAGCAATTACCAATACACAAAGGTAAGTATTTGTTGAGACTTGTGTCTGTTCACTGGTTGTTCTTAAATCCTGACTTTTTTGGTATGCTTCTGTTTTTGCAAATTTGCCATCTTAAATCATTTTATATAAATTGATCTGGACGACTCTGTGGTACAGTGTTTGTCTTGGGTGATGAAAGCCAAGGGTTTGATCCCTGCTGCAACATTCCAACAATGTTAAAAATGTTATCATATCTCTCATGTGTCGTATATTGAATCTAACTGTTGCAGTGTATGCCATAAGCTAATTTACCAGTAATCATTTATAAGACATAATTATCAAAATCATTTATGAAAAACAAACTTGGATTTGAATTATTTCTCACCTTATTTCCAGAATTGATGCTGCTTTGCCAACTGTGAAGCATGCATTGGAAAAGGGTGCTAAATCTGTGGTGCTGATGAGCCATTTAGGCAGACCAGATGGTCGTAAGCAGGACAAATACTCAATGAAACCTGTACTTCAGGTGCTAAGGAGCAAACTTGGAAAGTAAGTTGAAGCATGAAAAATAAATTTAGTTCTTACAGGGAACTGCTTGTCCGAATCATAACTCTAAAACCATACTCCTATCATCAGTCATTACTGAATTATCTCCCCTTTACCTTATTTTTTTTGGTATAGGTCTTGGTCTTGTCCATGCCTTCAAAAGTACTGAAGCCATTGAATTGAAACTAGGAATATACATGGATGGCAATGAAAGGAAGTGCATTGCACAAGAACATTAATCTACCCTTGCATATTAATTGAGTTATCTCTCCTTTACTATATATTTTTCATTATAATTGCTTATCTGGGTCATGTCTTGGAAAGTACGGTTTCAGGGAACAACACATGCATAAGGCAATGCCACTTCACACAGACCTCAGGAAGCAGCGTTCTTCAAAATATTAAGGGCTGAGGAGGTGCTAGGGTAATCATGTTTTCGAATAGGGGTGCAATGGATGGTCTGGCCATTCATCAAAAACAACTTTAGAGAATTTAGGGGGATAACAAGGGGGGGATGTTAATGGATGGAATACATCACTGAACTAGCCAAGAAAGTCAGTAATCATAGGCCGATAGGGGGAAGAAAGTGAAGGAACTGTACAAGGGGAAAGGGGCATTTAACATACATCTAAGAACATATAAAATAGAAATAATAATCTCACAACACTTTACAGCCTTGGCATGTCAAACTTTTCAGTAGTTGGTTCCCCTTGACTAAAAATGCCTAAGATGTTTGTAGCAATTATGGCTTTGTATAAGATGGCAGCTACTCTCAGTTGAAATTGGCTTAGAAAAGTAAAACAAATGCCAATTTGGTGGCACCATATTTTATAGCTACTGTTAGGAAAAAAATTGTTCAGGCTTACGGGTAATGACTGTTTAGGAGAGTTTCAAACCTTTCAGAATCAAATAAATGTTTTTAATACATGAGTAATCCAGAGAGGAAACACTGCCATTTTGAAGTGTATCTAAATAAAGACCTACTGTGTCTCATAATAAAACATTCACCAACGGTAATTTTTTCGCTAAATTTGGAAAATCATACTTTTTGATGCTTTAAGCCAGTTTAATTTTTCTTGAGCCAATGGCTCAATTGGCGAACACCAACACAAGCCCTGCTTACTGGTTTCTTCCTCCATTCTTTGTACAGGGATGTAACCTTCCTGCCAGATTGTGTCGGCCCCGAGGTTGAGGCTGCTTGTGCCAACCCAGCCCCTGGTTCAATCTTCTTGTTGGAAAATCTTCGTTTCCATGTAGAAGAAGAAGGAAAAGGAGTTGATGCCGAAGGTAAAAAGGTAAGAAGTATTTTCTTAATTTACTGTTTGGTGCAAAAGTATTACACATAAACATATGTGCTGTTCCACGACAAAACCTGTATTAGTAGTCTTCAGGTTTTTACAATTTCAAACTGACAGATTTTTCTAGTTTCATTTAAAACCAAATACATATGTATTGAAATTGGACGTCTACTTTGCTTTTTATATATTATGGTGTGGTTTCAGTGATCAGTGCGTCCATTCACCCGTTATCAATTGCTTGTGAACGCAATAAAGTCGTCAGTTTTGATTTTATCTCAAGCAAACTTGGTTCCTTTCGAAAACCAGACAGATCCACCCATGTGTGACTGGATTATGGCCCTTGAAACTGTAAACATTGCTATAATAGAGCTTGTGAACACAATAACACCTTCATTTAATATCCCATGTTTACCAAACTTATACAGTTGTTAGATATCCATGAGAGCTTGGTTCCTTTTGAAAAACAGACAGATCTGCGCATACACGACTGCATTATGGCCCTTGAAATTGCCAAGATTTCTGAAACATTGGAGCCTCCATAAATGCCTTCCAAGAACTCGAAGACAAAAAGCCAGCCAGTTTAGCACAGGCCCCCATGGGTCTCTTGTTTGGTATATACTGCAAGAGAGACTGTATTCATGTAAAATAAACACATATTTCAGGTTAAGGCTGCTGCCGATGCTGTTGAAGCATTCCGAGCATCCTTGTCCAAACTGGGAGATGTTTATGTTAATGATGCATTTGGTACTGCCCACAGGGCTCACAGGTAATGTGGATAAATCAATGAGACTCTGTAAATACAGTCAGGCCTCGTTTATACGACAATCTTCTATCCAAATACTTGATATCATCCGAAATAATGTATCTCCTTAATAGGCACATCAAATTGAAATGGGTTATTCAAAACCATGTATTATACGAAAGAAAATTATGGACATAATGAATTCGAATGAACAAGGTCCGACTGTATTTGAAGTCTTCATTTGTTGAACTTGGTAATTTTTCATCAAATTTTTTGTTGAAGTCTTGTTTGGTTGTAGCAAAATTTACAATTTTCAGATTATTTAACAACACCTTGAACTTAATGTCCTCAAGAATTTTGAATTTGTGTATTGAAATGAATCAACAAATTTTAAACAAAAATTTTACTGAAGCAAATAAATAGTTTTTACAGTGTTTTTAGATTACTACTGAAGAAGAGATCTTATAATTTTGTTTTATTCCTTGTTTGTTTAATTAGTTTATGAACAAATCTTTTTATTACATGTTTTCAATGTGTTTATTTGTGTCAACTAAATTTTCTGATACGGCCCAAGGTAATCAATCAACTTGCGAAAAAGTTGCAGATCGTGAAATTCATGCCAACAATTATTTGATTGTTGCCTATGGATGGTCAGCCCATCACTACCTGATACTGTAAAAGTCTTTAGTTTCGCTGGCTTTTTGTTTCGCAAAATTCAGTGTGTGTTTTTTTACTGAGTTTTTATTATAGCAAGTTCCTTGCTGAGATGTTTGGACGTAGTGATAAATTCTTATTTTAGCAAGATTTTGAATTCTCTGGATTTTCAACTAACGAATGAATGCAAAAATAAAAACCTTGCGAAAAAAGGCCTTTTACAGTATGTAATAAATTATTATTTTATAATAATATTATTATCATAATTTGTTTATGCATTTTCAGTTCAATGGTTGGATGTCAGCTCTCCCAGAAAGCTTCAGGTTTTCTATTAAAGAAAGAGTTAACTTACTTCTCAAAGGCTTTAGACAAGCCTGAACGTCCATTCCTGGCAATTCTTGGAGGGTAAGCTAACCTTTCTGCAGATTTTGTCCCTAAATTTCTTGTCTAAGAGAACTCGTGTAATTCTAGGTAAAACTGAACCGTCACACCTGAAATACTGGACACTTGTTGCTTTCCTGTTTATTGTAATTTGAAGAACAAACATCTTAATATGAATCAGGTTTTTGATCATTTTCTCTTCAAAGACATTTATTCCTTTTAATAAATAATGCTTTACAAACAAGATAAATGTTGGAAAGATTGTTGAAGACATTGTTTCTTTCCCTTACTTTCTCTATTTTGGAGATACATCATTAGAAATTATCTCATTTCTAGTGGCTTCAATAACAGGTCCATTTAGGAGGATTTTTTTTTTCATTTTTGAAATTCTCTTACGGAAGTTGGTGTGATTCTGTTTACAATAAAATTTCACTTAAAGACCACCTCAATAATAAGACCGACTCAAAATTAATAACACAATTTTGATGTCCATTTTCACTGTTTTACTCTTTATTCAACCTCAATATTAAAACCATCTCAATATTAAGACCAGTTTCCAAGGGTTCAAAGGGTGGTCTTATTATTGAAGTTTAACTGTACTTCTAGAGCCAAGGTTGCAGACAAGATTCAGCTGATAGAGAACATGTTGGACAAAGTGAATGAAATGATCATTGGCGGTGGTATGGCCTTCACCTTCCTGAAAGTTCTCAATGGAATGAAGGTATTTATGTCATTTCTTAAATCTTTTAATGATATATTATTTTTGAATTTATTTAAGGAGTTTTTTATTTATATTCTGGTGTGCTTAGATTACTTATACCATACAAACAAATTAAAGATCCATTGAAGTTACGTCAGATGTCTTGGTTTTCATTTGCAATACAAGCACAATGTTAGGGGTATAGTGTTGTTTGTACTGCAGGATTAGATAGAAACACCCATGTTTATGCCCATCCTGAGTATATCTGTTATAGATTGTTCTTAAACATGGCCTTTTATGCTGAAATATGGGTGAAAAGTGATATTTTAAGTCTAATTTGTCATAGACTGGAAACTCCACTTATGATGAAGATGGATTACAGATGGGAGAACTGTAAGTTACAGCAGAGCTCTGGAAATCCACTTGCTCAACGTCCCAGACAAATCTAATCGCTGATTCGGGCTAGCCCAATGTCCCAGACAATTCTAATTGCTGATTCGGGCTACCAAGAGTTGAGTTGAAGTCAGTCCAGGATAAGTCTGTTTATAAAGCTAGTTAGCATTGGACATTCTAAATACTGAACGAAAATCATGCAGTAATGATGCTTTGAATGTGGTGACAATTTAAACTGTCTCCGACAGCTGTCCTCCAATATTGGACAAGTCAAATTTAACAAGGGTATTTAAAAAAACTCTAGCACCCTGTTTAGATTTATGATATAGGCAGACATTTTGAGTCCCTGACTCCATTTCCTTGCTAGGGACTCACTGGGACCCCAAAATAAACTTTTTCAAGTATAAACTGCATATCTGGGACCCTACCAATTAACTAAGGACCACCAATTTGTCAAACACATGGGTTCAAGGACCCCTAGCTGAAATATCCTAGGGAAAACCCTGGGGCTTCTTTTGCCAAAGTTGGGTCTAAAATAAATGTTACGTTTATTTTATCGTAGATTGGAAACTCCTTGTATGATGAGGATGGTTCAAAGATAGTGAACAAGCTTATGGAGAAAGCTGCCAAGAACAATGTGAAGATTCATCTACCAACAGACTTTGTTACTGGTGATAAATTTGGTGAAGATGCTACTGTAGGAACAGCAACTGTGTCCAGTGGAATCCCTGATGGATCTATGGTATGTGATTGTATGTAGTGTTGATAAAAAATTAGCTGAGGACATCTTCATTGTGTACACTATGTCTATTGGTCAATATTTTCTAAAACCTGTTTTAATTGGCTCTCAGTTTGTTTACAATCTTTCTAGGATATATAGAAAATGTCTAAAGTAGCTGCATCTCATGCTTTGTACTTTGTCAATGAAATTTTAGCGCAACCTCCCTTTAGTAATTTTCAGAGTATCCTCCATTTCAATAACTTTATTGATGAAATTACAGAGTTACCTCCCTTTAAATAACTTTAACAATGACATTTCAGAGTTACCTCCTTTTCAGCAATTAATAAAACTATCTTATTTTACTAAGCATTGAGTTGCTTTGACAATTATTGGAAACATCCCGGCTTCTTTTACCATGATTTGAGTTATTATGACTGATAACTGAAGGAGGGTAAATACAAGTTCTTATGCAAACATTTCTATTGTGTTCTTAATTTTGATATTAGACTTGACAGCGCCAGATGCGAAAATTGCCTGACATGTGAAAAATATGACAACACTGAATCCAAGTCTTTGCAACTGATTTAAGCCAATTTGTTTATTAAGTGACGAAAATAAATGTCAAAATTATCGCATATTCCAGCTCATTGTTATCTCAAACAGTGATTCGGTCTTTTGAGTTGCTACACGCAAATTTATTTATGGATTGCCTTATATGACATTGTTTTTGTTTTCTGCAGGGTTTAGATGTTGGACCTGACTCTATAAAAGTATTTAAAGAAGCTGTGGGTAGAGCGAAGACTATTGTATGGAACGGGTTAGTAACATAGTGTGACATTACAGATCTTAGCCAGAGGCAAAATTAAACTGAGGCAAAAAAATGGGGGGGGGTTCTTGGGTCTTCCCCTAAGGGAAAAATGCGTACATAAGCGTTTTCCTGCGCTTTCTGGTTATTGAATGTAACAGTAAAGTGATTTATCAAGTGTAGTTTCGTTTTACTTCGATAGCTATGAATCGAAACCTATGTTACTTGGGAAATTTTATCCGAGGCAGCTACCTCGGTGTAGCTATGGGCCTGCATTACACTTCCTGTTATATTGTTTATAAATCTCACTTACTATGAATCCCTTTTTGTACTCATTAGTCATTAAATTATTTCGAAATTATTGTTGCAATCTGTTCATAGTTTTTATCATTATTTAGCACTAAAGCATAATTGATGCTATCATTGATTTTATTTATTGTAATTACCAGTAAACTGGTGTAGGTGATCCGCTCGCTGCTGAATCTCAAGGGTCATTTTCATGATTTTTTACCGGATTTACCATTTTACAGTCAAATGACCTGTATTTTAGAGAAAATTTGATCCTTCAGCTAGAATCTTTGGGGTCCAAATGTTGCTTTTTGGAAATTCTAGGGGTCAAAGGGTCAACTCCAGTTTCATATGGAACCCATGTGGTGCTACTAATTGATGACAGAGTAAATTTTATATTTACGTTCGATAGTTTGTGTACTTGATTCATCAGTTATAGATTTTATTTTTATGACAAAATTGAACTACTTTTGTCTAGTAGATGAGATATAGCTAGTAAATATAAATACATTGAAATCTCACTTAAAGGCTACCTCAATATTAAGACCACCTCAATGTTGAGACCAGTGCTCAAGGGTCCAAAGGGTGGTCTTTTTATCTAAGTTTTACTGCATATCAATGTCTGCAAGTATCAAAGTAAAGCTACCTGTCTTTTGTGTTCACCTTCTGAAAATAAAGCTCTTATTATCTATAATCGAAGAATTTTTATTCTTTTTTACATATCATGTAGATAAATGATGATCAAATTAATTGTTAGCCTGTCATGGTTTCTTTGTTTACATATCACTTTTGAATGACAGTCAATATGAAACATACCACTCGTCAATTCCCATAATGTATAAATGTAAAATATATCTGTATTTCAGTCCACCTGGTGTATTTGAGTTTGCTAACTTTGCCAATGGTACAAAAGCTGTCATGGATGCTGTTGTTTCAGCCACAGAAAATGGTGCAACATCAATTATTGGTGAGTTAAGAGGTGGCCAGTGATGGCGAGCTCTTTTCAAATTAAAAAAAATATTTTCTCAAATCCGATAAACTGTTAATCAGATTGAGCTTGCACTAATGTTTTGTCAGTACACATACAGGATATTTGTGTGTTCCAGTGTTAGCTCTCAAGACATTTCATCGAGTGAGCAGTGAACATAATATTTTCACGAGTGGCGATTTTTGATAAATTTTAATACATATTCATTATGAGTTTTTATAAATATTCATTAAAATTCAGATTTTGATAAATATTCATTACTAATTTTGATCAATATTTGATATGAATTTAGATAAATATTCACTAGTCCTATTTATTTTATAGGTGGCGGAGATACAGCTACCTGTTGTGTAAAATACGGTACTGAAGATAAGGTTAGCCATGTCAGCACTGGGGGCGGGGCTAGTTTGGAATTACTGGAAGGTATGGTATAACATTTTACCTTTCTTTGATGCCTTGAATTTGACAACTTACACATACATTACTCTCTGTAACCAAGTAATGCATGCTCTTTAACAAACTGATAGGTCCATCTTTATTGGTTTCTAATAAGCCTTGTTGGAGAGTATACAAGATTGTAAAAACATTGCTGATATATAGGTAAAATTTAAAGGTGATTTAAACTTATTTATTTGTCTAGAATGTCTCATTGCATACAAAAAGTGAACACGCCATTATTTGATAACAGATTGAAGTGGTGCCCTCATACAATAGTAAACTCCTGGGTATATTCTCCGGTCATTATCATCCCGAGGGCCATTTTTGCATAAATTGCAAGCAGCAATCAATTTTTATTCTTTAATGCCTATGTTTTGACATCTTCAGTTTTGATGTGATTTCATTTCAACACATACTAATTATATTCATATCTAGCTATTAAAATTCTGATGTACTTCGAAATGTTATTAATTTTAGTCTTCTGACCTCACATATTATACATGCAGTTGTTCACCAGTCATTAAGCAAACATAATACCTAGCACATGCGCTTTATGCCTTGTAAGTTCAGTCACTGATTTACTCTATATGGTAACATAGGTATTAATAATAATTTGATCTGTACCATGACAAAACCTGTACTAATGTCCAAAAAATCCATTGTCAACTTTTTACATTTTCTATCATATATATTTTACTTGTTACAGTTAATAACAAAAATAATGAAATCGGACATCTACTTTCTTTTTATGACAATTAATATATTAAGAACATAATGCAAAAGTAGACTTCAAAATGAAGTAACGTCTACAATGAACTCAAATGTACATTATTTCGCCAAAATGTTTTGGTTTTCAAATGGAAACAATCAAATTTCATAACACCTATCAATATTTTCATCTTCATTTATGTGTATAAATAAATATTAAGAAACCAGACATTTCTAAGAAAACGCTTAGTTCGTGACATCAAAATTGTGTTGGGAAATACTCAACGTCATAACTGGTTTTGTTGTGGAAGAGTCCATTTATATCTCTATGTGTTTCTCTTTGACATATCATAGGCTATGTTTTCCTTGTGTTTTTCAGGTAAAGATTTACCAGGAGTTGCTGCCCTGTCGTCATTGTGAGGTGTTTGATGACTAGTTATAACAAACATCAGATAGAGAACAAGTCAAAATGGATATTAATTAATTCATACATTATTTTACACCCGCATAAGACAGTACAGTTTCTTTGTTGTCAATGTATGATTCTGCACATGATTTCTACTGGTCTCGTTGTACACATGCTGGACTTGTTAAACTGAAGGCAACAGGCATTCCTAACCCCAGTAATTTGATGTGTGATATTTTTTTGGGGGGGGGGGGAATGCAAAAAGTGCTGTGGTAAAACATGTTTATACAATGAAAAGAATTCAGACAAAAAAAAATATGAATCTCACAAAGGCACGCATACTCGTAGGTTATTTTTAAATTGAGTTTGTTTAGGATTGTTAAAAACTACTTTTGAGCTTCGGTACACAAATCAGCTTTTTTTCCTTTTCTTACTTTGTGTAAATTAGTCAAATTCTGAATATTACTATTCTTACCATGGAATTATTGGCTTTTATGTTACCTGGTTGGCACAGCTTGTTCTCAACTTTGTGTAATAGGATGCACTGCTTATTTTTATTACACCTATGGTAAAAACAAATCTGACTTCATGTTATCAAATATAATACCAGATTCCTGTTCATTTGGAGCTGGACATTTTATCTGTCGGCTTCTCTGATTGCAATGTATGAAATGCTGTTGTTGAAATCAGACGTCCGGGCACTATATTTTGTTATGACACTATTTAGTCGCCATATTTACGCATCGTTTAGTCCTACAATGGAAGTTGTCCTATGTTATATGACTCTTGTTGTTTTATCTATTTATTACGTCTTCACAACCATGTGTAATAAATTCTATGATAGATTACAAATGTTTTAGTGTTGTTTCTCTGAGTAAAAATCCTGGATAACACCATTAACCATGGATTGCAAACTGACTGATATTGTTGAAACGATAACAAGAACTAATTACTTCACAGTGCCAATGATACCCAACGTACAGTTATCATTTTCCTGGCATCTAACCAGTACTTTCTTGGAGTCTAACCAGTAATTTCCTGGTTACATACCAGTACTATGTTAGGTGGGAACACCGAGAAGCATTTCTGTGTATAACCGGCTGGGTGAGGGATTCAAATGGTCAGGGACTTGAAGACCAAGTTGATATAACAGAATGATCAGCAATTTCTGATATTATAATATAAAAAAATATGACAATCGCAGTATTTCGGAATTAGTATGCAATCTTTTTCGCTGCCCATTAATCAAGAGGTTGTTACCCGGCAGCAGCCTTACAGTTTCAGACAAATTTAATATTTGTATGTATATATTTATTAACATACTCGGCACGTACGTGGCTTTGGATAACACAAAACAGCACCAAAAAAATCAATGCATACCTACAAACAAACATTCATTCATACAAACAAAGTTTGTGAATAGACTATTTTTGGGTATCGAGGATGGTAAAATGGTAACAAGTAGCAAAACTCTACGATCAAACACGTACATAAATAGCATTAACTTATGTGTTACTATTCAGCCTAAGAAAAAATGAAAACCGTTTCTTGAAGAAATGGGCAATGCCCACAAACCAGGTTTTCAACCTAGTTATTTGTAACCAAGGCTCTATTTGTATAATGAATACATGATGATCATCAATGCTGCAAAGGTGCCGTAGGTGACACATGCATACACACACTTAGATATATTATATATATATGCAACAACTATACACCAAGTTTGATGTCAATACACCCACGCATAGCGAAGATATTAAGTGGAAACTGATTTTTCAATTTTAAGTGACCTTGGACTGAACGAACCCAAAAGCAAAAATGAGAAAAAAAATAAAATAAAGAATATGCACTGTTCGAAGTGAAAACCTTTATCAGATACGTAGACCTACATGCGAGCTGATCGGGATATGCCTACTTCACGATAATGCTGATACATACAAGTGTCTCTTGTTTAGGAATTTTATTAGTGGAAAAGAAGATCGTTTATCTTACGCGGCCACCTTAATCGCCCTACCGTTATTATAATGCTAATTTTGTCAATTTTAGTGTAATATTGATTTCATGTTTTATATTTTTCAGAGTCTGAAAGTTATTTTGTTTCTATAATGTATACACATTTTGTAAAACTCTCTTTGTCTCAATCGACACAACATACACTATTCAGTACACTAAGCGTTTGACGGTGTGCTAATGTCAGAGTTGGAACATCAACACTCACTAAATTGATAAAATGGTCAGTTTTTTTGTCAGACTATAATTTAGTTGATATTTTATTACAAGGTTGAAAGGCAGATATGGTCAAGACACACTCTTAAATTTGTTACTAAATATTAAGATGCACAATTGTTTTGAACCCGTTCATGATTTCTTTATTTGGGTAAAAATGACATTTCATTTGTGAATTAAAAACACAAGATTACCGCGTGACATCGCCCATCTTTCGCTTTTATAAAAGAAACGTACACTAGTTGTAACCAAATACCGTAGGAAATTATCTAAGGGACATTTGTCTTAATTGTAACTACACCTATATTTTACTTTGTCTCAGTAACGTTCGGTTAGTTGAACCTGAGCCCAATATGAACTATAAGTCTTAAAATGACTACAAACAAAAAACACTACACGTTTTTGCTGTGGGCAAGACTTGCTATATTTATTTGCTGCTATGGGTATATGCGATAATGTAACATTCACTTTTAACACATATGATACATGGCTAATACACTTGTGACATGAATTATAAGCATAAAATACAAACACCTTCAGGTATTCTCAAAATTGCAGCTTCATCGGGGCCAGGTGAAAAACCAGAGATAAACCTCACTCCCGAGGAATGTAAAACACTCTGGAAAACTGTACCCCGTACATTGAATCAAAACATGATGCATGTGTATAACATTGGACCCTTTCGACATTACTTAAAATAACAACATTCAACACCTTTACTATATTTACCAAAATGTAATAATGTCCATTCCATATCTTGACAAAATCCGTCACTAGATGAGTATTAAAAATGACCAGCGTGATACAATAAATCTTATATGACGTAGCTTAAGAACCTTTATTTCCGTTTTTGCCACTTGAAGAGTAAGCTTAATAAATGTAACGAACTGTATAGCATGAAGTCTAGCGTAGAACTGACCACTTCATTAATCTCACACCCCTCATCGCTTCAGTGAACATACTGATCACGTGACCACTTCCGTGGTCGTTACTACATCTATTTAAGACATATGTTCTGCGCTATATATACTACGTAACGCGCAGAACTTTAATTACTTCGCGTATACTTTTAGTGATTATTATTAAATATAATTTTATGTGAACGAACGTTATTATCATTATAAAAAACATTCCCAAATGTACTCCCAGTACTTTGATTTTACACGGATTCAGTGCAAGATCAATTCGTAATTATTACTTTCGGCCGATTCCGACACTGATCGGGCAAGACTTCGTGTGTTACCGGTAATTTACGTAGACAAAAAAAAACAACGAGTATTTCCTTTTAAAATATTGGTATACATGTAACATTTACCCACCCCCTCTCTTGGTTGTGTTTGATATATACATTTCCTTAATAAATTGAAAAAGGTTTGTAAATTTGCATATATTAAAGGGAGGTAATTCACCAAACTGGTGCAGTCCGGGTGTCTAGTATAATTTGAGTATCTCCCGTTTATTTAATGTAAAAGTGACCTTTGTGTATTCATTCTTTTTATATAATAATAACAGTATGATACTAAATGGAATACAATGCCATGATACGCTCCCTGTCTGATTCCGTTTTGGTTACGAAGGTTACTCTGCTTTTTTAGGGGAAACCACGCCAAATTATCTAACTTGGATATAATTTCTCTAATATTTAGTTTAAAAAAGAAACAGCCGTGATATGGAACAATTTGCAATTAGATTACGAACGTGAAGAGTTTTTAGAAATGAAATAAACGGGCATGAAGAGCAAATGTAAAATCAAGCTTAATTCATTAATATTAATTGTTTAAGGGAGGCAGACAAGGAGCGTATCACGACCGTGCGACCACATACACGCATCACGCAGTTTGTTCGTCTCTAACAAGAGATAAACAGAAAACATAGCATAAAGACGACCTCCCACAAAGACACAGACGAGCTCAACGGCCACCCCTTCTTATCTAGGAGGGAAGAAGGGATGTAGGGAAACAACCGCCAAGCAAGTCAAGTGCTAAGCAGAAAGACGCCAAACGCTTGATTGTAGCCAGCGATTGCAAACAAAACTGACACTTTATATACAACTGCTAAATAACTTGAAATAGGGTGTGAAGAAATTGTCTCGTCAATACATTCATGAATCCCTATGTTAGGTAATTATAACCTTGCATTGTATGTGATGTATTTTAATGGAAAGTGTACACCTGAAATTAACTAAATGTTTTCAAAATCCCGAATCCATTGACCTTAAAATAAAATAGTTATAAGCAAAAATGTGATATAGATCTACGTTTGTATTTTAGCTCACCATAGTAAATATTAGTACCCTCGGGGCATAACACGCAAACTATACGTTGTCAAATATTCACACGCTTATACATGTATAATACCATGCATTTAAACAGAAATGCATGTATTGATAAATATCGAGCTATATGCGATATCATCATGGCATAAGAAAGATAGACAAAAAAGATGTACATTTGTATACTGAATACTGCAATGTAAATATATATTCAACTTTCATTGGATTGATAGTGAGATAGACCAGTGAGTATGGCTATTTAAAACCTTGAAAATGCACGGAGTCATCTGTGTAAATTGAACCATAAATAGTTTGACAATAACCACGTCATCCGGCATTTTGTCTATAGTTTGTTGAACTACGAGAACATCCCTTGTAAATTTGTATAATTCGTCTGTTTGACGCGGCAGATGGGGCGTCGCAGATTTGGCGTCCTTATATTTTACTTGCAATATTTTATCTGTCATTGGGCCTTATTATAAAAATATAAGAAACACGATCGATACTATTCTCTTTAATTCTTCGAAGTGCTTTACCTTAACAGAACACAGTTTTGTAACCGCAACATTCACTCTCTTAATGCTGCAAAGTCGTCTGCCTAAGCATAATTCTGAAGCAACGAGAGAATTGCACTACCGAGCTATGTTTTTACACGTAGATGTATGTTCAGTTTACGTTTCCATATTTGCAGTTCGTTTACTTGATATAATATTCAAGTTATTTTCTCCCACCTTTTCGGACTATCATTACTGACTTTCTTGACTTGTACCGTGGTGTTTTCCATCTTTTAACCCCCCCCCCTTGTTGCCCCATATTGTCCGTATAGTAGTTTTATTATCGGCCAGACCATTCATTGCATCCCTATTCTCATACATGTGTCCCTTGCATCTCCTCAGTGCCTAATGTTGTGTAGAACGTTGTTTTCCCGGGGATCTGTGATGGAAGGCATTGCCTTGCGTGTGTGGCGTTCCACGTAATGTTCAACTTAATGTCCAGACAGAAAAAGTCTAATGGCTAATGGGTAGCGAGACTGGTCGTGGTATCCATACGTAACGAAATGGATATAACAGGGACCAGACGGATGTAATGTTCAACGTATATAATGACACTAGCACAGTTCCGTTTGATAATCTAACTTAATAACAGTGGCAAAAAGATATGCAGAGTGATAATAACGTTCGTTCACATAAAATTATATTCAATAATAATCACTAAAAGAATACGCGAAGTATTATAGTTCATATTGGTCACAGGTTCAACTCACCGAACGTTACTTAGACAAAATCAAATATAGGTGTAGTTACAATTAAGACAAATGTCTCTTAGATAATTTCCTACGGTATTTGGTTACAACTAGTGTACGTTTCTTTTATAAAAGCGAAAGATGGGCGATGTCACGCGGTAATCTTGTGTTTTTAATTCACAAATGAAATGTCATTTTTACCCAAATAAAGAAATCATGAACGGGTTCAAAACAATTGTGCATCTTAATATTTAGTAACAAATTTAAGAGTGTGTCTTGACCATATCTGCCTTTCAACCTTGTACTAAAATATCAACTAAATTATAGTCTGACAAAAAACTGACCATTTTATAAATTTAATGAGTTTTGATGTTCCAACTCTGACATTAGCACACCGTCAAACGCTTAGTGTACTGAATAGTGTATGTTGTGTCGATTGAGACAAAGAGAGTTTTACATAATGTGTATACATTATAGAAACAAAATAACTTTCAGACTCTGAAAAGTTCATATAAAACATGAAAACAATATTACACTAAATTGACGAAATAGCATTGTAATAACGGTAGGGCAATTAAGGTAGTCGGATAAGATGAACGATCTTCTTTTCCACCAATAAAATTCCTAAACAAGAGACACTTGTATGTAGCAGCATTATCGTGAAGTAGGCATATCCCGATCAGCTCGCATGTAGGTCTACGTATCTGATAAAAGTCTTCACTTCGAACAGTGCATATTCTTTATTTTCATTTGTTTTTCTTTTTTTCTTATGTTGATTAGTAACACATAAGATAATGTTATTTATCTACGCATTTGATCGTAGAGTTTTGCTTCTTGTTACCATTTTACCATCCTCGATACCCAAAAATAGTCTATTCACAAACTTTGTTTGTATGAATGAATGTTTGTTTGTAGGTATGTATTGTTTGTTTTTGTGCTGTTTTGTGTTATCCAAAGCCACCGTACGTGCCGAGTATGTTAATAAATATATAAATAAAAATATTAAATTTGTCTGAAACTGTAAGGCTGCTGCTGGGTACCAGTCTGAATTTTCACAACCGCTTGATTTATGAGCAGCGAAAAAGATTGCATACTAAACTTTTAGTGTGCTTTTAATTAGTTTTGTAATAACTGGCCTATATTCATCTTCATTCAGCCACAGCTTAATATTTACACGGGTTTGGTATTCAAAATAATATACATTGTAGAACCCATGTTGCATCTTATGTAAGTAGTTCCGAAATTCTGCGATTGTCATATTTGTTTTATAATATAATATCAGAAATTGCTGATCATTCTGTTATATCAACTTGGTCTTTCCCTGACCATTTGAACTCAAAACTTACAGCTTACAGAGGTTTGTATACGTTGGTGTCCGCATCTTTATACGGAATAATAAAATTCCGGCCTGTGGAAAATAGCTTAATGCAAACTTTATACACCAACGTATACAAACCTGTAAGCACCATTTCGCACGAGGAAATGTAGGTAAGAGAAAAATATCGATTTTCATTTTCATTTTATTATTCTAGAATGCAATTCAAACCGTAAAAACAGAATTTTGATTTTAAAATCAGTTATGGTTCACATGAATAATCAATATAGCGGTTCGGGCAATTGGCGTGTTGCAAGCCGGCCAATAACTCGGATAAGTATGTACATGTAAATGTATTGTATTTATATAGCAATAATTATACTTGCAAAATATGCAGTATCACCCTATTTCTCTTTAAATCGAAACAAAAAGTGTAAACATATCCAAGTTGCCAGATCTCAATGTTATTGAGCATTTGTGGGACGAGCTAAACATGCGAGCACGGATGCGACCGGCACCCCCTCGCAATCTCAGTGAACTGGAACAGGCACTTGTGCGGGAATGGAGGATTTTTCCCCAAGGTTTCATCCGAAACTACGTACTGTCAATGAGACAAAGGTGTGTGCACGTTGTAAGAGCCATGGGAGGACACACGAGGCATTAGTTACTCGGTGCACGGATTTTATTGTGATTCAGTGACTTTTCACATTGTTGGGATTTCGCGTTATGTCATTTTGTGAATTCGGATTTGACAGTGATGTTTTTATTTGTTAAGTTTTGTATATATTTGTTGATCAATTGCAATTAAATTTCTCAGAAGTGCGTATGTGTTTAATTAATTATATTCCAAATTTGAACGAAATCCGCTTACAAATCATCCAGTTATACCGAATTATACAAGTGTCGGGTTAGAAGTGGCTCTAAGTGTATGTAAAAAAACAACCTAATCACGACTGAAAGTTGATGTCAGTTTATCCATTTAGTCAAGCACTGATTCTCACACTGAGCATTTCGTACTTTAATAGAATAATGCCACAAAACCTGCAATAAGATCTAGTTAACACGAACGACAATTATTAAATACCTGAGGATATCGCAAAAATTAGAGGTCTTTGCAGGGAATAGGAACTTTTTGTCACACATTATCTTGGGTCCTGCTTGGTAGCTACAAAATAAATAGTTTTTCATGGAACCAAAATCAAGTTTATACCGTTCTTGAACCAAACGTATGTCCACTTGTTCAGTAGTCCAAATAATTAAATGTTTTGGAAAGCATTTTATACGCTAGTATACAATGGCAAATCATAAAATGAGCCATACTTAAGAGCCTATATATGCACCAATCAATATTTTGCCCACAGGGCTCTGACCAAAGGCAATTAGTAAATTTGTCTTTTTTGGGGTCTAAGTCCCCACCTTAGATCCAAGAATTTTGTCTAAATCTCAACAGGTCAGATGTCCAATTCCCCAATTCCAGGATCTATTAAAAATCCAACAACAAGTCTATTCCCCCCCAGCGGTCCCCCTTCGTGAAAAACATTTATAAATGCAAAAGCTGTCGAATCCAGTATCTTGACTCTTTCTTCACATGATTAGGCGACATTGCAAACAAGAGGGCTACGATGGCCCTTATATCGCTCACCTGAATACACTGCCATGTTTTTTTACCGAACTTAATAATTTATGCAATCTTGAAAGAGGACCACTAGACAATGCTACACACCAAGTATCAAAGCTCTAGGCCTTATGGTTTGGGACAAGAAGATTATCAAAGTTTTACACTTTTAAAATCTATTTTAAGCTCCAGTGACCTACTTATGCAACCGACCGGAACCATTTATATACCTTCGAAAGAGGACTACATAAGGTTCATTCCTGTGTGAAGTTTGGTCAAAATCCATTGAGTGATTTAGGAGGAGATGTTGTTTATAGTTTCCACTATATACATATACGGAACACGACCACGCCTCTGGCGGCCATGTTTTTTGACGGAGCTTAATAATTTATGCAATCTTGAAAGAGGACTACTTGACAATGCTACACAGCAAATATCAAAGCTCTAGACCTAAGACCTAGCTCATGTGACTTACTTATGCAGCAGACCGGAACGATTTATGCAACTGTGAAAGAGGTCCACCCAAGGATCATTCCTGTGAAATTTGAACAAAATCCATTCAGTGGTATAGGAGGAGATGACGACGGACATTTATCGATTCTAAAAGCTCACCGTGAGCACTTCGTGCTCCGGTGAGCTAAAAAGGTATACTTGAACTCAACTACATACCGACATTGAACAAACCAACTAACAGAATGCTAGATCCTTCATGTTTACCTTCATTTTTCACTATTTTTTTCCACATTTTACCTTCATTGTCAAGCATGCTATCCGAAATGTATGACACTAAGACATATTTATTTTCCTGTCTAAGAAGTAGACTAAAAACAGAGAGAATACATAACTACGGGGAACGCCACATACACAAGACAATACCTCCCCACGCTTGACAATACCTCCCCACGCAGACCTCGAGAATACGTAACTACGGGGAACGCCACATACACAAGACAATACCTCCCCACTTAACTTTGAAGTGCAATTAGGCAAAAATGCTAAGTACCATGCACTGCAACTTTCTTCGAGGATGTAAACACTGGGTAGTTGATTCATTCGCGTTTACCATTGAAAACTTGACATAATCACACATTGCACGTGAAACTTGGGTACGGGCAAAAACTTCACCTTACACATGATCGGATACGCACGATGGACTATTCTGTTTCATTTACTGATTGTTCGACATCGTTTCGTTTCATTCGTCAGTCAAAAATAAATTAAATCGAGGAAAATGTGTGTGCTTAATCACTTAAAAACTTTGATATGCACAGTAAGTGATTTAAGCCATTATTTGATAATTTCACATAACATAAGACATAAGGACAGAGATTTGTACTCCTGTCACGTGATAGTATGATATTTACAGGGAACACAATAGCTCTCCCCGTACATATTCCAGGGAAACATCCCAGAAGGCATACTAAATGGGACCTGGCCCATATCCCATCTGGGCTGCCCATAAGGATCCCATATGGCTACAATATGGAAAACCCCACATGGGCTTGCCCAGATATTGCCCATGTCATATGGACATGTTTGCTGAGAGCAGCTTACGAAACAGTAGGAGTGGGGAAGTAAGGAATTGTCTGTTGTTGTATATTGGTTAATATGACAAATTCGTGTCTTAGTGTACAAGTAGAGTAAGCAATGTTTCATGGTGTTATGCAACAATCATATCTATACTCAAACAAATGGTATATGGTATATACAGTAAAATCTTACTTAAAGACCACCTCAATAACAAGACCACCTTAAAATTAAGGACACAATTTTCAAGTCCATTTTCACTGTTTTGCTCTTTATTCAACCTCAATATTAGGACCACATCAATAAGAGGATCAGTTTTCATGGGTCCCAATGGTGGTCTTATTATTGAGGTTTTACTGTAATCATTATTATTTCTTAAATAATTTATTACACGCGTATATTAGTTATTTCCATATCATATACAGTATTATATACTATACTTTCGGGGACAGGTTTTAATTCTTCTTCCTTATTGGAACTTGACTGTCGGGCCACCTCACAACTAAGACCAACTTAAATTTCTTCTGTTGCAAAATGTCTCGAGATTTGTGAATATATTTATAACCATGCGATCCAATGAATAGATAGAAAAATATAGCGGAACATTCAACCTGTTGACACCATATGGTAAGTACACTCGTATAATGCGTTTTCATACCGTATGAGTCTGAGAATTTTATTTCAAAACAATCCAAAGTTCAAAAACATCCCCAAAAGTACTCCCAATACTTTGATTTTACACGGATTCAGTGCAAGATCAATTCGTAATTATTACTTTCGGCCGATTCCGACATTGATCGGGCAAGACTTGGGTACCGGTAATTTACGTAGACAAAAAGAAAACAAAGAGTATTTCCTTTTAAAATATTAGTATACATGTAACATTTCCCCACCCCCTGTATTGTATTACTGTGTTTATGAGGTCGCCCGTCGCCGCGCACATTTTATAATGCACTTTATGGTATTTTGGTCGACCCGGTATGTCCCCCGCGCACCATAAATAGACTTTTTGAAACCGAAGGGGGAAATTTACCTGCCAGTAGAGCAGTATATGTCAAACAGACACTTTTTGAAGCCAAATACGGTCACTGCACAGTGCCAATGAGACCCATCGTACAGTTACCATTTTCCTGGCATCTAGCCAGTACTTTCCTGGAATCTAGCCAGTACTTTCCTGGTTACATGCCAGTACTATGTTAGGTGGGAAACACTGAAAAGCATTTTTGTTTTATCCGGCGAGACGAAGGATCGAACCCACGACCTTCGGATTCGTAGTCAGCAGCGTTAACCACTGAGCCTCCCATCACGGATCCCCAGATTCTACACAACATTAGGCACTGAGAAGATGCAAGGGTAAACATGTATGAGAATAGGGATGCAATGAATGGTCTGGCCGATAATAAAACAACTATACGGACAATATGGGGGAAACAAGGGGGGGTTAAAAGATGGAAAACACCACGGTACAAGTCAAGAAAGTCAGTAATGACAGGCCGAAAAGGTGGGAGAAAATAACTTGAATGTTATATCAAGTAAACGAACTGCACATATGGAAACGTAAACTGAACATACATCTACGTGTAAAGCTTGGTAGTGCAATTCTCTTGTTGCTTCAGAATTATGCTTAGGCAGACGACTTTGCAGCATTAAGAGAGTGAATGTTGCGGTTACAAAACTGTGTTCTGTTAAGGTATAGCACTTCGAAGAATTAAAGAGAATAGTATCGATCGTGTTTCTTATATTTTTATAATAAGGCCCAGTGACAGATAAAATATTGCAAGTAAAATATAAGGACGCCAAATCTGCGACGCACCATCTGCCGCGTCCAACAGACGAATTATACAAATTTACAAGGGATGTTCTCGTAGTTCAACAAACTATAGACAAAATGCCGGATGACGTGGTTATTGTCAAACTATTTATGGTTCAATTTACACAGATGACTCCGTGCATTTTCAAGGTTTTAAATAGCCATACTCACTGGTCTATCTCACTATCAATCCAATGAAAGTTGAATATTCATTTACAATGCAGTATTCAGTATACAAATGTACATCTTTTTTGTCTATCTTTCTTATGCCATGACGACATCGCATATAGCTCGATATTGATCAATATATGCATTTCTGTTTAAATGCATGGTATTATACATGTATAAGCGTGTGAATATTTGACAACGTATAGTTTGCGTGTTATGCCCCGAGGGTACTAATATTTACAATGGTGAGCTAAAAATACAAACGTAGATCTATATCACATTTTTGCTTATAACTATTTTATTTTAAGGTCAATGGATTCGGGATTTTGAAAACATTTAGTTAATTTCAGGTGTACACTTTCCATTAAAATACATCACATACAATGCAAGGTTATAATTACCTAACATAGGGATTCATGAATGTATTGACGAGACAATTTCTTCACACCCTATTTCAAGTTATTTAGCAGTTGTATATAAAGTGTCAGTTTTGTTTGCAATCGCTGGCTACGATCAAGCGTTTGGCGTCTTTCTGCTTAGCACTTGACTTGCTTGGCGGTTGTTTCCCTACACCCCTTCTTCCCTCCTAGATAAGAAGGGGTGGCCGTTGAGCTCGTCTGTGTCTTTGTGTGAGGTCGTCTTTATGCTATGTTTTCTGTTTATCTCTTGTTAGGGACGAACAAACTGCATGATGCGTGTATGTGGTCGCACGGTCGTGATACGCTCCATGTCTGCTTCCCTTAAACAATTAATATTAATGAATTAAGCTTGATTTTACATTTGCTCTTCATGTCCGTTTATTTCATTTCTAAAAACTCTTCACATTCGTAATTTAATTGCAAATTGTTCTATACCACGGCTGTTTCTTTTTTAAACTAAATATTAGAGAAATTATTTCCAAGTTAGATAATTTGGCGTGGTTTCCCCTAAAAAAGCAGAGTAACATTCGTAACCAAAACGGAATCAGACAGGGAGCGTATCATGGCATTGTATTCCATTTAGTATCATACTGTTATTATAATATAAAAAGAATGAATATAAAAAGGTCACTTTTACATTAAATAAAAGGGATATACTCAAATTATACTAGACACCCGGACTGCACCAGTTTGGTGAATTACCTCCCTTTAATATATGCAAATTAACAAACCTTTTTTAATTTATTAAGGAAATGTATATATCAAACACAACCAAGGGAGGGGGTGGGGAGTTGTTACATGTATACTTATATTTTAAAAGGAAATACTCGTTGTTTTCTTTTTGTCTACGTAAATTACCGGTAACACACGAAGTCTTGCCCGATCAATGTCGGAATCGGCCGAAAGTAATAATTACGAATTGATCTTGCACTGAATCCGTGTAAAATCAAAGTACTGGGAGTACTTTTGGGAATGTTTTTGAACTTGGAAATTGTTTTTATTTTGCAACAGAAGAAAGTTGGTCTTAGTTGAAAGGTGGCCCGACAGTCAAGTTCCAATAAGGAAGGAGAATTAAAACCAGTTCCCCGAGAGTATAGTATATAATACTGTATATGATATGGAAATAACTAAAATACGCGTGTAATAAATTATTTAAGAAATAATAATGATTACAGTAAACCCTCAATAATAAGACGACCATAGGACCCATGAAAACTGATCCTCTTTTTGAGGTGGTCCTAATGTTGAGGTTGAATAAAGAGCAAAACAGTGAAAATGGACTTGAAAAATGTGTCCTTATTTTTAAGGTGGTCTTGTTATTGAGGTGGTCTTTAAGTAAGATTTTAGTGTGTATACCATTTGTTTGAGTATATATATGATTGTTGCATAACACCATGAAGCATTGCTTACTCTACTTGTACACACAGACACGAGTTTGTCATATTAACCAATATACGACAACAGACAATTCCTTACTTCCCCGTTCCCATAGACGTTTGTCTTTTCCTCAACTCCTACTGTTTCGTAAGCTGATCTCAGCAAACATGTCCATATGGCATGGGCAATATCTGGGCAAGCCCATGTGGGGTTATCCATATTGTACCCATATGGGATCCTTATGGGCAGCCCAGATGGGATATGGGCCAGGTCCCATTTAGTATGCCTTCTGGGATGTTATCCTGGGATCTGTACGGGGTGAGCTATTGTGTTCCCTGTAAATATCATACTATCACGTGACAGGAGTACAAATCTCTGTCCTTAATGTCTTATGTTATGTGAAATTATCAAATAATGGCTTAAATCACTTACTGTGCATATCAAAGTTTTAAAGTGATTAAGCACACACATTTTCCTCGATTTAATTTATTTTTGACTGACGAATGAAACGAAACGATGTCGAACAATCAGTAAATAAAACAGAATAGTCCATCGTGCGTATCCGATCATGTGTAAGGTGAAGTTTTTGCCCGTACCCAAGTTTCACGTGCAAAGTGTGATTATGTCAAGTTTTCAATGATAAACGCGAATGAATCAACTACCCAGTGTTTACATCCTCGAAGAAAGTGGCAGTGCATGGTATTTAGCATTTTGCCTAATTGCACTTCAATGTTAGTCTACTTCTTAGACAGGAAAATAAATATGTCTTAGTGTCATACATTTCGGATAGCATGCTTGACAATGAAGGTAAAATATGAAAAAAATAGTGAAAATGAAGGTAATCATGAAGGATCTAGCATTCTGTTAGTTGGTTTGTTCAATGTCGGTATGTAGTTGAGTTCAAGTATACCTGTTTAGCTCACCTGAGCACGAAGTGCTCACGGTGAGCTTTTAGGATCGATAAATGTCCGTCGTCGTGCGTCTTGTGTCAACAGTTTCCTTAAGCAACATCTCCTCTTATACCACTGAATGGATTTTGTTCAAATTTCACAGGAATGATCCTTGTGTGGACCTCTTTCAAAGTTGCATTAATCGTTCCGGTCTGCTGCATAAGTAGGTCACATGAGCTAGGTCTTGGGTCTAGAGCTTTGATATTTGCTGTATAGCATTGACAAGTGATCCTTTTTCAAGATTGCATAAATTATTAAGCTCCGTCAAAAAGCACTCAATTTTGACCAAACTTCACAGGAATGATCCTTAGGTGGTCCTCTTTCCAAGGTATATAAATGGTTTCGGTTGGTTGCATAAGTAGGTCACTGGAGCTAAAAATAGATTTTAAAAGTGTAAACTTTGATAATCTTCTTGTCCCAAACCATAAGGCCTAGAGCTTTGATATTTGGTGTGTAGCATTGTCTAGTGGTCCTCTTTCAAGATTGCATAATTTATTAAGTTTGGTAAAAAAAACATGGCAGTGTATTCAGGTGAGCGATATAAGGGCCATCATGGCCCTCTTGTTCGGAATGTCACCTAATCATGTGAAGCTTGTGCATTTATAAATGTTTTGCTCGAAGGGGGGAGCGCCGGGGGGGGGGGGAATAGACTTGTTGTCGGATTTTTAATAGATCCTGGAATTGTGGAATTGGACATCTGACCTGTTGAGATTTAGACAAAATGCTTGGCTCTAGGGTGGGGACTTAGACCCCAAAAAAGACAAATTTACTTATTGCCCTTGGTCAGAGCCCCGTGGGCAAAATATTTATTGGTGCATATAAAGGCTCTTAAGTATGGCTCATTTTATGATTTGCCATTTTATACCAGTATATAAAATTAAAATGCTTTCCAAAACATTTAATTATTTGGACTACTGAACAAGTGGACATACATTTGGTTCATGAACGGTATAAACTTGACTTTGGTTCCATGAAAAACTATTTATTTTGTAGCTACCAAGCAGGACCCAAGATAATGTGTGGTCTGTCAATTAAGAGGTATGTGTCATTTACTATCTGTCAGTTCCTAGTGACATATCTTTATAAAATAATAGCACTTTTAGGAGAAAGATCTAAGTGGTACATTTATTTCTGAGTAAATGTGCATTACTTTTAATACTCCACAAGAAAATTAGTCTGATGCACTTGTTAAAGAGTTGTATGACAAAAAGTTCCTATCCACTGCAAAGACCATTAATTTTTGCGATATCCTCAGGTATTTAATAATTGTCGTTTCGTGTTAACTCGATCTTATTGCAGGTTTTGTGGCATTATTCTAAGTACGAAATGCTCAGTGTGAGAATCAGTGCTTGACTAAATGGATAAACTGACATCAACTTTCAGTCGTGATTAGGTATTTTTTTTACATACTACATACACTCAGAGCCACTTCTAACCCGACACTTGTATAATTCGGTATAACTGGATTATTTGTAAGCGGATTTCGTTCAAATTTGGAATATAATTAATTCAACACATACGCACTTCTGAGAAATTTAATTGCAATTGATCAACAAATACATACAAAACTTAACAAATAAAAACATCACTGTCAAATCCGAATTCACAAAATAACATAACGCGAAATCCCAACAATGTGAAAAGTCACTGAATCACAATAAAATCCGTGCACCGAGTAACTAATGCCTCGTGTGTCCTCCCATGGCTCTTACAACGTGCACACACCTTTGTCTCATTGACAGTACATAGTTTCGGATAAAACCTTGGGGGAAAATTCCTCCATTCCCGCACAAGTGCCTGTTCCAGTTCATGGAGATTGCAGGGGGTGCCGGTCGCATCCGTGCTCACCTGTTTAGCTTGACCCACAAATGCTCAATAACATTGAGATCTGGCGACTTGGATACGTTTACACTTTTTGTTTCGATTTAAAGAGAAATAGGGTGATACTGCATATTTTGCAATTATAATTATTGCTATATAAATACAATACATTTACATACATATCCGAGTTATTCGTCGGCCTGCAACACGCCAATTGCCCGAACCGCTATATTGATTATTCATGTGAACCATAACTGATTTTAAAATCAAAATTCTGTTTTTACGGTTTGAATTGCATTCTAGAATAATAAAATGAAAATGAAAATTGATATTTTTCTCTTACCTACATTTCCTCATGAGAAATGGTGAGATCGTACATGTCCCACCTACAAAAGTGACCGATTGTCACAGTTGAATGTTTTTTTTTCATTTTTGTACAGCTTATGTTGCCAAACAACAATTTTTAATTTGAAATAAATATCTTGAACCATATTCAAGAAAATCGGATTTGAAAAGTGTCGGGTTAGAAGTGGCTCCAAGTGTATGTTGGTAAATAATTTGCTTGAAGTACACTAAAATTGCTTAATGAGTTACAAATTGTGTACTCATACCAATGATTATAAGAAATTCTTTGTTATTGAAGTTGACACATTATCAATTAACATTAAGTAAAAACAGTAAATAAATAAATTATCATTATTGATGATGCTTCAGAATATGTATTATAAAACTCATTGATCTATTGAAGCAATTTGTTTTTTTTGCACGGGCAGTGATACTAACTTACAAAGATTCCAACAATTTCTATCAACCATAACTCTGATCTCATATTTTGTAAAAATATGTTTGAGTAATCTCCCTTTGATTATTTTCAGGAGAATGGTTGGCAGACTTCACCAAATGTAGCTAGTCTTTTCTAGGCTGAAAAATGTCTCTGTTGTGTACTGAAACTACTATTATTTTATTTACCAGACGTCTCTGTCAGTCATATGCATTTAGCACCCTTTTGTGAGGTGAGACAGCGATATAATCATATATTTGTCGCGTGTGGCTGAAAATAAGTTGTTTGTTGGAAATGATACCTTTAATTTTGTTTGATAATCTAGTTATGTCCTTTGCAGTGTATAGTCATTACTTTTAACATTCCTTTAATGCTGTCAACTTGCTGTACTATATCTTTTAATATGCAACACGATTATTATAACTGTTTCTGTACATGTTGTATATGTTTTCTCTCGTGACACTTACTTTGACTTACAACAAAACTTTCCAGCTGTTGATGGCAAGTATAGAGTTTCATGATCTGGAAGACTGCCACACTTGTTCCTCTATATTGGGGTAAAACTTTTGATGGATTGTATCTTTATTTGGTTAGAAAAGTTTTGAAATGTTGTTCGCATGTGCCGTTTGCAACGCTTAATTAGTATTTCTTGGAGCCAATTTGAAATTAAGTTTCAGACTTCGCACCAGAAAGCATTGACTTCCTGTCTTTTTTTTAATTACATTTATTTTCTTATTCCCTAATTTTACAATCTTCTAATTAGAAAGTTATCATCGTTGTTATATCAGGTGTTATTTTCTACTTTATTGATATGTCTGTTGTACGCAATTGCTTTAATTCTTGTACAAACTGAGAATAAATATAAAATGAATGCTTATTTAAGTGTTTTAAAATATTTTTGACATTTTTGCTTTTATTTTTTGTCACAGATCAGTAGCTATGTCATTTTGTGGAGTGAATTCATCGCATAATTATGTCTCCCTGTCATTTTGTAGTTTCTTTATGTTATACTTAAAGTGGTTTAATTTGTAAACACTTAAATTGGAAACTATTATACACAAGAATGATCTCATTATCACAAATTGGGATTTTTTACAATTCAGGAAATACTATGTAAATAAAACGAACATATTTATTATAAGTATTTAAAAGAAGGTTAATTAATTGTAACCTTCGGATTACTTATTTTTCATAATTACAGGTATTAACCGTTAAATAAATGCTGTGTTAGTCACTTTGGTGACATGTCCCCTCGTGTCTAATAACAAGCCTCACGTATTCGCCGATTGTCACGATGAATGTTTACTGTCCTTTGTCAGTTGATTATTTGTAGAAGGCCTCCAATTTGATGGCTCTTGTATGTAAATATGGTGAAGAAATTAGATTTCCAAGATTTCAATAATACCGATGTAAAAGATCGTAAATTACAATCGGATGTCACAAAAGAAGCCGCATGCGTATGACATCTCTTGATAGCGGCAGTTTAAATTCAGAATTAGATTACAACAAATCATTCAAGGCCGTTATTCATTACTTAGGTTGTTTAAACAAGTTATCTATCATTAATAATAACCAGGTTTTGAAGAATTTTAAGTGTTTCATATATTTCTAGTAGTTAAAGACAGGGGTGGCCGTCTCTTATTTTCTGTCAGTCATTATTAAAGAGATACAATACCACATTGCTTAATGACTTGATCATTATTGCCTGGTTGCACCATCCAATGTGTAAGGGGCAGATTAGGGGTCAGATTGGTTGGCTTATAGAAGTGTAATTAACTGTGCATTGTAAATTTGATTCCAAATATCTCCACCATGATATTTTTGCCTTGTTTGGGATGAGTGTTCAACTGATGCCTTCGTGTCACTTTAAGTTGGCATTTTGTGTCAGCTTTGTTTGAACAGGTATTGTCATTGTATCACCTTGTATAACTTTACTGACATGTTCAGTTTCCCACCCTTTACTAGCTTATTAAATTTTGTGTGTTCAATAAATTATTGCAAGTGTTTCATGTAAGCAAAGATATTCTGGCAACCATTAAGTGCTAGCCAATATTGCTACAATGTAAGGGTTCAACTTCCAATCACTTAATGAATTCCAATTAAAACGACCCTTAATCTGTGCTTGTAAATTGACTATCCAATATATACCAATTAAACAATTTGTAAAGGTATTGATCATGTGAATTGTTCACCGAATATTTCTAGTTTGCTGTAAATTTACAATTATAGTACATTGTACGTATTTAAACCTTTGATTAATCTCAATTATGACATTCCTAACTTTTTATTTATTCATATTTAATGGAGAAAAACATAATGTTTCCTGTATACGATTTACTTCAAGTTTAATTTATCATTACATTTACGGTTTACTATTTTCTTTAAACGTTAATTTATTCATAGGTCGTGTAACGTAATGCTAACAGTATGCTTGCGTACCCTTACCCCATACCTGTATTAGCATAATATTAGTAACGAGAGATAAATGTCCATGACATTGATGATTTATTATATTAATTAATTTTTTATCATGTGTTTAATGTAGTTTTTGAACAGTAATTTCTGTGTTAATCCCATATTGACTCATCTAAGCCATTGAGATAGGCTCTCTGATTGCGGTGTTTGTTTGTATTTAATTTCATAGATATTGTCGATAATTATAACAAAATTTTATCAAGTTCAATTTTTATGACTTTTATACTCGAGTTTACTAATAAATTTTGGTCTGTTCATAATTACGATGTGGTCTGAATACAGGTTGATCTTTGTTTTGAAGTTTTTAGTACCTGTATGTAAAATGAGATTTGTGGTTTTAGTGTAACCTTGCTATTGATAACTTACTGATTTATGGAAATAAACTGTTAATTATTCCTGTATTATACGGATGTCATCGATAGAAATGATCTTGATAACTTATTGATTCGACCAAGTCAATCCAGTATTTATACAAATTTTGCAATATCGATATAGTAAATTAATTTTGTGGTGGTGTTATTATTGAGATGGTCTTTAAGTGAGGTTTTACTGTAAATAAGATTTAAGAAATCCTTTTGTCTACTAAGCAGTAATAAATGAAAGTTACAGCCTACCAGTATATTTGTCTCCATTGTTGTTGTTGGCTTCCTGTGCAGTGGGTGTTTGCTTACGTTTTAGTCACACTGGTTTATTGAAGACAAAATGGTGGCGTCCAGGATAATTGTCTTTGTTTCTAAGAGCTTAAAAAGATGTTTGGGAGCATTTTGGGTTTCCAGAAACAAATGGAGAGGCGAATGAAAGCAAATGCACATAACATCACATCATGCGTGCAGGCTCTCCAGCGTTCCTAGTTTTCCTGATTTTCCTAGTTTTTTTAAAGTGCTCCTATTTTTTTCTAGTTTTTAAAAAATCCCACTTTTTCATCAGCAGAATAGTATGTTGGATAAGGTCTAGAAGTTTTTAAATGTGTTTTTGGTGAATTTCTTGCAGAAGAAGACCTTTGTTGAAAGTGTGGTCTAGTATCACTGGTGCATAGTGCAAGAGTCATCTCCCTTGTAAGTCTAAATGGTCATCTCCCTCGTAAGTCTGAAGAGTCATCTCCCTTGTAAGTTGGAAGAGTCACCTCCCTCGTAAGATTGAATGGTCATCTCCCATGTAAGTCAGAAGAGTCATCTCCCTTGTAAGTCTGAATGGTCATCTCCCTTGTAAGTCTGAATGGTCATCTCCCTCGTAAATCTGAAGAGTCATCTCCCTTGTAAGTTGGAAGAGTCACCTCCCGCGTAAGATTGAATGGTCATCTCCCTTGTAAGTCAGAAGAGTCATCTCCCTTGTAAGTCTGAATGGTCATCTCCCTTGTAAGTCTGAATGGTCGTCTCCCTCGTAAATCTGAGGAGTCATCTCCCTTGTAAGTTGGAAGAGTCACCTCCCTCGTAAGATTGAATGGTCATCTCCCTTGTAAGTCAGAAGAGTCATCTCCCTTGTAAGTCTGAATGGTCATCTCCCTTGTAAGTCTGAATGGTCATCTCCCTCGTAAATCTGAAGAGTCATTTCCCTTGTAAGTTGGAAGAGTCACCTCCCTCGTAAGATTGAATGGTCATCTCCCTTGTAAGTCAGAAGAGTCATCTCCCTTGTAAGTCTGAATGGTCATCTCCCTTGTAAGTCTGATTGGTCATCTCCCTTGTAAGTCTGAATGGTTATCTCCCTTGTAAGTCTGAATGGTCATCTCCCTTGTAAGTCTGATTGGTCATCTCCCTTGTAAGTCCGGTAAGTCGGAAGAGTCATCTCCCTTGTAAGCCTGTACGGTCATCTCCTGTGTAAGCTGCCAGACAGTCTCAGATATGATCATTGATTGTGTAATTGGCAGACATTTAATCATTGTTTGGTCAGTCTAACGGCTTGAATGACCCAGTCACCATCAACTGTTAACATTAACACCTCCTTAAAGTGATTATGTGTATTAGCTCTTCAGTTTCATTGCCTGCAATAAATCTATAAATATTATGAAGACACTACATTTCTGGTAGAAGGTTTATGATGTAACAATATACTTACAGGAAATTGCATTAGCTTCATTAACACTCGGTTTAGTTTTAGTTTTGCTGATGTCGGCACTATTTGAAATGTTGTTGACTGGACAATTATGGTAAACATTTTGTGAGGTGATAGTTCATAAAACGAGGTTTTTGCTTATGCCAGGTGCTGTTTAGAAACTAACCGTTTCATTACTCCATACTTTTCAAAACAGTTTTCTTGATGATCTTACTGACCAGCAATGATTTCTAATACCCGAAATGAGCTCTGTTCAGGAACAATTTATTACTTCATCTCTTGATGCTACATGATATTTTTTCTGTTCTCTGATGGCTGTATGGTAATTTCAAACCACCAGATTTGCATTTCATTTTCTGAAGGTTTAATATTGTTGTGGTTTTGAACTGAAAGTAGCCAATTGTTTTTCTCATTTAGTAGTTCATGCCTACAGTACTTCACTGACAGTCTAGTTGTTGCATATTTCTGAGTTTTGCTTTACCAAAATTGAGTTACAATACTTTGTGATCAACCCTCGATATTTGCTAGAATGATATGCAAATATTTTGTGGTCAGCCCTCGATGTTTGCTTTAAAGGAATAACTAGAATGATATGCAAATATTTTGTGGTCAGCCCTCGATGTTTGCTTTAAAGGAATAACTAGAATGATGTGCAAATATTTTGTTGTTTTTCAAGGCTTATGTGCAAAAAATATTAAATTGATGAAATTGACTTTTATTTTTTGTATTTGTTTGAAATTTCCAGTGACCACTGACTATATGAGAATGTTATAGTGTGGGGATGGCACGACTGGCATCCAGGATCTATCAGGGTTAATGACTATGCTGGCTTGATTGTGTGTGGTGACGACAGCAGCGATGAGAATGGTTGTGTGTTATGATGATGACGATAATGTCGTGGTGGTAATAAGGACGGTGATGGGTATTGTAAGAGTCTTTGTCTAAGTATAGACAACTAGATATCTTTTAATTAAGTGCTTTGTCTGAAACGCTGTCGAAAAAACATGATATATTGGAACAATACAAGTAACTATTAAAACGAAATGATATCTTGATCTTTGTATGCATTAAATAGAAAGCATTTTAATGGACTCCCTTTTTATGTTGTTATTCATTTTGATAACCTGTTGTCCCTTCTGTGACTTCCACAACAGTAGAGAGTCAATATCTAATCAAAGACATGATGAACCAGTTATAGAGGAATGACAAAATCTTAAATCTTGTAATCACGCTACACAAGATTTTTTGAAAATCAAACTTTGAAATCTAACATTTATCTATGTAAGCTTTGTAAAAACATGGTTTTAAGTGTTTTCTTTATAGATCACTGCATGGAAAGTCAACAGTCGTAAGTGGCACTTTCTAATTATGTAAGGAAAGCATGAAAATGGTCAATTCATGTAACATTTACTACTTAAGATACTATGTTTTCTGATGGAATTATTGGTAATGGTATTAATTTATATACAGTGAAACCTCGATAATAAGACCACCATTGATTCTGAAGAAAGTTGGTCTTAGATGTGAGGTGGTCTGAGTATGGAGTGAAGATATGGAAGGAAAATGAAACACTGCTTCATTAGAATATGGTCTTATTAATGGGGTGGTCTTAATTTCGAGGTTGTCTTTAGTTGAGTGTTACTGTATCCATTGGAAAGACATACTTCTATATGTATTGAGGTCAAAATTTAAGTATGTAAAGAAAAATCATACCAGGCCACTGATTCTTAATGCTGTCTTAAAGAATATGTCACCAGAGTTTTACAACTAAAGGCTTTTAGTTAAGTCATTAAAATTCTCTTTGCAAGGGTTTGACGTAACTTATTTGAACCCTGGATTTAGCTTAACTGATCTACAGGGCCCTAGACAGCATTTGGGGCATGGTACCTAAACTGGCATGTGGGGAAATTTACGTCTTTCCTGATAAAAACATTTTGAGCCATACTTTTGTTGTCACTATAATTTTTCACTTATTTGTACAGGTGCTATATTCAATTGTCACAAGTTCTCTCCCTTTATCCTTTCTAGAGTTCTCTCCCTTCTATAGTGTATGTACAAGGAGTCAAATGCTTATCATGTAGCGGATCCGTAGTCCAGTGGTAACGCGCTGGACTTGGTAATCCAGGTATGCAGGTTCGATTCCCCGCTCCATCACTGACAGTACTTACAGTCTTTCGGACGAGACTTAAAAAACCGAGGTCCTGTGTATGATGCTTTACATCGAGCACGTAAAAGAACCAGGTGTGCTTCTGGAACTGGGGCATCTCCTGTATCATGCACTATCCTCCAAAAATCTAAAATGACCAACATTCTCCCGAAGGTGTCGCCCATATGGGAAACTGGTGGCGACGATAAATAAACGCAAAATACAAACAAAAAAATGCTTATCACACCTGGACTTCAAAGAATATCATGCAATACAAAAAATTTGAAGCATAAATAATTTATCTTTTAAATGACCCCTGTGTTGGCAAATATAGCAATGTCTTAATACATAAAAAGAATGTGGAAGCATTCGAACTGGCGTTACCAGACTTTCCTTAGTTGTTTTTGTTGGTGGAAGTGGAAATGGGGGCAAGCATATTATTGTAGTAGGGTACTGGTACATATAAACAGTCCCAAAAATGGTCTAACAAGTGCTCGGATCTATGATGCCATTTTGTATTGCATAGTTTCTTAAAGTCTCCAAACATACGGTCATAGGATAGCTTGGTTTCAGCTGACACGGAACAAAAATCCCTTGCACTCGGGAAGTGTCAGAACTTAATTACAAGTGGTTATATTACCTGTAACTATACAAAATGAATGACATTTCATGGATATTATTGTCATATATTTCTCTTTTAAGGAACGTTGCTTTAATGAAACATTTTGCACCATGGAATCGGTGCAAAAACTGAAAAACATTGAACTGTGGAATCAATGCAGACGCTACAAAAAAATCTAAAAATACGGGGATCACCAACCGTGAAATAGATGGAACTCTGGCTGCTGTGGTGATATAGAGTAATGATTGGAGAAACTTGCAGGTAAATATCTCAATATATTTAGTAGTGATGGCACCCAAGGGAGGTAATTGACATAAAGTTTAAACTCCCAAGGGAGATAACTGACACAAAGTTAATGTTGTCTGAATGAGATTTCAAGATCCTGACTTTAGATTAACGGCTAGCAAAAATATCTTCATGTTGTTAAGTTAATTGATTATCTTTTCAATTTATCAGGAAATGAGACAAAAAAAGTAGAGATTGGAACATGGTTTGAAATCTGTTTGTTTGTTTTGATACTTGTTTTGTTCGTAATTTCGACTGAAGGATGCCGGTAGCCAATTGTTTTTCTTTCGCAAATTTTGTATTAGAAATTCAATAAAAATGTTGAGATGTCTTGAAATGGCATCGGAAGGCACTGACCATACAAATTTTTCACACCTTAATTTTCCGCTGATGAAGCAGTATTAATGTTGCTCATTTAGCTCGGCGAACGGTAGAAACACAATTGACATTGCTTTTAAATTGCTAATCACATTTATAACAAAAATCAGCTCAAATTTTGTTAGGAAATAATGCACATTATCAGGCATATTCTGCATCCCTGACAGTGTTTTTAAATGTAGGTCTCGCATTTACAACTCGAGGACACACAAAAATGGTACGTTCCTTGCCCTTTTTCCTGTTCATTCACGTTATTTAATTTACTGATATCTATCCAAGCACTTCCATTTTGACAGGTGGTAACTTTTTTCAATAATAAGTGGAACTCTAAAAAATTATAAAAAATGGGTGTTGGGGATCCCGGAAATAGGAGATTGGGGTCCTGGTAATGGGAGCTGGGGGTTCTGAAAATGGGTGTTAGGGTTCTGGAAATAAGGGTTGGGGGTTTTGAGACCCTATTTGAAAACTTTGCAATTGATGTTTAAATTAGTATAAATCATACTAAATAAGGATAAAACAATGAAAGTGATTGGAACATGTGACTAACGGCAATATGTGCTTAGCTACCCATCTGTTTCATCTGCTGCTAAGGTGCAAAATAATTCATCAGATTTACTGTCTTATCATCAATTATTGATAGAAATAACTTGAGACAAGATTGTTCTTTCCTCCTTGTTCATGGTAACAAACCAATTAATGATCGGTTAATTAGTGCAAGTGTGGGATATCGGTAGATTGATGGTAGGGTAAGGTACCTCATATATATTTTACTTCTTGTTTCGTACTTTGTTTTGCCTATCTTAGGTGAGAAATAAACAGGATATATCCATGATAAAAGTCTTGTTTAGTTACCAGCTTGTCTTGATAATCTTGCAATTGAATATTATGGCGATACGATGGATGTAGCTAGCTAGTTAACTTGCCCTTATGTAAACGTGTTAAAATTTGAGCAAGATGTAACGAACATTGTACAAAGTTATCCTTGAAGTTAACATAATTTTGGACCAACCCTCTCATGTATTGGCGATAGTACGCTTTTATTCACATGAGAATGGTCGTAAACAATCGTAAGGTGGTCAGCCAATGAAAACATGTTTTGCAAAATACTGACCAATAGTAATTTTAAGAAATACAAATAGTTTTTAAGGAAACCTATAACTGCTCAAATATCTTTCATGGTCTAAGAACTACAATTGTTTAATAATGAACTGGTGGTCTGTGATTATTGACTTGCTTCTTATTGTTCTTAATTTGTCAGGCATGGAACACTGCATTAAAAACTTACATTAAGGTATGTTTGTTATATATAATGATGATACGATAATATCTGCCATTATAATATTTACAATCACTGAATACAAATTTTCACTCAATTATCTAACTGACCAAAATCTCTGATGTCTGTCGAGAGCTGATCGCTTTGGCAACTTCGGTGATCATTCGGCCATTTTTGATTTCCGATGATTAAACTTACTATGAAATAGATCCCAACAGACTGTATTTTGTATTCATAGAAAATGGGTTTCATTCTAGAAGGATTCACTGTTTCCGTACTACATATACAAGAACCTGGATAGAGCTGGTCGGGAGCCATATAGTATTTCTCTAAGCGAGGATTTTCACTGTAAGCAAGTTCACCCAAAGTGAGTTTAGCTGTATTATGATTCTGAAGTATAAACATTCATAATAGCCTCTCAAAACATACATATTAAATCAATTATTCATGATCTTCACCTACCCAATCTTGATTAACGTTGTTTGATTCATTATTTGCAACTTGCAGTAGTAATTTAGCAGAATAGGTATTTACTTGAAGTTCACATGCTGTGGTTTGCATGTGCATTAATACAACTATTGTTTGGAAATAACACTAAAGTGTAATACCTGTCCGTCCTTCCATTTGTCCGTCTGTGCAAAAATTAGTTTCCGATCAATAACTCGTGAAAGGATGGATGGACTCAATGCATACTGGGCACATATACATGTATATAGAATAATAAAATACTGGTCAAGTTCGATATCGGTCACAATTGACAATATTTGGAGGAGTTGTGCCCCTTTTTGACATAAAAAAGCCTATAGGTAGCATCCGCGTCCTATGGACACATTTAGTTATGAGTTACAGTTCAATTGTATTCTCTTGATCCAGAATTCCCCGCCATGAACATATCGCTTTTTTCGAGCACAACTATTTTTGCAGTAGGGCTGATCTTTCGGAATTTACCCTGTATTTCTCGATTTTCAAATTAAATAAACAAATTTCTACCAAGTATTTTATTGAAACCAATATGTACATTTGTTAATGTATAAATTTAATATAGTGTTCAAGTTTGACTGACAGCGTTGCAGAGAAGTTAAATGAAACAAGAAATCTATCAAACATAAGTAGAACCTTCTTCATCAAAATCTAATATCTTGATTGATTTTACTGTATGAGATTTCTTGTGCAATACGATATTGCCATACTGGTGTTAAGGTTTCCCACTGAATTTTGTAAAGCATTCGATTGTGAGTGTTAAATAAATACAAGAGACATTTCTGATTTCTCTCAACTTCTAAACCGCTATCAAATTTAACGAGATAGGATTGAACTTTCAATGTTTTTGTGTGAACAGACAATATGATGATGCATCCACAATTTCTTATCAGGAAAAACTGGAGATGATTTATTTACTTGCAAACTTAGCACACAAATTTAGCTTCTATATATGTTTTTTTCAAATTGTCACAGCTATGGAGTTTTATATCACAATATAAAAAGTCCCATTTTGCATGTCTCCGGGTTTTAGATTAAGTGTGAAGTTTTAATAACAAAAACTGATGATTGTCAGATCAATTATCATTGGTGCCTGCTATACAATTTTTACTCTTTGAACATCTTTTCTAGTGAATTTTTTGGAACTTATTCATAAGAATGAGCAATGGCTGCATAATGGTATCAATGTATTATAGATATTGTGCGAAATTAATAATCTAAATATAGTAACACACTTCATGATCGGGAAGCAGGAAAGGGGAAACCCACTGAAATTGATGTAACTCTGTTTTGGGTAAAGAAAAAAACCCCAAAGTAATTTGGCCGTGAGATCCGGATGTGCACGCTCTTGTGTGATCGAGTGTCTGCCTGTATGCCAGTGATGATTGTGGTATCTGTTGGAGGCTTTTTATATAGGTCAACATCAGGGTCCGAGATCATAATGAATACTTACACTCGGGGCTTTAATCTCAAATTACTCCTATGAGACATATAGCGGAAATTTAAATGTGGAGAATGCATGACATGTTGGTCTTTGATATTTCAGTAAGATTATGAGATATGGGAAAAATTATTTGGCATGAGTGCCACACTCCACACTCAGGCTTAATAATTGCTCCCTGATCTTATATTACATTCAAATCTTTAAGAAAATGGGCTGCAAAGAATATTCAGCACTTATTTTACATTATTAGACATTTTTCACACTCAATATAAGTCACTATCAGACTCATAAGAGTACATTTTGTGATATGAGTGCTGAGTGTGAGTATTCGTTATAATACTGGGCACAGGACTTGGGTGCCAAAGTATCACAAATGATGAAATGGAACTCAATTTAAAACCAATTACTGAAAGTCATATTTAGCAAGAAATAACTTGAAAAAAGATGTTTGGCGCAATTTGAAGGTTAAGATTTGTTGTGTAACATACAAAATGCCAAGATGTTACGATTGCTGGTTACTCCAAATCCAAAATGGATTTCGGTAAATTCACCGAAATTTCAGAACGGTATTACGAACCCTTTATCGAAAGGTTACTGTAACCAATCTGCATCAATGTTACAAACGTTGTTTGGTGAAAGAGAAATTGCCTTGGTGGTTAATGTCAGATTTGATTGGTTAAACACAACACTGATATGCAAATAGCAAAACCATGTTAGTATGGCTGCCCCGAAAAATGTATTATTCACAAAAAATCCAAAACAAATGGAGTACATATTGTAAATAAAGTAAAACCTCACATAAAGACCACCTCAAACTTAAGACCACCTCATTAATAAACATCATTTTCATGGATCATTTTACCAATTTTTCTCTATAATAATCAGACCACCTCACATACTTTCTTCAGTACATAGGACGGACTTATTATTGAGGTTTTGCTGTGATTATCATCAGATGCCATATAATTATCATTGATATCATACTTGGATGAATATTTAAAAAATGCTACTTTGCTTGCTTAGGTGCTAATTTCATATTCATTGATTAAATTAGGAAAAGGTTGACCTCAGATTGGATTATACAGCTCTTATTCAGCAAATGACGAAAAATTGTTTAGTTCTGTCAATAATGCTTTCTGTTGACAAGAATCACCGTCACGCAGTCTGTTCGAGCAAGTTTGCATATAGCGTAATTTGCTTAATTGAATAATAAGGAATAGATTCAGTCTGAAATGTTGAGTTTAATGTAAATATTTACTATACTTGATACATGTATCCACTTTTACTATATGACGTCCTGTAGCCTTTTTTTTACGCGTACAGAATAAAAAAATCATTAAATCGTAATTCATTAACTCCAAATAATACTGCTTCATCACCATTCAAAAATACTGTATAAATGGTAAAGTTTGCAACTTGGAATTTTTTGGCAAAATCAGAACATTTATGAAATTATCAGCCAACGTGAATTTTCTCGTTGACAGGAATCTATTTTTACATACTTGTCTATTAAACGTAACAGTACTCATCACAACGATTCGCAAACATTTTTGCTCGAGAATATCTGAAAGTGCAGTTCACAAAATTTTAGACCTGCAAACATATCTTCTTATACAGTATTGCTCATACTTCAATTCAAGGGCCTTTCTTCTTGTCATGTGAGTGGGACGCTGATTTTAACAATAAAAGAAATCAGGAGATATATTGAATGACAGATAAAACAAGGAGTTTGACACCTTACATGTTCTTGGTTGTCAGTTGATGAAATTTACGGTAGTGAACTGCGGTATGTTGATGTCGATGTCCTCCTCATTTTTTCTGGCATCATTGACAACTTTTAAGAGTTTTTCCATGTATAAAAAGAGAACAATGTTTATTGGTGAACTTGATAGTTCATTAATTTTTTTGTTGCGATGAATCTTGTGTATATATGCGTAAGTTACATGAAAAACATGTAATGTTGCGTTATTTCCTAAATGAACTGTCAAGTTTCTGAAATATCTTTTGGGTGTTTGAAATGTCAGGACTTAGTCAGTAAAAAATGTTTGGTATTATGCAACAATCTGACATCTGAAACATTTTCTAAGCAATATGCGTGACCACCCATTATGTTTTTTTCCATTTATGAATGAAATACAGTAAACCTCAATAATAAGACCACCTCAAAATTAAGAAAACAATTTTCAAGTCCATTTTCACCATTCTGTTCTTTAATTATCCTCAATATTTAGACCACCTGAATAAGAATACCATTTTTCTAGGGTCCCAAGGATCATAGGTCATCTTATTCAGGTTTTACTGTATATTGATTTATGTGCACAAACAACGCAAAAAGCCTTGAATGCCTTGTTCATGTTTGTCAATTTATTCAAAATTAAGCAGTATTTATATAATTGAGGCCTTCACTCGATTTTTTCCATTGGGTCTATGATTTGACTTGCATGGCACCACCAAATCCCTCTGCCTAATCCCCAACATTATAAAAAAAGCCTGTTTTTGTCCGAGTCCTTATCAAAGGTCACCGTCTGATTTAACGACTTTTTAATTGATATATGTGAAGTTGTTATTTAAATGTTAAAATCATGCATATAGTTGGTTATTTGAGAGTTTGATGTTAAAATGTTGTAACTGAGTCCAAATAAAGAAGCAGTTATAATAGTAATGCGCACAACCTTCCATATGATTAATGTCAATGCTGGCATTAAGTTGGTATTTCTTACTCATCGGTAATTGATGTTTCTATCAACTCTGATTTCCCTCAATCACTGGCTAGCCTTTGTAAATTAGCACTAACATGAATATTTAATTAATCTCTATTCAGATGAAGTCTATGTTTTTCTGATTTAGAATTACCAGGGTTTGGTTTGTTTAAGTAGACGATTGACATTATTTCACTGTTTGTAAACGTAGCATTAAAGGTTAACTTCCTCGTGGGCTGATACATGTTAATGATACAAATTTGGATTATATTAAATTTTACATTTACACGTACGTTTCATTAATTATTGATCTTAATTACGTTAAGGAAAACAAGCGAATGGGGGTTAAGCTATGTGTGATGTGCTAAATAAACTGTGGTGAGTTTTTTTTTAACTATTAGATTAGATATTTTCACATAAGTTAAGGAAGCTTGTCTGAGCACATTTAAGGCAGACAATTGAAAAGTAATTTAGAAGATAAAGTTGAATTATTCACAAATTTAAATTTATTTTATTGTACTTGACAAAACATCGGAAAATTGAGAAAGGTTTTTAAGTGCAGAAACAAAAAGAGAACTAAGTTTGAGTAGATCTAGCCCCGACTCTCATTATGTTCAATACTCCGAGAAGAATTCTTTATTTTAATGTTGTTCTTTATTTATTTATTATTGATTTGTGTATTGATCTTAAATTATTTTTTATTCTTCATTATTGCTTTACATTTGCTTTTACTCAGGATATAAATATGTACAATGAATCTCATATACTGTTTCATGACAAAATCTGTATTATTGCCCAAACATTTCATATTCAGGATTTTACATTTTCTAACAAATATATTTTCATTTAATATCAAAAATATTAAAATCGGACATCTTCTTTTCTTTAATAGCGATTCAAATATTAAGAACACAATGCAAAACATTAGCTTCAAATGATGGCATTGTGTCTGAAAAGCTTAACTCAATTGTACATAATTCTTAAAAAAATGTTCAGATTTTCGAATGACCGATTTCAGGACACACATAAACATTTTCTATCATTGAACTCTAAAATTACCTCCAAAACCCTTAGTTTGAGACGTCAAAGTTTTCAATGGGGAAATACTCAATGTCATGACCAACGTCACTGATACAGGTTTTGTCCTGAAGGAGCTCATTTAATTATTAGTTCATTTGTGTTTGTATTGAATGTTTATTGCTTGATGTTGAGCATTCATCTTAAAAAATACTCAAACTTGTTTAGCTTGAAGCAATTGAACATAGAAGTTAATTATCACTGATACAAGCTCATATAAATGTCATTTTAAGTACAAAATCTTGTTATATTTATGGGAAATTAACATATAACAAGTCTCCTTTGCCTATAGCATTTTATAATACATTAAAAACAAGTATATATTATAAAGTAGGCGCTACACTGGTATACTTGTTTACTTAAAGTATTTTTAATGATATTTATGTAGTTTGAATATCATTTCCATGTTACAGATTATGTTTTTGTCAAGTGGCTAGTTCTTATCACAGTCTCTAAGTATTCAGGCACGAAAATAATCTTCGCAGATATTCAGAAAAGAAGTTCAGCCCCCTAAAATATAAGACCATTCTTTAGCGATAGGACGACTATCAGCTGCAATTACCGGTAAATAAGCATCGGTCTGAATTTGGCGTTCACAATCAGCAACTAAATTTCAATTGCATGAAATTACTTAGGGCTGTATTGAAAAATTTAGTTGAATTTGACGCTTTCTTAATGGTATTTACAGCACTTCTTTTATAATATTGGCATATTTTTTATGAATAAAGCTTTGAAAATTTACTTGTAATATCAAGAAAGATGTAAAAATTAAAAAAAGAAAATTTTGTTCGAAGTTTATTTTCCTTTACTTGTCATATTCATTTTCATGTTGTAAAAAGCAAAAGTTACACCATGTATTTTGCTTGCTGAAAGGCAAACTTCTAGATCTTCTAAGGATTTAACCGATTGCCCGATTATGTCATATTAGCGCATTTGTTTGGTTATCCAATTATGCCGATGAATCCATTTGCCCATCGCTTCCTTTCTTTGTAAATTGTTTGTAGTATAATGATTTAGTCACCTATTTTAGCCCTGACTCGAATTTTGTCGTATTTTTGTGTGACCTTGACACCATTGATAACAGGCAGGAAAATCCAAACAGTTGATCCAGTAAGTCTAAAATCTGCTACATTCAGTTTAGAAACATGCCTTTATTTACAACTAACAGAAAGGCTTTTTTGTAAAATGAAATGCATTGTGGGAGGTTTGAAACTTGAAAAAAATATCATGCTGCTTTAAGAACATGCGTATTACATTGTATTGGAGTACTATATGAAATACCTGTGGATGCCCATGTTATTTTATTTCAAACATTTTAACAATCACCTATAAAGTATGGTTTAATATTGATAAAGAATGAATATTGCAAACATCTAGACCATTAACGTTGGTTTCCCAGTTATTTTCAACTATTTCTGAACTCATTATATACCAATAAGGCCGATGTATGAGATGGTTTGCACGCCTTGCGGTGCAGCACAGTCTGAATACATACTTGGATAATAATTCACCATACTATTCCTGCATATTGTATTAACTTTCAAGGTAAAGATAAATGTTCAACATGCAATTTGATCATTGTCTTGGCATTTTTCGCAGTATTGAGTAACTGATAAACATCTTTTGTCTGAGGTTTAATGTCTTGAATGCCTAGTTATGTGATGAATATTGTCATACATTTTCCATTGTAATGCTATACATAATTTTGACATTATAGTTGGTAGTGCTGTGATAATGCTTACAAGATAATATACAGTTAAACCTCAATAATAAGACCACCCTTGGACCACTCTTGGGACCCTTGAAAACAAGAAAATATGAATTAAATTTGTATTAAACGTTATTGAATTAGTAGATTCTGTGATTTCCTGGGACCTTTTATTCATAAACAGACTTAAGATGTTAAATGTTCTGTTGGCTCCTAATTTGTAATAACAATATAGATTTGAATAAAAATTGGCAAAAGTGTTAAAAGAATAACAACAATTATTCACAAAGAATTTCAATCAGTTTGATTAAATGAAAACAAAATACTAGTAAATATAATTTTCAAATTTAAAGTCTAAGTCTGAGTTTCAGACTTAACGTGTTTATGAATAATGCCCCTGTATGTATTTATTGACATTATTGCAAAGCTATAAGGAAGCTATAGGACCCATATTCCTGAATTTACTATTAGTATAAAATCCTAGATTTATTTAAACGAACAGATTATACAAATATAAGTGGTCAGATTTTTCAAAAGACATTATGAAAATGTTGATTGAATATTGATTTGTTTCTCCGGACATCAACAATCTCACAATCAGTTGCGAGCAAATATTTCACATTGTTACTAAATCACAATGAAAATAGAATAAATTTTCTCAATACCCCTCCATGATCTGAAGAGTCAACAAAGTTGAGGGGGGGTTTGACTCTGGTCAGTCATCAGTGACCACTCTTTGTGACCTTTTTGTAAGCTAAACACCTATAATTTTAACAGCTGTTAATCGGCCGCGATAAAAGTGTAGAACAGAATACTGTTATAGATATGCCTCATATTTGTATGTTTTCTTTTATTAGGCTAAAAATGTTAAAAAACCAAAGTATTGGTTGTTTTTTTATTTTAAAAAAAACACGGACAGATGGGAAGCGTAGAGTGGATTGTACAATGCAGGATGTTTGTATAAAACATAATACATCGTGTTTCATTTGTCATGCAAATAGATTAAATCATTTTCTCATTCAAAAAATTTGGCCTTAAATCATGCGTTCTAATTGATGTCCATCTGGGATTGGTTCTGTTTTAGAAAAGGACCGAGGGACATGACTGGCATGAAAAAAGGGTGACAAAGCAAAGACAAGGGTTTTAGCCAATTAAATCGCTCTTTGTTTATTGAAAATAATTCAATTCAATGTGATTCATGCGGCCAGTTAAGAAATGGGTGACAAAAAAGGATGAAAATCATCCCTTTTTTCCCGCTGATCTTATCTTGATACGATCTTATCTGGACACATACCTGTTTAAATAAGAGTTGTCCCTCTTGGTTTGTTTCATGTTCAAGTTGAGTTCGTTGTTGATGATGCTGTGTTGTTTGGTTTTCCTGTTCTTATCATTACAGTATTGTTTTTGTGTCCCCATCTTTGTGTGTGTCCCGGCCCTTTTCTGAAATGTGACTGTGGTCTTCCCTTTTCTTGCCTTTATTTTATCCTCTATGTTTGTTACTGGGCACTGCAACCCTTTTTGAAACCATATAGTCAATGCAGTATGTTTGGTCAGCATTGGGCGTGATTCTGGGTTTCATTTTACCCTGGAGTTGACCCTGGAATTTCTAGAAAGCCACCATCTTTATCCTAAGGATTCTGACCAAATGGTCAATTTTACTCTGAGTTATTGGCAATTTGGTTACAAAATGGTAAAACCCCTGATGATGAGTATTGGTAGTTGTTTTGTCCACAGTGCCTACTTAAGGTCTTGTTGTGAATCTCTGTGGCTTGAAGGGCCGTTAGTTGCTTCTGGTCTGTTATGTAAACGATGGTCATCCATTTATAAACTGCATTTGATGTCACATGATCAAAACCGTTGCAGGGTTCGAACCTACAGTGTCCAGGTGTAGCAACCAACACCTTATCCACTACCGTACCTTTCCCGTCTATATTTGATTGTTTCTCGCTCAGATACGAAAACATTTCTTTAGATAACTATGTATAAATTTAGAACCTATTGACTGAAGGTGTCTCAAAGTGAATATCGGAAAACCCTTAAGTGTCTTATTAATGCATTTTTAATGCTCCAATGCTCTATGGAACAAACAAATAAATGAGGGATTTGATTGAATAATTGATCATTGTCAATCAATGGGTAAAACAATTCAATCAATCGATCAATCAATCAATCTCTGCTCTTTTAATCCGATATATGGATTATAATCAGGTAATATCAGAATTCCTTTGTGTAAATCTGTGTAAGAATTTTTTGTTTTGGTTTCCAAAGTAGGATTGATACTGACAAGTGATTTTGTTTTGTCATCTTTGATTGGTTTGTCAAATTGAGCGTAAGTTTTATGTTTTGATTGGCTAAGTACTTATTATAAAATTGTGTCTAAAGTTTTAGGTCTTAAGCCTGAGTTCAGGGGCAGGTTTTGCATTGCTGATACATGTCCTGATTACACAAAAGATCGGAGCTGTTCCATGACACAACCTGTGTTAGTGACGTTGGTTATGGCGTCGAGTATTTTCCCAATGAAAGGGTCTCCCACCATTCTAATAGTTGTAAAAGACATTACATGACCATGGCTTTTTATGGGTCTTAAAGCCCTGTTATACAAATGAAAAAAAACTTTCAAATTATTATTAATGTATCTTGTGTGGTCAAACAGTTTTGGTTGAATTGGCCCAAACAGAAAAGTAACCGTCCAGTATTGGAGGGGTCCAGGGATGAAACAATTAAACCATTGCAAAGTGGAACCGGCCCAAATGCCACTTGAACCAGCAATTTCTGCCGGTATCCTTTTCTTATTGACAACACTGTGTACTAAACTAATTAGAACCTTGCAGTAACAGACATTAGCTAAGTCTGATGATGTAACTGTCAATCGTGTTTTAATGATGACGATATCTACACACTATGGGCAATGTCATTACGACATGGATTTTGTATTTTTGAAACAAATATGTTGTTTCTGTCGACTTTCAGCCCAAAACTATGCAATTTAAATACAATATAAATTTTCAGACAAATTAATGCAAAATGTCAAGTGTATATACTAGTAACAGAATTGCTTCGTTTTATGCATTGTTTTTAACTTGATGTCTATATTGCCAGGATCAGTCTTATACTTAAACATTAGTAATTCCACCAAATTTCAACCTAATGTCATTTCATTCCCTAAAGTACCAGCTGTTCTCTCGAAAGGTGTAATACACTCGACTACATGTCCGTGTCCACCTCGTATGTCCTGTCTGAACAATTACCCCGAGTATTCGTTGATTGACAAGGATACGTAAGTAAGTAAACATCTCCATTTATGGTGGTGAAACATTCGTGAGTTCTTGTACTGTCGACAGATGAAAGTGGACAAACATACTGTCAACTAGGTAGCTGTTGTTTTTGTTTATTTGATGACGAACACACATGGAGTGGATATGAAACTTGCCACTGGTCATATTGTGTTATATTAAAGTAGAAAAAAAGGATTGTTTGACCAAATTGCTTGTATTATGTACTGTTATATGGACTTAAGCGACGAATATGAAATTTTGAGAATACCTACAAGGTTGGTACACAAATGGTTTCGTTGGTATTAACTGCTTTGATTATAGATTGTTTTTGTATATATTGCTTTGAATATAGGTTGTTTTGTTTGTATATAGTTGTGATAGTTCTTGATCGGGGGTGTCGGTAAGAGACGGAAGCCGGTAAAGTTACCCAGTAACTTCAGTAACATCACCCGGCTACTTTTCTGGTATGAATTATCATAATTAAGGGGAATACCCCCCAGTTCCCTGCCTACTTTCTGCAATTTCCCTTCTACTTCAAGAATTAGTGACACCCCTGCTTGATGTGATTTTATTTTGTAAAATTATTTTGACAGTTGATGGAAGCTTTGTATTAACACTTTCTTGTTGTTTCACAGAATCAAGATGAGGAAAAAGTTGTTTTTATTCTTTCTCCTTATCCACACCATTTGACAAAATTTAACATGATTTCACTGAAAGCTGTAGAGAGTAAAACTGAAAAACTGTAGGTGACTTGAATCTCAGATTTTTGTGAAATATAAGTTTGCTTAGAAAAGTTTATTATTGTCTTAATTCTCTTAAGAGACATTTAAACTACGATCCTTTTTTATGCTGGTTTCTTAAGCCCAGTGTCTGGTTTGAGTTGATCTTCGAAAGAAAAATAACAATGAAAAATTACACAGTTCATAGTGTTTATGCTCCAAATAGTACATTACTTAGTCTACTGTCTACAGACACTATCATTATATCATATAAATAAACTGTAAGCGGTGTATAATTTCAAATTGTCTGTGGACTGATACCAATAATTATTCCTCGCAGAAGATTCTGTTTGTTGTTTTGTTTCAATCTAATGATATTTTATCAGTGTCCATGTTTTTGTTGTAACAACAACGCAAAATAAAAATCCAATGACATTGTATGAATTAGGCTTAAATTAAAAACATGTTTGTTTCCCCATTCTGCTTTCTAACCTGCCAGGGGCGTTGTTTTATGATGTTTAGGGCCTAGTTTAAGGTGGTTCAGGGCATATGGTCCCCTGGAAAGTAGGTAGAAGGTCAGAGATGCATTTTGGTGTACATTTCGTTCCTGTAAATTTGCTTACAATAACATTAAAAACATACGTTAAATATCTTATTGCAGTTTTGGCCATTTTATTTTTTATTCCCTTAAACCTATGCCCCGTCTACCGAAGACATTTTATCACAAAGATGAAGGCAATATTGATCACGATAGAGGCGTTATTCTTATTATTGTAAATGTGACATTGTTGTATGAAAACAAGATGAACATAATATTGTTTGCCTTAACAACTGCGTCTGAATGTGGGTGGTATAGTGTGTTTCAAGATTTATCCAGTAAGTAGTGTTGTTAGTCATCCCCACAGGTAATTGTCCGGTCTGGGAATTAAGAAGACTTGCTTGGTTTTATGTACCAGTCGCAAACATTTATATTGTTTTAATCAGATAAATCGCTATGTAACAAGTTTATTAACATGAATGTTTGAGTTCACGACTTGTGCAATAAGTAATGATGAACTATATTGAAACAGACTATACTGTGTCTATGACTAATCAGACTGCGTTGTATCAGCGTTTCTGTAGTATAGCGTAATTGAATGACCGACAGTCATAACATTTAGGCATTTTTTATGATGAACAACAAATTTTAACCTTCAGATTGCAACAAATTTTCGTACTTAAAGTTGCGCCGACCATCTTTTTTAAAGATATTTCTTGTCTACATTAATGACAAAGTGACGATACTGAACACAAGACAGACTTTTATATATAATATTAAATGATGAAGCAATAAAGGTATGTTCATTGGATAAGACATCAACGAAAAATACTAGTTTAAAAAAAAAAATATTTTCCTTACCAGTACATCCCTCAGTTTGAGAGGAAACACAAGCATTTTACAGATTTGCCTCATTATTAAAACTGCAATAATAATATAATAAGGATTTAATTATTCAAGTTTGTAGTTTCATTAGTTATTTCCTTTGGGAAAAGTAGTTTACTTCAGTTCTCTGTAAAAGTGACTCGATAAAAAAACAATCAAGAAAAAATCTTCTTTTCTGTACGAAATATTTCTATCATTCACAGAAGCAGGATATTTATGTCTGTCTCTCCATATGTGGGAGAAGTATTTGTCTTTCAGGAGACACTGACTTTTACTTAAAGCAATCTCCTGCATTTCCTTATTTTTTGTTTTTCGGAAGTCGAGAGATGTGTATTGCATCATTATTTAATTGACAAGATGAAAGCTCAGACAGTGTTTATTGTTGGACAATTACAAGAAATGAATAGTAACCTCTCTTGAGCTGTCATATTAGTGATAATATATGATACCAGGACACACTCTCTGGTGATAACTGACCAGTGGTCACTGAACACGACAGCTGTCACCATATTTTGTCAGGCAAAATTGACCATTGTTTTGCAGTAGTGAATTTTTCATCATTATTCAAGTGACCATACAATGTCGGGCCTGACTATTGTTCTTTTTTCGTGTTCATAAATATATGCCCATCAGAAAAGAATGTGGAATGAACTACAGGCATTAGATTTATACTAGCATTCTGTTATAAATCAACTCTTGCGTTTTCTGGTGAGATTTTATACCAGAATTTCATGAAACAAATTCACGAGCCAATACAAAAACAAACGATATACTGTCAAATACTGGATTTTGATCATCAAGCCTCGCATGTCAGGGGCCAATAAAACTTACATTAATTTAGGGAACCCATGTAGTGTTTGGTCTGGGGAGTAATTAGAAAACCATGAGGCAACTGCAAGATGACAAAATTATGACCATGTTAATGTGATTACTACAGGACTCGGTGATGATAGCTTGTCTCTTTTATTCTTGTCTTGAATGATTCACATTGGAAGAATGGTGACAGACACTACCAGCAGTTCACCTTGAGGCCAGACTGATGGCTGCTTGCAGGAAATGAAAAATGTCCTGCTTATAGATCGGGAAAATTGCCTTCAAACTATCTGTCCAAAAGTATTTTGAAGCTATTTGATCAGAAAAAAATAAATCTACATGCTTTTGGCTGATATTTGAGGATAATTTTGTGCAACTAATGTAAACCTGAAATTCAGGCCAACCAAAGCACACATTGCTTGAAGGATGTTGAGAATGTCGTATTTTTTGCAATTTTGCTGAAATGTAGCCTCGGTTATTAATCGGACACTAAGCATGTTGTCACATATGGGTAGCATCATCGTGGGACTGGTTAAATTCTGTTCCCATTATTTGAAAATTTATTGCTGGAGGATTGAACCAAAATGAAAGAATAATTAAGTTCCCTCGGTAATAAAACAGAATTAATTGGTTTAAATTTTCAACTTGATGCATATTGCTCCTATAGAGATCGCCATTATTGCACCGCCTGTAGTCGGCCCCCAGGATCCAGGATTTCCAATCTTGTATGTAGTTGCTCATTATGTTGCTCGTTAATTCTTCATGGGTGGAAATTCTTGGTTTCATTACCAACATGGAGGTCTAAAAATAATTTTTCCAAGACGGGTAATCACTGTAAGCGAAAGTGTATTAGCTGTTTTATGCAATTACAAAAATGCTTCTCTGAATTTTCAGTTTGTACATCACAACTTATTAGAGCAAGAAATTACTTTTACTGTTTTTTATACATGTGTGTACAATGTACCAGAGCTTAAAACCTATTCATTGGTATCATTTGTTACATATACATGTATACTTTGTCCAAGGGCAGTACGTTGATGTAAAAAATGAAAATGTGACAATTTATCTTTTCTCCAGGTCATTTTGTACAGGTGTTTACATCCAGGGACGTAACAGAAGTCATTTTCAATGAAATTGTTACCATGATACCTCTGCTTGGTTGGCAGACTTTGCCGTCCTGTGCTGTTTTATACTCATGTTTTTTCAAGTTGTTTGGTGTTGTGGTATGGTTTTCCAAATCCCGATCATTTCAGTCAGGTTTTTATGTCCCCTCCCTGCATGCCCTTGGTGTGCCCTCTCCCTTCTCTTTTGTAGGGGTCTGCCTTGGGAATCTCGGTATGCTGAATATAACCCTGGATCTTTCTTGGGAATCTCAGATTGCTGAATATAAGTGCTAAGTGGGCAAAATCTGAAAAAAGAATGTGGCTCGCAGATTATGATGTCATCAGTAACATCCAATTTTTAAAAAAAACTTATTTTTCAGTCTCGTCCGTACTTCTCATTTCAACTATCTCTTCTATAATAAATATAACTTTATTGAAAGAACAGTTGTACGCATTTGATTGAATGATGTTTTCCTTGAGCTAGGATTTCGACTTACAACTTAGGGCCCAGAAGAATAAATCCCGATGAAAAAGTGTCAAAGGCAAGTAAATATGGAGTTTGAAATATTTTGTGCAGTTTAAAAGCATCTATTACATTTATTACAACAGGACGTCTGCAAATTATTTTGTGATATGCATGCGATTTTCGTAAACCCATGACTCGAGGCAAACAAACTATATCATGGCATATGTTGTAAAGCAGCATATTTTTTAAATATTATTTTTCTTTTGAATGTGTTGTGTTTTTCTTCTTATTTCAATTTTAGTCTTAACATAATTCTGTTGACACTTGACTGAAATCTTTAACCACTGTCTCCATTCGAAGTCCCTTAAGATTCACACTTGAAGAGCAGTCTTGCCCTTTTGTGTTGATTTTAACTTGCACAGTCAAATATGGATGTAAAGTCAAATCTGTAATATTAAACAATAAGCGTCCCTTGTAGTGTGAATCTTGACATGTCAGCAAACGGTCCCTGCAAAAACACCCGACGTGATTAGAAAATAATACCCACTTGAAATTTGAAAGTTCTTTCAGAATTCTCACAAAGCAAATTAAATATTGGGCAACAATATTTTCATAAAGTATTAAAAAGGGATCTAAGCATTATGGAATAGTGTGACACTTGTTACCTAGTTGAAATTTATTGTTCTGTTGAATTTAAAAAAAAAATCAAAGCTTGTATATTTAATTAACATTTGATCCGCCAGATGGGACATACGTGATGCAGTGTTGTTCGTTTGATATTTGCATAGATATACTAATTATTTAGATCTGTTCAAATTTAATGTGTTGGTGATAACTATGCGATTATTCTGCTGTGCAATTAGGTATGTATACAATAGTTCTATTCCCACTGGCTAATTTGTTATCGACACTAAACAATAGGAGTGAGTAAAAAAATCTTATTGGATTTTAATTGCGTAAAAGATCAGCTGTTTGGATTGTGGTATGTTTGGATTAAAGTGAATAATTATTAATTACTTTGTGATTAATTTGTGTTTATATACTGATTTCTAATTTAATGGATTTTTTTTGTTTTTGAAGTTATATTATAATTAACTTTAATTCATCACTTTCATGTTCCTGTATTTGATGTTTGCATAATAATAATTTAATTTCTAAATTAAGTATGAGGATATTAATATATTCATCAGGTGTGAAAATGTTTTGATGTAAATTACGATAATTATTATGTTGTATTGAAAGTTAAGTTATTATTAAATTGATAAAAAGTTTTGATATTAATATTATAATATAATGTAATGAATAAAAACTGTTATTCAGAAGCGATGCCTTTAATATAGGCAGCATATTTACAACCCATTTCACTTTAAGTATAAATAAAACATGTTAGATTATGGTTAAAAGGGGAAGCTAATTAAACGTAATCAAATTAAAGATAGAAAATTAACAAAACGTCTCTTTGATCTGCCTCAAATCTTTCAAGAAACGTCAGAAATCTTCTACGTCCAGAACATGATTCACTGGTTAAAGGTCTCCCCTCCTCTTCTATCATTTTTTATCGATTTCACTCTTTTGTAATTCTAGATCAGTTTTCGATCTGTTCTTCATGCTGTTTCGTGTGTCAGCAATTAAGATACACTGTCTGACAAATTATTTTTTTGTCTCCAATGACTTCCAAAGTGTAGAGTTTGGTTTAATCTTTCTCAAATGCTCGACTTAAAGCTATTTTGTTGTAGATGGTCAATAAAAGCAGATTTGTATTTATTGATATTTGACCCCTAGAGCTTTAAATGCTGCCATTAATCCTTTAACAAATTGGAAATGTCATTCAGATCCCCATATTTTCTGAATTTGTAGACTGCTACCTTGTTGTTCTACATAGATCGGCTGACCTTTTGCTGGTTTGCCGTTTCCAGTCTAATTTTTTATTTAATTTCACATCCCAGCACAATTTTCAAAACAATGGTCACTGCTTCGTGCACTTTTAAGTTATTTTTATGTCTTTTTATTTTTTTGTCTTTATGTCTTCATGTAACTTGATAAAGCTGTAGTTGCATTGCAATTTTATGGGTTTTTGTCAACATTATTTCAGTTATATATGGCGGTCAGTTGACCTGACCAATGTTGCAGGGTATAAAACGATATAAGTCTGAAACTCAGATTAAGCCTTTAGAATTTTATATGTTCATTTTGCGCCTGTCTTGTGATAACAATATAGATTTTAATAAAAATTGGCTGAAGTGTACAAGGGGAAACAACAATTATTCAGACAAAAATTCATTTGTTTAGAACCAATGTATTGAAAAAAAATTGCTGGTAAATATTATTTTTTTCAAATGTGAATTCTAAGTCTAAGTTTCAGTCTTAAGGTGTTTGTGAATAATTCCTCTGGGTTATGAACTAGTAGTTACCTGTTCTTTTGCAAGCAACTGGCAACTTGAATCGGAGGTAGAGGACGAATGACTTGTATTAGTCCATATGATACATCTTTGAGTTTTAGAAATGATTAAATGTCTTGTATCTTTTCTTCTTCTATTTCTGAAAGGTCTTTCTGATGGCTCTGTTTTACTGTGTCCCGTCAGGGCCATTGTGCTATTTTATTGAAATCTGGTACGAGACACAATACTTTTTCATTCAAATGAGAAAAAAATCCCATCCAGTTAGCTCAGTAGGTAGAGCGCTCAATTGCTGCTAGTCTAGAGGTTTTGGGTTCGAAACTCTGGCATGGCATATGTTCTTCCGTGACAGTTTGACTGAAGTTAATGCATCCAAAGTCATTCGTCCTCCACCTCAGAACTGATTTATGTATAGAGAAGTTGTCAGTTGCTTGTGGAGGAGCAGGTTAGTACTGGCTGGTAATCCAGGAGCACTGCAGGTTAGGTGGACTGACTACCGAATGTAATTGAAATACTGTTGAGAAACAGCACAAAACCCAGACCAAAAAAAATCGAATGAGAAATATTTTAAATAAATCACAGTAATAGCTAACACATCACCTTGTTAATGTACTTTTTTATGTCTAATATTTTTCAGATTTCTTATATTGTCATAAAATGGTAGTAATTATTGACTTTTACTCGATATAATTAGATGTTTATGACTGATTAAATGTTAAATATGTAAGTTTTCAAATCCACAATGCTGCGGTATGCCTATGAAAGCATACAATTGTCCTCTCTTTTCATGCAGTTTCCGCTCCAATTTATATCACAATAAATGTGAATTTTGCGTGGTCCGTACTTACAATTACGAATGAATTATTACTTTTAAGGTATCGATAAACAATTAATTACAAAAACATTTAAATGCTGATGTATGCATTGTGGATTATTGATGATTAAAATGTTGCAGTGAAACACAATCTTGTGTATATGCTTAATTGGTTTTTGCTTTGAATAGAAAATTGCTACCTTTGGTGTTTGGTTATAGAATTGTTCAAATACTACAGATGCCAATATTTGATCATAAAAATAACTGATTAACAGTTGAACTTTCAACCAGTGAACGTCTTGTTTCAGTGGTATGCATTTATATGTATTACTATTACTTTGAACTCAATTGTCAATTTGTGTATTCAAATTACTGTCAAAGTCAAGTTCTGGAAAAGCCAGGGCCCTCGCTCATCCATTATAAGGGCTTAATGTCGACCCCATTCCCCCACCAAAATTATATCTTTTGCCTCCATTAAAATTCAATTTCTCGCACCAAGCCAAAACAAAATAAGAACTGAAAATATCAGACTAACTAGACTAATATGATTTTCTGACAAGTTGACATCATATCTAATACATTTTCGTGTTTTGTTTACTGATGCACGCAACTGTATGAGGATTATTGTATGTCTACACCAGTTTGACTGTGACTGGAAAGATGTTGAAAACATTTCCCCATTTTGCTTTAAATTCCCCCTACCAAGGGCCCCCTCTTCCCCCAAAAGTATAGTGAGGCCCCTGTATGTGGAGGTGGAGGTGTAACACTTGATGGGTTTAAACCTCCAGTCTCCAAATTGACAGGCCCACTTCTTATCCACATCACAGCGTTCCCCAAGAATGCATTTGCTGGGGAATAAACTGAATAAAATAAATGTGTAATAATTGTTGTAAAGGTTAGTGATTGTGTACCATACAAAATCCAAGAAACTGTGAAATAGATACTTTTTCTTCTTGAAAAAAGGGTTCAAAGCCGAAATATCACTTAAAAGTGAATTTCTCTCTGTCTGTAAAATTTATTTAATTAATGCATCATACAACTGATGTTCTTTTGATTACATTGTCTCACTAATTTAATAATTAACAATAATTAATCTGACTATAACAAAAAGTCAGTCCACTAATTGCGATTGGAGGATGATAGTTTGTATGTTCTACATTTTGTTTCATATTGTGTTTTTGCTTGAATTAAATCATTCGAAGAAGCTTAATTAGAACAGTGATGAACTCAATGTCCTTTAGTCACATAGCAATTTATGTAGCGAAAAAATTAAAAATCTTCAATCTGTGATGGAAATCATGTTCTAAAATAGCTTGTATCCTTTTCCCCATTGTGGGAAAAATGATGTTCAATCATTCATTAAATAGCCTCTTTTAGTTCCCACTGTCCTGGAAGTGATAAAAGTTGAATTGAAAGCACTGGCTTCACATCCAATTTATTTCTATAATTAATACTTCACATTTCCTATTAACTACTGTGAGAGGAAAGAAAGCTGAAATCAATCATTTATTATATTTCTGACACAAACTTGCCAATGGCCACTTGATGTTTTCCTTGCAATTTTCTGTCATCATGGTATCTGATTACCTCCCTTTGCTGGCCATTATCTATATAGGGTAACATAATTATTCCATTCAGACACATAACTATACATTATTCTCCATCACGTAGACCCGTCTGCAGGATCTGTTACATAAACATGTGTTTTATTCCAGTGGTAATGTGCTTTTACTTCTCGGGGAAAATTTGTGCACATGGTTATGTTTTCTGTTTACATTTACTGAAAGTGATTGAATTTTTCATCAAACAAAAATGGCATCAATTCACAATATTTAACTGTCCTATTTCAAGTCAGTATCACCAGTGACTATTTAAAGTCAGTATCACCAGTGACTATTTCAAGTCAGTATCACCAGTGACTATTTCAAGTCAGTATCACCAGTGACTATTTCAAGTCAGTATCACCAGTGACTATTTCAAGTCAGTATCACCAGTGACTATTTCAAGGCAGTATCAGCAGTGACTATATAAAGTCAGTATCACCAGTGACTATTTCAAGTCAGTATCACCAGTGACTATTTAAAGTCAGTATCACCAGTGACTATTTAAAGTCAGTATCACCAGTGACTATATAAAGTCAGTATCACCAGTGACTATTTAAAGTCAGTATCACCAGTGACTATATAAAGTCAGTATCACCAGTGACTATTTAAAGTCAGTATCACCAGTGACTATTTAAAGTCAGTATCACCAGTGACTATATAAAGTCAGTATCACCAGTGACTATTTAAAGTCAGTATCACCAGTGACTTTTTCAAGTCAGTATCACCAGTGACTATTTCAAGGCAGTGTCACCAGTGACTATTTCAAGGCAGTATCACCAGTGACTATTTCAAGGCAGTATCAGCAGTGACTATTTCAAGGCAGTATCAGCAGTGACTATTTAAAGTCAGTATCAGCAGTGACTATTTAAAGTCAGTATCACCAGTGACTATTTCAAGTCAGTATCACCAGTGACTATTTCAAGGCAGTATCACCAGTGACTATTTCAAGGCAGTATCACCAGTGACTATTTCAAGGCAGTATCACCATCGACTATTTCAAGGCAGTATCACCAGTGACTATTTCAAGGCAGTATCAGCAGTGACTATTTCAAGGCAGTATCAGCAGTGACTATTTAAAGTCAGTATCACCAGTGACTATTTCAAGTCAGTATCACCAGTGACTATTTCTATGCATCACTGATATTCTTTACTAAGGGTTTTATACAAAAGTACCTATTTATCTGACCCCCACTAATATGGTAACATACTTTATTTAATAACCACCGATATTGGTCATGATATACATATGATTATTATTATTAGCTGAAAGAGATCAGTCCAATATAGAGCCACTGTTTACACTTGAGCTTTCAGTTCTTTGATAAAATTGAAATGCCAAATCTTCAGCATTGATATTATTAATTTTTATTTCATTTCGTTGGTAGACATGAAAATGTTTCCCTAACCAATTTGTCATTTATATACATTCCATTAATGAATGAGTCTAATATCATGATGTAGCTGGCTTTATCTCGATGGCTTTGTCATTGCTTGGATATGGTCAAGACTTTCAAATATTAATTTACCTATATAACTAATCACTGATTGATAACACACGGGTAGGACTGGGGGTAATAAAACTGACATATTTATGATAATGCTTGTCACTCTGCCAGATAGCTGGACCTGACCAAACTTAATGGAACATAAGCTGTATTGCCAGTTTTATGGTAAAAACAACTTTACCCAGTTCTGTAAAAAATTCTTTATTGACAAGTATGTAGTGAGTTTGTATTTGAATATTGCTCTAGTTCAGTAAACAGGACTGTGGATATTTCATTTGGACATTTTAAGGGAACTGGTAAAGGATTTATATGCATTATATATCAATGTAAGTTAATAGAATTTGCCAAATTGAGTCAGCATTTACCAGACCAAAACATAATTACAGTTTTGTTTATTGTCAAATTTCCAATTATATATTGGACCGAAATAATTTTTATCAGACATGGTTGCTGGTCAGACATATTTGGCAAGCTTTGTTTTGAAGGACTCATAAATCACAAATTTATATAGAAGGCCATGGTACAATTTCATATACTTGTTTCTGAATTTGTTCTAAAAATTTGAATTATTAGACTTCAATATTTCGGTGTATTTATTACTGTCAGAAAACTATAGTTCTCTACATAATAATTGTAATACATGTAGTTTTATGTTGGTATGTTGTCTAAGACTGAAGTATTTTCTTTGGAAGATAATTTTTTTTAATATAGTTACAATTATGTTGCATTCAACTTTACTTGGAATTTTTTTAATATACATCGTATTACTAGCAGAAAAAAAATATTTTTATTTGAGATTTGATGCCGATTTAGCTTTTTGAAATAAAAACTAAAATATTTATGTCACCGTCACTTTTAGTTTTAAATTATTTTTAACATAGACTGTGAAACAAGTTCTCGCACCTTGAATATATACTAATTACTCTCAATGACTGCTTCCTGGTTTACTGACCTATTCTCCTGCCGAATGCAAGACGATCAAAACCTGCTCAACCCGAGGCTCGAACACAGTAGCTTTGGATTGAGAGTCAGACACTCTTACCTTCGACTACTATGTCTGAGTTTTTTTACAAAGATTATCGTGTTGTACATTTAATTACAAAGTGTTATAATAGTTTGCTAAATTTGTGACTGTATAAAAAAGTCGTAAAACAGATAGTTCGACATTTTTCCTTTGCTAAGAGTGACTTATTTATCCTCAGTTTTAGTCAAATCTTAAAAAAAAAAATTGTGCAGTTAGTTTCGTCATTTCACTCAGAACACTCAGATGATCTATCTATGTAATATACTGTATGAAGCACTGCTAAAAATAGTTTTACCCAGGAGCTATTAAATGACAGTTAAATGCACAAGTATGGTATATGGCTAATTAAGGTCATGTATCTCATTAGGCTTCACGAAGATAGCACAGACATCTTGTAAACTATTAAACTACCCAGGTGTGTTATTTTCAGCCGCTGAAGCCTTTTAATCGATAGGTTCTTCTTGTTTATACAGTGTAACTATTTGTTTAAATTTGCGTTGAAAGTGAAGCACGGTTATTTTTGTTAAGGATTTCCTATATTACTGTGGATTCATTAATTTTCGTTGGTACCAAATTTCGTGGTTTTGTCAAAATGGGCATTTCGTGGGGTACTTGAATTCGTGGTTTTTTGATTTTTGAAGCATAAATTAAAAAAGTAGTCTATAAGTCCAAAACAAATAAAATATATATGTCAATTAGAAAACAGTGACACGGACCCGAAAGATATACAGGTATTTTCTCACCTTTCATTGTTATCGATGTTACATCGTGTGGCCCCGTTCCCTTAGTTAGCCACACTATGCAAGTGTCAATTAACACATTATATTGAGAATTATCTACCTATTGTTTACATCACATGTCATTTAAATATGTCAATTAAGCACCAGTTAATCTGGCGCTAAACGAATTAACAATCAGTCAATAAAAGTTAATGCAAATCATCTTCGAAATCACTCGCTTTTGAGAAACCAAACTATCGTCTACACACAAGCTAAATATAGAATTATGTTGATGTCGTGGCTAAAGTCCGGTAACGTCGTTACACGGTTACCGTCAACTCCGGGGTTACCGAATCCAGAAGATGCTGCATCACCAAGAGAGGCTCGTACATTTCAAGCAGCCAACGACTACGTAGATATACAATCAGAAAGTCAGAAGCAGTCCAGAAAAAGAAAGCGGGGAGATTACGGCCACTACGATGACGAGTCAAGGGCTAAAATTGCAAGATATGCAATTGATAATGGGGTTGCTAAGGCCTCGAGGAAATTCTCCTCTTTGTATTGTCGAAAAGTAAGCGAGACCACCGTGAGAAGTATGAGGGACCAGTATGTGAAAGCAAAGAAGAAGAATGGGGAAGATACCACAACGTTACCCCGTTCACCGAGGGGTCCACCATTAATGCTAGGTATCGTGGATGAAGACGTACAGGCCTGGGTTCGAAGAGTAAGAATTCACGGAGGGGTAATTAACGCACGGGTTGTCCAAGCAGGTGCGGAGGGAATAATGACTAAAATCGCCCGCCAGAAATTAACGAAGTTCGGGGGCTCAGTAGAAATTACGAAGTACTACGCCAGATCCGTACTTCGGAGGATGGGGTTTGTTAAGAGGAAGGGGACCAAGAACGTCAAAAACCTACCCTTAGACTTCGATGAGATTAAGTCTGCGTTTGTGGAGAAAGTGAGCAACGTTGTAAGTGGACACAACATTCCTGACTCGCTTGTTATCAACTGGGATCAGACGGGATGTCAGCTTGTACCAGGTGGACAGTGGACCATGGACCAGTGTGGTTCCCAGCAAGTGACCATTGCTGGGTTAGATGACAAACGCCAGATCACTTTATTGTTAGCTGTTACCAAATCTGGACAACTTCTCCCCCCACAAGTGATATACGCAGGAAAGACGAACAAATCCCTCCCGAAGAATGTTGAATTTCCAGAATCGTGGGATGTCACGTGCACTGAAAACCACTGGAGTAATGAAGACAGTATGCTAAGATACATCGATAACATCATTGTGCCTTACGTTAATGGGATCAGAGACACTTTACCCCTGTCGCAGTGTGACCAGCAAGCCGTGGCGATTTTCGATGTCTTCCGTGCTCATCAGTGTGCTACAGTTATCGCCAAGTTGAAGGAAAACGGGATTACGCCATTGTTCGTTCCAGCTTGCTGTACGGATCGTCTACAGCCCTTAGATTTGTCACTCAACAAGGAATACAAGGATTGTCTGAAGGACTGCTTTCATGATTGGTATACTTCCAAGATTATCTCAGCATTTGACGAAGATGACGATACCATGGCTAATGTGGATCTGAAGATGTCAACGCTCAAACCCATTCATGCCAATTGGATCATTACTACACATGGGAAATTTGAAGATCGGCGAGATTTAGTTGTGAAGGGGTTTCAGTTAGCCGGACTTTGTTAAAAGTGATTGTTATTGTGTGATGATTACAAGTGACTGTACAGTGTGACTGGAATTGTGTTAATTCAGCGTAAAAATGATACCATCATTCATCATGATTGATCGTTAATGATATTATTATTTTGCTATTATTATTTAATAACATGTGAAAAACAAATTAAATTTCTTATAACTCTCTGTGATTGTTTGTTATTTTTTATCACTTATTTTATAACTGTCACAAACTGTATAATTACGCTATAACGACGATACATTTCACACGTTGAGATTATACTTCCAACACACTGATCACAACGATATGAAAATATTCGTGTACTGTACTTGGAAGTAGAGCTGCTAAATATAGCACACCAGATCAACAACATCATCACAGAACTGACTACTCAACTTAATAATGACGAAGAATATATAACAAACATAAATAGTAAAAGCATTAATAGTTTATTGTTATCAAATATTTACATTATATATACACCAACATGCTTATAAACTGACACAATTCACGGGAGGTAACCGCGTGTTAGCGGCGATGTTTATCTGGAGTGTACTAGTTTTCGGACATAGACTTTTCGGATACGATCGTAAGACAAAATTTTCGTTGGGTACTTGAATTCGTGGATAAGCTCAACCACGAAATCCACGAAATTTAATGTTCAACGAAAATTAATGAATCCACAGTAGGTGTCTGGTCACATGATTAATTGCTTCTCGAACAGTTTTGTAATCAGAACAGTAATATGGGCTTACTGTTAACTGCTTAAATGTAGCGATGGTCGATATTTTTTGTACAATGTTTGAAATTTTAACTTCTGTTCAGCCAATGGATTTTGTGTATTTGCAGATCTATGTTTGTGATTACAATGAATATATCATTTGAATTTTTACTCCGAATGTTTTTGATGAAATTTGTATTGATGTATAGCGATATAATACTTGGTCTAAAATTATTCATATTACATTGATTGTGAAACAATTTATAACCAGTGTAATTTTAATCACTTTTGGTGACCGCTTCCCGGGTGTCTATCCAGTCATCACACCGGAGATTGTCACAAGTTCTCTCCCTTTATATATATCCATATACTACAGAAGTGATAAAGGGAGACAACTGTAGAAGGGATAAAGGGAGAGAACTCTCCTGTGGTTAAGGGATTGTTAAGAGCATGGAAGACTATAGCCGGCCCCTATGGCAGGATTCAAACCCACTGATCGGGAGTCTAGTGTTCAACCCAACGACCACCATGCCTCCCTAAATGTTATATATTTAAAGAAAATGAAGAAACTTATCATTTATCAGATTTTAAAACTTTCATACACAGCTGCAGTAGAATGTAAAACCAGAAATTTATTTTGCATTTCGAAAACTCATAAATCTTCTAAACTCATTGGTATTGATTAGGCGGTAGTTAATACGATTTTGTGTCTGTATTCATTTATCTGATGTTAGCATTTCTGTATGCTGCAGGAGGACATCACATTCTATCTGCACATTAAATATTCATGATCATTTACACCCTATTTTAGCCTATCAGCAATTTAATTGTTATGTAATCATCGAGTTGCTGACAACAATTCAAGATAGATATGTCTCACCTTGAGTATTGGACATTGTGAGAATTGTCAGTTTGTTCCCTTGCGGCAGTTTGGCTTTGACAGTATTAAACATAATCAATTAATTCAAATTATTTGAACATGCACACATGCCCTGATTATATCCCTTGTCTCCACTTTCCATTAACTCCCTTGTCTCCATTTTCTATTGTCTCCCTTGTTTCCACTTTCCATTATCTCCCTTGTCTCCATTTTCTATTGTCTCCCTTGTTTCCACTTTCCATTATCTTCCTTGTCTCTACTTTCCATTGTCTCCCTTGTTTCCACTTTCCATTATCTCCCTTGTTTCCACTTTCAATTGTCTCCCTTGTCTCTACTTTCCATTGTCTCCCTTGTTTCCACTTTCCATTGTCTCCATTGTCTATACTTTCCATTGTCTCCCTTGTTTCCACTTTCCATTATCACCCTTGTCTCCACTTTCAATTGTCTCCCTTGTCACCACTTTCAATTGTCTCCCTATTCACCACTTTCCATTGTCTCCCTTGTCTCCACTTTCAATTGTCTCCCTTGTCACCACTTTCCATTATCTCCCTTGTCTCCACTTTCAATTGTCTCCATTGTCTCCATTTTCCATTGTCTCCCTTGTCACCACTTTCCATTATCTCCCTTGTCTCCACTTTCCATTGTCTCCCTTGTTTCCACTTTCCATTGTCTCTCTTGTCTCCACTTTCCATTGTCTCCCTTGTCTCCACTTTCCATTGTCTCCCTTGTTTTTACTTTCCATTGTCTCCCTTGTCTCCACATTCCATTATCTCCCTTGTTTCCACTTTCCATTATCTCCCTTGTCTCCATTTTCCATTGTCTCCCTTGTCGCCACTTACTATAATTTGGATTTATAAAATTGTGAAATTTATCTTGATATGTGTATATCTTTGTGGCAGATGCCTCATTATGATTTTGGCTGCTGACCTCTGTGTCTTCTGTCTGCGCATGCCATAAACTTAGAATTTGTAATTCTTTCCTTGGAATCATTTAATGCGAGCGCTGCAGTGCTCGCTATGACTGCGTTACCTCTCAATCCAGAGGTACGCCGTTACGGATATTAATACTCATGTTGGGAGGTTGTTACTCTAGACAGGTGGAATAGATGAAATCAGAAACTCCCTAAAAACGGGTTTTCAAAAGAGGTACAAACTAAAGTTTATTTTAGATCCATTGAGGTTCAGTCTGACGTTAAATCGTGTCTATATTTCACTGCAATTCAAGCACAATTTTAACGGTATTATGGTGTTTGCACCACATAGGGAAAAATCCACATTTATAACAATCGGGAGTAGATCTTTTGATGGTGATTTCCAAATACAGAAAGTATTTATACTGTTGAAGAGAGGTTGTTGTTCAAGAGGGGACTGCTCTAGAGAGGTTGCACTTTATAATGTTGAGTTCATATTGAGTGATATATAACAACTATACTGCATTGTGTCTGTAACATCTGTGTAAGTGTTCTTCATATTGATAATTTTATTTATGACTATATGACAATAGGAACATTGGACATTTTGTCTGCACATAGATAGAGGCTGCATATTGTGAGTTTGACACAAAACTAATATTACTCAGTTTTTGGTATAAAACGTTTACAATAGTTTTACAACAGTATAATGGATGTGGCTCCGAAATTAAATCCTACAAAATATGGATATGTTTACAGTAATGGAATAGTCAATGACACCTTGGATTGGCATTAACATAAAAGTAAAGTTATGTTTTAAGTTCTGTTTAATCTGTTACTGGTCGCGATGATCAGTTTTTTATTGAATTGTGCCTGATCTTAGTGATATCACACTGTTGTGTGAGTATTCATTGAATATTGCCGATTGAAAAACAATGATGGAAATGTGCAATAAACTATTGAATATTGAGAAATTATGAATGACAGAAAATTGAATAGCCATTGATAGGTGAAAGATATTTCTTGCACGTTTGGAGTTGATCATATCTAGGAATTATGAAGAATTTGTAAAGGTACACCTTTGCTTGAGAAAAATGTGCTGTTTAATTTGAATTTTATTGTTAGGTTTCTCATAGTGGTTTTAACTTTGGCTCAATTTGTCGATGAAAACTCTAGAGACCGGATTTTATTGTTTTAAGCTCTTAAAGTGAAGGCATTTTATGACTCTACGGTTTGAATATGGCAATGAATTTTTCAGAAATGGTGTTAAAAGTTTGACAGTTTTACGGAACAATGAGCCAGCATTAATTTGTTTAATTTGTAGGACCATTGCTTAATGTCTGTTAGAATTTGACGTAATTGTGGAGAAAATGTTAAGAACTGTTTTCACAGCTGAGGAGAAAAATATTATGAAAATTTTAATTGACATTTAGTAATTGATATGTTTGTGAAATGTGCACTGTGTGTGTAGGGGGGGGGGGAGCACTATTTGTTTGTATAAATCCTGTTAATTAATACTTTTAATAGTGATTTTGGTCTCTATTAAGACGGTTGCAAGTGCAGGCGTCTTGCGAAAATGGCACTTCACATATTTATTGGCCGATAGGTAACATAAGGTAACTGCCATTGGAGCAGGAATTTGAAGGTTCGAACCCAAGTTGGAGTGCATTCCGATTTGGCGGGTTGTTGAGCTGCCAGCTAGTTAAAAAATGGTTACGGAGTGGTTAAGCCAACTGCATTAGGAGCAGGAGTTCGAAGGTTTGAATCCTGGTTGGGGTCTGTAATAATCGTTACTGTGTGCCTGGGGCTTTATTAAAAAAAAAATTAAGACTGAAACTCACTTAGACTTCAAATTGCAAAAGTTATATTAACAAGACTTTTGTTTCCGTTCAATCTGAATGAATGAAATTTTGTCAGAACAAATATTGTTACCCGGTGTACACTTTTGCCGATTTTTATTAAAATCTATATTGTAATAACAACATACGAGCAAAAAGAACATCTAACATTTTAAAGTATAAGTCTGAGTTTCAGGCTTAAAATGTTTGTGAATAAGGCCCCAGTGGTGCATTTGCTTGCAGAACCATTGCTGGGTTTTTACCTATAACCTGATGGTTGAGCAGTGAGCACCAGTCCTTGTCCATTACATTATGTCACCCTTCTTGCTCAATTTGAGGCAGAAAACAAAGCGACTTCAAATCCAAATTGGTCTCCGAAAGCAGTTGATGATCAACCAACATTTACATTCCGGTTATATAAGTTCATTTTAAAGACAAATGGCACTCATACAAATTTCTTGAGTTACATAATAATATGACTATTCAATTCATTTTTACCTGCAGTTCCAGTGCAGCAAAATAACGATCTTATTTCTATATAGTCAGGCAATAATTAATGAAGTTTTTGTGTGCTGTCTACCAACCTACCTTACCTGCCAAAAAATGCTGCAATTTTTTTTTTTTATTGGATCATGGAAGGAAAGTCTTGATCAAGTGAAATATAGCTAAACAAAAAGCATTGTTTTTATATGTCATATGGGCACACAAGCCTGGGATAATAAAATACAGGTTGAGAGCGATTTTGGTTACATTCCATTTATATTTGGAGGAGTTATGGCCCTTTTTCGACTTTAGTTTATGTATCTAGTGATTAATAATGCTTGAAAGGGTGGATGTATTTAATTATTGTTGCTTCAAAATTGTATAGCCTTTACGAACAAAATACTTACATTTCTACTGAAAAGCTCATAGCGAGAGCATCCGTGTACTATGGACACGTCTTGTTATTTTTTAAAATGACTCCCTACCTTATCAACTTCACGAAGTGTGTTACGAGAAACAGCACACATACAGAGTCTTTTAAAAGTGGGTGAAATCGATTATTTAATTTTTCCTAGATCATTATTCATTTTCCTACACTTACCTCTCGAGACTCATTTAGATGTATAGGTGATTCTTGTCTTACTTTTTTATGATGAAAAATGAAGCAATTCGATCTAGAAAATGAGCCAGCAGTCACGCATTTGAGAATTCTTGAGAATCACAAGTGACATGTCACCATGTGCGAATACAGCAGCTGTATATCAAATTGTAGATGACATTTCTTAAATTGAAACCTCAAGGTTTTGTTTCTATCTGCATTATTGTATTATCCTTTTGGTGGGTTTTTTCGGTTCCTTGTTATGATAAATATACAAAAATAATGTATGCTTAATACTTTATACTAATGGATTTAAGTAGATTTTAACATTTTATTATGACTAAGAGATAATAATGGCTATCTTAGGAACATTAAAACCTTTGTAAATCATCTAGCAAAGAGGAATTCATTGTCTCGGTGGAACTGTCGTGCAATTACGTGCATGTTTTTTTGTGATTGTCTTCACAATGTATTGCTGTGGGACAGCGGAAAGGAATTATCAAGGAAAACATACTTCCAGCTAACTGCACTAAATTCTATTTATGTTACATTTTTACTAATTGACAATCAATACTTGCTCACAAACAATTCTACACAGAAACTGAAAAAAGGTATGTTGTAACAATGCTTTTAGTTTATTAGGCAATTACAAAATATAAATATGTGGGCCATCCTTAAAGACTGTTGTTTGTGGTACCCTGGTATACCCCAAGACATTGGCCCTGACTCAAATAATTATTTTCATTTGCCTCTTCCATGTACAGTAGTTTTTCATGTCCAACATTCTAAACAATGTGATTATCTTTAAACAAAGTTGCTACACAAGCCTGCCAAAAAAAGTCGCTGGGGGGACTGCAAATAAACAATATTTCATGATGGCCTTATTTCCAGCATACTTTAACTGCATCTTTGTTTAAGCCAGATCACCTATCAGTATAACAGGCCTAGATTATCTCTTATCTAAATGTGAGCCATGATTCTAAAACAAACACTGTGCTACATTTCTAAAGAGGCCCTGTCTTGAGCATTAATCTGTCTTAACAACAGCATAAGTTTTCTTGTGGTAAGAAATTACTATCAATTGATCTCTCCAGAGCAACAACCTCTCAATAACCGTCAAAATATGCATCTCTTAAAGCCACAGGAGATTGTCATGAGTTCTCTCCCTTTATCCCTTCTAGAGTTATCTCCCTTAATCCCATCTATAGTGCTTAACCTTTATCTCTTCTAGAGTTCTCTCCCTTTATTCCTTCTAGAGTTCTCTCCCTTTATTCATTCTAGAGTTATCTGCCTTTATTCCTTCTAGAGTTCTCTCCCTTTATTCATTCTATAGTATATGTATAAATTTGTGCTAAAAGGTAAAGGAAGTTGCTCTGGAGAAGTAGCTATGTATTTTGTTTGTCACAATTATACTCTCTAAACTGCTCCTTTGGTTTAATATACTTATCACATAGGGCTGTAACGAGTATCCAAGTACCCAAATAATCGCGAGTCAAAGCAAAATATCCTACACAAATACTCACCAATGCTGAGATCCCCGGATCGCGATTCAAGTGCAAAATTTTTTAAAATAAATAATGTCCGAAAAAAGTTGCACTGTTGCAACCGGAAGTCGATTCATGCAGAGCTAGCATTCAAATAGTTGTGCAGTGTTTAAATGAAGAATGCTGTCTCTCAAGGTTTTGACGATTTATAATGTTTTAGAAATTATACACATTTAGAAATTAGAAAAAAATGTCAGAGCTCATAAGAAATTATAAAAAGAAGAAATACGATATTAAATGAAAATGCAAAATTTCATGTAGATCAAGCTATCATAAATTATCGTCTGCATTAAATGTCAACATGGCATCATCATCAACAAAAACATCAAATCCAGGGTAAAGAAATGCCCCAGCAACGTATACTTCTAAAATACGGAAATATTTCGGGTTTGCTCTGTTGTGTAGCATAAAACTTTAAAAATGAGGTTTTATTTTATTCATTTACTTTCAGAATGTGTATTGCTTTATACCTGAGTGAATTGTGAATCGATTCGTGGATCGAAAGTCAAAGATCGCAATTCGAATCGGATTGCCTTTTGTCTGGCAATACACGGCCCTATTATCATGTACTTGATAACTTATTCAACAGCTGGTGTAACATATTTCTTCATTTTCCTTCAGCAGGTGACATAGTGCAGAATCTATCATTACCATTATACAATTTTCTAAAATTCCTCATTTGGCATTTCTCAGTTTTAAGGAGCGATTTCTTACCCAATATAGTTCTTAAAAGTCCCCTAAAGCACAATGCAGTTCTTAAATGCACTGAGTTGCATGTTACGACATATATATCCACAGGCACTGTGCCACAACAAGACAGAATAAACCTTCCTTAGACTATAATTAAAGGAAAAATGGAGGGATTGTTTCTTATGAATAAATCTTGCGAATTTTTAAAAAACTAAAAAAAAATTTGCTTAACAAAATATTTTGATCAACAGGTGCTGCTTTTAAGCGATGAATCACATATCCGAAAAAGGTAGAGTAACACGGATATACTTGTAATTAGAGGTTGGAGTCAGGTAAACTTCATTAAATACTTGCTTGAGAAAACCATCACATTGACATTGATTACCAGGTCCGAGCAAGTTTAGAAGTGATTTATGTAAAACACCATAACCACCTTTTGTATATCTTGTCACCTTTGATGTGATTAAACCCACTGAAAAAGTTCATTTAACTGTCCACTTACCTCCGATTGACTTTTACATTTCTCCGAGACTACTTTTTGTAATGCCCGTCTGGCTTGCGTATTTAGATTAAGTAGATCAATCGAGAATGGATCTTTACGGACGGATTTTATTTGCAAAATGTATTTTTACAGCAATTTCAAACAATACTCAAAAAGTATCTTTGGGACTATTGTTTTGATGCATTTTATAACTGTAGATGGAACAAATATATGATTTATTCTGGGACAGCGCTACTGTGTGTTTTGCATGGAATTTTGAGAAAAGGTTAGTTTTTGTCTATGATTTATCTTAATTTGATGTTTTAGCATTTTAAATTTTATGGGGGCCAGACTTCGTAGTGTTGCTGTTCAAGATCTGATTTTTTCATTAAATTTTATAAATTTGTCGTCAGATGTCTGGATGATTTGCATTTTTGTAAAAAATGCACTTAAATATGCTTTTATAAAAACATATAAAAAAGTGCGTAAGATGTCGAGGAATTACAAATTTTAAATGTCTGAATGTTTTTGTCTATCTCGGATAAAAAATCCATCATGGAAATCCAGTGATTATTACAATCTATCAAAGTAGACGCCTTTGTCTGCAATTTCTGAAAATCTGTTGTTTTATTGACGACATTCATTTCAGTGATAGTTGGAAACTCTGGCAGTTTCGGAAACATGATATACTTCTATTTAATATGGTTATTTTTTATATCACTCGCAAAAAAACGTTGATGTTTATTTTTTTGGGGTAGAAATCTCAAGTTGCGCCAAAACCGTTCCACTAATTGACGATTATATGATAAGGTAATGATTCTGTTGATATGTGAAAGACTGCGGGGAGATGGATAAATGTGTGTTGCTGCTGGAAATAGGAGACAAAGAGGAGGGGAAAGAAATTTTTATTGTACCAAAATAATGCGAATCTTTTTATATTCTGCATTGCTGAAATTCTGCATTGCTGAAATTCTGCATTTATTTCTTGCAAGTTTGAAATACTTACTGGAAATAAAATGTAGCTGTAAAGCGATTCATCAGATTAAAGTTAGTCTTTAATTTTCCATTGTTAGTTTAAATGCTTAATGCTGAATCATCAATTTTTATGATTAACAAATCAAGGGAAAACTTGAAATAATTAGTTGAATTGTGAGCCTCTCTTTTATTGCCAGTGACGGCTAGGATCACTAGAAGTCGATTGATCTTATTCATTTTGGGCGAAAGATTGTTGCTCTGTCCAAAGGCTGAATTCCAGTCTTATTCCTTATAGGATTTTTACATGAAACTCATTAACAGCGTTTATGAGAAGCTTTTTCAGCGCAGCCGTACTAACATGGTTTTGCTATTTGCATATCAGTTTTGTGTAAACCAATCAAATCTTATGTTAACCATCAAGGCAATTCTCTTCAACCGAACAACATTTGTAACCTTGATGCGGATTGGTTAACCTTTCGATAAAGAGTACGTAACCTCACTGAAATGCACTGAATTTCAATGAATTTACCGAAATTCATTTCGGATTCGGAGTGACCAGCAATTGTAACATCTCGGCATTTTTTATGTTCCACAACAAATCTTTACCTTCAAATTGTGCCCTTTTTTCAAGATATTTCTTGTTTTGTTTTAATTTTATGTTCAATTCATCTGCATTGAATGCAGCTTTGTACTAGTGATACATAGGACACTCAATTAGTTAAAGGTAGATAGTCATACTAGTGATAAATAGGACACTCAATTAGTTAAAGGTAGATAGTCATACTAGTGATACATAGGACACTCAATTAGTTAAAGGTAGATAGTCATACTAGTGATACATAGGACACTCAATTAGTTAAAGGTAGATAGTCATACTAGTGATACATAGGACACTCAATTAGTTAAAGGTAGATAGTCGATATTTTGTCAAATTATGCTCAATCGTAAATATGAGAAAATCAGTGGTAAAAGCCTTCATACAGATGTACTCTACAACACTGCATTGTCACTTTTCAAACATGTTTCACAAAACCACAAATATGCGAGTCTGATAACGCATTTTCTATCCTGACCTACACGCTCAGTTAGCCCTAGCACTGTATGGGATTTGAGCTTTGCAGGACCACGTAACTTCTAAAGAAAAAGTTACAATGCAATGTTTTAGGGTACGTTATTTTGATAAAAAAATAAGACCTTTAAAGCATAGTTAACATAGACAACATTTTAGTAAATGTTTCTGTCCATGAGTTCTGATCTCCCTATCTCACGTTTAACTCTTTAAAAGCTGTTGACAGCTGTATGCAAGCAAAGCTGTCGTAATATGATAAATAATATACAATATATGTCATTTCTGGGTGATATGTATGGTCGCTAACTGGACATATGGACCAACAAATGGTTTATAGATGGATGGTAACAAAGGTCAATTAAAACTGCTTTAAAATTAAGACCACCTCCTTAATTACAACAAATTTCGTCAGAACCAGAGGTGGTCTTATTGTTGCGGTTTTACTGTATTTCAGTTTTGGACCCTTTTTTTTACAAAAAATGGAAAAAACATGTTAGCATAGAGATTAAAAGTGAAGAAAAAAAACTAACAAACAATACCAGAATCCCAGGATTGACCAGTGATAGTATTTCTATTGTTGTTACGAAGGGGGAGAAATCAGGTGGTTTCTTTGTCTATAGTACTTCAGTCATCCAACTGTATGTACAGTGAAACCCCGATAGATAGTTTACAAGATTGACCACCCATATACATTATTGATATTGAAAGGCAAATTTCCTTAAAGGTTATAAGGAATATAATGCATGTGGGCACATGGCTCAGAAAAATGAAAAAAAAAAAAATTCTCTTGGTATTTTCTCAATTATCACATATTTTGGGATTACTCCCATAAGTGCTTATCAGTTTTTCCTATCAAATTGGCAGATGATTAAGAACAAGGGAGGTAAATATTGTAAATCAATTAACTATCTATAATACGACCAGCGTTGGCTCTATATAAAGTCAGTCTTAGTTGCAAGGAGGTTTGATTATCATGTTGAAATGGATAGAATGTTAAAATTGGCCCCAAAAAATAAATAGGGTCTTAATTATGAAGCTGTGTGAATTTCGAGGTGGTCTTTAATCAAGTGATGTAATTGGGGCTATGACTTTAAATGAAATGAGCGTTCTAAATAGTGTAGTGATAAAAAAAGCAAAATACAGCATCAGGCCATTCTTAAAAAATTGTTTGTTTGCAGTTACACGACTGATTCATGAAAAATGCAGCAACTCAATTTATTTTTTTCGTTCATTATTTTTGGTCTTCTAGCCAATACCGTACTAAACTAAAAAAAAAAAAAACCTACCTACCTTCGGACTGATAAAATTCCGGGTCACGTAACCGCAAACAAACAATAAGGATGGCCTTACAAAGATGATGTCACCCTCTTTAATTATCTAGTTGCTTCTGGCTTTATTCAGTTCATGAAGCAATTTGTTGTCATATTTATCACTTAAGGTGGCAAGATAAAACATTAGTATGTGTTTTTGTTTCATCGCTAATCTATAGTGTCACATGTCCACTACAATGTATGACTTCATAATAAACATTTTGAGGTGGTGGTGGTTTTAATATTTTTTTATTATATTTATGTCTCTTCCCCAAGTTCAGGAGGGACAAAATGTTTTTGCCTTTGGCTATTGTCTATCAAGGCTAATATTATATACTTCATGGACATGATGGCTAGGGGCCTTTTTGTTCAATTTTCTATGTGAAAGCACCTAAAAACACTTGCTAAGGGGCTATTTTTATACATGTATAAGGGGGACCCTAAACCATCAATGTTAGAATGTTCATTTGTCCGTCTGCCCGCTTTACATTTTTAGCAATCCATCTCCATCCGGCTGATTTAAATGAAACTTGTTTGTTTGCAGTTATGCGACCGACTCATGAAATATGCAGCAACTCAATTTATTTTTTCCCGTTCATAAATGAAATCTTTTGATCGGTCTATTAGCCAATACGGTACTAAACTAAAAAAACCTACCTACCTACCCACTGTTAAATTTCTGGGTTGCATTACTGCAAACTAACATTTTTTTAAGGGTGGCCTCAACAATCTAGAGTGATTGGTACAAAGCCAGGTTATGCATATTGTCCGCAATTCAGTTTTGACCATTTATTGGAGAGTTGTCCCCCTTAGAGGTAGAAATACTTAAGAGGGCATGTTGCGGCCATTCTCCACAACTACAGGCTAGAATTTAATGAAACTTACAAGGAAGTCACAGTATCAAGAAGAGTTGTGAATATAAAACTGTCACCTCATTCTGAATGTTAAGACTTCAAAGGGCCATAACTCTGTGAAATATCCAAGTCTACTCGGTGATCCTTTTCTGGACATAATCACCAAAACCACATGCCGGATTTTGATCAAACTTTATAGAAATGACTTACATATTCCATTTTGGTACTTAAACAAATCATTGGAGACACAATTCATAGACAAATACATCAAGATTCCCATTATCATGTAAATCCTGTGTTCATAGGGGAATTTATTTCCTCTTTGAAATTCTTCTAAAATACAAAAAAGTCAAATAGATTTACAATTTTTTTTAATCGGTAATCTTAAAAACATTAATAAAAAACCCAGCTCCATTGAGATTCCAGAATATAGTTTGACATCACATCTTGTCGCTTGAACATGGTTTGTTTAAATGAATTAGATAAATATTTTGTTGATAACAGAACGGATGTCTTAAAATAACTTAAAATTTCTTTTCCATTACAATGCAGTGATAATGCAAGAAGTTAGTGCAGTATACATAAAAGATTTCCTGAAAATTAATGGATTTTAAATGTTCATGCATAAAACTCATCCATATTGATATTGGCAAGGGAAGTAACTTATGCTTAACTTATAGTGCAACATGAACATGTCGATGAACAATTGTTTTATTATACTGCACTATGATAATTTCTCTGTACATTGAAACCTCGTTTAATGACCACCTCAATAAGTCCACCAAGAAGTTCAGAACAATTGCAGTTGTCACTGTTTTGCTCTGTAATCAACCTCAGTATTAAGACCACCTCATTATGAAGACCAGTCTTCTAGTGTCCCAAGGGTGGCCCTATTTTTGAGGTTTTACTGTAGATGAATATTATTGAAGTCTCGAGCAAGCCAGACAACTTGTGCCATAAGAGAGTGTAAAAACCTTCATAAGTAAGCCATTGAACTTCTATTGTATATAAAGTATTACGTCAATTCAAAACCACCTCCAAATTAAAACCACCTTATTGATAATAATCGTCGCTTTAATTCTACACTGACGTAAGTAGCATTTAATTGGTTTTAAGAAATGAACGTTTAAAGATTGAAGAGTCAATAACTTGAGAGTCTTACGTCTTTGTGGAATTGGAGTTTAGTCTATTTAGAACAGTTCTACAGGGTACCAAATCTCACCATCATGTAGAGCTGAAAGAGATGAACAAAACGATACCAAACACTCAATATTGCCATAAAATGACTTACATCCCTCTTGAATTAAGCCGATGTAATGTATTCTCATGGAGCAGCGTATAATTTTTCATATTTACTTGGATAATCAGACCTCCTCACAACTTAGACTGACTTTCTGTGGAACAAATGGTGATCTTATTATTTTACTGTAGTACATAATTATACAATGTTGTAGTATATATTCTGACAGGTTCCTGAGACTGGGACCTAAGTATTGGGCGTCTATTGTCATTCGTTTTTATTAGGGTTTTTTTTTTCGAATTAAAATTTAATTATTTTGCCAATTTAATGTAATTACCGGTAACTGTTGTCTTTTTTTTCCTATTGGTCATACATCACCCACTGCTGTACGCCTCTTGCCCCACATATCATTGGGTCGATAAACTATTCACTGTTTTGTGTAATGCGCACATACTCACCTCCTAGAAGTATATTTTTGGCGGTTCTTTGTTTGATAACGACATGAGTGTTTTGACCACAACTTTCACTATCAGTCTTTAATTCTCTCCTTTAAATCTGGAATATGCCTGCATCGTGTCTATCAAAATCTCGTAAGATTACGAATTTGAAAAGATATGGAGTCTTATCTGTCGAGTTTTATATAAACATAATCCTGCATGTCACTCAACTGTCGGTCGGGTGATATCTTGTCAAAGAACCTAACTGAAATATTCTTTCATTTGATGCATTTGATAATGTTAAGGATCTACTTGTGAAAAAAAATCCAGAATAAAGCGATTAAATTCCACTAGACTCACTAGAGACATGCTGTAAGTTTCTTTATGTTGTCCTAACCTTGTCTCTTCCCCGCTTTGGGTTCCATCTGATGAATGATATTGGCACAAAAAAGATTTTTTCGTTAATCTTGTTATGTATGTGTACAATCTAATGGCATAGAAATGTTATCTAAACCGACTTCTTTTCTTGATTGTATTTTTCGATTTTTTTTCTTCCTATTGCTTTTGCGGAGAACTAGCCACTTCTGTGAGACAACAATTACCCCCTCTGATCCTTGTTAGCAAGATATACTATATAGGTGATTGCAGAAAAAGTCAATGTGCTGAACAAGTGGTATATGTCTTCTTAAAGTAATACTGTCTTTATTCCAGCATTTATTGGAATAACTTCCTATTGATAACCATCTTAGAATATTCTTGATCTGTTCTTTTGACATGTTTTTATAACATTTACATATGGTACTCGTAGTTTTGGGATATTATAGAGCATTTTGATTGGCAATTTAATTTTTTATTTAGACACATGCCCTGCACCTTAAACTCATCAAACTATACATATTGAGTGTTTTGCTGTTGTATGGAGAGACATTTAATATAAGACATACAATTTGTGCATTTTCTTGGCTTTTGATTGGCTTGGATAAATAGGAATAGAGTAAAACCTCACTTAAAGACCACCTCAATAATAAGACCACTATTTAAAATTAAGAACACCATTTTCAAGTCTCATTTTCACTGGTCTGCGCTTTATTCAACCTCAATATTAAGACCACCTCAATAAGAAGACCAGTCAAGGGTCCCAAGGGCAGTTGTATTGCTGAGGTGTGAACTCTCCGGAGCGAAACCTTTTGGGAGACAAGTTTTGGCTGTTGTTGAGTGGTTGTTGCTTTAGAGAGGTTAAATAGATAGAAAATCCCGGTAATAATAATTTTGTTGAAATACATGTACTGTCAGGCGAGTAGCTGAGCCCAAATTGATTTTACGCACTCTGCTAGGGGGGTCCGGGTGCATGTTTTTGTAATTGGAACGGTCAATTGTGTCTTTTCGAGTTTATTTTACAACATAGTCTGCACCTCACCCCCCTTAACTCCCAGTGTACATTTTTATTGCGTTTTTCGCATTTATTTCATTTTTATTTTTTCGACCGGTCTAAAATTATTTTACGCCTGACTGTTGTTGAAAAGATTATGTAAAATGAATAATATTCAGTGTTATTGAATGATTTCATGTATCAGTTATTACATGTATATAGGACTTATACATGGGTATAGTCAAAAACAGTATCAGTGGAAATAAAATGTTAATAAGTTTTTGAATATATGAAATGCAGTTTCAGGAGAGCAATATTATATAAAGTTTTTATAAAGCATTCCTGTTGACTATGAAAGGAGACACATGGTAAAATGTTCTTTGAAATACACAAAATCAAGGTGTTTTTCATTACCTTTCAATGGAATCAGTTTGAAGAATCTTGGCTTTACCCACAGGGCTGTCACTTCATATTTCTGGCCCCTTTTTCAAAACGTCATCTTGACCAGCTCCCTACTGCTCCACAGCCTACAGGATATTGATGAACACCAGATGATGTATACCAGAAATAATGAGATTGTGTTGTTTTATCTGTAAAATCTACTTGAAGTGGACTTATCTATCAGCCTTAGTGTTATTTATCATTGAAACATCTTGTTTCCTTAGAAGTATCTGGTGCTTTATATTGTCTATAAGACACTGTGCTGTCAGACTTAACTGCTAGGAATGTTTAGTGAAGCTAATATTATCAAAGCTGATTGCGCAAGTATTGTATTGTCAGTATCAAATATTTATTTTCCCCTGCTTTGAAAATGTTCATGGTGATAAACTGTCTGTACTAGTCTCTTCTTACAGGGAAGACTTTTTACTGAATTGTTGGTGTTGTACACAGAGATGTGCATGTGGCCATACACATATTCTGGCCTTTTACAGTATAACCTCACATTAAGACCACATCAATAATAAGACCACCTTGAAAATAAGACCACAGTCTTTAAGTCCATTTTCACTGTTATTCTCTTTATTCAACCTCAATAATAAGACCACCTCAATAAGAAGACCAGTTTTCAAGGGTACCAAAGGTGGTCTTATTATTGAGGTTTTACTTTATCTGGTGTCTGACTCTATAGTTATATGGTAGGGCTGCAACAATTGACCGAAGTTCAGTTATTTTGGGTTCTTTTTTCTCACAATTTGGTTCAGTACTGTCTTACACATATTTGGTTTGGTTTGTTAGATGACATTTTCATACCTGAAGCAATACTCTAGTCAGAGAACTAATAAATTTATACTCATTATCTTTCAGTTACACAGATATTGGATCTCTTTAGTTTTATTATGGGACATGTAATTCTATTTCTAGTCATTGATCTACTTTATTTTATATTACAAAAAAATGTATAACACATCGTTGTAATTCTACTAACTTTGTCAAATGTTCATGTCTTGTCTATCAGTTAATATTAAGCATTTTATGTTTTCCATATATTTATATAACCGAACCAAAAACCATAATGGTGGTTATCAAAACCGAACTAAGAGCCATCTGTATCATTGCAGCCTTAATGTACGGCCCTTGATATCATCAAAGTCATAATTATTTTTGCCAACCTGTTTGCTAAATATGACTATCGAATAATATGTTAGCTATAAATATTTCTGGGATACATCTATTTTATTCAAATTGAATTCCGGTACCTTATTAACAATATTACAATACTTGAACTTATGTCGGGTTGGCATAAGTTATGTATTATTTCACGATACATCAATGTGTCTGATACATTAGATGGAAATTCAAGACTGACATTTCATTATTTACAAGACTGAACTTTATTTAATGCTTGTCAGTTATTTATTATGTTGTTAATTACATATGTAATGCCATGGGTAGACATTGAATCTCGAGCATTGTTATCTCAGTAACTAGGGAGACAAACTTCAAGACTGTATCTTGTGTCTGAGAGTTTGCGTCTCCATGATGATTTCCTATTTGCATTCTTTTATTCAAATCTTGCTTATGACAAAGACATTAATTGCATATTTAAATTGGCTGTGTTGGAGCCATCTGGTGCACTTAGTTGGTAAAGCACCTGACTAGCAGACTGGCAGTCATGGATTCGTACCCCATGCATAATATTAAATTGGCTGTGTTGCAGTCATCTGGTGCCCTTAATCGGTTGAGCACCGAACTTGCCGACTGGCGGTCACGGATTTGTACCTCATATATTTAAATTGGCTGTGTTGGAGCCGTCTGGGCTGTGTTGCAGTCATCTAGTGCCCTTAATCGGTTGAGCACCGAACTTAGCGACTGGTGTCAGGGATTTGCACCTCATATATATTTAAATTGGCTGTGTTGGAGCCGTCTTAGTGAGCTTAGTCGGTCACCTTAAGTTATCGACTGTGCACTACCATTAACTCTTACTTACCTTTTTACAAATTAGCGTGTTAGGAGATATTTTTTTGAAATTCACCGTTTTCTTAAATGCTTCAGTATTTCAATTGGCTTATTTGACTGGTAATATCCATCTCAAACTTCCATTCCGTCTCCTTACTTCATCTCGTGTATATAGCGGCCCGTCACTGACCGGCTAACTGTTACTATTTTAGTATGTAGCAGCACTATGCACATTTTAGGGAAAGTCAGTTCAGGACTTTTTTCTGCACTGTTATTGTACTTCATGTAATAGACATTCAGTTTATTCATTTAGCTGGCTGTCTTAGGTTTAATTCTTGTGTTTTGCCATAGTAGTGCTGAAAGTCACTGTCAACATTGTCAACATTAATCAAAATGATATGCCAGTTTATACTTTAATGTAGTGGCAAGCCACAACAATGCCATTGTTTTCTGAGAGTGTACTCCTACATCTTTTGCCCACTCCTTTGAAATTTATTGGAAATTCTTGCACCCACAACATCTCGGCAATTTTCATACAGTTTTGAAATAGACCTCCATGGTGCGTGTATGAATATACGTAAAATCTCGGTACGTGATGTGGTTTTCCTACACTGTTAACTATAAGACATCTGGTCAGGGAAACACAATTCAACATTATCTTATGTTTTTTCTGCCTCGTATTCTTTAATTTAAATGATCCCTTTTATACTTTCTACAGAGACTGCATACATTCATTTTGGCAGCCATACTTCCCTCACATGTTACTTCCGAGGTCAATTTAAAAAAAAAAATAGCCGAGTCTATCCGATTGAAATTCTTGTTCAATTTTCAAAGGAGTCTAACCCAAAGATAAGTAGAGAAAACAAAAGTGGAGGATTGATGGTATCTTTTCTGAGATTGACACAATCTTCATGAATATCTGTAAGCAGACATAAATGCATTTAAAGTAAGTGTTGGAATCATTTTCTACGAGTCATACATATAACTCAAAACTGGATAGGAAACATTTGACAGGAAAATCTCTGTTTTACTTATGTATTAGTTGATAGATTTGCAGAATCGTTGTGAATAATTTATTTTCGTATCTGAATTTTGTCGTTTATGTGGTTATAGATGAGATTAGCAGAACTATCATTATTGCTATCATGGTGTTAGTGATAAAAGATAGGCTGTAACATAACTGCATCATAGACATTTTGGTGCCGAGTTATGCTTCTATAACTGAGTAATTAGTACCCTATAGATCTTCATTGGACATTTTCCTGGAGCTATGTCAAGAGTTGTGTTGATCGGAGACAGGCTGTTGCTCATGGTGGAAAGTATGTCATCTTATGTGACAGACCATAGAGATTCATCGCTCTCTAGATTTAGCACCTTCCAGGCTACACTTCTGTCACTCGTGATACTCCCAGCAAGTTCAGGAAAATCCACTTGTTAAGATATTGCTTGTCTGGGATGTGCTGTTCATTATGGTGCCGTGGTTGCTGACCTGACTCGGGGTTTTGAAATATAATTTGCTTACTTTCTGCATGTTGTGAAATCACCAGGGGCAATAATTCGAATTTAAGGATACCTTTTATGAGACCAATGTTTTTGTTACATATTCAGTATTTTTATGCCCTCTACTCTGGGGGGAATTTCTTTTTTTCTGTCACCAAACTTTAGTTTTCATTTTGGTCCTGTAACCCCAAAATTAAAGCATTTTCTATGGCAAGTTTGTGGCTTGCACTGTTATTGCCTTACAGTCCCCAAACTGCACACAAATGTTTATTAGGATGAGAAGTTGTGCAATTTGGTAATTGAACTAGAGTCACCAAACTTTAGTTTTTATATTGGTCCAGTAACACCAGAGTTATGGCTCTTTACTTAGTCAAAATCAAGGATTTTTTTATAGCATGTTTGTGGCATGCACTGCTCCTTAAGTGATTGCCATACAGTCACCAAACCTTAAACAAATGTTAATTAGGATGAGAAGTTGTGCACCTGGGTTTAAGTTTTTATTTCAGACCAGTAACACCCGAGTTATGGCCCTTGACTTATGACAAAAGTGGAAAGTGGGGGCATCTGTGTCCTATGGACACAATTCCGGTTTCAGATGAGAATGTGTATGAGTTTAAATGTTCAAGGTCACTGTTCCCACTACTGGGGCATTCATCACTAAAAACTGGTGACATCTCTTGTTTCATTGAAAAACGTAATGAATTCCTGTCAAATTCCGTTGTGCTTAATTGCCTGCATTAATTATTTGTTAAGATCGTCTGATTTGAATTTTATGCATTCAAAAGCATGATACTGATTTGTCAGCCGTGTTTGTGACACTTTTTGTCGTAATTTGCCACACATTAACTTTTTTCATTCAAAATAGAATTTCTTTACGAGATTAAGACTGAATATTTGAATGAAAATGTGTAAACATATCGATACGAGGATGGCTTCTTTATGCTAATGTACTGAGTAATTCTTTCCTTACCATCTGTAGAACAATTCTATTTGAATAACGCTGGAATTATGTTGATCGGAGAGTTATGTGTCCAGAAATTTACAATGACTTAATAGGCTTGTTTCATTTTTCATTCGAGAAAAATTAGATTTATTTGTTCCATTTTTGTGTTTTTTAACTGTTCTTGGACTAATAATTTGGCAGTAATTTTATTAATTATGCAAATTTTCCATTATAAAAATGATGTATTGTTAACACTTGGAATACTGGATCAGTGTAAGATTGTCTAGAAAAAAAGCTGAGAAGTCAAGTTGTGCATGTTTTACTGGTGTTTCGTGCAACATAAGGCCAATGTTTTTATTATCTGCTTTACAGCTTTTTCTACCAAAAATAACAGTTGGTAGGTCGCAAAATTAATATAATTTCTGTTTCAAAAGTTCAAGATTTCAAAAACGGGCAAGATGCTAAGCATACAGCATTAATATAGTCGTGAATATTGGTAACATTTAAGTCATGAAATACACATTTCTTCGCAGGAAGAAGCTTTTGTGTCTTTCGAGGTGCACCAAAACTTTGAACTTCCGCTCACTTTGTAGAAACTTAAATTTGCCCTCTATGGTGTTTATGCAGTGTAGACAAGGCGCTACAGTAAGCACTTTGGCTAAAACTTTGACCGACCGGCCTGAAACAGAGCTAAAAAAAGACGGGACCAGTCATTTTTCAGTATTTGTTTTTTTAGACCTTGGGAAAAATTTTAATATACTGATGTCCTGGACTAGTGTACATTTTCATTTTGACTTGTCCGACATGGGGGAATTTGTTGAACGAGCATAGAATAGGGTGTGGAGGCATGCATAACAGACTTGTCCTGGACTAGTGGCAAGTGGATTCTTGGAGAGTCCTGCATGAGACCATATTTTGATAGACCAGTTTTCAATTTTTCATTTACATTTTGACCTCAGTAACCAGACCACCTCATTAATAAAACCTACTTTCTTTAGAACCAATTATGGTCTTAGTATCGCGGTGTCACTCTTTTACGATGACCAAAAAGTGTACAAATTAATCTTGATCAGACAGTAGAGTTTTGCGACTTTCCTTGAGAGAAAAAATATATTGAAACCCTAAGTAACTGATTAACGAAACTGATTAATATTAATTAAGAACACTTTTGTAATAATATCACTTAATCGTTTCAAATTCTTCTTTATCTGAATGATGATTAATGCCTAAATCTTGTATATTGATTAATTGATTGATGGAAAGTGTCTGCAAGTCATCAAACAGATAGATTCCAATTTCTCCCATTGATACAATTTCCGCACTTCGGACAAGTTTGTTTGTCTATCTTACACAATACTGCTTACACTATTTAAAAGCATCCATTTATATACTTGATAGTATTGACAATAATCTTAAATAAACTTTATCCGCTGACAGATAGATTATTTAACGGGGATGATGCGTCAATCATTGTCAGCTGCCGTAGTTACGGTCCGTCTGCTTTTCGTACAATTATTTGGCGTTTGTATTTGACACTAGAACGAGGATGGGATTATGTAAACAGCAGAAACGCTGCAATTTGCAGAATATTGCGCAATATTCAGCTGTATGTGTTTCTTATTCCATCTGCAACTTCAGTGATCATTTGTCTTTATTCCCCATGCCAGACATTAAATTGCTTCAGTTTTTCTCCGATACATTTTCTCTCTTAGATCAAAAATGGTTACTTGATAGTCATTTCTGCGAACAGGCCACATGACTAGTCTATCTCCAGATATCATGATAATGTGCGATTGTATCGTTTTTGGCCAATTGGATGTGTTTGTAATGCAGATCTGCTAGTTGTGTGATAATAATTTAGTTTTATGATTTGTATGACCATAAATTGGGTATTTTTAGTGAGTATTTTATTTTCACTGCTATTAAATTTGCAAAATGTATCAGGGCATTAATTCGTAATTTATAAATAAATTTTGCTGACAAAATGAACTGTAACAAACAAATGAGGGGTTGCACAGGCCTTGAAAAGTCCTTTTATTTAATGCTAGTCTTGAAAACTCCTTGAAAATGGTTCAAACCCCTAAAGAACCTGGAAACGTACGTGAATTTTGAAACTTTGTGATTAACGTACTACCAGTAATTTTGCTTTGTGGGAAGAATAAAGTTACAGAAGTATAGGAAAAAGGAAACTACATTGTGAAAAAAGATACAAGGACACTTACAGATCTTTGTTTGTCTTGGCGACACATTTTGTTGTTCCATTTCTGCAACATGCTTATTTTGTGTATTTTCGTTTTTAACCAGGTTTTCAACGAAAACCAGGTTATTAGAATAGCGCATGTCGTTGGGCAGGCGGGTGTCAAACTGGTGGTTTCCGGCGAATAACTTGAGTTCCGTTCATCGTATTGACATCAAACTTGGTGTATAGTAAGAACATGTGGAGAGCTCTCTTGGGATTGCTTTTGGGTTTGGTCCGTCAAAGGTCAAGGTCACCATTACTAAAAATAGAAATTTGTTTCCGGCGAATAACTTTAGTTTTGTTGATCACATTGGCATCAAACTTGGTGTATAGTAAGAATATGTGAAGAGCTCGCTTGGGATTGCTTTTGGGTTTGGTCCACCAAAGGTCAAGGTCACTGTTACTAAAAATAGAAATTTGGTTTCCGGCAAATTACTTGAGTTCTGTTCATCGTATTGACATTAAACTTGGTGTATAGTAAGAACATGTGGAGAGCTCGCTTGGGATTGCTTTTGGGTTCGGTCAGTCAAAGGTCAAGGTCACCGTTATTATAAATATCAATTTGGTTTCCGGCGAATAACTTGAGTTTCGTTGGTCATATTTGCATCAAATTTGGTGTATAGTAAGAACATGTGGAGAGCTCGCTTGGGATTTTGAATAGTTCCGTCAAAGGTCAAGGTCACCGTTTCTAAACTTAGCAATTTGGTTTCCGGCGAATAACTGAAGTTTCGTTGATCATATTGACATGAAACTTAGTGTATAGTAAGAACATGTCGAGAGCTCCCATGGGATTGCTTTTGGGTTTGTTCCGTCCAAGGTCAAGGTCACTTAAAATTAAAAATCAGTTTCCACTTAATATCTTCGCTATGCGCAGGTGTATTGACATCAAACTTGGTGTATAGTTGTTGCATATATATATAATATATCTAAGTGTGAGTGTGTATATGCATGTATCACCTATGGCACCTTTGCAGCATTGATGATCATCATGAATTCATTATACAAATTGAGCCTTGGTTACAAATAACTACATACTAAACCTGGTTTGGGGGCATTGCCCATTTCTTGTTGTTAATGTTTTAGGGACTTTGTGATAAGATGTTGTCCTTGAAAAAAGTCCTTGAAAAGTCCTTAAATGTCTCAGGTGTTCTGATGTTCTATGCAAATGACAGTGGCTAATTTCAGACCTAGCTAATAATTTCCAAAACGGGTAAATTCACTGAATAAAAGTGACACAAACTATAAGTACTTTACAGTAATTACTCAACTACCTTAAGTTTGCACTCAAATAGTGCAATGTCATTGTTTTATAATAGCTTCTAGTCATTTCAGTGTTATGAGAAAAAGCATAAAACATTATTTCATGTTGCTAGGAGATAAAATTTTAAGCATTCGGAAATTTCTGAAAATTTTGAGTACATCTAAAATATTGATGAGTATATTTCCATGCAAAAAACGACAAAATGTCAAAATTGCATGCACTCAAATATTTTTTGCACATTAATAATAATGAATAATTTGTACTTCTTTGCTTAGCATTATGATTACTGTGAAATTTGTCAAGAAAACCCCGTCTGGTTATTTGGTGCAAAAAGTAATGAAATAACTTCTGATTTTGGAATAGGCCTATCTACCAGAGCTTAAAACACTCAAAATTTTATATCGAAATATGATTTATAAAATATTGAATATCTATATGGAAACAGAAGACACAAAACATGCATTTATGATGTCTGCAAAATTTAAAAATTTAAGGTCACCTTCAAGAACTCCATATTATTTTGGTAGTTTCATACTGAATGAGTTTTTTGTTCTTATTGTGCTTTGGCTGTCAAGGTCAAGGCCTCAATCTCTCAAAGCATCTCAAACAGAAATCTCAGCTCAATATTAAGATTTTGCTCAAATCATAGCCTGAGTTTGAGACAAATTTCATTTTGCATCTCTTAAAAAAAATTCTGAGAAAAAAATCATCTAATTTTTGTGTTGAAATACCAAATTTGATTCCAGTCGCAGATGAGAAAAATCTAAACGATTTGAGCTGAGATGCTTCAGGAGATTGGGACAAGGTTTTTAGCCAGAGCTGTGGCGAACACAAATTATTTGGACTATTTTTTTCTAAGACAGATCATTGATGACATCTTTGTATAGTATCAGAATTGGTCGTAGTGAGACAGTTTATAGTCAAAAGAAAAAACATTTTTTCGGAAGCTGTCTAAAAATTACGAGAAAAGAGTTCAACCAGACGTGTCACACAGACAGACACATTAGGCTTACAGAATTTGTGTTACTTGTCATTGATTGGTCAGAGGTGTTAAGGCCAGGAAACCAGCTCTTGTTTTGATTTGACTTGCCCTTTTAACTCTCAGAGAAACACTTACAATGGTCATTAATAAAATTGTCTAGAAACTCAGTAGATTGATTGTCCTCTAGTACAAATGCTACATGGTATCAATTTTTCTTTTGAACTTTTCTAGAATCTAAGGCGGGCAGCGAGCAATTGTCTAAAAAGTACCAGAGACACTAACTGATTGCTGGTTAGCTGAGAAAAGCTGAGTGTTGTAATTGATTTTGTTGTCCACTTGCTGTCCACTTGATACATCCATCATACTATTGTCGTCTGGTCAAGTACTTTTATTCAATGTAAACAATGGATTTGGAGTTCGAATGAAATCGGGTTTCGACTAATTGTCCGCCAGACTTTGCCAGGAAAAATGTCCTGATATGTTTGTGGCTGCTTTTGTTATTCGATAATGATGAATTATCTCTTTGACAAGCGATATCATATGTATTGAGGATTTGGCGTAAAACTGCTGACACTGAACTGCTTTACCATAGCTGGGTTATGTTGCAGCCCTTGATACGCTGTTGTTGGCATGTTTCTCATATGATTCTATCTTATAGTTTTCAGACTGTTGACCTCAGGCCGGCAGTCTTTAGTACCGCAAATCCAAAGCAAGCATTGAAAGATCTATTTTTTGCCACGTCCAATTTAACCATCTATGTATAAATGCGCCAGGTGGCGTATCCACGTAAGCACGGTTAGAATTGCGGTGATCACGAATATGGACAGAAGTCAAACAGGCCTTTTAAATTATGTACTTAGTTATATTAAATTTGATGTCAAACATCGTACGTCTGAAACCCAGACTTGGACTTTAAAATGTTAAACGTTCCTTTTCCTCCTATGTTGTTACAATGATATAGAATTTAATAAAAAATTCCAGAAGTGTACAGCGGGAAACAACAATTATTCAGACAGCATTTCATTGGTTTAGATTTAATAAAAACATTCTGGTAAATTTAAGTTCTGCATATTTAAAGTTCTGGTCAATATAAGATTTGCAGATTTAAAGTTCTGGTCAATATAAGATTTGCAGATTCAAAGTTTTGGTAAATATAAGATTTGCAGATTCAAAGTTCTGGTAGATATAAGATTTGCAGATTCAAAGTTCTGGTAAATATAAGATTTGCAGATTTAAAGTTCTGGTCAATATAAGATTTGCAGATTTAAAGTTCTGGTAAATATAAGATCTGCAGATTTAAAGTTCTGGTAAATATAAGATTTGCAGATTCAAAGTTCTGGTAAATATAAGATTTGCAGATTTAAAGTTCTGGTCAATAAAAGATTTGCAGATTCAAAGTTCTGTTCAATATAAGATTAGCAGATTCAAAGTTCTGGTAAATATAAGATTTGCAGATTCAAAGTTCTGGTCAATATAAGATTTGCAGATTTAAAGTTCTGGTAAATATAAGATTTGCAGATTCAAAGTTCTGGTAAATGTAAGTTTTGCAAATTTAAAGTCTTAAGTCTTGAGTTTCAGGCTTGAATTTGTGTGTGCATAATGCCCCATGGGTGGTCACATTTGTGTATCTTCATGTTGACAATGTGACATTGTCTTTACTTTCTCTTGTCATTCATACTGGCAAATGACAAGTACAATGACTTCACCTTGAACTGAATTAACTGTCAACCTGTATTTGACTTTATGCATTGAGTAGATGAAGAGGAATATATCGGAGGAAGTTGGAGCAGATTACAGCGCAACACCACCAGAACAACACCCATGGGGAGATGTGCATTTTGACTGTTCAGGCTTTTTTCTATAGTTCCCATGGGTCAGACTATCTGACCCATTCCCAAAGTCAAATATCTGGTTTTTCCCCATCCAGACAAAAAATTCTCAATCAGAAGCACCTACGAAAATTGTCTACTGGAGCGACCTGGTATATCTTGAACCTCATCAAAAAACTCTAGCAATTATTGTCCCTAGTGTCATAAATGTTTGTGGACATTTTGTGTGTCTTTTTGACAGTTGATGTACAGTAAGAAATGTAGATTAGAATGCTTGTTTATATATAATTTAGATATGAAAACCCCGTTCTTTAAAATATGAAAACTCCCAAAATTGAAGTTGAAGCAATTAAAGTTTTTCCAGATTGGCAAATTTTACGATGCTAATGTTCCCAATTTATCTAGGGTCTTTTTCCCAAAATGGACAGAAAAAAGGCCTGCTATTGTTGTAAGGTTTTTTCTTAAGGGAGGGCAAATTCTTACTGCATGCAAAATTGTTCATGACGAGAGTTTGTTATGGTGGGGAAGCCTCTAAAATTATAGTCAGAAAGTCATGAATTTGTTCTAATTTACGTATCAAAATCCTTGCTTTTCCAGATTTTGGGATCTTTCTTATTGATTTCATCACTTACTTTGAAATGAATCAAAAACAAAAATTGGTATGCCCTTGACGTCCTTTGAACTATCAACTTGTCAACTCTAATTTACTCTTAGCTTGCTCCAGGCCGAAATCTTTCCTCTACAATTTAGGAGGGGATAGTCACATTTGTTCTATAAAAATCATTGATTTCTTGATTGGTGAATTGGTTGTAAGTCTTGTCAATTTTTATTCGTATTTTTCATGCCCCGAAACCTGGTAATTTCCTGTTCCTCTTTGGGGAAATCTCTTGCCCCGTGTTAAGATGGTTATAAAATCAGAAAGGAATTTTTCTATTATTTCTACTTTTGTCCTGCAGAAATCTTGCATGATTGCCTGAAACACTCGTATTACAGCTGATGTATCATTTTTATTTTCGCGTGTTTTATGAATGAAAGAGAATTCATTACATTGCCATAGAAACACAGCAAAAATGCATCTTTGGACACAAATACTGCAGTGAGAAAATATTTGATTCTCAGAATGTGCAAAATTTATATTTATATAATGATGGAATTAAATTCATGTTTTATGTCATTTCCATCTATAAATGTTGTTTTTGTCTAATTATTATCAATGTCTACTCGACTGGAACAAAAAATCACATACATATTGTTGGTTAGTTACTGATTCCTGGGAACTGTTAAAGATTGGTTGTTAATTGGACAAATATATGTGTTAAAGATGTCTTTTTGACGCCCAATAAATGTCAATAATTCCGCACCAAGGTTTTTGTGCAAATTATATTGCTGTAATTGATAGCATTTGCTTTAGATTTGTGAAGAATGAGCCATACAGCATAATTATCTACTGTATGTGTGGTGAAGTTAGTAAAGTGGAAACGTTTCCTCATTCATGAAAATTGTGAAAATGTCAATCAGTGTAATTCTTTTTATTCACAGATTTTTCTTACATTTTTATATACTTCACTATTGAATTAAACAATACACATTTTGCTGATTTGCAAACATTGATGTCCAAATCACTGCTTTGTGAACATTTTTTACTGGCCGAAGTATTCCCTTATACAGTATTTACCAATGGCCGACTGTATTCTCTAAGGTTATTTTATTGCACATGACAAACAGTTATTATAAGATGGTATACATATTGGAGAAGACTGACTTTATGCCAAGACATCAAATAAATAAGTCAGGTTGTTACTATTAAATAAAAGTGATCAAGTCTTGTCGACTGATGTACGCATTAATGAGTTGGGTTCGTTCAGCCTCTGTGTTCGGTCAAATGACCCATTGCTGTCATATTTGGGTGAAACAATCTGTCACTTTGTTCCTGTTGTTGCATGACTTCGGGTTTCATTGCATTATTTTCACACATTTCCCTGTGAATACTGGCTTCACTTGTAATTATGTTATCTTCGTATGTCTCCTGGCCATGCAAGGCTCATGCACGCTGCAAAAAGAATTTTAATATTTCACGCCATCGACATTGAGAACTGTTTGATCATGTGTAATTACTGTGGCTACAATCGTCTCGATAACTTGTAACTCATAATTGGACTGGGGAAGTCTTTTGAGTATTTGGATATTTTTTTGTAAGTCGAAATATTCGAATATTGATTAAGTATTCGAATATTCGAGATAAAATATAATTTTTTATCAAAATCAGCATAAATGCTCTTTTATATTGTTGGAATTGAAAAACGTCGTCTAGGTGAAAAAGATTTCTAATAGTGTTAATGCGTGTCAAGTTGTATATTCCAGAGCCAAGATGTAATATCATGCTTGAGATGACACTAAATTGGCCATGTCATTAATCAATTATTTGTTTGTTGTTACTTGTTCATTGTATCATGACACACAAATTTAAACGTTAAATTAGAAATATTCAATATCCAGGATGACAATCGAATGTTCGAACATTCGTACGGAACATTGACCGAATATTCAAATACCAAAATTGTCACTCAATGACATTCCTACGCCATCTGAAGGTTCGGTGCATAACTATTTTAACTGCTTCGATCTCCATCAACAAGAATGCAACCAAAAGAGTGCTGTTTGCGCATTACATTGTAATTTGGACTTATACATTGTCAGAAACTGAGCTAAACGCAATGTTTAACATTTTTGTGGATGCAGATGACAACGATGATGATCAAGCTATGACGACAGCTGTTGGTTTTGTCAAAACAGATGAGCTAATAATGATTAATGAGTTACCATAGTTTTGCGTCAAACTTTTGAAATGTCGGGCAATCTTGTATCTTTTATACTCGTGTGAAGTTGAGTGGTATGTCTCGATAAAGGACCAGTAGACTGCGATACATTTCACTACAGTTGATAGATTCAAGAAGGGTTGTATACACTCTCTTTGACATTTTCAGATGAATGGCTTTTCCTGACATCTTTTCTATAGCAAACTACTTGAAATGTACAGAAAAAATTGGATGTCTTTTGCAGTTGATTTGATACCAATGCTTTTGATAGGGTTTGATAAAAATCTAATTTGTTATAACACGATAAGTTTGGCTTAATAGTCTTCCATATCAGTTGTCACTCCAAACCTTAATTACAGTGTACATGTAAATTAAATGAAAGTGGGTTTACATTTAGGGGCTGGCCTTTATAGTGTACTTACACCCTTATATGGTATACAATAGCCCCCTTCTGTGGCATGAGAATCGAACAAACTAATACATGACAATGTTACCCGTCATTTTGTGTTAAAATGAAGTTTTATGAAGATGGTCTGTCAGATTTTGGGCGGGAACTTCATTGTTGGGAAAAGGCAGTGATATAAATTGTGTTTGATTTGTATTAAACATAAACTCCTTAAGAAAATTGGAGTATTCTTAAAATACAATTATCCAATTTTGAGAAAATGATTTTAAAGGTTAAATAGGTTTATTCTAGAGTGCAAGTAACACTACTGTTGATTCAAAATTAATTGAGAATACTGTTATTGTGTTCTTTATGTCTATTGGTCGATATTTTGTAAAACATGTTTTCATTGGCTGTCCACCTCACAATTTGTTTTCAACAATTCGTAAATATATAACAAGAAATATCTTGAAAAAAGATGGTCGGCGCATTTGAAGGTTAAGATTTGTTGTGCAACATAAAAAATGCCGAGATGTTAGATTACTGGTCACTCCAGATCAAAATGGATTTCGGTAAATTCACCGAAATTCAGTGGATTTCGGTAAGGTAATGTACCTTATATCGAAAGGTTAACCAATCCGCGTCAAGGTTACAAACGTTGAACGGTTGAAGAGAAATTGCCTTGTTGGTTAACGTAAGATTTGATTGGTTTACACAACACAGATATGCAAATAGCAGAACCATGTTAGTACGGCTGTGCCGAAAAACAGACTATACAATGAACTCATTGCACTGAAGTTTCGAGTCAGATCGATGGAATTTAATCGAGTGGTACCTTGGCTGGGGTTGAATTTGGGTAAACTAATAGTCGTTCAGTGTATTAATTAAGTAATTGGTTGAATAATTACTCTATATTAGAGAAACATGCTTGTAATGGTGCAGAATGATTCCTTCATTAAATGTTATCTAACAGGGTAAGTGCATGTTTCAGCATCATTAGATAAGGTATCTCTGTTCGTTGATAGTTGGGTACAAGACTTAGGGGCCTAGCTGGCACCTTTGTCCTTCAGCAATTCATCAACATGCACTGGTTTCCCTGGTGATTAGAAACAGACTGGTATCCATTAAGAATTATAATGTTGCCGCTGTCGGAAACTAAATTACCATAAAAATTACTCTAAAGGATTTTTGAATGCCCCAAAGAAAATCATTTAAAAATAAATAATTACAGCAAAATTCTGAATTGGATTTGTTTTGTTTTTACATGTTTCCAAGAATGAATTACTTGTTTTTTTTCATTCAAAATGCATTTACTATTGTTAAAATTCCATGAACAGAACTAGGCAATATGACACTCGGGGAAAATGTTACATTAAAATAAATGGTTTATTCTTCTGGAGACGCTATTTAGAAATGGTGATAATGTGCAATAGAAAAAAGTCATTTCTTGTTTTGATGACAAGATTCGCATGTATCTGAAGAAATACATTGAAGGCATGCGTAGTCACAGACTTGCAGACAATCACATTCATTACAACCATTACATTGTAATTACTTGGTAGTGATCTATAGCATTGGTGCCAAAAGTGAATGAACTTTGTTTAATGTCAGTACAGAAATTGTGTCTCCTTCAAGAATTATATTCAGAAATGACCTGAAATGATTTCTGTGTTTGTTTAAGTTTATCACAGAATTCATGCTGTGTAAGAAACCACTAACAAAAGTGCTGGTGAAAAAAAACTTCTGTTTTTCAGTAGGGCTACAACAATATACATGTAGTCATGTCTCGGTTCGGTTTAGAATACTTCCCTTTTGGTTTTGGTTTTAGATATATACATAGAAGTGTTAATAACTGATAGTTTAATAACTTGTAATGACTAGACATGAACATTTGACTAGATAAGTAGAATAAGAACAATGTGTTATAATATAAAATAGAAATAGAATATCATGTCCTGTAATATAAGCAATGAGTTCCAAATAGCTGTGCACATCACTAAAAGAAAATGAGTATAAACTTAAAAATTCTCTGATGAGAAACATTGCTTCTGGAATAAAAATGCCATCTGACGTACCGAACAAAACATTCATAAGACAATACCGAACCGTGAGAAAAAAGAACCGAAAATAATAGAATTTTGGTTAATTGTGGCAGCCCTATTATTTGGTGGTATAGATCTGAAGTCATTAAGAAATTTCTCAACGATGTACAAAACATCGCAACCTCTCCAGAGCAACACCCTTATGAAGATGCACATTTGGACTGTTGTTGAGAGGTCGTTGCTCTAAAGAGGGCCATGCACCGTAGAGAGGGTGCACTGTACACAATGTTTCTCAGACACGAGATCCCTTTGGTTTCTAACTATTCCCATGCTAGAGTTAATTATTTCCTCACAGTTCAGAACCGTCTTAAATAAGTTTACATTTTCTGAGACAATGTGAACAAAATCTTTTAAATTGGTTTAAATTGTTCCAAATTATATAGTACTTAAGATGCAAATTGTTTAATATTACCGAACCTTCTTAAGCTTTCGAAATTCGATGCATTTTCCAAAATACGTCAATGACTAAGTATTAAATTGTAAATTCTTGACAGCCGTAACGTCCCATGGGTACTATCCTATTATTCCGAGTTTGTGAAGTTGCCAGTATTCATAGCATGACATGCTACAGGCTAAATTATGTTCAGATTTTCTCTCCGTTTTAGCAAACTTCCAAGATTTCTACCCTTGGAAGAATATATATTGTCTTTTCCTGTTTTAAATTTGTGTGCTTACACTGCTTAATTTTTGTAAATATATGAAATTACAGAAAATTCAGTAATTTCGTTTTATATCGGCATTTAAATATAATTTTGAGGATAATTTTGTTTTCTAATTTCAGATTTTACAGTAATAAAGACCGGATCGGTGATAACGAACAAAGAAGGTATATATATATACATATTATATTATGCCCTAAGACCTACATGGTCTTCCTGTGACTTTTTTGACAGATATATATATTTCGAAAATTGCCTGAAGCTCCGTGATATGCTTCGGAAATATCTCGGAGATTTTGCGGAATCTTGGGAGTTGGATGTCAAAGAATAAGTTAAGCCTGGGTGATGGCAGGAAAGTGGAGTTTGTAAACTCCTAGAAGTATAACAGAAATACTAGGCTTTTTCAGCTAGGAGTGCTTGGACCCTTGTGTTTGACAAATTGGGGGTCCTTAGTAAATTTGCAGGGTCCCAGATATGCTCAGTTTATACTTGACAAAGGTTTATTTTAGGGGTGCCAGGGATGCACAGTAAGTGGAAAATGGGAGTCCCTAGAAAGAAAAGGGAGTCGGGGACTCAAGATTTCTGCGTCAGGGAAATCCCTGCTAGGCTCAACCATTTTACCAACTTGTTTGAAGACTGTAAGAGTAAGTTGATGCAAGGTATCAGTATTGCCAGAAAAAGAGCAGCTAACACAGTAAAACCTCAATAATGCGTCCACCCTTGGGACTTGAAAACTGGTCTTAATATTGAGGAGGTCTTATCATTGAGGTGGTCTTTAAGTGAGGTTTTACTGTAGATATTGTGAACAATTTGAAGGGAATCGGAAATGAATCTGAAGGGAAATAAAACAAAAATGATGTAAAGGTATTGATTAATAACACAAATGGAATTTTGAGTGGGCAAATACTGGACATGTAATGATATTGTTTTAGAATTGCACTCCTGCATTAATGATCTAAATGAACACAAAAGGCAAAATCATCATTTTCTTTGCAAAAAAAATGTTATAAACAGTTTTTGTATATACTTATATATGATCAAAAGACTTCTATAACAAACAGGCCTTTTCAAAATTTCAAGAAAAAATGCACACGGTCCTAAAACCCGTGACCCAATCTATTTCAGGAAATTAGTTTTGTAGGTTGCGAACACTGGTCTGAATTTTATGACAATTCATAAAGATTGACATTTTAATTATGATGGTACTCATTTTAACATTGAGCATTCCACAATACATTGTATTGTTATATTAAGCAATTGTGATTGAATTAATTTCTTTTTGTACCTTTAATCATTTTCTGTTTTTGGATTTGTACATTTCTTACCTGTCAAAGTTTAAACTATTTTCTGTGATGGTAATGTCACGGCCCAGCCTCCATGCAGAAATTTTGACTGAGCATAGCTCAAAACAAAACTAACAACTTCTGAACGCAACAGGATGTAACTGCTGCGAGGAGTTTGTTTGTGCCTCTTACGGGTTTCAGTATATCCGTTCTGGGATCAGTCATTTTTAGCAGAATATTTTTAAATCAACAGAAAAATCACATCAAAGTTGCATTTTCATTGAAAAATGATTGTAAGCATACTTAGTTATTGGAAACCCATTTCAGTCATTTTTATTCTGTAAAAGTTCACTTTTGTACTGTTTTGACGTCACTTAAAACAATAACCGCTCCTCCCAGGAACTAAGTGAAAATTGAATAAAAGGCTTCTGGCCGGCGACGAATGATAATAAAGTCGTTGTTGATCGATTTGTCAAAGCCAATGCCGACATTTGCTACATAAAAATCAGAAGTTTTTTTTTCATTTTCTTTTCATTTGACCATGTAGATTTATTTTCAAATTTTGACTACCTGGAGTTATTGCCCCAGAAAAGTCAGCTGAATATAAGTATGGATTTTTATCCTGCAGAGAGACTTTCTCGTAATGTTCTCTTAACACCTGAATCCAAAAATTAGATAAAAATGATACCTACAGATCCCAGAATCTATATACATGTATTAAATGAATGACGTTTATGTGAACGAAGATTTTTGAAATGAAAAGTTTGAACAAATTGTATCTTTCCCTATCTCAATTACCTGTATGTATTGAGTGTATGCGTCTCATGGGTGTTCTCAGTAAATCAAGAATTAGATTTCTTGCATGAACATTAACGATTATAGCTTCCATCAGTGCCGGGAGGGGTGGGGGGGGGGGCGGCTGAACAAAAAATCCTACATAAACTCCATGAAATTTTAATTTGTTTCATTTTAGACTTTTCTGCCCCTCCTTTTGTGCAAACTGCTAAACATCATTCAGGATTGGGGGATAAACTAAAGGAAATGCCTCTGTATGAGATACTGAATGATGTTTAGCAGTTTGCACTAGTGTATCTCCAATTTCTGAATATTTCTCTGAATTCAAATTATTTTAATTGATTTATACACCTGATTGCTACAAACAGAAGTGAGTCAAATTGCTAGTGTCTACAATTATATGTTATAGACATTCCCAAGCAATTGCAACAATTAGCTGCACTATATTTAGTCCAATTAAGTCATAAATTAAGACAATTAGATTTGCTGCAATTTTCTTGCACTTGCGTGGATATGACAGTTCATTCACACCAAGTTTGTGTGGCGTACAAGTTTGTTTCCCTCATCATTAAGGCTGTAGTGAAGTGTAATTTAATTAAAACTGTTAGTATATGATAAGAAGGGCTCGGTATCTTAGAGAAAGTGTTCTTATATTCTAAATTAACGTAGAAATAGAAACAAATTAGTAAAGTTAAGCAAATTATTCTGTGACACTGGTGTCAATGTCTTCAAAGTTTGTTTACGTCTAGAAAATATTGGCCAAATATATATTACAGGTATTTGGAAAACATTTATTGTAATAGAATGACAGACTCTGGGTTGGTATAAATATTGGGTTTCCCCGACTTAACCTGAGATACAAACAACAATATGCCGTTAACATTGTCGTGCTCAAATCCTGAACAAAACAAAGAAAGGGTATAAGGTTTGACTGAACGTCACTGGATCCAAAATTATACTTTGTTTGTACCCTTCTTGTAAAAAATACACAATTGTACCGAATTCCGGATTTCATCTATTTAAAGATACTACACACTTCAGCGCAATTTTCTAATTGGTCACTTTGTTCTTATTGAAGAGACCATACAATATATTGTTGTTTTATAACTTTTAATTTTAGGGTTGTTGTTGTTCTGTCGTATATTTCAACTTAGCCGTCTAGTGGATTTATATTTTCAGAAAAGTTGCATGAAGAAATTATACGATGCTGTTTGCATAGTTGCATTTTCATTCAGTGATTCGAAAATATCAATAAAACCCAAGTGACCATGTTTGTTCCATGTGTACTTTTACAGAACTGTCGCAAGTTCTTAACCTTTAATTTGTGGTTTTCCTACTACTTATTGTTTGAGGTATACGTCTATTTAGAACTTACTTATCAAATTTAGAGTTTTTTTGTCTTCCTAATTTACTTTGCAATAGAGAGCCTGCTCTCAGGCATTGTAGTGATTAGCCAAATTGTGTCCACCAAAAAATTCTGTTTCATTAGTTGCGCAATTTTTAAGTTGACAGTGTCTTTTTCTTCAGGATAAAATTTTTGATTTATGAATTGCGAAAAACTTTTTTTTTAATTTATGCTCATTTAAATGATTCAACTGTTTAAAATTAAAGTTCTTTGAGCATTGAAATTTACTCTTTTCAAGAATTTTGTAATTTGATGAAATTTAATGCTAATAATGTGCAAATGTTTGGCAGTTTTCACACAACCATATGTGATCAGTCATAATTTCCAGCCGCCTTTGCTCAATTTTAATGACCCTTAATATTGCTTATTGGTGGAGTGTGGCCAAATATTTCAGCCAAAAAATATTGATATTGGAGTTGTAAATTCTACTCAAAATTATGGGAAAGGCAAAAAAAGAATAAAAAGGTGTTTAGAATTAAACAAAGCAGTAATAAATTATCCTGTATAATAACTGGTCTTTCTTGTGTTTTTTTTATCATTTTGTCTAATTAGTTCGGAAATAAAATTTCTGGGTAATGAACCATAATGTAAGGTCTTAATTCAATTTAGAAGTTCATTTGAATGAACAAAATAATGATAATAGGTTTTAAGATTGGGGTAAAAAACTCAGGTATGTGTCTGACTGTACCAAAGGCTAGTAATTTATTCCAACTGACATCTATAGGTGGTCTCGGTGTGGGAGAAATTGTCTGGAAATAACCAATTACTTCTGTATCATTTAATTTTCTTTATGTTTGAGCTGTTCTATGGTCATAAAATATATCGCCATCTTCTCTGAGCACCACCAAGTCAAGTGCAACAAATATGCTGACTATTATATAGAGGATATTTGTTGATTTCGATGGAAGATCGAATTTTATTTCACAAGTGGTCAAAAGAAATATATATTTTCACTAGTGGCGTAGTGAAATAAAATTCGATCTTCTATTGAACTTGCAGCAATTGGCTGTTCCATGCGAAATTCAATTGAACATTCATAATCCAAATCTGTTATATTTCAAAGAAATATTTCCAAGCCAGCTTCTGATTGATGGAATTGATGTATTGCATGCTGTGTCAGGGCTGATTGACAATGAAGCAATGTGGTTTTCTTAACACAGTGAAACCTCAATAATAAGACCACCAAATGGTTCTATTGAGAGTTGGTCTTAGTTGTGAAGTGGTCTGATTCTTAAGGTAATACATGGAGGAAAAAATAAAAACCAGTCCAACTATGGAGTTATTGTTTTTACATAGAGGAAAAATTTAAAACCAGTCCAACTTTGGAAATATAGTTTTATTTCTGAGATTGTCGTAATTTGAGGTGGTCTTTGGGTGAGGTTTTACCGTATACGTTTTATTATATTGGGGCAAATATTAAATCACCAGGTTTAAGAATGGAAAGCTCTCTTACTACAGTTTATCTTACACTGTCTGCATTTTCATATACTAGCACAATACTTAGTCTGTTGATAGGTCATGACATTCAGTCCCAGGATTTCCTGGAGAATGGTAAAGCAATCAAGATTATAAACATGCATGCTTTAATGAATGATCTCCCACCATACCATGGCATGTCAGTATGTTTATGGAACCCTGAATATACTATAAACTGCTCCCCCACCCACCTCGACTTCTTCAGATTATACTTGTAAGTATCATGAGATACTGTAGAAGTTAATGAAGTGGCATTTGGAATTACCATTATATCAATAGCCTTCATTCTTTCTGACATGTTCATCACATTGGTTGATTTCATGGCTACTGGATATAAGTACAGTGATAATTTCATTCACTGGGGGGTCACTTGGGTTCTATTTACTAGGTAGAATTGGGAACTCTCCAAACAAAGGGGAACGTTTCAATACCTCTTCTTTCTTTGACAAAGAGTTGGATAAAGCCAGCATTTTACTATGACTGTATTATTTGTGATATACTTATAGGTAAAGGAAATTATAGTATAACTCTTTTGTAAAGGGGGATATAGTAATTTATGTAATGGGAAAGATATTACTTTTAGGCAATGGGAAATATTTTACTTTTATGTACAAGGAACTATATTACTTTAGGTATTGGGAAGTATATTACTTTCAGGTATTGGGAAAGATATTACTGTTATGTAATGGGAAACATATTACTTTTTGTAATAGGAAATACATTACTTTTTGTAATGGGAAATTGGGAAATACATTATTTTTTTGTAATTGGAAATTGGAAGATACATTACTTTTTGTAATGGGAATAATATTACGTTTGTACTGATGAAAAAGTAATGCATTTTATTGTATTCCTTGCAAATCTGAACTGCATACAATGGCCACCTGTCTTTAAGTCCTCAACACCTGCATCTCTAGATTATATTTCTATGGACCGTTATCTTGAAATACCTCATTCTCAGTTTCTTGATGATGATCTCAAATTTTTTTCTTAACTTCCAATTACTTGGAATATATGTTCTGACATTGATCTATCTCTGCACTTTTTCATGTAAATTATTTCTAATTTTACCAATTTGATGGAAAATGCTGACATCTAAGAATCCTGATGCAATAACTGTAATGGTTGATTTTCAGTTGAAATTAATTCTGATGTTTTCATTAAACTTTCAGCTTTTGTTCTATATATAAAATTGGAATATTTGATGTTTATTATGCCTTAAAATTTAATGAGACGTTTAACTTAAAGGCCAAAAACATTTTGCAATATGGCTTTAAGTGCTTCATTGTAGATGCTGAGTGATTAAAAGTTGCATGTATTTGTGTTTCCAGCCCGTGTGGTAATTCAATTCAAACATGCAAAGGTGCATGCTCCTACAAATAAACTTGCACAGTTTATTATGTTTGTCTTGCTATAGTTGTCAGTATACTGAAATTTTGGTATCAAACTACCGTAAGATCCCTATTGTTTGTCATAAACATGTCTTGCATTCGCTGGGTTTATGATACACTGGCTGTCACAGAGAAAATTGAAGCCACTCTCTCCAAGAAACGTTGTTTTTTTGGTCTTTAATTTAACCCACTGAGCAAGCGCGAAATATTGTTATTGATCATCTTACAGATTGTATGAATGTAGTCGGACCTCGTTTATTTGAACACCTTCTATCCGAATACACAGGTCCTGATGAATCTTCTTCTGCACATCAAATTGAATTGGGCTATTCGTAATCATGTATTATTCAAAATAATATTTCAGACCCGATAAATTTGAATGAACGATGTCCGACTGTAGTTTGCGTAACCTATAGTAGAACGAATATTTGAAAATTTGCAATTATCTTCTGCTTTGTGAAGTCTGCCTCCTAATACTTGATGTAATGCGTAGAGGTTTTCTGAGAACATAATGAATTGTCTGGAGTCTGTTTCTATCCTAAATTACGTGAGGATTAATAAAAATTAAAACAACTGTGATCCGAATTAAGATCCTGTCACGAGTTTGGGTGTCTCGGAAATCTTCGAATGGCTATAGTAGTTAAAATGCTTGGAATTATTTTCTTACGAGACTAGGAGATGCGAGACTAGAAGATGCGTCATACCTCAAAGGTTGCCAGCACATAGTTGTCTGCTTGTAAACACTCACCATTAAGTATCCCATTGCTTCCTAAGCTTGATTACTCATCTGAATACATAATCACAATCGATATACTCTAACCTTTCGATGTTTTGTGAAATAAATTAATATGCATATACCAGGTTTTTATCATGTAACATTTGTCTTTTTTTGCATTTATCGCACACGCTATTTTGATTCATGTTTTGAGGACAATGCATTACATTATATAATTCTTTGTTCTGCTATTTTAACCAAGCAATGAAACCAAATCTAGTTTATCTCCATATTTATCTGTATGCTGATAGACCGGGTTCCCTTTTAGCCCTTAATACATAAAACAGAATATTAATTGCAAATAACATGCAATATATCATGATTATAGAAATTTACAGTAGTATGAACAAAAAGTGCTCTGATTTAGGAAATGATGGTGCTTACAGTGCCTTGATTTAGGAAATGATGGTGCTTACAGTGCTCTGATTTAGGAAATGATGGTGCTTACAGTGCTCTGATTTAGGAAACGATGGTACTTACAGTGCTCTGATTTCGGAAATGATGGTGCTTACAGTGCTCTGATTTAGGAAATGATGGTGCTTACAGTGCTCTGATTTTGGAAATGATGGTGCTTACAGTGCTCTGATTTAGGTAATGATGGTGCTTCCAGTGCTCTGATTTAGGAAATGATGAGGCTTACAGTGCTCTGATTTAGGAAATTGTGCTTACAGTGCTCAGATTTAAGAAATGATGGTGCTTACAGTGCTCTGATTTAGGAAATGATGGTGCTTACAGTGCTCTGATTTAGGAAATGATGGTGCTTACACTGCTCTGATTTAGGAAATGATGGTGCTTACAGTGCTCTGATTTAGGAAATGATGGTGCTTACAGTGCTCTGATTTAGGAAATTGTGCTTACAGTGCTCTGATTTTGGAAATGATGGTGCTTACAGTGCTCTGATTTAGGTAATGATGGTGCTTACAGTGCTCTGATTTAGGAAACGATGGTGCTTACAGTGCTCTGATTTAGGAAACGGTGGTGCTTACAGTGCTCTGATTTAGGAAATTATTAATTAAGAATGGTACTTACAGTACTTGATTTAGAAAAAAGTGGCAGTCACAGTACTCTGGTTAAAGAAACAATTATCTCACTCTTTGATTTAATTGTGTCTGTTTGTAATGGAATGTGTTGAATTATAGACACAATAAATTGTAGACATTTATTTTATTGTACATTATCAGATCTATCAGGAAAGAGTGTTTGAAAAACAACTGATTATTTTGTCTATAAGTTGAAGTACTAGCAATTATATTGGAATAAAAAAATACCTGTTGCCTAATGGTTTTCTAGTTTGTCAATTTTCATGGAGATCAAGCCAATTAAACCGTACAAACAGGTGTAATTGTTGAATATCATCAGCAAGGTTTTTTACAGTGACATAAACTAATTCTCTGAGCGCCATATTGAGAACATGGCACAAATTCCTAGTGTAACTCGGTTTTTTGTATAGAAATAAATAACAATCTTAAACTTTGTGCCAAACCCTTGTACAGTAAAACCTCAATAATAAGACCACCTTTGGGACACTTGAAAACTGGTCTTCTTATTGAGGCGGTCTTAATATTAAGGTTGAATAAAGAGCAAAACAGTGAAAATAGACTTGAAAATTGTGTTCTTAATTTCAAGGTGGTCTTTAAGTGAGGTTTTACGGTATATATTTTATTTCAGTGTCTTCTATGGCTTAACCTTGTGATACAGCATCTATCCATAGTGCTTTGCTTTGTTTCACATACAAGATAGAACTGACAGGTACTTGCTGATATTTCGCTACCCTTAAAAACAAACTTGTTTGATTAGCTCATTATTAAATATTAGATTCAATCAAATATCCCCTCATCATTCTCAGAGTACTCCTCTCTCTGATAATAAAGCCAATGGTGCTATGTTGAAATAAATTGTGTTTGTCTTATCATTTCTGACACTAGCATCCTGTTAATAATATCTTACCTTTATGAGAATGACCTTTCTTCAAACAAAAATTCGGCAAATGTATGTACTTCTCCTGTGGATGTTTATTTAGTAAACTGAAGTAATGGTGTTTTCATGCCATTTGTAGTGCAATACTCTGACCTCTGTAATGAAGATTCTTGACCACCAACAGATAAAAGAATATTTACTGTATCAATGTTCCAAGTATATAGCACCAAAAAACCTTCAACAATACTTTATCAGCTTCTCATAGACCTCCGGGTTATAAACTTGTAATAAAATATAATTGGGCCTTGTTAACACAAATGCCTTCGAAAGAAACACTAGCATACACTGGCATTCGGAAACCTGCTGCTAGGCATTTTCATTGTCTGACAATTGTGAAAACCTGCTACATACATCTGCCTTCTGCTGTCAAAATAAACCATTTCTTCCTTCATGAGTTGAGAGCTGTTTACTAGAGTGAATATCCCTACCTCCATGATTAGAGAGCTGAAGCTGGTACCAGTCAATATGATTCTCCCTTATTTTGATTAGTTTGTTTGAAATATGGTTCATAATGGTAAACAAATGTCAAAATAAATTGATGTACATGTAGTTTTATAGTAACATCATTTTGGAAAGTGTATTCATATGTTGCCATATTTCCTGGGTAGCATTTGGAGAGTAATTATAGCGATTTAATATTCACATTTGCATGTGGTGAGCTTATTATTTTCTGAGCACCCTACTGAGACTTGAGCTTTCGGTATTGCATGAAAATTAGATGTAAGCTTTAATTGAGACTCAGACGCTAACGCTGGCTGTTATGCTGGCAGGAAGTTTCGTTGTTTTTACAAGTAAGCTTTTATGATATTGTTATTTTATGTGAAAATTTATACTTTTTACAAATTATGAAATAAGGTTTGAATAAAATTTATGACAATTTAAGAATGCCCCAGACACAAAAATTGATCATTTTCCTGATTGAATTACTAAGGTTTCCTAACTTGGAAACTCACCGTGTCATAATTACGGAAAAAAATCTAATGAAATAAATATTGGAAACTTCTTGATGAAATTATATTGAAAACGGAGCGCTTGCATCATGGCCGCTGTTCTGGAGGCTAAAACCATCGTGAAATGTGTTTGTGAAATATCTGTCTACTGCTTAATTAAAACCACATATAGCTAAAGAAAACATATTTTGGTGACTTTTTTTTCTGGTTGAGAAGTTTTTAAAACATGTTTGTCCTTTAGTGTCAGTCATAAAAATTTATAACCTCATTTGCTCATAAACCTTAGGTACTGCATTCAGTTCAAAGAAATTATTTTTAGTGTACCCCAATGTGTAGCAATTTAGCCGCAAGTTCAAGCGAACGCTCCTTTTTGCAACGTTTTCAATTTCTGCTTATTTTATCTCTGATATTAAAGGGAGGTAATGCAGTAGGAACATCAGTACTAAAGGGAAGTAATTTAGAAAATATACTGACTATCTTAATAACAGAAATTGATTTGGTGAAGTCTATAACAATATTATTTCTCTGCTGACAGCTTGCAGAAAAAAATTAGAAATAATCCATTCATAGGGAAATCACAATATTCTAAATTGCCGAATGTCTTACAGTAGTTTTTGTAAACATAAAAGAGTCATTCTACTTTGGCGCCTTTTACATGTTTGTCTGTCATGGTTATGAATACAAGCTGTTTTGATATATGGTAATGTAAGGGACTGGAAGAAATCAGTATGAATATTTCATCACCGTAGCCGGCAGCGATTTCTTCAGACTTCTTCATGTCAGATTTTGCCTTGCGGTCGTACAGTGAGAGAATATCCACTTCAGTGGTGATATAAAAAAAATTGTGTTCGTTCGAAAGAAGAAACGTTTCTGTCACTGTAATCTAGTTATTTGGTGCATATGTGTCTGTATTTGATGGTACAAATCACTGTGCATGAGTTTCTGTTTGTTATGGACGTAGTAGAATAAGGGGCATGACCCCGATTGTCAATCTAAGACAGAAGATGGTCTATAAATTTTATTTTGCTTAAGGGAATATTGCAAGACACAATAAGAAATGTGAAATTTAATTTTTGAGGATTTTGTATTAAATCGAAAAAATTACCTGGAGGCATATTGAGTGTTTGAGGCAAAGCTACGGTAACTCAGTATTGGTAAAGAGGAAATTACGAGAGAATTTCGCTCCAAACCTTGACATGTCCTTATGTATCTTACGTGTACTTTAGTTTGGTTGAAGCAACTTTCATTTTGGCTTAATAATTATATATGGTGATACTTTCTAGTGTATAAAACTGGAGCTGTCATTGATACAATTAATATCGATATATCAACGATTTTTTTCGATACACACAATATCAATATTATGTAGGGCATAAACACCTAAACATGCAGATAAAAGGAGTTAATAGTCTATTAAACGAATTTAATAATATAATCAATATATTGATGTATCGTTGATATTTGTCTTGCGATATATCAATATCGTCGATATACAAAGTCTGAATCAATGACGGCCCTATATAGAATTATTTTGAACAAAAATGACATTATTCACATCATGTTGAGCTGCTCCGACAGCATCCATTGGGGATCATATAATACTGTCTCCATGGCTAACTTATGTATTCTGGTGTGTAATGAAATTGATATTGTTATGGTTGTTTTGGTATATATATTTTAATTGATGCTTTAGTTGATACATGATTACTATATGTTCTCTTAATGACAATAGACAAGAATGGTTGGTGTAGTGGAAGAAAGGTAGGGCGAATGTGTGAGGAACACGAAAAATCTGTCAATGGCGCTACCGGGATTCAAACCCGGGTCGACAGATTGCCGGTCCATATGCTAACCACTACTGGTTAGAAGCCCGAGAAGGTGTGGTCAGAAGTTATTAGTATAAGCATGAATATATAAACAACGAATTGGAAACTGGCCGATATCGGTGAAATGATAAGAAATAATTTCTAAAAAAATCCTTAGCGCAAGCTCGGGTTAGTACCATGAATTTTCAACCACTTTATCAATCGGCGATAGCCGGCAATCTCTGTTCCTTTCCATCCGTTGCTGGCTCTGTTGATTAGCACTTAAATGTCAGTGTTATTGCCTATTGATCTGTGTTATTCTTAAATGTCTAATTGTAGTTATTTAAAATGTATTAATAAAGACTGAAGAAATGTTTAAATATGACAATTACACCGGATCAAAATGTCAACTTCTCTGGATTCAGAAACAAGATATTGGACGTTGCAACTTTGTATTACGGTAGGAGAAAATCTTGTCGCTTGCGAGAGTTCAAACAAATCTAAACACAACACTTAGTGGGATGTTTCCAATTCATAGTTTATAAATTATGTCAAGGGTTAAAGTTTTCAGAACTTGTTTCATAATGGATGTAAAATAAATAATCTTAAACTAATCAACTAATCAAAAGTTTAATGCAAATTTCACAGTTAAAACTCAGTTTTGAAATAAAAGCATCTAAAATACATATGTATCAAAACCTTCGTAAAATTCTCACTTATTCATTATAGGGATTTTTGGAAATGTTTTCCTAAAGTGCTATCTATCTATTGAAGTTGGGTAAACCTTTTAAAACTTATGTTGGTGAGTGTTGTTACAACACAGAAACACTAAGATTGTACTTACTGGACTATCAGTTAACATTGTCTGTATTTGTTTTAGACAATAATTGGCCAATAATGGTAGAGGAAACAATTCATTGATCGACCATTTATTTCTAAGAGGACACTCATTGACAACTAATTCTGAAAAATCAACTGACCCGTCGGGTTGGTCTAGAATTACCAGTAAACTGTTTGGACAAATAATGACGGAGCATTAAGTTTGTTTGTTTTAACAATCGTTTGTGACAAATAAGCTTTGTACAACAAAGAATTTAATTGGTCTTTGAGATGAAAGCATATTGAACAAATTAATTCATTGTGTGGGTAAATCTGGTTATACAGACTTTGTATTATTTGATGAGAAACTACTTATGTTTGATGTTTGTCGGCAGATCATAAATCACATTAAAATTTATCGCTATTGTCACTCAACCAGACAAAGATTCGCCTACACTGGATTTCAAACCCTGGACATCTTGGTTTCATGGTGACTGCTGTTCCAGCTATTTAAATCTGAATCCACCATCCTGGTTTGACACTAACTTTTCCAATCTGGTAGTCTGCAGGACTAGTGAATTTCAAAATCAAGTAGTCCTCAAATTAATAATGTGACCCTGACAACACAGGGATCAAGTGACCAGTACCAAAATTAGGAAAGTTTTTATGAAAATTGGAATAAAGTAAAACAGTTTTAAAAAAGAAACTTAGGGGTATCCCCCCCCCCTGGATCCACTTTAGCTTACAACAGACAGTAGTACACTGCATCTTAGCAGTCTTCACGATAACCCACTTGCCCGAAGCCCGGGACAAGTAAAATTATCTTCGGACAAAAAATCCATTTTGTCTGCCCGAACGGGCATGTCGTGTTCGTGGTCAGGTCTGACTAGCTTTTATCCAAGCTGTCACAAAAATAGTATGCAATACTTTGACTGATTTCCATTTTTGTCAATTGTGTTTGTGTAACAGCACTTTCTCATCAACTATCCCTACCAGTCTTCGTTTCCAATTTAACAAATCAGAACATCCATCATAACATCATGTTTCTACGTTATTTTGATGGTGCTGTTAATTATATTCGGGCAAGTGAAAGTGAATTCGGGCAAGTGGAAATTGCAAGCTGTCTGCTCGAATGGGCAAGTCCTTCAAAAACATTATCATGAAAACTGTCTCAGCAGTATTGCTGCTGGTAGCTGTAATATTGTTGTTACTGCTGTGTCCGCTACTACTGCTAACTTCATACTGAACATACCATGGACACTGATTGGGTCTTTCTTAAAAACTTTACTGTATTTCGAGGGGTCAGCGCAAGACTATACTAACTCCTATGCATTTATATAGACATCAGTATAGTCTTGCACTAAACTCTCGAATCTTGTTTGTTCTCCTGATTAACTGTTCCTCCTAAACTGCTTAGTGGACTTTGACTTAACCTAGACCAATTTATGTGCACATTAGTCTAATTCAGCTAAAATGGCAGTGTACATGTACTCGGGTGAGTGATATAGGGAATTCATGGCCCTCTTGTTTAATTTTCTGGTTTACTGTTCCAGACAACATTACTAATGCCAAAGCCATCTTCTTATTCAAATATGAAATGTCTGTGACCCCTAATTCATCATAATATGGACCTTCTACAATGTGAAGTTAAAATGTGCAGAAATTGCTAAATGTCATGTCGGAATTTTCACCATGTTTTCTGCAGTGCTTTATTTTATGACTGTCTATGATTTTCTAAGATTACAAGATTTATTGGGAAAGCATGCGACCCACCCATCCATCATTCGCAGACATATTCTACTGTGAATGTGCAGGTTTCTGTGTAATGAAACCTCTAGGAACACGATCGTGGAATTTATATTTGTGTTATATTTATACGTTTTTTTGCTTATATTATAGATGTTTGATTCATGTGTCAATTATTTTCTGCGATTTTTTACATGTTTTGATAAGATTTATCTTCACCATTTTTTTGAACATTTAACAGTTTTTGCTGTTTTGCACATTCACATTATATTGTCTGGAACATGGTCCATGGCCTGAAGATATGTGGAGAAGTTCTCAGAGTTTTCGATTGCGAAAGAGCTAGTTAGTATTGGTTGATAATTAATTTCAGGAAAACTGGTTTGGTCAACTGGCCGCCGTAAAAATGGCAAAAACATCATAACGACAAACGCAAAATTTTCATAGACCTTGTGGAAATGGAATGAATTCTGGTTATAATGTTCCTCCACGAAATGGTAGGATTGTAAATACCGGTATATAGATTGTCATAATGAAAAAAATGATACCAAAAACTTCTAACCAACTATTATTGAAATAAAGACTGGTGGAAATCAGACGATAAAGTAAACACTGAAGTGTACTAAAATATTTTTGGTATGGCCAGTTTGTGCTTCCGTAGTACAGCAATATAAGTGTATTACTGAGTAACTACATGCTTCAGTTACAAAATTTAGTAATGATGTTTTCCCATCATTTACACACCATGATCTTATTTCATTCGTTTCAACTGTGTATGTCTGATATTTACGTATTAAGAAATTCAAGTTGGATATCCCTTGTACTTAATAATGGGTGTACTGGGGTATTATATCACTTTTACTTAATGATTACATACCCGTCTTCAATCTGAAACATACCATGAAAGCTTTGTGCAGGTATTATGTCTCAAGGTTAACATCTTGATATTCAAAAAATCTAATTTGAAACGCTGCCGGCTATTGAGTCATGGATGGAGTCATACTTGAAGCTGTTGATAATTATCTGATGAATCGCTTTGCTCTATGAGTGGCCGTGCTTTCTTTGCCCGGCCAATGTTTCGTATAAAGTCACTTTAGTTAGAACTATAACAAAAGAGAGAATAAGTTGCTACAGTGATCGCCACACAGACCTTCGGGGAAAACAACAATCCATAAAACATTAGGCACTTGAGGAAGCTCAAGGGGACATACGTATATGAATGTGGTGGCCTTGATCTAACTTGACCTTATCAGTCAAGATCGCTTCCACCAAATATTTCAGTAAAGGTTCAATATTTCCATTATTCATAAGTCTAATTGTTATAGATTTGATAATGTAATCAAGAGGAATGAACTAGAAAAGTTGAAAGAATGAATGTAATTCAATGCCACACTATCATTTTCATTGCCTTTGACATAAAAATTTACTGGCCATACCATACACTTCCTGTTTTCATTGGTGAAGAGTACTTCGCCATTGTTACTTTGGATACAGATACTTAACATAGTTATCTCTCAATCATAACAAATGTTGGGTGTTCCTTTCAGTATATTGGTTTTCATTGTTCCTACCTACCACATCAGCCCTATCGATTGGTTAAAATTGTGCACCGTATACTTTTTACATCAAAATTTTATGTTGGTATATTACACAAGCAAGATAATTTTTATTGAGTCAGATCCATGTTTGCTTATTTTGACACTTTGGAATCCTCTTTAAGTTGATAGATGTTTGGGGGATGGAAGTTGGTTCAGCCCACGATAATTGATAACCACCCATTTGTTAGAACATCAAACAGCAACAATATTAAGTCCTTGTTTATGTAAGGCTTGAGTACGTTCAATTTGTCGGAGATAAGTTTTCTTAGATTTCTGCGATTATTTTGGAATTGTTTACATACTAAGTTCTGATAATATCATAAAACCATGGAGATGGATTTACTCTATCAGGGCAGTAAGGTCGTGTTCTCAGAGATTCTGTTACAATTTCTACTGTATTCTGCAGATTGTAAGTTATTTATCCATAGTGTAAGATATATGGCGTCTGTGTTCCACTTTCTTCTCGGTATTCTGCTGTCATCGCATACAACTTACTTCACTCTAGATAAGTTTTTAAAAATGTTCAAAGCAAGAATTTCAGATTAGGCAGTTTTTATGCTGCATTTACTGTACAGACTCTTTAGAACAAAGAGAAAATTGCAAACGTGCGCAACCATCTGCTTGTAAAAGAATCCATTCCCAATGGACTTCTATTTCTTGTTTTGACCATCAGTCCATGGGCCCTTCATTTTCATTATTCAAGAAAAAAGCCTTTGAAAAATTACTTGACATAATGTGTTTGTTCCAACTTCTTGTATGTTGTCTTCAATATCTGCTTCCATTTACGCAGCTGAAACACGAAACATTAATTAAAATACTTGATATATTGGTTTAGTATCCTGAACACTTAACACTTAAGGATCACCTCGAAATTTAGACCAGTTTTAAACTCAATTAAGACCAGTTTTAAATTTAATAAATAGACAACCTAAATCATTTTGACTCATTTTATGGTCGGCCATACCATTCCTTGCACCAATGTTTACCCTTGCACCCATATTCCCATACATGTTTACCCTTGCACCCATATTCCCATACATGTTTACCCTAGCACCCATATTCCCATACATGTTTACCCTTTCACCCCTATTCCATACATGTTGACCCTTTCACCCCTATTCCATACATGTTTACCCTAGCACCCCTATTCCATACATGTTGACCCTTTCACCCCTATTCCATACATGTTTACCCTAGCACCCCTATTCCATACATGTTGACCCTTTCACCCCTATTCCATACATGTTTACCCTAGCACCCCTATTCCATACATGTTGACCCTTTCACCCCTATTCCATACATGTTTACCCTAGCACCCCTATTCCATACATGTTGACCCTTTCACCCCTATTCCATACATGTTGACCCTTTCACCCCTATTCCATACATGTTGACCCTTTCACCCCTATTCCATACATGTTTACCCTAGCACCCCTATTCCATACATGTTGACCCTTTCACCCCTATTCCATACATGTTTACCCTAGCACCCCTATTCCATACATGTTTACCCTAGCACCCCTATTCCATACATGTTGACCCTTTCACCCCTATTCCATACATGTTTACCCTAGCACCCCTATTCCATACATGTTGACCCTTTCACCCCTATTCCATACATGTTTACCCTAGCACCCCTATTCCATACATGTTGACCCTTTCACCCCTATTCCATACATGTTTACCCTAGCACCCATATTCCCATACATGTTTACCCTAGCACCCCTATTCCATACATGTTGACCCTTTCACCCCTATTCCATACATGTTTACCCTAGCACCCCTATTCCATACATGTTGACCCTTTCACCCCTATTCCATACATGTTGACCCTTTCACCCCTATTCCATACATGTTTACCCTAGCACCCCTATTCCATACATGTTGACCCTTTCACCCCTATTCCATACATGTTTACCCTAGCACCCCTATTCCATACATGTTGACCCTTTCACCCCTATTCCATACATGTTTACCCTAGCACCCCTATTCCATACATGTTGACCCTTTCACCCCTATTCCATACATGTTTACCCTAGCACCCCTATTCCATACATGTTGACCCTTTCACCCCTATTCCATACATGTTTACCCTAGCACCTCTATTCCATACATGTTGACCCTTTCACCCCTATTCCATACATGTTTACCCTAGCACCCCTATTCCATACATGTTGACCCTTTCACCCCTATTCCATACATGTTTACCCTAGCACCCCTATTCCATACATGTTTACCCTTGCACCTCCTCAGTGCCTAATGGTTTGTAGACTTCAGATCCCCCCCCCCCCCCGGGGGTCTGAGTGGGGAGGCATTGTGTAATTGGCGTTCCCTGTAACAACATAAGCTCTCTTACCTCACAACAAAGAAAACAACATTCTTGAGAAATAATCTTATTAATTGAGGTTTCATGGTAAAATTATCTTCATGATAATAAGTCATACATTTACAAAGTCCATGATTCTTTACTTGAAATAAATTTCAATTAACATATTAATTCCCATGTCTTCTCATTAATTGTTTACTGTATAATGTAATTGTAATCTTTCATTTCTCTTTACAACTAATTTACGAAGTTTTTCCTGGTGGAATAAATTGCTAACATTGGCAATATCTCTGTATCTGTCTTGTAGACAAACATTTTATGATGAATGACAGAAAAAAACAAACAACATTAAAGAAAATTTATGATCAGTTCGAGCAATGGCAAGACACGAAGTCACCAAAAGTTGACGAAAGCAATTTTCGGGGAAATTACTGGAAAATAGCTTCTAACTTGGCAATAATCAGGTTATATGGAATAAGTATAAGGTTGCAATTTTCATCAGAATGACTGAAATAGCTGTAAATTTTGTTATAACTTAGTTATACGAAATAAGTATAAGCAAACTGATACAGATAATGGTATGGCTTACTGTTATGCCTACTATCTTGTAACAATGAAAGCAGAAACTATAGATACTTGGATATCAATGCATTGATATACTGCTGATGGATTTATAGAGTCTTAAAAGTTAGCCGTTTTATTTCGTGACATTTCATTGATCGCCTGATCGGAAATGCTATATGCCTGTTCTAGATTTATCAATTTTATGGAAATGCTTGTTCCGAGGGCAAATCTAATCTAAATGCTAATAGAAAATACTGTGTTCAGATTTTAAATAACAAGTATGAGATCCTGATTCAACATGTTTCAATCTCATATTGCATCTTAAACATATTAACATGTGACACATATTGTTTATATGAGTATAAGATACCAGACCTCCCAGAATCCAACATCAAAGCACTGCTGTTGCTTTCATGACAATAATGTTAATGATAAGTATAATTTGATATCCTTAAAATAACCGTAAAATACCCTAATACAATAAATTGACATGGGACAAGATCATGCATGATTTATATTGCTTGTTCTGTGATGGTCAGATTTGGATGTTTGCACACAATAGGTGAAGTAATGTGTATTTATCATATGTACAAACATACCAAGGGTATACGCTTTTCAGCTTCTGAAATACTTGATGTGCTGTATCAGTCTAAAGTGAAAAATAGATACATTAGATAATTAGAATGGAGTGTTTCTGTAATGTCAGTGGTGTTTCTGTAATGTCAGTGGTGTTTCTGTAATGTCGGTGGTGTTTCTGTAGTGTTGGTGGTGTTTCTGTAATGTTGGTGGTGTTTCTGTAATGTCAGTGGTGTTTCTGTAATGTCAGTGGTGTTTCTGTAGTGTTGGTGGTGTTTCTGTAGTGTTGGTGGTGTTTCTGTAATGTCAGTGGTGTTTCTGTAGTGTTGGTGGTGTTTCTGTAGTGTTGGTGGTGTTTCTGTAGTGTTGGTGGTGTTTCTGTAGTGTCGGTGATGTTTCTGTAGTGTTGGTGGTGTTTCTGTAATGTCAGTGGTGTTTCTGTAGTGTTGGTGGTGTTTCTGTAGTGTTGGTGGTGTTTCTGTAGTGTTGGTGGTGTTTCTGTAGTGTTGGTGGTGTTTCTGTAATGTCAGTGGTGTTTCTGTAGTGTTGGTGGTGTTTCTGTAATGTCAGTGGTGTTTCTGTAGTGTTGGTGGTGTTTCTGTAGTGTCAGTGGTGTTTCTGTAGTGTTGGTGGTGTTTCTGTAGTGTTGGTGGTGTTTCTGTAGTGTCAGTGGTGTTTCTGTAATGTCAGTGGTGTTTCTGTAGTGTTGGTGGTGTTTCTGTAGTGTTGGTGGTGTTTCTGTAGTGTTGGTGGTGTTTCTGTAATGTCAGTGGTGTTTCTGTAGTGTTGGTGGTGTTTCTGTAATGTCAGTGGTGTTTCTGTAGTGTTGGTGGTGTTTCTGTAATGTCAGTGGTGTTTCTGTAGTGTTGGTGGTGTTTCTGTAGTGTTGGTGGTGTTTCTGTAGTGTTGGTGGTGTTTCTGTAATGTCAGTGGTGTTTCTGTAATGTCGGTGGTGTTTCTGTAGTGTTGGTGGTGTTTCTGTAGTGTTGGTGGTGTTTCTGTAGTGTTGGTGGTGTTTCTGTAGTGTCAGTGGTGTTTCTGTAATGTTAGTGGTGTTTCTGTAATGTCGGTGGTGTTTCTGTAATGTCAGTGGTGTTTCTGTAATGTTAGTGGTGTTTCTGTAATGTCGGTGGTGTTTCTGTAGTGTTGGTGGTGTTTCTGTAGTGTTGGTGGTGTTTCTGTAGTGTTGGTGGTGTTTCTGTAGTGTTGGTGGTGTTTCTGTAGTGTTGGTGGTGTTTCTGTAGTGTTGGTGGTGTTTCTGTAGTGTTGGTGGTGTTTCTGTAGTGTTGGTGGTGTTTCTGTAGTGTTGGTGGTGTTTCTGTAGTGTTGGTGGTGTTTCTGTAGTGTTGGTGGTGTTTCTGTAGTGTTGGTGGTGTTTCTGTAATGTCAGTGGTGTTTCTGTAGTGTTGGTGGTGTTTCTGTAATGTCAGTGGTGTTTCTGTAGTGTTGGTGGTGTTTCTGTAATGTCAGTGGTGTTTCTGTAGTGTTGGTGGTGTTTCTGTAATGTCAGTGGTGTTTCTGTAGTGTTGGTGGTGTTTCTGTAGTGTTGGTGGTGTTTCTGTAGTGTTGGTGGTGTTTCTGTAGTGTTGGTGGTGTTTCTGTAGTGTTGGTGGTGTTTCTGTAGTGTTGGTGGTGTTTCTGTAGTGTTGGTGGTGTTTCTGTAGTGTTGGTGGTGTTTCTGTAATGTCAGTGGTGTTTCTGTAGTGTTGGTGGTGTTTCTGTAATGTCAGTGGTGTTTCTGTAGTGTTGGTGGTGTTTCTGTAATGTCAGTGGTGTTTCTGTAGTGTTGGTGGTGTTTCTGTAATGTCAGTGGTGTTTCTGTAGTGTTGGTGGTGTTTCTGTAATGTCAGTGGTGTTTCTGTAATGTCGGTGGTGTTTCTGTAGTGTCGGTGGTGTTTCTGTAGTGTTGGTGGTGTTTCTGTAGTGTTGGTGGTGTTTCTGTAATGTCAGTGGTGTTTCTGTAGTGTTGGTGGTGTTTCTGTAATGTCAGTGGTGTTTCTGTAGTGTTGGTGGTGTTTCTGTAGTGTCAGTGGTGTTTCTGTAGTGTTGGTGGTGTTTCTGTAGTGTTGGTGGTGTTTCTGTAGTGTCAGTGGTGTTTCTGTAGTGTTGGTGGTGTTTCTGTAATGTCAGTGGTGTTTCTGTAGTGTTGGTGGTGTTTCTGTAGTGTTGGTGGTGTTTCTGTAATGTCGGTGGTGTTTCTGTAGTGTCAGTGGTGTTTCTGTAGTGTTGGTGGTGTTTCTGTAGTGTTGGTGGTGTTTCTGTAGTGTCAGTGGTGTTTCTGTAGTGTTGGTGGTGTTTCTGTAATGTCAGTGGTGTTTCTGTAGTGTTGGTGGTGTTTCTGTAGTGTTGGTGGTGTTTCTGTAATGTCAGTGGTGTTTCTGTAATGTCAGTGGTGTTTCTGTAGTGTTGGTGGTGTTTCTGTAGTGTTGGTGGTGTTTCTGTAATGTCAGTGGTGTTTCTGTAATGTTGGTGGTGTTTCTGTAGTGTTGGTGGTGTTTCTGTAATGTCAGTGGTGTTTCTGTAGTGTTGGTGGTGTTTCTGTAATGTTGGTGGTGTTTCTGTAGTGTTGGTGGTGTTTCTGTAATGTCGGTGGTGTTTCTGTAATGTCAGTGGTGTTTCTGTAGTGTTGGTGGTGTTTCTGTAATGTTGGTGGTGTTTCTGTAGTGTTGGTGGTGTTTCTGTAATGTCGGTGGTGTTTCTGTAGTGTTGGTGGTGTTTCTGTAATGTCGGTGGTGTTTCTGTAATGTCAGTGGTGTTTCTGTAGTGTTGGTGGTGTTTCTGTAATGTTGGTGGTGTTTCTGTAATGTATGTGGTGTTTCTGTAATGTCAGTGGTGTTTCTGTAGTGTTGGTGGTGTTTCTGTAATGTATGTGGTGTTTCTGTAGTGTTGGTGGTGTTTCTGTAGTGTTGGTGGTGTTTCTGTAATGTTGGTGGTGTTTCTGTAGTGTTGGTGGTGTTTCTGTAGTGTTGGTGGTGTTTCTGTAGTGTTGGTGGTGTTTCTGTAGTGTTGGTGGTGTTTCTGTAATGTCGGTGATGTTTCTGTAGTGTTGGTGGTGTTTCTGTAATGTTGGTGGTGTTTCTGTAGTGTTGGTGGTGTTTCTGTAGTGTCGGTGATGTTTCTGTAGTGTTGGTGGTGTTTCTGTAATGTCGGTGGTGTTTCTGTAGTGTTGGTGGTGTTTCTGTAGTGTTGGTGGTGTTTCTGTAATGTCAGTGGTGTTTCTGTAGTGTTGGTGGTGTTTCTGTAATGTCAGTGGTGTTTCTGTAGTGTTGGTGGTGTTTCTGTAGTGTTGGTGGTGTTTCTGTAGTGTTGGTGGTGTTTCTGTAATGTCAGTGGTGTTTCTGTAGTGTTGGTGGTGTTTCTGTAATGTCAGTGGTGTTTCTGTAGTGTCGGTGATGTTTCTGTAGTGTTGGTGGTGTTTCTGTAATGTCGGTGGTGTTTCTGTAGTGTTGGTGGTGTTTCTGTAGTGTTGGTGGTGTTTCTGTAATGTCAGTGGTGTTTCTGTAGTGTTGGTGGTGTTTCTGTAGTGTTGGTGGTGTTTCTGTAATGTTGGTGGTGTTTCTGTAATGTCAGTGGTGTTTCTGTAATGTCAGTGGTGTTTCTGTAGTGTTGGTGGTGTTTCTGTAATGTTGGTGGTGTTTCTGTAGTGTTGGTGGTGTTTCTGTAGTGTTGGTGGTGTTTCTGTAGTGTTGGTGGTGTTTCTGTAGTGTTGGTGGTGTTTCTGTAATGTTGGTGGTGTTTCTGTAGTGTTGGTGGTGTTTCTGTAATGTTGGTGGTGTTTCTGTAGTGTTGGTGGTGTTTCTGTAATGTATGTGGTGTTTCTGTAGTGTTGGTGGTGTTTCTGTAGTGTTGGTGGTGTTTCTGTAATGTTGGTGGTGTTTCTGTAGTGTTGGTGGTGTTTCTGTAATGTTGGTGGTGTTTCTGTAGTGTTGGTGGTGTTTCTGTAATGTCAGTGGTGTTTCTGTAATGTTGGTGGTGTTTCTGTAATGTCAGTGGTGTTTCTGTAGTGTTGGTGGTGTTTCTGTAATGTTGGTGGTGTTTCTGTAGTGTTGGTGGTGTTTCTGTAATGTCAGTGGTGTTTCTGTAATGTTGGTGGTGTTTCTGTAATGTTGGTGGTGTTTCTGTAGTGTTGGTGGTGTTTCTGTAGTGTTGGTGGTGTTTCTGTAGTGTTGGTGGTGTTTCTGTAATGTCAGTGGTGTTTCTGTAGTGTTGGTGGTGTTTCTGTAGTGTTGGTGGTGTTTCTGTAGTGTTGGTGGTGTTTCTGTAATGTCAGTGGTGTTTCTGTAGTGTTGGTGGTGTTTCTGTAGTGTTGGTGGTGTTTCTGTAGTGTTGGTGGTGTTTCTGTAGTGTTGGTGGTGTTTCTGTAATGTCGGTGGTGTTTCTGTAATGTCGGTGGTGTTTCTGTAATGTCAGTGGTGTTTCTGTAGTGTTGGTGGTGTTTCTGTAGTGTTGGTGGTGTTTCTGTAGTGTTGGTGGTGTTTCTGTAATGTCGGTGGTGTTTCTGTAATGTCAGTGGTGTTTCTGTAGTGTCGGTGGTGTTTCTGTAATGTTGGTGGTGTTTCTGTAATGTCGGTGGTGTTTCTGTAATGTCGGTGGTGTTTCTGTAGTGTCGGTGGTGTTTCTGTTGTGCAGAACATAGTAAGTCATGCCTTCGGCTTGTCGGGGAGTTCTTGGGTTTGTGACCATGGGTCCGGGATTATAACAATTCCTTACACTCAAATCTCAAATCACAACTTATTCTCTTCTTAGTCTGATATTATAAATTTAAGTGTGGAAAATGCATGAAAGTCAAATGAGTGCTGAATTTTCTTTTTTAGTTCATTTCCTTTGATTTTGTTTATGAGATGTGGGCATTATTAATGAGTTGAAAGGCCAAACGCCACCCTCATACTTAATAATTACTCCAAGATCTCATATCACACTCAAATCTTGTAGAAAATGGACCACAAAGGATACTAGGCACTCATTTAACATTTTCATGCATTCTTCCACTCTCAACTTTCCACTATTAGGCTAATATGAGTAAATATTGTGTTTTGAGTGCTGAGTTTTTTCAACTTATTTACTCTCGACAAAACAGATTTTGGCCATGTTTATTGACCACACAGATTTGGCCATGTTTATTGACCACACAGATTCGATCATGTTTATTGACCACACAGATTTGACCATGTTTATTGACCATACAGATTTGGCCAAGTGTATTGACCACACAGATTTGGCCATGTTTATTGACCAAACAGATTTGGCCATGTTTATTGACCACACAGGTTTGAACATGTGTAGTGACCCCACATATATGACCATGTGTATTGACCACACAGATTTGACCATGTGTATTGACCACTCAGATTTGGCCATGTTGATTGACCACACAGATTTGACCATGTTTAATTGACCACTCAGATTTGGCCATGTTGATTGACCACACAGATTTGACCATGTTTAATTGACCACACAGATTTGACCTTGTTTATTGACCACACAGATAAGTCCATGTGTATTGCCCACACTGATATTACCATGTGTATTGACCCCACAGATATGACCATGTTTATTGACCACACAGATATGATCATGTTTATTGACTGCACATGTTTGACCATGTATATTGACCAAACAGATTTGACCATGTTTATTGGCCACACAGATTTGGCCATGTTTATTGACCACACAGATATGACCATGTTTATTGACCACACAGATATGACCATGTTTATTGACCACACAGATATGACCATGTTTATTGGCCACACAGATTTGACCATGTTTATTGACCACACAGATATGACCATGTTTATTGACCACACAGATATGACCATGTTTATTGACCACACAGATATGACCATGTTTATTGGCCACACAGATTTGACCATGTTTATTGACCACACAGATTTGGCCATGTTTATTGACCACACAGATTTGACCATGTTAATTGATCACACAGATATGACCATGTTTATTGACCACACAGATATGACCATGTGTTGACCACACAGGTTTGATCATGGTATTGACTGATTTCTTGGAATCCCTTAATGTTATTTATTTGAAAATTTGAAAGCTATTGTTTTAGGTTCACATCAGACATTTTCCATCATATAGAACTGATGGGATTACATAACAATATTACATTCTTGAAACCAATCTCACTTTAAAGCCTATAAAAGCTTTCATCTCGGTTGCAATATACAATAATGATGCCAAATGTTGCATTTATTTATACCCTCACACTATATATATTTCCCATAATTCATGATTTATGTGTTTCATGTTCATAGTTAAACTTAAGAAGATAACCGCATGAAGGTTATGAAAAATAGTTAGTACCTGACAATCTGGAATTAAGCAGGAAGCCAGATCCTGATGTCCTAGACAAATAAAACTCTTCATTGGACATTAAATAGTCAGTGGGTTAGGTCCGAGGGGACGAATAATAATGGAATCAGGGGCGTGGCTACCGAGTTTAGCAATCTCGAGGGTTTGAGGGCATGCTCCTCATGATCTCTTGTTTTGCAATCTGATGTCATGTCTGTCTGTGCAAGTAGCCTTGATTTAACATATAATTATGTAAATTACCTTGGACTGTATTTAAAACTTGCTTGTACTGAAACTTTTGTAGGCATATGAATAAACTTACATTGTACTGTAATACAATCAGTTGTTATAAAGAACAATGAAATAAAGAACTGATATAAAGAAAACTTATGTAAATAACACTTTGATATTGAAATATTAAAACACTGATATAAAGAATGCTGATATAAAGAATGCAGTTATAAAGAATGTTGATATAAAGAACACTGATATAAAGAGCCCGTTTATACAGAATGCTGATATAAAGAATGCTGATATAAAGAGCGCGGTTATACAGAATGCTGATACAAAGAATGGTGATATAAAGAGCCCTATTATACAGAATGCTGATATAAAGAATGCTGATATAAAGAGCGCGGTTATACAGAATGCTGATACAAAGAATGGTGATATAAAGAGTGCGGTTATACAGAATGCTGATATAAAGAATGCTGATATAAAGAGCCCTATTATACAGAATGCTGATACAAAGAATGGTGATATAAAGAGCGCGGTTATACAGAATGCTGATATAAAGAATGCTGATATAAAGAGCGCGGTTATACAGAATGCTGATACAAAGAATGGTGATATAAAGAGCCCTATTATACAGAATGCTGATATAAAGAACACTGATATAAAGAGCCCTATTATACAGAATGCTGATATAAAGAGCGCGGTTATACAGAATGCTGATACAAAGAATGCTGATATAATGAGCACTATTATAAAGAGCACTGTTATACAGAATGCTGATACAAAGAACACTGTTATAAAGAACACTTTGATAATTATATGGTAAAATTTTAATTCCAAAATGCACCTTTGTCTGAAAATCATTATGAAAATAGTGAAGAGCTGAAAAAAATATCATTTTTTCAAGTTTCTGAGGGATTCCTATAAAAATAATTGTTACTGTATTATGTTTAAGACATGATATTTTTCAATGTTTGAGGAAATGTTCAAGCAGCTGATAATTTTATGTATAGCTTGTAACTTGCCCTGCAAATCAAGCAGTGACATATTTCTGTCTCAGTGTCATGCCTTACATTTCCAAGAAGGTGAACTGAAATAATCAGTAAATGAAATGAAAGGCCCATCATGCGGCATATATTGCATTTTCATATATTTGTCAATTGGTAGGCATTTTAATTAAACTCAAATGAATTTTAAATTCACATAATCTTGGAATCTTTCTTCAATGAAACCTGCAATATTATTAAAGAAATTCTAAATATGTGCTGCAATGCGTTTTTACTTGGAAAATGTGTGATTACACTATATTGGACATAATAGGATGTTAGTTCTTAACATTGCTGAAAACTTCTGAAACGTGATTCACTATATAAGGGCTTGCAGCATCCTACTTATTGCAAAGTTTGCACATTGTGTCTAATGGTCCAGTAAAAACTCTTACCTTCTATGGTCCAGTAAAAACTCTTACCTTCTATGGTCCAGTAAAAACTCTTACCTTCTATGGTCCAGTAAAAACACTTACCTTCTATGGTCTATAAAAACTCAGACCTTCTATGGTCCAGTAAAAACTCTTACCGTATATGGTCCAGTAGAAACTCTTACCTTCTATGGTCCAGTAAAAACTCTTACCTTCTATGGTCCAGTAAAAACTCTTACCTTCTATGGTCCAGTAAAAACTCTTACCGTATATGGTCCAGTAAAAACTCTTACCTTCTATGGTCCAGTAAAAACTCTTACCGTATATGGTCCAGTAAAAACTCTTACCTTCTATGGTCCAGTAAAAACTCTTACCGTATATGGTCCAGTAAAAACTCTTACCTTCTATGGTCCAGTAAAAACTGTAACCTTCTATGGTCCAGTAAAACTCTTACCTTCTATGGTCCAGTAAAAACTCTTACCTTCTATGGTCCAGTAAAAACTGTAACCTTCTATGGTCCAGTAAAACTCTTACCTTCTATGGTCCAGTAAAAACTCTTACCTTCTATGGTCCAGTAAAAACTCTTACCTTCTATGGTCCAGTAAAACTCTTACCTTCTATGGTCCAGTAAAAACTCTTACCTTCTATGGTCCAGTAAAAACTCTTACCTTCTATGGTCCAGTAAAACTCTTACCTTCTATGGTCCAGTAAAAACTGTACCCTTCTATGGTCCAGTGAAAACTCTTACCTTCTATGGTCCAGTAAAAACTGTAACCTTCTTTGGTCCAGTAAAACTCTTACCTTCTATGGTCCAGTAAAAACTCTTACCTTCTATGGTCCAGTAAAAACTGTAACCTTCTATGGTTCAGTAAAACTCTTACCTTCTATGGTCCAGTAAAAACTCTTACCTTCTATGGTCCAGTAAAAACTCTTACCTTCTATGGTCCAGTAAAACTCTTACCTTCTATGGTCCAGTAAAAACTCTTACCTTCTATGGTCCAGTAAAAACTCTTACCTTCTATGGTCCAGTAAAACTCTTACCTTCTATGGTCCAGTAAAAACTGTACCCTTCTATGGTCCAGTGAAAACTCTTACCTTCTATGGTCTAGTAAAAACTCTTACCTTCTATGGTCCAGTGAAAACTCTTACCTTCAATGGTCTAGTAAAAACTCTTACCTTCTATGGTCCAGTGAAAACTCCTACCTTCTATGGTCCAGTAAAAACTCTTACCTTCTAGGGTCCAGTAAAAACTGTAACCTTCTATGGTCCAGTAAAACTCTTACCTTCTATGGTCCAGTAAAAACTCTTACCTTCTATGGTCCAGTAAAAACTCTTACCTTCTATGGTCCAGTAAAAACTCTTACCTTCTATGGTCCAGTAAAAACTCTTACCTTCTATGGTCCAGTAAAAACTCTTACCTTCTATGGTCCAGTAAAAACTCTTACCTTCTATGGTCCAGTAAAAACTCTTACCTTCTATGGTCCAGTAAAAACTCTTACCTTCTATGGTCCAGTAAAAACTCTTACCTTCTATGGTCCAGTAAAAACTCTTACCTTCTATGGTCCAGTAAAAACTCTTACCTTCTATGGTCCAGTAAAAACTCTTACCTTCTATGGTCCAGTAAAACTGTAACCTTCTATGGTCCAGTAAAAACTGTACCCTTCTATGGTCCAGTGAAAACTCTTACCTTCTATGGTCTAGTAAAAACTCTTACCTTCTATGGTCCAGTAAAACTCTTACCTTCTATGGTCCAGTAAAAACTGTACCCTTCTATGGTCCAGTGAAAACTCTTACCTTCTATGGTCTAGTAAAAACTCTTACCTTCTATGGTCCAGTGAAAACTCTTACCTTCAATGGTCTAGTAAAAACTCTTACCTTCTATGGTCCAGTGAAAACTCTTACCTTCTATGGTCCAGTAAAAACTCTTACCTTCTATGGTCCAGTAAAAACTGTAACCTTCTATGGTCCAGTAAAACTCTTACCTTCTATGGTCCAGTAAAAACTCTTACCTTCTATGGTCCAGTAAAAACTCTTACCTTCTATGGTCCAGTAAAAACTCTTACCTTCTATGGTCCAGTAAAAACTCTTACCTTCTATGGTCCAGTACAAACTCTTACCTTCTATGGTCCAGTAAAAACTCTTACCTTCTATGGTCCAGTAAAAACTCTTACCTTCTATGTTCCAGTAAAAACTCTTACCTTCTATGGTCCAGTAAAAACTCTTACCTTCTATGGTCCAGTAAAAACTCTTACCTTCTATGGTCCAGTAAAAACTCTTACCTTCTATGGTCCAGTAAAAACTCTTACCTTCTATGGTCCAGCAAAACTGTAACCTTCTATGGTCCAGTAAAAACTGTACCCTTCTATGGTCCAGTGAAAACTCTTACCTTCTATGGTCTAGTAAAAACTCTTACCTTCTATGGTCCAGTGAAAACTCTTACCTTCAATGGTCTAGTAAAAACTCTTACCTTCTATGGTCCAGTGAAAACTCTTACCTTCTATGGTCCAGTAAAAACTCTTACCTTCTATGGTCCAGTAAAAACTGTAACCTTCTATGGTCCAGTGAAACTCTTACCTTCTATGGTCCAGTAAAAACTTACCTTCTATGGTCCAGTAAAAACTCTTACCTTCTATGGTCCAGTAAAAACTCTTACCTTCTATGGTCCAGTAAAAACTCTTACCTTCTATGGTCCAGTAAAAACTCTTACCTTCTATGGTCCAGTAAAAACTCTTACCTTCTATGGTCCAGTAAAAACTCTTACCTTCTATGGTCCAGTAAAAACTCTTACCTTCTATGGTCCAGTAAAAACTCTTACCTTCTATGGTCCAGTAAAAACTCTTACCTTCTATGGTCCAGTAAAAACTCTTACCTTATATGGTCCAGTAAAAACTCTTACCTTCTATGGTCCAGTAAAACTCTTACCTTCTATGGTCCAGTAAAAACTGTACCCTTCTATGGTCCAGTGAAAACTCTTACCTTCTATGGTCTAGTAAAAACTCTTACCTTCTATGGTCTAGTAAAAACTCTTACCTTCTATGGTCCAGTAAAACTCTTACCTTCTATGGTCCAGTAAAAACTCTTACCTTCTATGGTCTAGTAAAAACTCTTACCTTCTATGGTCCAGTAAAACTCTTACCTTCTATGGTCCAGTAAAAACTCTTACCTTCTATGGTCCAGTAAAACTCTTACCTTCTATGGTCCAGTAAAAACTCTTACCTTCTATGGTCTAGTAAAAACTCTTACCTTCTATGGTCCAGTAAAACTCTTACCTTCTATGGTCCAGTAAAAACTCTTACCTTCTATGGTCCAGTAAAAACTCTTACCTTCTATGGTCCAGTAAAAACTCTTACCTTCTATGGTCCAGTAAAAACTCTTACCTTCTATGGTCTAGTAGAAACTCTTACCTTCTATGGTCTAGTAAAACTCTTACCTTCTATGGTCTAGTAAAACTCTTACCTTCTATGGTCCAGTAAAACCTCTTACCTTCTATGGTCTAGTATAAATTAATCGGCAAAAACTGAACTGTATACAATGAATGGAATTGTGATATACATGTGAAGTTCAAGTCTTATATTGTAAGTATTGATTGAGAGATGTTACCATAAACAATGAACAGAAGTGAATTATTTCTCTCTGGTAAAATTTCATTGGATTTTTTTTACTTTGAACAATGAAAGGAAACTATTATTTTTTTCGTAAAATTTCATTGGCATTTTTTTTATCATGAACAATGAAAGGAATTTTTTTTTTCTAGTCTAGTAAAAATTCATTAGAAAACGTGTAATCCTATGCAATGAAAAGAAATTATTTATTTTCATCTAGTAAAGACTGTCTTCAGTGTATTCGGGTAACACATTGATCGAGGCACTACAGCTAGCTACTGGCAAGATTTGTGAGATTTCTCAGGCTTTCGATCAAAACCGCTAGAATTTCATCCCTGACTAAAACCATTATGTCGGCAAACAAACAGACTTATCTTCAAACTGTTCTGTCTTCCCGAGAATGTATATACAATTGTTGTTATCAATGCGTTACACTTCCCCATACCACTTCCGAGTACCATTCAAAAATCTTGTATTTGATTAAGATCCAGTCCGCTTGCCTAACATCTGGGAGTTCCTGGGAAACGATGAAATACTTGTAAATATTCTGTAGGGAATTGTTTTCATACATTTTGTAAAGTTTATTAAATTTCTCTGATTAAATATCGTCAAAGAAGGAGAAATATATTGGGAGTATAGGGATTTGTTTGTAATGGATTGTTATGAGTAAACTATTGCTTACAGACGTGCTGTAATCCCGGACCAGCGTATTTTGTGTGCGATTGTTAATATAAATCATGTCGATTAACTGGCATTTGCCATTCTTTTTTTACTGCTGAATCGAAAGGATTTATATACAGAAATCAAAAATTCTGAACAAAGCAGATATACGCTTGATGTGCTTATACGATTGTAATACTGATTTTGTTTGTTGGTATGCACATAACACACGTCTTACATGAAAAAAAACGCAGTAAACTGATTTGAATCCTCCATTGCATTGAGTCGCTGCCCTTTCACTGAATTATCTCCCTTTTAGTTCATTGAGTTACTGCACTTTGGTGTCATGAAGTTCGCTAAGTGTCTCCAATGAGTTAATGCCCTTTGTATTCTCTTATCAGATACTTCGTAATATGAATCATTCTATCACTGTTGGAGAAAAATAGGTTGTTTTAGGTGGAATAATTTATTATAATGGTGATAACTCAAAATACAATGAGGACTAGGGTTATTACACTCGTATCTCAGACTGTCATGACGCTCATATCTCAGACTGTCATGACGCTCATATCTTAAACTGTCATGACGCTCATATCTTAGATTGACACTCAAATTACAGATTGATGCTCAAATCTCAGATTGACACTCAAATCTTAAATTGTCACTCAAATCTCAGATTGACACTCAAATCTCAAAGAAAAGTGATCAAAAAAAATACTTCATGCTCTCAGTAACCATGGTTACAATTATCCACATTGCTCTAATATTCATCCTCTGGCTTTCAAACCTGAGTTCTGGGAAAGGTTATTATTCTTGCCCCTGATGTCACAAACTTGGCATTAAAGCAAAGAACAATTTAACAAAAATCACTTGCACTTAATTTCTTGGTTCATTTTAAAATAAGACACGCACCTATTTTATCTTCTTCAATCATGTAAATTGACCCCAGCAAAGAGTTATATGCATGAGCTATCTATCTCTATTAATGAAACATCTCTCCATTTCTTTGCACATCTAAACAGAATTTATCTATGTTAACAAATTGTGTTGTTTTTTGCTGTTCGGCTTAATTTATCAATGTTTTTGTGCAGGAATTTCTGCAGTTGTCTGCGAAATTTACTGGAATGGCATTTTCTGTATCAAGTATCATTTTAAGCCTCTTGAGAAATTGTTTTAGACGAAGATTTTGTTTCATATGAAATAAAATAATGAAATAATCCTACAATATAATCTGTTTTATGTATGATTTTTAAGTTGTTTCTGTTGCTGTCAAATACTACTTTAATCTGTTTGTTTTGTTTTGCAATAAAATAACATTGATTGGGTTTGAATGTTTTCGACATTGTTACACGTTCTCAATCGCGATCAGAGCTATATATAAAGTTTGTTGTAACATTCACATCTAACATTTAAGGTTGCTGTCAGATTGTCTACTGTGATTTATTTATTGTCTTTGTTGAATGAAGACAAAAGATTGAGAAGTATCATAAAATCACGCTTACTCAAAATTATTAAATGTTATTGTATCCCATCTAGTGGATTTTCCCTTCTTGATTTATCGGTCGGTCTTATTAACCATCCGACGTAAGTTTGTGTCACTCATATCTCAAAAAGTTTTGAACCCAGAGTAATGAAACTTCATAAAAATGTTAGTTATCACAAAATTATGCCCCTAGATTTAGTAGGGGGGGGCACCTTCATCTTAAACTTGATAAAAGATTTTACGAAAAAACAAAGCAATTTGCAACAGAAAGTCAGAGGCGTGTTTCGGCATTTACATGGAGATCCGATAGAGGCGTGACTCAATGTTTACACAGAGATTCGGTATAGGCGTGATTTAACGTTTACAGGAGATCCGGTATAGACGTGATTCAACGTTTACAGGAGATCCGGTATCGGCGTGATTCAACGTTTACAGGAGATCCGGTATAGACGTGATTCAACGTTTACGTGGAGATCCGGTATAGGCGTGATTCAACGTTTACGTGGAGATCCGGTATAGACGTGATTCAACGTTTACGTGGAGATCCGGTATCGGCGTGATTCGGTGTTTACATGGAGATCCGGTAGAGGTGTGACTCAATGTTTACACAGAGATTCGGTATAGGCGTGATTCAACGTTTACGTGGAGATCCGGTATAGGCGTGATTCAACGTTTACGTGGAGATCCGGTAGAGGCGTGATTCAACGTTTACGTGGAGATCCGGTAGAGGCGTGGTTCAATGTTTACGTGGAGACCCGGTATAGGCGTGATTCAACGTTTACGTGGAGATCCGGTATAGGCGTGATTCAACGTTTACACAGAGATCCGGTACAGGCGTGATTCAACATTTACGTGGATATCCAGTAGAGGCGTGATTCAACGTTTACACGGAGATCTGGTAGAGGTGTGATTCAATGTTTACATGGAGATCCGGTAGAGGCGTGATTCTGTGTTTACACAGAGAACCGGTATAGGGTGATTCAACGTTTACATGGAGATTCGGTAGAGGCGTGATTCAACGTTTACACGGAGATTCGGTATAGGCGTGATTCATCGTTTACACGGAAATTCGGTATAGGCGTGATTCAGCGTTTACATGGAGATCCGGTAGAGGCGTGATTCAACATTTACATGGAGATCCGGTATAGGCGTGATTCAACATTTACATGGAGATCCGGTATAGGTGTGATTCAACGTTTACATGGAGATCCAATATAGGTGTGATTTAGCGTTTACATAGGTTAAAGGGTTTAGGACATATTTCTAGTTAGTTATAATTATGATTGTACATGCAGAAAATGTTATCTGAAGAATAAATTCAATAATGTTAGTCTATTCCATTTCTGAAAGTATATGTAATCAATAATGTTGTTTTGATGACGGAGTGGCATCGTGAATTTCATGTTCCCTCTACCAATTAAATCCTTCCTTTAGATGTAAAATTTGCACGTAGATCTGTTTTTGCATTCCAATGTTGACGATGAAGTTCCTGGAAAATTATATTAATTGTAGAAATATGTGACTTTTTCCACTATGTGTATGTTCCGACAATAATGTTGAAATGTAGTCACTTTTTGACGACCTCTGTTGTACATTTGATTTTCCCAGTTCTGCTGTTTGTTTTACGTAATTAAATTTAAGATCTTTAATCAAACTCTATTGTCGAAAAATGAAAGGATTACAGTTTTACATAATGCTCAAAATAAAATTTACATTTCTATCCGACTATTATTCTCGGATAGAAGCAAATTTATGCACTATTTACATTTAAATGTTGCTCAAGGGAGTGTATGAGAAGTAAACACAAAGTTTATTGTTAAATCAGGTGTTTTTTCCGAAGATCTGCATATGCGTAATCTCTTACATCAGAGAAGAACAATTGTGATATTCCAATTAATTCCAATCGGATGAAAAATATTCGAGTGAAATAGGTTTGGAGATATGGATCTACAGGTATCAGCGTTCATGATGTCTATGTAGATTTTATCAATTACCACACCTGTAAAATTATCCTGCCAATCAGCTGGGCTTGATTCCAAATCGAGCCATCTGATTGGTTGTTTTAAATTAGGAGGCTGGCAAGTGGTAGGAGATTCTGGGTTTTATGCATTTACTACGGTAGTAATGAGCTGATTAACTGATACATTTTTTTGCATTCTTTTTTCTGTACAAATTGCCCGTGAGCAAATTTTTGTAAAATTGGATGCTTCTGATTTCAGGGTTATTAAAATACTTTCTGTGGATGTCTTGGAAACTTTGGAAATTAAATTGATATAAATTGGACTGTATAATCCACGCAGGTGATTCATTAATGACGGCTAATGAAAGGTACTGATTATGTTAATTCATGTTCAATTTGGTGATAATTAGTTAAGTAGAAGTTTATGGTTCCAACATCTGCATAGTGTGCATTGTATTTCATGCTGTGTGATTAATTCTATTTACATGAGTAGTATCAAGTGTTTTAGTATGTCTTTACCAATTGTTATCCAATTAACAAGAAATTATCTTTGATTATCATCAGTAGATTATATTCATGTTTGATTTGGTTACACACATTTCCAATGCTTCAGAATGTCGTAATAATCACTTCAAGTTTTGTTTCTACCTTTATCTATAGATTATATTAATATTTAATTTGGTTGTATGTACTTTAAAATGTCTCAATTAGATTTAAAAATATTGTAATTATCACATTGAGATTTTATTTACTTCATTTCCTTGAGTTCTACTAATTTCTCCTGTGTAAATGTTTTTTTGCCAATTTTTCACATTTGGTTGTCTTTTGATCATGTAATGGGTAGTAAATGGCTCATGGCTCTCGAAACCTGCAATTTTCCCATGTTTTTGCCAATCTTTCAATGGTGTGACACATAAATGTTAGAAAACTTCCACAACTTTATGGATATAGTCAATTTTAAAGCTGCAAGTTTGCGTGTAAATTATTCTTTTCTTGAACCACTTTTGTGTTTTTTTTCTGTCTTTTCTCTTTTAGACGTTAGATTTCAGTTGCCTGTTTATTTCTGTTCTATTTGTCTGTGAAGGATCTTTCAAGTTCTTTTCTGCTTATAGGAAAGATGCTATCCTAAAAATGAGAAGTTGATATGTGTAAATGATACATGCAGATAATAACATTGATTGTATTAAAAACAGGGGCTGGTTTCATTGTTATATGGTATAAATTGGCCATTTCCCCACCCCCTCCGAATAGCGTGATATTGGCCCCTGTGATATTAGCCAGAAATTAAGTGACTTATATATTTTGCCCATATTTTATTTATTTGCCATTTAGGATTTTACATTCACTGTAACATAAAATCATAAAATCAGAGGAATTTACATGTACTATTTTCTTGAGACAATGAATATGACTTTTGTCAGTACTTCGAGTAGACCATACTGTTGGCGATGATAGCACTGAGATGCTTAAGCACCTCAGAAATCTGCATACTGCATGACTTTATTTTTTCCTGGAAATAGGAGGGAAAAGTTTGGAAGCAATCTGCTGGTTACTGAGGGTTTCTGTAACAGCTGAAATTACTCAATGTTGTTTTTTCTCAGTCACGAGCACTCTTTAAAAATCATTTAAGATGGTGAAAAATGATGACTGTTGATTTATTTGAGATCAGCATGACATGAAGGCAACATGCCGAGGCAACATGCCGATAAACAAAATGTTCCATGTCTCTAGTCTTGTCAATCTATTACCAACAGAGTTGTGGTTTATGTCAAGCTGGTTTATATTTATTTACATTGAGCATATTTCTCAGAAACATTTTCTACTGAGAGTAGATTCCATACTGACCACTGGTGAAATTTCTGTGGTTTCTTGACAGAACTCTTCAACACTCTTCAGTGTTGGAGGTCAGGATGTTCCTCTAATACTCTCCAGAAATGGAGGTCAAAATGTCATGGTGTATGACACGGCCAAATGTTTTATTGAGCAGTGATAATTAATTAATAATGTGAATTAAATAGATTCCAGTGTCTTAATGGATTATCTCTTGTCAATTAAACTAATTCGTTCTTAATGGGATCTTTCTAGGCATAGGAAATTTACATTTAGCTTTTACTGAGATGATCTGCATTTTGATGTTAGAACACATTTTTTCACATAAGTCATTGCTTTGTGGGTTTGAGTAGTTCTTTACAGCATTTCTGCATTAAAGCAGTAATTTGACCCAAGAAGTATGCAAGCAACTGACAACTTCCCAACATGACTCAAGGGGTTAAACAAATGACTTCAGATGCATTGCAAACAACTCTTGTTACACTGACATCGTTACAAGGGAATGTTTGTGTAATGACACAAATCCGGTGTGAACAAATCTACACTTTGCTTCATTGATCCACGTTTATACAATGACGTATTCATTACAGTGATGTGAATCCAGGGTAAAGACGTGGTTGTTATATTGAGAGTTGACTGTACAAATCCACAGTCATATTTTCTTGGAGAACATACACCTCAAACAGGGTTTGAACATACAGCCTCAATATTGGAAGGCCGTGATTGAGTGCTTTGTCAACAGAGCTAACAGGATGGGCAACTGTAATTGTGTAGCACTTTCTGATAAAAGCTTTGGGGGAGTCCAAAGCCAATGTTCATAGCAGAATGCAATGGGACTTGTGCATTATTCAAAGATTGCTTTTGATATGTCATAAACTGCTCTTATGTCATAAAGGAACAAGCCATATTTGGTTAGACTCGTACGTCTTGCTTTAGTTCATAAACTGCTCTTATGTCATAAAGGAACAAGCCATATTTGGTTAGACTCGTACATCTTGCATTAGTTCATAAACTGCTCTTATGTCATAAAGGAACAAGCCATATTTGGTTAGACTCGTACGTCTTGCATTAGTTCATAAACTGCTCTTATGTCATAAAGGAATAAGCCATATTTGGTTAGACTCGTACGTCTTGCTTTAGTTCATAAACTGCTCTTATGTCATAAAGGAACAAGCCATATTTGGTTAGACTCGTACATCTTGCATTAGTTCATAAACTGCTCTTATGTCATAAAGGAACAAGCCATATTTGGTTAGACTCGTACGTCTTGCATTAGTTCATAAAATGCTCTTATGTCATAAAGGAATAAGCCATATTTGGTTAGACTCGTACGTCTTGCATTAGTTCATAAACTGCTCTTATGTCATAAAGGAACAAGCCATATTTGGTTAGACTCGTACGTCTTGCATTAGTTCATAAACTGCTCTTATGTCATAAAGGAACAAGCCATATTTGGTTAGACTCGTACGTCTTGCATTAGTTCATAAACTGCTCTTATGTCATAAAGGAACAAGCCATATTTGGTTAGACTCGTACTTCTTGCATTTGTTCCATGAAGTTCACTGTAAACCGTGAACTTTAAGTGCATACTGGTTACCTCCTGCTCATTCTTCATCAGATAGATAAGTATTGTTCTAGACTATTAAATATCCACACAAAAAAGTGCCTTATCATTCAGGGTTAAATTCTCATAGCTTACTTCGGTATCTGCGGCTCTCACTTCAATTCAATATTTTTGTAATACAGGAAATATGTGTAAAATGCACCAAAAACGAGAAACTGGAGAAGTATCGGTAACTAATCTATAATCAAGATTATACTATTTTTTAAGGAGGGTCGTGGTGTTTCATTTCAAACATTAGAAAATAAAGGGTTTTGTATCCTTGCTTACATTATTTAAAACAGTTGAATTCTGTGTTTCTCTTTTCATTTTTATTGCCTGTATCGTTTTACTTTGACCACCATCTTTGTTTAAAAATGGAGATGTTTTACATGCGATTACATTTCAACTTAATGTCATAGGCGTATCAAAGTAGCTAATATTGTATCTATTATGGGTGTGTTTCGGTTTTAATAAGGCCAAGTTGCTTTACAGATCCGCTGATCTGATTTTGGAGGTTGTCAAAAAAAAGTATAATAGAGAAACGAGCGTTTTTGCCCATTTTTGAAATCTTGAAGTTTTTAAGGAAAATATTTATTTTTCGACCCCCATCCCAATGGATGTTTTTGGTATAAAAATCGGTAAAGTAACTTATATAAAAACATTGGCTTAATGTATACTGTTGTTCATACTGATAGGCATGCAAGCATCACCAAAAATGTTTATGATACCATTGGTGGTTGCTGTTATAAAGCTGATGCATCCATTAAGGCAACAACAGAAGCAATAAAAGTGCTATTAATGATGGCAACAACAGCTGTAGCTATAGCAACAGCATCATTAGCGGAAGCTATGGTAGCAGTAGCAACACAATCAGTGTCAACAAAGTTTGGCACAAGAGTAACTACACTGAGCTCGAAACAATGTCAGCAACAAGTAATGTTGCAACCAGCTGTTATATCATATGGTGTCATTGTACCAAACAACAATAGTGTCAGATACAACAACGATAGCTGTAGTAATATCAACAACAGTAACACGCAAGGGGTAAAAGCCGGCAATATTACAGACAAATTATTCGTTTCGATCTATAATTATGAAGATAGCATTAAAACGGTGTAAAAAATGGCTACCGGAAGGAACAATGACACCGTATGTGACAGCAGGTGTAAAAGATACAAATATATAACTTCTAGGCGTAATTTTTGAAGAAAAAAAATGTGACAGTATAAGTGGTAGAGTTTGCGACCTGGAAATTTTCTCGAATTCAAAACGGACGAGAAAAATATCGTCCAAAATAAATTCCTTGTTCGCAGAAGTGGATTTTTATGTACTTGATTATCAAATTTAACAGTTCTCATTTCGTCAATTCGCAACCATTTCTGCTGGCAAAACATCTGCATTCACCCATTCAAGAACTTTTTTGACTACCAAAATATCCTCTTACACTGTAATAGAACAAAATTATATTGCTACGGTAACATTATGTTCATTTGGAGCATGAACAGCCTCGTTAAAGGGTATCATTCTGAATGGTAAATAGGAGAAACTATATATCTTTACCGCTTTCATTTCATGATTATCATTTAAATTAAATGCTCCATAGTCATGCAGATATTTGACCATATCTTTCTTACCAGTTGGCATTGGATTACCAAATAGGGTCTTGTCTTTCAGCAATAAACACAACATAATACATAGTATAGTAAATACATCTGGTGTTGTCCATTTCATGAATACAGTAAGACCTAAACTTCTGGAGATTGTCACAAGTTCTCTCCCTTTATCCATTCTAGAGTTCTCTTTCTTTGAAAGATAAATTATTCAGGCTTCAAATTTGTTGTATTTCATGGATATATTTTGATCTTCGAAGAGCAATTTAAGCTTAGGAAAGAGGTCAGGTGTAAAAAGCGTTAGACTCCTTGTATCAAATATATGTATGTTTGCTATTATATAAGGGATAAAGGGAGTGAACTCTAGAAGGGATAAGAGGAGATAACTCATGACAATCTCCTGCATACTAAACTATCGCTGATTGTCTTGTTCATCATTTCTGACCGTAAAACTAGTACTTTAATCCAATTTACTGTCTAGTTGTGGGTTTTTGTGACCAGCATTTCTACTATTCTGGTTAATACCATGTCTGACATTCTGCGATGGTGCTATTCTTATCACACTGAGCTTGTCTGGAAATTTGGCTTTTAATTAAATCATACATATTGCGTTCGTATCCTCTCTGTGTTTCCCAATAAATTGTACTGTCAGGGTTGTCCCGAGCTCTAGTTAACACGCAGAAACAAGAAATATGTCATTTGACGTAAGTGACCCATTTGTATGGTACAGTAATCTAGAAAAATTGCTGAATCAGCAACTTTGGGAAATGTGCCTGTTACAAGATTCATGAACGAAATCTGCCATATATATGATAACATAACTGAATTTCTGCAAATGCAGTGATACATTTCCAGTATAAGATAGTGTAAATAGATGGTGATAAGACAATTGTACTTACTATTTTCTAAGTTCTCGATGTTCCTATTGGCTCGTATGGCATATTGTAGAGTTAATTAGTGATTTGTTTATTCAGGTGTTTAGTCATTAGTCTTTAGTCTGTATATGATTTGAACTTCGGACCAGTGGAATTACATATCATTGTCCATATTGTATTCTGCAGTATTTTGCACACTGCCTTTAGTTTTCAGGTGTTTTTCATCCTATGGTGCAATAAACTATCATGAATTCAAGGCAGTAACTGAAACATGCTTACGTCTCGCTAATTTATAGATAAGTGTTGAAAGATCACCTGTCACCGGTCAATGGCTTTTACTTTCTTCTATATTTATATGTTAAAGTACTAGTCAGAAGCAAAGCATGGATAATAATGTACTCTGCTATTTGATACACTAAGTGTTGTATTTCTCTCGTTTTTGTCTACCAATTAGAGGTTGACTGTAATGTAGTACATCTCCCACTTCATACTGACTGTTCCAATATTGTGTCCTGTATTGAACTCGTGGTTTTTTTCTAAGCAACAGATATTATATGTATTATATTTGATGAGGAAAGACAAAAAAGTAATTGCATTAATTCATCAACTTTGAGAGTAACATAGATGTTCTATGACGGAATTATTTACGTCCCTACACCCTGTGACTGACCAATTCTTCATATACACTGTCTCTTGCGTGTATTAGTGCATTAAGATTACCTTGTCAATTTCTCTGAAAAATATTTTCCGTCTAAGTCCCATGCTAATATGTACGGTTATGAAGTTATTTAGTTCTGTTTCTAGTTAAAAAAAAACATGTGATAGTGATGATTACTGTACATGCTGGAATTTTTAATTGGTGACCAAGGGAGATAATTTGTGTAACTAACTTGGCTTTATCGTTGTTTATTTTATTTGTTTAATTTGCAATAAATGACTGACAAGCTACTCGTTTCACCATTATGTAAAAATCTTGAAAGGGCTAATTTTCTGTTTGCGGTACTGGTACCTGAATTTTATAATGTCCCTTTTTGTGACTCTTCAATCTCCATTTCATTGTATTTTATCCATTTCCAAAATGTGCATTAATTGTGAGACATTATGTGCTCAGTTCCGAAAAAATCATTTAACAAACCTCATCCATGGAAATGAATTTACTTTCTAACAACCTTACCATAATAATATTTTATTCTCATAACGGAAAAATAATACGTGAATAGTTCCATTGTCTTCTTGCAAGCTTTGTCTGACATTATTTTATGACTACCTCTGTTTGGGGCATGAATAGATGGCTAGGTTGCTAAGAAATTTGGTATATTTTGTCAGCTTTTACGTCAGGACTATGACAAGCATCATTGTATTCTGCCATTTAGCTTGTCTGGAATATTTGTGCCATGCAAAAATTTAAGGATCAAAGTCGGGACACCATATTGACCCCTTGCCAAAATTTCTTCACTGACAATTTTAGAGATAAATATTAAGAATTTATGATGCACTTTACTGGACTCTTATCAAAGCCTGTCTGTCCTCCCCCCCCCCCTCCTCTCCTCTGTGGGTTTAAATCCCTCTCTGGATAAAGTATTTGTGAGGAAGCCATCTTGCTGGCTTACCTACGGTTGGTGGTATTACCCAGGTGTCCGTCTGAGGTCCTCTTCCACTCTGATAACTGAAATACCCACTGCATGACACAGGATGTTTATGTGACTTAAAGCCCCATTTCAGACTGTCCTAACAATTGTAATGGCCTTATATTGGCTGTGATGGCGGTATTGATAGGCTCTGGTAAAGAACATTTATCCTATGATCATTGTAATCATCCCCTAAAACAAAATTCTCTTCAGTGCCTGACATTCATTTACATTCCTCTGACAAAGTATCCATTGTCAAAGTCTTTCTTGGCAAAAATTATTTTCCAATTAAAACTTTGTATCGAGGAATGATCAATGAGTCCCTATGGAGTTTTAAGAAACGGGACTTCTAAGTACATGTACTTGGAAGTGTTGTATTATTTTTCGGTTTCCTATTCGGGAAGGAGTCATAATGTTCAATGGTTAACTTGAACTAGACATATTTCAGTACCTGTAACCTTCAAAGTCATAAGTCTTAAGCTTTTATGTAGGTTTCTCTGGAATGGACGACCAGTAACATTATACAGTAAAACCTCACCTAATGACCACTTCAATAATAAGACCACCTCAAAATAACGAACACAATTTTCAAGTCCGTTTTCACTGTTTTGCTACTCATTCAACCTCAATACATGTATTATGATCACTTAAATAAGAAGACCAGTTTTCAAGGGTACCAAAGGTGGTCCTATTATTGAGATTTTACTGTAATTGCATACAATCGAAATCATTATTATAAGTTGTGTAGATGAACTTAATTTTATAGGTCTTTGCTTAAAATCAGACAAAGGAAAATGGCTGCATAGAAGCAGGGGAAGAGGTGCTCCCTGGTAGAATCAACATCTTCAAAATCAGATCCTGAAATTGAAGTTTGGCAATGTTTGCCTAGTGTGTCTGACAGTCTGGGTAAAAATTAATTTGCTCTGTTGAAATAATTGGAAATTTTACAATAGCTTCTTTTGAAGAAGGAAATGTTTTTTGGTTTTGTAAAATTTGTTTGGCAAACTCTGATAGACAGAAGGTCCATATTATCACCATTCTGTTTGATCTGTGGCTAAATCTTCTGTAGAATTATTTGGTTGACCAGATCCTAGGGTTCAATTACAACATGGCCCTTAAATGTTAAGGGCTATAATAGGTGTAATCAGGACAATTAAGGCTCTCTTTGTGATTCAAGAGGCTATTACCATTTGTCTAATGTTGTGCAATTCTTTAAAATAAATGACCGAAGTCGTAAATTTGGCTCATATCTTACCTTGCCATCTAAGGACAATATTTAATTTTCCTGTCTCAAGCTGGTCTTTTGATTACCTAATTACCAGCCAATATTGCACTGTGTCTACATTGGTAAACCCCTCTGGAGATGTTCACTGTCCATGCAGTCTACCCATTATTAATTTTGTTTACTTTTCGAAACTAATCCCCTGAAGCAATATGTAAGGTGACAATCTTACGGATGACTTGTGTAGGTGTTCATTGATTGGTCAGATCTACTGCGGTCATCTTTTATTTGGACTGTTTAATCTACTTAGCCATTGTTAACAATATTGTATGTCAGTTAGTATGAAAACAATACGCCTTTATGAAGACATGGTCATTAGTTTTATACCCAAAGTATGAGAAATATCCGACTGGTGTTTGTACAGATTTTAGAAATGTTGACATATTAATTAATAAAAATCAATGTAATTTATTGAATGTTTTACTAGTATTTATATAATTGTCATGAAGTCTCCATTGATTCATATTTCCTTTTGTTATAGAAAGTTTGCCTTATAGCCGAACACAATCGTTACAATTATTTTAGTATAAACTCTGCCCTTAACATACAGAAGAAAGTAACCAACTTTAATTGCGCTAAAGTTGTTGAATTGAATTCAAGTATAGATTCCGAATATTGATCGTATTCATGTTTAGCGTACATTATTAATATGTAAATAAACATTTGTACAATTTATTCATCAACAGGTTTGAAATTTCTCCCATAATGAATGCAAATCAGTTATGCACACATAATACCAGACACAAGAAACCAGGCCTCGTATGCTACAAGGATTTCGATTGAAATTACATCATTTTTAATATGAATACATCAATATGATTTTACACTGTATACATATTCTGCACATTTTTAAGTGCCAATTAATTGGGTGGCGTTTAATTTCATGAATCAAAATAGCGTATTTAATCAATAATTCAGTATTCAATACAGGAAACAGAAGTAATGTAGACGCTGACACTTCTGTATTTAGATTTTTTTATTAATAATTTAATTTGATTTCAATTTCAATTAGTTGGAAATTCAAAATCCTTATTTACTCATGCGCCATGTTTCTTTTCATCTGAATTTGAAATTTCTGTTCCATTCATTTTCTTCTTTTTTTGAAATTTATGATCTATAACAAACGCTTATATTTGTCTTGGTATAAACTTCATTTTATTATTATTCACAGATACAACACATGTAAATTTACAATATAATACTATAATAATATGGATCGGAAAACAAGTCGGGTTAAATTGATTGTACATTCTTACAATGGGAAAGATGGATACTTTTTTGGAGAGAGGTTGTTGCTATCGAGAGGTTGAAATGATAGTAAATTTTTACTATGGGAAAAGTTTGAACTTTTTTGAAGAGAGGTTGTTGCTATAGAGAGGTTGAATTGATAGTGAATTCTTACTATGGGAAAAGTTGATACTTTGCTGAAGAGAGGTTGTTGCTATGGAGAGGTTGTTGCTATGGAGAGGTTGTTGCTATGGAGAGGGCAGCACTGAAGAGTTTGCTCTGTATTTGGTTCCTTCATTTCTCAAGTGTCATCGAAATTTTCTACATGTTTCAGACTCTGTAAATCTCTGCAGAATTGCTATTATATTACTTCAGTGTCTATTATATTCTGAGATATTTTACAGTTTGTGTTTGTATGTAACATAATCAGATTTCATCATTCGTGACGTATTAAATCAGTGTCACATTTTGTTGTCTAGTTTTCAATAGATATTAGCAATAATATTTATCTTAAACACCTAATTCAGAATTGGCTTCCCTTTACATTGCACATTTTCAGGGAAACAAATGTATTTATCGTAATTGTATTTACTGTTGTGGAGATAAATTGTTATGTCATAATCATTGTGTTGCAATCTATTGCCCAAATAGTATTTTCAAAGATAACTAGAAAAATATTTACAAATCTGTACAAATTACATATATAATATACGAATTTTAACATCATCACAACGCACATTGTAATACAGTATTTATTTATTTAACATTGCATTTCCTGTTTTCATGAAACATTTTACAACCGATCGAGAAATAGTTGTTCCCCTTAAAGAATTGTTTACAGACTGGTTGCAACATTTACACCTTCAAGGTGTTGTAGCTTTGGGGGGAAAATCTAGTAAACCAGTCTACACAATTGCATTTAATGCCATTATAAACAATGATTGGTTATGAATGTAAACTGTGAAAATTAGAAGCACACTTCCCCGGCTTTCATAATTGCTCTAAATTTATTGGCATGCAAACAATACATAGTTTTCATATCTTACTGTAATTATTGCATTCAAGGGGTGTTGAAAAATCCGTGTACAGCATTTCATTGACACCATGTCTGGGATAACAATACTGGATTTGTTCCTTTGAAACAAGGATGAAGATAATGCCCAGCTTGCTAGAAAATTTGTACAAAAACATGAAGTAAACATGTCTGAAAACATAAAACATCCAAAATATAACATTGGCAACAATTATTGCCGAGTATTCAGAGCTTTTGTTTCCATGTAGATTTAGTGTGGTACATAATAGAACACATCTTATTTCTCTGACGAAAAAAAAAGTGAGATATTTTCCAAACTTAGCTTGGTACACTTCTAGTAACACTTAGAACTGTTCCAGAGTTAATCGAAGAATATGTTCTTGTTCTAATCAATCAAGCAGACCATAAGGAGGATTTTGACCTTAAGAGTAAATATTCTGGTAGAAAAGCAGAGTAATATTAGTGGAATAACACAATGCCTACCTAATATAACCCCACCACTCTATATACAGAAGTGTTTCACAGATTTTGTACCATGTTTACTTATTTATTACTCCAAAAGTGCTTAAAGTGTTGACACACCATTACTTAAATGGGTCCAAGGACGTCAAATAAAGAAAAATCTGCATCTTTTATTTTGTAAATCCCGTTTTAAGTGTTTTTCACGGGCATTGTCCAATCTACAATTTTTTTGGACATAGTTTCATGCAGTTAGACTATATTTTTGGTCTGATGAGTATAATATTGTTTCATTGGTGTCCAATTCCTGTTGTAGGAGCCTCATTTCAGTGTAATGAATCCAGTCTCGCGAAGAGATCTACCAAATTATTGTATATAAGACACATGCGTCAAAACGCGTCTCCATGGAGTAAAGAGTTAAACTCATCTGTTGAAACTGAAAAGCCACATAACTACAACAGCCTTATTTAGTTCTTCATTCGACGAGGTATCGCCGATTGGTACGGTTTCCCCATGTTTGTTCTCAATGTCTGCTTCGAGTGCCTCGCAGTTGCTCTTAAATACATTGTCTAATTTAAGGGAATCTAATGCAATTATATGCTCCATTTGGTTCTGGTCAAAGGGGCCCAAATTCAATAATGAAAAATGTTAACATAACAGAAAAGAATTGAATAGAATCATCAAATGCTCATGAGTTGTGGAATTGAAAGCCAATATTTGGCAACTAACTGGTTCATCAATAGAAGATTTTAACGTAATATAAAATAGGAAAGCAGATAGTATCGTCTTGCACAAAACACTAAGATTTTGTCCGATTACAGTATTGACGTTTGTCTTGGTTACATGGTTATGAATTAATAATCCAATAATAAGGTCGTATGTTTTCGACTGATTAAGTTATTTGAAAAAAAGTAATTGTGTTTTTTTCCTCCCACTGTGAACATGATATTGAAATGATGAAATTGAGTCGACCTAGTCTCTGATTTATGACCGCTGAATTGCTTTTGTGTCACAATTAGCATTTTGTATAACATAATGCATATTTTAAGAATACAATCTATATATAACTTTTACTCTCAGGCTGTCCTGAAAAAATTGTTGGACAGGCAAGAATAATAAATATAGTTCCCACATCTACAATACTTACCTCCCATGTTCTTAATCATCAGCCGTTTTGATAGGCAAAACTGATAAGCCCTAATAGGAGTAATTTTCAAATATGCGATAATTGAGAAAAGATCAAGAGAATTTGTATGTGACAACCACTATTTCTTCAACTTACTGAGCCAACTGCCCACATAAGCATGATGAATAAGTTATTTTTTTTAATCTGATTAGTTTATCATTGTTTACATTATATTCCCTGTAAACTTTAAGGAATTAAAAATTTGCCTATCAATATGGCCAACAATTCAGAACAAGGGAGGTAAATATTGTAAATGTGGGAATTATCTAGAATAATAGTTTCATGGTGCTATCCTATCTGATTTTTTTTAGAATTTAGACATTAACAAAAGTTCTAGACAAGAATAAAAAATACCTCAGGCCGATTTCAGTTGGTCACTTGATGGACCATAAACTAACAAATTTTATGTATGTCCTTGCTTTTTGGCTTCTGAGTGCCCTAAGGTAACATTTAATCTAACCAGTTCAATTTTGTGTATGCTAGTTTTCATTACAATGTCTCAAGCTGCCGTTATATTGCTTCTGCTTTCGTTTAGGTTCGTGTAGAGGAAAAGGGTCCGTGATGAATTAGGTAACACCTTTCCTGACAGTACCTGTCACCTCGCGATACCATATAGTGAATTACTTCGAATGTTACAGCCGATTTTGAAAAGAATATGCGGACCGAAGATTATTTCCAAGTTGTTTACATCAAAGCTAGACTCAGTATTCTTGTTTATGGTCTTTGCACTTGTTTTGCTTCCCCCGTTTGTCTGAAAAGGAAATATGAAATAAATTAAATTCTCCTAAACTAGCTGGTTCAAATTTTTAAGGGCTTTTAATTGCCCATTGTCTTACCAAAAATAGCTTGAAAGAGCAGAATGTTAAGGTTATATATATTTATAATGTTTTATCAAAATTGCAACATTATGGGGTTATTTCAAAATAATAGTTTTTTATTGTTTTAAAACAAAATAATTATCCAATATAGATTTATTATTTTATTTTATTTGAAATTTTTATCGAAATGACAACATTATGGTGTATACTTTACTCTTGTGTTTTTTTTCTTTCAAATGTTTTAACTTAAACACCATTGAAGAATTCTAAGTATTTCATCAGCCCTTTCAATATTTACTTAGATCCCTTTGTCCCTTAATATTTACTCAATAATTACTGGTCTAGATAACCATATGGTACAATTAAGATTGTGTACCTTATGGCCAAGGGGTTTTCAGTGTTCCAACATGAATTAATTTTATGTGTAAAAATGTGCTCAAAGCAATGTTGATTTGAGTAATCTTTAAATTTATTGTTAAAAAAATTAATTTAAATTTGAAGAAAATTTATTTTTTTCGATATAGATTTCGATTTAAATGTTAATTCTACTGTTCTGTAAGTATATTGTAAATGACTTCGTGCCAAACCCTTTTCTCTTTAACTGGCAATACAATTTTTAATCAAAATTTTTTTTTCCCAAAGAAAATTAAAAAAACAAATCTCTACCATTTCTTGCAAAAAAAATTAACAGATTACCTGCACCCTTTTGTCTAAGTTCCATAATACTTATCTTTGAAATGAGATGGTTTTTTTTCGTCTGTCTATGTCACATAGGTACAAATTAATATTAAGAAATAAACACACAATGGACGTATTTGATTGATATCCTGTGTCCAAAATTAAGTTGCTTTCAGACATTCATAGCACATTAAGGTCCAAACAGTGTTTCATTATTGTGTTTTCTTCTGTAAAATGTGGATATTGAATAGGGTTTATTTTCAAATACGTTAAGATCCTTGTCATTTTAACCGATGCTATTGCTTTTCGTATGTATTTATTCACAACAAAGTACTAAATTTTGTAAATTTACCCAACTATTTATTCAAGTGGAAGTATAATTGAATCTTCATACAAATCTGGGCCAAAGGTTCAAAATCTACTGAAAAGTGTTTTATTGTTCTGTTTTTATTGTAAAACAAAAAAAGCTCAAAAAGACTAATACTCTTGAAAAGTGTCAGAATTATAAATGACTCCTAAGGATTTTAAGTCATTGAGAAAATGGAAATGTATTGATAAAATATATTAAAGTTGCATTAAAACAGTAAGAAATGTGTTTTGTTAGCAGTGTAATTAATATAAAAGAGAATGATTAATCAGCTATGTAACTGAATCTTTATAATTAAACATCAGATAAGAGTTCACTGGAAATATTCTAGACAGCTTAATGAATAGTTGAGGTACCCTAGCAATTTATTATTGGTAACATTCAAGACATGAAAGTAGTCAGTGAAACTTTGTGTGTGACAAGATTACAAAAGAATTGTTTTAATTGCTGCACTGAGATACATATCTAATCTCAGTTTGTGTTTGAAAAATTTAAATATTTCATAGTGAAACATTTTTTTGATTGATGTGTTTTCAGCCTGAAGGCCCACAGATAAGGATGTACTGATGAAGTATTAGAGATCTCCCTGGACAGTGGACAACACCCTGGGGGTATAAGTATGTCACATAGAGAAAGTTGAAGAAGTTGTGAACGACTTGGACACACTAAGTACAATTTAGTTAGCCCTAATTAAGGAAAGAATACAGACATCATTTTCATTTACAGGCAAAATTGGTCCTGCAGAAAAATCTAAAGACAAACCAATTGGAAAACTTGTGGCTCGATGGAGCATAACTTGTACTATTTATTGATGTCAGAAGCCTTATTGGTGTTATTATAGCTTATGCATGGTGTTATCGACACATCACTGCTTTAGAAAAATAGTGTGTTAGTAAATTTAAAATTCTTCAGGAGTGCAGGGCAGAATTATTCGGAGAGAGGTATTGAAGCGAAACATTAAAATAAGCAACTTGAGGATATATAGCTATATAAAAAAGCTATACATATTCATTCGGTAAGCGAGAGCGTTTCGACTGAGAGTAAATACAAGTAGTGATAATAAGTGCGTTTACGGTGGAGTAAAATAGTGTAAACCAATGTTTATTTGAAATTTCCGTGTATGAAGTAAACGTAGTGAATTGTATTGACGGTAGAAGATCAGTGATGTTTGAAGGATCATAGTGCTTGATGTGATCGGATTAGAAAGTAATACGGACATTTTTATTGTTGATTTCTATTTTATCGACACTTGATAAAATTTAGATAAAAACAGTGGATTAATTTTTTATTGATTTTATTTGTGGATTTTATGAAAAAGAGATTTAATCTTATTAGAAACAGTTAAATAGATTTAAATGTGATGAACTTTTTGAACATTCAAAAATGGATATTTTATAGAAAAGAAATAAATATCTGACATAGATTGATTAGTGAAAATAATTATGTGGAGGATTTGGTAATTTTAAATTAGTTTATTTTCGAATTTAAAATGGCGACTAAAGTGATATTTATCTGCGCAATCACATGCAGTTTGTGGATATGTGGATTTTCTCAGGATGTCACCTACCATTTAGACGAGGAACGCTCTAATTCTTCATACATCGGAAACGTTGGTGAGGACTCAAATTTATTTTCGGCAATTGGCGGCAGTGACTCTTCAACTCTTAGTTTTAGTTTTTTGACTACAGGCAATCAGTATGCACATTATTTCCGTGTGGATGATAGTACCGGGGATTTGTATACAAATGCAGTGATTGACAGAGAAACAGTTTGTGAATACATCGAAACATGTATGTTGGTCATACAAATTGCAGCCAAATCAGAATTAGGTAGCTTCTTTCGAATTTTAAAGATTCATGTTTTCATTATTGATGTTAACGATAATTCACCCGTGTTTTTGAAATCGGAATTGACTTTGACTATCCCAGAATCGGTCTTAGTTGGTACCACGTACCCCATATACGGGGCTCGAGATCGGGACACAAGCATGCAGTTTTCTCTGAAAGAATATAGACTGGAATCGAAAGATCCTGATCAGACGGGTAATATACCATTCATGATTCAATTCCAAAAAGGTTTAGATGGTAGTTCAAATGTCAAATTAGTTGTGACCGAACCATTAGATAGGGAGATTATTAATTCCTACTTCCTAGAAGTTGTAGCTGAAGATGGCGATGTTCCTCCAAGACAGGGCAGACTACCCCTCTATATCGTTGTGACGGACGTTAACGATAATCAACCCACTTTCAATGCGCAATCATACAACTGTACAGTAAGCGAAGAGACAGAAAAGGGAACTGTTATCTTGAAATTAAACGCTACTGATTTAGATGCGGAAGAAAACGGTAGAATTAAGTATTTGCTCAGTCCTCATCAGAAAGCAGAAATATTCGATCTATTTGATATCATTGAAGATACTGGGGAAATCATACTGAAAGAAAAAATTGCGTACTCACCGAATTTACAATATAGGATTATTGTTGAAGCATATGATAACGCACAGGGCGGACAATCTCTGTCGACGCAGACCCTGGTTATTGTAAACGTTGAAAACACCGGAAATAATGCGCCTGAGATTGTTATAAATCTTCTTACGCAAACTGCTAACGCAGAGGTTTCAGAGTTAGCGAATATCGGAACTGTTGTCGCTTATGTCGTTGTGGTGGATCATGATGAAGGGAGACAAGGCATCGCCAGCTGTATTATACAAAGTAGCGGTTTTGATATTCAGATGATAGATATGAATAAGTATAAGATTTTTGTATCGCAGCCGTTGGATTATGAACGAACGAGAGTACAGAAGGTTTCTGTATATTGTCAGGATAACGGAAATCCACCGTTACCAGCTTCTGCCTCCTTTAATATTTCTGTCACAGATAGTAATGATCATGCACCTGTGTTTTCTGTGTCGAGTTATTCTAAAAACATTCGTGAGGATACACCGGTCGGTTCTTTGCTTCTAAAGGTCACAGCTTCTGACTTAGATACTGGAAAAAATGGGGAATTTCATTTTGAAATTTCAGAAAATTATGAATACAGGGATTATTTTTATTTCGAAAATTTAACAACGGATTCTGCTAGAGGAAATCTCAGACTAAACAAATCGTTAGATCGTGACAAAAGAGCAGCATATGTGATACCTATCTTTGCTGTAGACTCTGGTGAGGAAAATGAACCTTCTCTCACCGGAACAGCCACTATTAAACTCCATATCACAGACGTGAATGATGAGAAACCTATGTTTACCGATGTGTTCACATTCGTAGTTCTAGAGAATCTCCCAGCTGATGCTGTTGTCGGACGTGTCACTGCTATTGACAAAGATCTTGGCATGAATGCGCAAATTGTGTATAGTATGAAACCTGATTACGTTGGTAAGGTACCATTTGTTGTTTTCAATGATGGCAGTGTGAAGACTAATCAAGAATTAGATCGTGAAGTGTTAGATAGATATGAATTTGAAGTTGTTGCTACGGATAAAGGTGTGCCACCTTTGAGTAGTACCGGGACTGTGATTGTGAAAGTTTCTGATGCTAATGATAACTATCCAAATATCACATTCCCGAGGCCAGGAAACAATACTATTCGTATTCTACAGTCAGTTGCCCCGTGGCACGTTGTATGCCGGATTCAAGCTGCTGACAGTGACGAAATGGGAACCAGTAATAGTAGGCTTCGCTACGACGTTATCGGGAGAAATGATTCAGAATTGTTTCAAATTAACCCGAACACTGGTGAAATTCAAGTAACTGAATCCTTGCCAGGATCTACTGTTGGAAGATTATTCAAGTTAGAAATTCTCGTTGCGGACTATGGCAAACCGAGAGCGTATTCGTTACAATCCGAGCTTTACATCAAAATTTTATCAAACAATGGAACTCGTACCGCACCCCAAGTAGAAAACGTGCTTAGTAACCAAAACATTCTCATTGCTATTATCGTTGGTGTGGTAACTGTTGTGTTATCTGTTGGTATTGTTGCGACGATATTTATTATTCGTAGAATTGATAGAGAAAGGAAAGAAGAACAGCGGAGGAAAAACAATAATCAAATTAAAGTTGACCCAGATTTAGACGGGAAAAGAGTGTTTGATGGAAGTATAACAGTATTCTCGTTACCGTCCGAGGACAGCTTGCTTGGTGAACGCAAGAAAAAGGAGGTCAGCTTCTCGCTCGAGGATGACGTTTTTTCCGATGACGACCTTATTCAGAAAAACGGTCTTGAGAGTTCTCATCGGCATTTTAAGGTGAGTAGCACTGTGTGCGTGATTCTGGGTACGCCGTCTAGACATTGTACTAAGTGTGAACCTGTTTCTGAAGATACTATCATCGACATAGAACATTAAAATCTCCCAACTTTCAGAAAAAACAAGAGATATTTATCAAACTGTTATTACATAAATCTTTTTTACGTGACTCTTTTAGTTCATGATATTTTGTTGTTTTAGTAGATATCTCTTGATGATCTATTAGAGTGGGGGGGGGGGGGGTAACGTGATGTCTAGAAGTAGAACTCCCTCGGAAACTTGAACTTACCAATATTATTATTTATAATATTAAACAATATTGAAATCAGTTTTTAGAACTGTTTATATAAAAGTGCATAAAATTCTTATCAGTGTCTGATATTAAAAATAAAAGAAGATGGAATCAACTTTTGATGTATTTACAAAATAGGGTGTAAAATATGCTTTGTTAAAATAACCAATGTATATAGCTTTAAAAATATGTTATAATAGGTCTTACCAAAGACTTATCAAAGACTATCTTGTGCTCCTTGTAACTTATTTGTAAAAATAATTGTATATTTATTAATCTGTTTCATATTTGCCATATTTATATTAACAAATCGACCAAAGTCATACTATATCCTGTCATAAAGTGATACTATTGATGTTTTTCTTTATTTCACAAACATAATAACCTCCCACTTTCATAGCGGGGAATTAATGGTGCTACTTGTATGGACAAGACAACAATAAATATCAAACTTTCCGAGCGTTTTTTGCTTTTTTCTTGTTTTATGAAATGTGATCGGTCTTATTAAGCATGTTTCTATAAGCAAAATCGATGACAATTTGGTGTCTGTTTCCATGTGGTATTCATAGATTCACTCAAAAATGAGATTAATATTGACTGAGTGATATTGTTGAACAATTTATCAATACAAGATGTCAGTTTCCAGTGACTGTCAGCTGTATCGGACCTGTCATAGAGACTCCTAGACTCCTATATTTACTGTTACATATATATTTCCACTATTGTTGTCTTCATTTAAATTTTATAACCCTGATTAGCATTGTTCTATTCAAAACTAGAAATACAACAAAAAACGATTGTATTGATTGATAACAAAATCCCCTTAATAAATTCACCTCAGTTCAAAAAGTGGATAAGTACCATTGAAATGCACTGCACTTATTCACTTTTTGCACTAAGGTGACGTAATATGTATTCAGATCGAGGCTAGGTTAATTTGTGTACAACCCTCGACTACATGAGGGGTAGATCATCAAGCACCTGACTTGTGCTTCAAAGGTCATTTGTTTGAGCCCCGCTGAGCGCGGTTTGGTCACTACTTCACAATCCCTTATTAAGGCGCGAGTACTGGTTCGTAACCCAGGAAGCAGTCGTCGAGAGTGATTAGTATAAGTTGTAAAAACTTTGTTTCACAATCGATGTAAAATATATAAGTTTAAACTTGGGAGGATTTTCGTTTATTTCAGTAACCCATATAATTAATTTGTGCTGTATCTGAATAACTCTGTGGGATACCTTGTTTGACAAAGATTGTATCATCACTTACCAAAACTGAAAAAGTTCTTTAAATTAAATTGTTAATCTATTTTATATGATTGTAATTTCTGTGCACTATAGCTTAATTATTTCTTAACAGATATTTTGTTGTAAATGCTTATATTGACAGTTTCGGTAAAATTTCTGTAATTTTCTTCACAATTCTCCTCCACTACATTAAATAATTAGACTTAACTATATTTTGTGAAATTCCCAGCTGGGATCAAATTAGAATCAATTATTTACAATGTTGGTTTTTAGTAACATACCGGTAAAAACGGAAAAACGTTGAGAGTGAATAAAAGCTATTTGTTCATGTAGACGCTGTTTACACAGATATCAATATACAGTGGTGTATATTTCAGTGAAACTTTTTGCTATTAAATTTATTTTATAAGGCGATGACTGCAATTAATTTTGCATTAACAGTCTTTGAATTATGTAGGTTATCTGCCAGCTAAACAAATTCCAGGCAATGATAAAATGAGACAAAAACCAAGAAATCGAGATGCAAAAATTAGAAATTCTAAATTATTTAGAATGCTACACTGAATAGATGTACTGGGCTTCCTTAATGCTTGTAAATATCAAGTGCACTGTTTAATGTAACTGGGGATGTATATATTCACAGCAACAAAATATTGAAATATCTTTAAGTACTTTCATATCTGATAAAATTTCATGTTGGCATGTAGACAGATTAATTTCTCGATTGATCGTTTGTGTAACTCATTTTTTTAAACTTTTCATATCGAGTGGTGAAAGCGAAACGTGTCTATCTCATTTGTTTATGTGCCGTTAGTCTAGTTTCATGTACACCCGTCGAAGCGATTTCTGGTATTGTTCTTCAGTCTTTTGCGTCCATCATTCGGATGAATAACTCTTCTTTGTGTTCATAAAATATTGATACAGACTTGCATTCCAAATCTATCTTGGATCCAATTTTATGCCCGAGTTTTATCGTTCATAAATTCATCAACATTACAAAACACTAAAGTTCAGCTACATTTATAAAATGCTGTTACACTGGGGAACATAATGTTTATGGACAGAGAACACACATTTTCATGATTACTTTTACTGTTGAAAGCAACTCCAGGATCACATTCAAAAATAATCTTGTTGCTCATTATGAGTACTTTGGGTTGATTTGCAAAGAATTGAATATCTGGAACCAGACCAAAAAGCTTAAAATGCTGCATAGTTTGGGATTTAAAAACCATGAATTTTCATGTTATTTCCTAGAGAAAGTCTCGGAAGTCTCGGTTACGTAAAAAATCAAAGAAACAGTGAAATCTGTCTAAAGACACTAGGTAATATAATACCACCGAAGAATGATAAAAGTCAACTAATGTTGCCTGAGACGGCTTGGTGACTCATAAGAATTACTAATATGTGGAAAAAAAAGACAAAAAGCAAGTCTTTGAAAGTTATGGAACTCATTAAGGTTTTATATTCGTTGAGAGGAAATGCACCAGTCTGTCACTGATTACCTCACAATTGCAGGAAATGTCCTTGAAAATCCTAGAAACATAATTGACTTAAAAGCACAGTAGGTAAAACTTAATTTCCTACTCTATTCCAAGACATAAACTCGAATACAGTTCTGGTTAAGTCAATTTTGTCTTAATTTACTCCAAAAATTTAAAGGTCTGCATGTGTGCAAATTTTTTTCTTGTTGTGTTAAGCCGTTACTCAGTATTGCTATGCATTATTTTGTAGCTACCACAGGGATTATGTTGTGTAATTCGTACAGTTTATTCGAAAATATTTTATTGATTATTACCAGTATAATAGTAATAGATAACTGCCTGGTTAATATCTGGAATTATTGTCTGACTGAATCATTATTAAATTGTATGTAAAGCCTTCTGCTATTTTAGAGGATAATATCAGACAATATAAGGTGAATACTATACTATAGTGAACACTTGTACTTCAGATAACAGATTTTTGAGGGGAATAATTTATTTTTGAGGGTGATAACAGATTATAGAGGGGAACAAATGGTTTTAGAGGAGAATAACAGATTTTAAAGGGTGTTAATAGATTTTTGAGGGGAATAATTCATTTTTTTGGGAATTAAGATTTTGGATGAGAATATTAGATTTTAGATGGGATAAAAAAACTAATTGGTGGGGGCAATTGTAGATTCCAGAAAACACTTAAATATTTTTCAGGGAAATAATATAGTTATAGAGGGGATTACTATTTTTTTATTTGACAATATCATTTTTTTAGAGGGCAATATTACATTTTAGAAGGGTAACAGAGTTTAGCAGTGAATAACAGAGTTTAGAGGGGAATAAACTGATAAAAGAAGTCCATTAAGTTTGTCTTAATACATAATCATGAACTCGATCAGTATTCAAATTTTAGATTCATAGACTGTAATATTCATTGATAATGCTGACACTAATGTGTTTATAAATGGCATATATATTGCAACTGCCTCACAACAGGCTTGTACCATTTAAAAAACTTATTGCCCCCAAAATTATGAAGCAGATGAAAAAATTCTAAAAGTGTGATAATTATGTTATATATATATAGCACTGCAATTGCTAGTTTCCTGGGGAATATATTTTAAGTGGAGGAACTTACACCAGTTATTTCTGCAATGCGTTTAGTACATGTAACTATAATCTATATATGTGTCATTAATTAGCTTAGCAATGAAGGGAATTATCTCGGTAATTAGATAGATTGTTAGGGCAACAGTTTATATAAGCAATCTTTGCACTATGCAAACTGCAGGAATCAATGCACGGTATGTGGATTCCATTATGTGAAGGTGTGAATGAAAGATCTGACAGGATAATATGACATAAGCTTGTAAATATACAATCGAGCTGTTATATTTGGAATAACTATCCATTTCTTATCCTTACCTAATTATAGTGACAGTAACTTATGTAACGGCCCTCTTTAAATCCCAATTTTCACCAAGTATTATAAAGGTGTCTTATAATTTTTTCCTACTGTGCTTAGGGTGTCAGTTTTATAGATTTACCAGCTTATTATGTCGATTACATGTCAAAGTATGGGGAAAGATAGTAAAATAATTTGTGTTGAAGTGATGACAACCTTCGTGGCAGTCCATGCCTTTTAACACCCCGCTTTTAATTATTGGTTAGTTTAATTTTCCTACTTGAATTAACAGAGAAATTATTACAAACACTTGATATTTGAGAACTCCGAAGGGAACAGGAAAAAAATGGAAATCTATCAGGATTTGTTTTATGTTTGTTATGGAAACAACAGAAAAGTTGAAGAAAGTCGTAAATAGTTGGACACATTTTGAAACCGAATTGATTGAGTTCATGTTGATATAGTGTTTAGATAACTATACAATTTAGATTAATATATGGGATACTTAAGTTAAAAGCATAATAATTTTACTGTTTTATTGATCCCTATAGGCATAATCCAATTAGTATCGTTGATTAATTGCATGCTGGTTATTATAATTTATTTATTCAAATTTGTTTCTGCTCCTATTTTTGTCAAAACAATCGTTTGTTGGTAGTGCTCAGCACAGATTAAGTGTTTAAGTAATATGGATTTGGGGCAATGTTAATTAATCATAAGATGTTGTACAGTTTAAGCATAAAACATTAATTGCATTATTTCACATCAATTCTGCAATTCTACTACAGTAAAACCTCAATAATAAGACCACCTTTGGGAACCTTGAAAAATGGTCTTTGTGTTGAGGTGGTCTTAATATTGAGGTGGTCTTAATATTGAGGTGGTCTTAATATTGAGGTGGTCTTAATATTGAGGTGGTCTTAATATTGAGGTGGTCTTAATATTGAGGTGGTCTTAATATTGAGGTGGTCTTATTAATGAGGTGGTCTTATTAATGAGGTGGTCTTTAAGTGAGGTTTTACTGTATTTCTAAAAGTTAGGACCGAAGACAAAACTATATCTGATTTTCTTGTAATATGTGTTTTACAAAAGAATGATACCAGATTTTAACACTTAAAAGTAAAAGTTCACTAAGTATTCGTGGAAATCTTTGAAGCCTCTTTGTCAGTTCTTTCATTAAGTTATAACTTGTACCTTTCAATTAGGAATGAAAAAAGTGTTGTTTTCATTTTGGTACAAACTCATATCGGAATAAACAGGAACCTAATGGCTTGTTAAAGTTGGGGTTACGAAAACAACATAGAAACCAAACATCTGTTATACATATAATACCTGTTGAGAGAGGGAAATTGATCAGAGAGGAAACCTTTAGCTATTTTCGTGATATGATACTCGTGGCTTAAAAGTGAAAATCACATTACGAAAACTTCTTGAGAAATTGAAGAGTACGTATTTAAGTTTTAATCGTATTTAAGTTTTAATCGTCTAAATGTTTCACGAACAAGTGTTTGACTTTCATTGAGTGTAGGTAGCGTTAAAGTGTTGGCCCTTGAGTTTTGAGTGTCTCTGACTTTACCGGGTGAGTAATAAGAGTCATTTTTTTGCATCAGGTGTTGATTTTAAAAACTATCGCTAAAGGATCTTTTGAATCTTATTTGATCATCTTGTGCTACGCCTGCATAATTAATAGTGGACTCGCAATACATTTAATAGACCAGCGACGCTCTTAGGCCAAATAATTGTTAATCACTCCCCATTATTTCTGACGTTAAATCATAAAGTCTTAGAAATTTAAATTCATTTATATCCAGTCTGGATCGTTTCGTAAATGTAGAAAGTTGGCAATCATATTATGAAAATTATATGAAAGGTAATTAAATTCATTTGTTATGTTGTAAAGGTATTATTAACACAATATAAAGCTTTCCTTCACTTGGGGTATCCTGGCGTATGATTTCTTTAGTAAAATCGATGTATTTCAAATAAAATGAAAATGATCGTTTGTGAAAATGAGCTATCTTGGACTGAAAGGATAATTTTTTATAATCAAAAACCGTTCTATTTGAAAATGGACCGAATTGAAATTAAAACGCGGCACTAGTCAATTACACTGATTTTTTTTAAAGCCATAATGGGTATAATTTGAATCGGGGTGTCAATAAATTAACGTGATAATACATGTGAAATTACACTACTTTTCTATATCACAACTTGAATCAATTTATTTTTTTGGAAAATTGGACAAAAGAAAGCTCTTATTTCTGAAAGTGACGCATATAGATTATCTGAAATTTCATAGGCTTCTTTCTTAAAGACGTACAGTTTGATATGTATTGGGTAATGGGTACGTTATAAAACTGATGATTATATCAATGATATGAAGTAATGTGTTCTCGGTCTCCTGCCTGTGTTTGTATTTATCATCGCATTGTTTGCGTAATATAATTTCGTTAAATGTCCATTGTTGTCTATTGTCTGAAGTTTGCTGTGTTGTGTTTCAGATAAAATATAGGCTGGTATATTATTCATTTTAATGATCCATCGACTTAAGGAGTATAAGTGATTATCTGTGAGTGATACGCTGGGGTGCAGTCTTACGTTTCTGACATTTAAGTGTCGTAATAACGCTGATGTTGTTTGTTATTACAATTTCTGAAATTCAGCATAATGTTGTTTTCTCGCCATAGTAACAAAAAATGGAGCTAAGAGCACCCGAGGTCCCGCATTCACAATGAGATTGAAGTCTGTACTTATTCTCAAATTTAAGTTTTTACTCAAATTATTTGAGGTTTTACACAAATGTTCCCTGTATTCTTGAAAGTCCTAACTTACTCTCAAGTTTGAGTATTTACTCATTATTTGAGATTTCACTCATGTGCTCCACATATTCTTGAAATTTCTAATTTACACTCAAATTTAAGTATTAACTCATATTATTTATCTGTTACAGTCTTGAAAATCTTAATTCTCTCAAATTTAAGTATTTACTCATAGTATTTGCAATTTCACTCATTTTCACCCCGTCTATAAACTTGAAAATCCTAAACTTGCACTCAATCTAAGAAATAACTCATTATTCTGATTTCATTCAAAATCTCCCCAACCTTATCTTGAAAATCCCAATTTACCCTTAATTTTAAGTAATTTCTCAAATTATTTGAGTTTTCACCTGAAAGGCTTACTCACAAAGAAGAACGTAGCGACGTCTCAACTCAAATTGCAGTAGCATACGTTTTGCTCCGATGTCCCTCAATGTAGTCATTGACCATTGCAATAGAATTATCAGGCAAAGGTTATAAATATTCTGATACCTACTAACATTTGACTTTTGTATTATATGATATGTGGGCAGTGTCTGATACGATCACTTAGAAGTCGAGAATTTATGGCATATACAATAATGAAATGACAAATATATCATATTTTTAGTGTCCATCTACAAAGGGATTCTAACATAAATTATAACAATACATGACTTAGTTTGGTTTTAATCATAGAAACTGTGGATTCTGATGAGTTAGTCATTTAACAGACACTTGATAACAGATGAGGAATTGTACATCATATATGTTTGGTCACTAAGTTCGAAATTATATTTGTGGAAGGGGGAGGGGCTCCATCATGTCAAGCAGTTAAAGTCGCTGACTTCAAATTAGCTTGCCCCTCCCCGCTGTGGGTTCGAATCTCACCTGGGATCCAGAATCTGTGAGGAAGCTACTGGTAGGTCGGTGTTTCTACCCAACCGTCCACCTGGGGTGCAGCCACGGATTCCACCACCCTAATTACTGAAATAGCCACTATATGACCCTGACTGTTTATGGGACTTAAAACTCCCATTACAAAAATAGTATTTATGGACCAAAAATGCTGGTATGTTTAATTAAGTTTAGCCGTATAATTACACGGGCATTAAAATCATTCAAAAAAGGTTTAGCATCGCCAAAATGCAATTTTTTGTCAAATTTTACGCAGTAGTATATCTTTGTTCGTGCTTGCTTCATGAGTAATGAAAAATGGTTTTTAGACAATATTAATCACATGGGTATAGATGTAATTTGATTATATTCTCCAGCTTACAAAATTGTATACCAAGTTGCCATGTTAAGTCCATTAATTTTGCCTCTTTAATTTGGAAGAAAATGAATACACAATGGGGTGTCTCAAGTTCATCAGCTTACTGAATACCTAATTTTAATTTCTAGTGATTGAATTTATTAATTTATAATGTATTCTTGCCAACTTATTAATGCAGTCGATTAATTCTTGGATTAATTACGAAATATAATTAATACAGACTGAAAATTATTGCGCAATTTGCATTTTTAATATCTAGTTTTAATTTTTTATGTCTGGCAGTATAAATGGCTCGCTACCGTACTAGTACTTTGTGGAAACATTAATACCACACAGCTGTGCGATATTAATGCTAATTTGCATAATATTGCAACAATGCGATTTTTAGCAGAATTTCTGCACTAAATTATGAATTAAATTACTAATTACTAAAAGATGATTTGTACACCGATTAAATTTACTAATTAATAAATTGGGTAATAAATCCGGCATAAATGATATGCTGTTAAAACTTTATATCGAGCATTAAAATGCAAATATAGCATGCAGTCTGTTGGATCAGACTGTTAAAAAATGTTTCCGCGAAAAGTTCCCTCCCCAGTGCAGTGGGCTTGTGTAAAATAATCATTAACAAGTTACAAAATGTTGAACGTAACTCCTGAATTCAAATATTCCGATACTCTGGGTAAATTACACAAGTCCCACGCAAGCATGTTTGGCGCCTAAAGGCGATGTACGGTCCCTAGTGTACTTGTTGTTCTTACAAGAGAACAATTCCCATCATAAAACAATTACTGTATCTTCCAGATTTAGTGTTAAGATATTCATTATTTTATAACGAAATATAGGATTGATTTATAGTCTCATATTTCTTCAGATCGTATTGCGATACAAACTCGTTAAACTAGAAAGTACAATACTTGGCTATAGTGTTGCTTTTCAATACACCAGCTTATCATTGATGATTTTGACATCCATGCTGTTGTTCTGTTACGCAAACTGTATACTTTTTTACCACGTTGTATTGTTGTTCGAATGACATGCAATAGAGAGTCGGACACCATGATCAATCATTTTGTTTGTCATGATAAAATATCAATATCCTGAAAAATGGTATAAAAACAAATCTGTTAACACTGTAAAAAAAATTCAATTAGTACACTAAGACACTATGATGTATACATTGTTCGCAATTTGTTCTTGAATTGTTCATGAAAATTGTAGCCATTTGTCACTCAGAAAATGTTTTTGAACAATTTAAGAACATGTCCTTGGATTGCTCCTTATAAATGCTTTTTCTAACTGTTCTTAAACATTACACCTATCGTGGTTCACGTAATGTTCTTGAACAATTCTGGTACAATTTAAGAACATGTCATTAATTGCTCTTTAACTTTTCTGCTAAAACTGTTCTTGAACATTAAAATGCAGCCATTTGTGATGCACATAACGTTCTTGAACAATTCTTCATTTCATGAATTGCCCTTGAAATTTTGCCTAGGGAATTGGCATTTCTGTGTATGCCTATAATATATTGTTTCAAATTGTCAATATCGTATTGTCTGATTGTTTTAATTTAATAATTGTTATACTGTAGATAATAATGTTGCCTTGCATAATTAGAATATATTCGTGAAAAGATTTCTGAAATGTGCACGTTTAACTGTCTTATGTTTTTAGACCTTAGGAAACATTCAGAAATGTGCAATTGATATGTTTGTATATTTGTACAAAACATATGGCTCGTTTAAAATGCACTGTTATTTGTGTGTATCCTTAATATACACTCAGTATGATTTATTATCTTAGGCCATAGTTAAAAAATTATATGTTTGGCATAACCCTTAAGGCACCCATGAAAATGGCCCCTACTCAAAAATATTTTTTTAGGGGTCTGTGAGGGATTTTTTATTAGCAGCATATTAAATGTTAACACTACTATGACCATAAAACAATATAATTTTTCTGGTAGGGTAACGCCAAACTAATTTTTTTTAAGGATGGTCTTACCGACCTTTTCTTTCTAAAACTACCGATATCTATGTGTTTATGTATGTAAAACAGCAGCAGGTTCCGACATATGTATTGAAAGTTTTTTTCCCACCATTAGATAATATTTGAATATATGAAAGTTCAAGCCATGTTCACTGAGGGATTAGATGGTGTTAGATTTGACTGGTGGATGATAATAACATACTGGTTTGAAGTTCATTATTATACTCTGCCCCCACTTTCTCAGTTCATTACATGGGACTTACTTTCAGTAGTTGAAAAAAGCTGCGAGACATGTTACATTTAAAAAGGGATCAGCAGGGAGCTTCTCATTTAGGGAAATCACTAGGTTGCACAATGTTACGGTTGCTTCTTAATGGTTGCTTTGAACACATGAAATCCCTGTATCCTATCATTTTAGGTTTAATGGGATTGCCAGATGTGATGATTAATTCAAACGAAATCATTGCCATAAAAGAAAAAAAGGCTTCTTAATTGAAACAAACTTCAATATTTGTTCTATTAATTATTCTTAATGATTTCAAGATGCTGTTGTAAAGTATTGGACCTTATACCAATTTGCGGACTCATTTATTGAACATTTGACACAAAATATTGAAAATTCTAGTTTTATTGTAAACGTTTATGGTGAATAATTCATTAACTGCAAACTGTTTAAAGGAAGTAAAGGAAAATATAGGACGACCATTAAAATTTGCCTTTGGCTGTGTGAGTTGACTGACATTCGCATTTATAATATATACTGTTAATTGTAGTTGACTTTTATATCTATGACAGAGTTAAAGTATTGATTTCTTTTAATTATTGATCACTAATTACAAAGTTGAACTTATTGAACATGATAGCCACTTTATGATGTGTTGTTAAAATCACATTGAGTAGCAACAATAAACAGACAACATATGTTTTCAGTGGCTTAAAAAGTTGTACTGCCACTGTCTGTACCATTGTCCCCCGTGTAAAATAAAACCATGTTACATCCCATATTGCAATAAAAAAAAACGTAAATAGAGACTTGACTGAAACATAGCTCTTTAGCTTGAGGCATTTTGGGGGAATATTTTTGGACAAAAGCAATAAAATTCCATGAAAATGACAACAAATATATTGCCAACCAATTCTCTTTTTCTCAGATATGTTTTTAAGGCATATGTATGCTGTCCTGAATGATTCGGAGGTTTTCCGTTGAGCCGGGCGGGACCTACGTGCCCATCAATCTTTCAATGTTTGACCCGATTGTGAAAGACTACTTAGAATTAATCACAGAAAATGTTTCCACAGGAAGATGGCCTCTGGAAGTGACAAGAGTCCGCTATTATTCCTGGAGCTCCTTCTAATGTGTTAATATCATTTTGGGGCTTCGTAGGAGCACAGTGGACTGAAATGAGTAATCGTAATCGTAGTTGTAGCCAGTATGGAAGGAATGATTGGCTGTAATTGGTACTCCAAGACAGCTGTGTTCATTTGTGCCACATTGCAGAGAATTGTACTGTCAGGACCCTTAAACTGGTTGAAGTATTACTCCTTTTGTGTAAAGTATTGAGCTGTCAGATAGCCTGACAATATTTATGGCTTCATTCTGTTGCTGTTATTGTTTATGTCATTCTTTCAAAAAGGAATTAAGTAAACAATGTCATTTGTACTATTCAATTGAATCAAATAACAAAAGCTGTTTCAGTCATAACATCTTTCATCTCAGGTGCAGCCATTTTTTTGCTATAGGAAACCGTTAGGCACTGCAGTGCAATGACAGCAGAAAATGATTTGGGCATATACTTTTTGTGGCTTCCCAAGGCTCTAGAAATATTTTTCAAGGACACTTGTCCTGGCCTTATGGAAATGTAAAATTTGACTTGTCCGACATAGGAAGCTAGTTGTCTGATAATATCGGTCAATTTAGTAACAAATAAACATACACATTGATAGCTCCACAATCTCAAATTAATAATCACATGTATGTGTTTGTGAGATTCTAAGGTTTTACTTACTACTGAACAATTGCTGATCATGATTCATGATGTTGGTTAGCTTTAAAAAGAGACTTGTACGGGTCTAACTTCAACTCAACTGTTGGTTACAGCCTGATTCAGCATTAGACTAGTACGTCCAGGATGTGGGGCAATTGGATTTCTAGAGGCCTGCTACCACTTGATAAAATAACACGATTTCTGGAATTGTGTCGACATTTCAATCAATGTTTCAAAATCTTGATTGTCATCAATTTTCGGTCTGTCTGCTAGTGCATGTGTGCTTAATTCCTTAAATGTAGTTTCATGTAGTTCACTTCTTCAGACCTCGTGCATTTAAACCCATAGAATTCTTAATTGCCAATTATTTGTGCCAAATTTTGCATCATGAAATTAATCCACCTCGCAATGGTGGCTTACTGTATGTACTGACATTGGCTTAGTTTTATATTTCAGTGCAAATCTATATAGGGTTTACATTCATTGCCAAATTGGATGGCGCAACTGGTTGCAATTTCCCAACCTTTCGGTACATTTCGTTCCTAAGGAAATGGTTTTCATTCTATGATACCTTTTTCTTGAAAATTTCTTGCTAAGAACATTTTCAGTAGATTAAAGGTGATGAATTTTACAGCTGGTCTGTTAAATCACCTACAACATATAAAACACAGAAGTATTGGATTTATTGGCTGCTAATTAACCGAATCGTGTTTGATAATATTTCCTCAATTTTTTTGTTTGAACACATAGGCTTGTTATGTATAGTTGATAAATTATACAAAATAAATATTCGGAGATTTGACTAAATACAATATTTCTTTCTTCTGAGATAACTTGTGCCAAGTTTTTCTATGTTTGTTTTTTAAGTTCCTGTTGCGGGGAGCTGTGTGTGGTAGATACTCTGCCTGAAGAGTAGATTGTGCAAGGGAAATACGATAGAGGATGAATAGCACTTCTATCAGATAATGTGTGTATTGCAAGGGAAATCCTAGTCCTACAATGTAAATATTTGCTGGAAATGTGTACAAATTACTAGAAGCTATGAATTATTGTCTGGTAACCCAAACTGACCCATCATCTGCTGTGAATAAATTGATTCTAAAGATACAGTTGTAGCTAATGAATTATATGGCAAAAATGAAAGTGTAAACTCATAAATAACTCCTGCCGGGCAAATTGGTCATTTGCTAGCACATTTATTTTCGTTCAATCTTATTACGGCTTTTGGTTGGTTCTATGTTCAGTTGTGACCAAATTACCACTTTGTCGATTTGTCTTGCTTCTCCAATTCTGGCAATTATGGAGCATTGCAGTGAAAATCAAGTTATAAAGTCTTTTGTGCATTAATTCCTTTGAACAAATCACCATAATGCTTTATTCTGGTACAAAGCAAATGTGCATATGGTTTTCTCATTGCTGACCTTTTGTTTTGGGTGCAAAATTTATTTCTTCTCTGATAGAAAAGATTCTATATTTCACGATTGAGCTCTCGTCTCATTTGACCGTAGCCGCTAATGAAGTTCTGATTACAATAGCAGTGTCCAGAGCAATTACGTCCCATTAAAGTCTTTGTGCACGATGTCCATAGCTGATTTTGTAAAGTACTACACAAATGCTTTCAATTAACTTCAGAATTATGAGGCAGTGCTTGTCCGCCATTATTCCCCGTACAAGTACACGAAAATCAAGAAAATCGAAATGAAATAGTGAAATAATTAGGCTTTACACTCGGCGCTAGACAATTTAGGATAATTCGGATCACTTTCAACAACAAGATTACAGTTTCTGATATGAGAATGTACATTGTAAACTTAGCGATTTTATTTAGTTATCGACTAGGACCAGTGTCGAAACAATAGTAATGGGTTCCGGTGTTTTATGAAATGACCAAAAATTGCTGTGTACAGATGATATAAAATAGACAGGTGCTGGTCATTTTATGGGTGGTCAATCATTGGTCAGTCTGAATAAAATCTGCTGCACCATTTATTCCACTGATAATTACAAGGTCTACCGCTGTGTAAAAGCATACAGATTATCATCAAATGGCAATAACCGGCCCTCATGCTTGAAATTATAATCGCATTTCTTGTGACATAAAACAGTTACGCAGACTGATCAAACGTGCTTACCAGAAATTTCACAGTAGTTTTCAAATTATTCATGTGAAGCAAGTTGATACAATAAAAAAAGCAACATGTTAAGGCGAAAGGTTGTAAAAATTATCAGCTTAATGTGTTTCAGTGGGTGAGTTTTTAACGCCATTTTGTAAAAAAAATCCTTACCATTAGTTACATAATTATATGCCTGATTAATTTGTAAATTGTCAATGGTGCTGTAAAAATATAACATTTTATTGACATTCAAAAATATTCACATAAACATTAGGACATGATAGTTACACTGTCTCATAAAAAAATAACATTAAGTATGGCTTTGATCAAAATTTGTGGTACATAAAATAAATTTATTATTTTTGAATACTTTCATAAAATCATGTAAAAGATCAGTTCTTCTTGAAGCAGCTGACTTGTTTATATGACAGATGTAAAAAATACTGAATTTGAATGAAGTTGCTAAAAAAATTATCTTCTCTCGGAAATAACGGTGTAACGAGGCAATAGTTTTGTAAATGGGTTTTGTGATTAACGCTGGTTTATTGGACTGTAAAATGCATGAGACTTTTCAATAAACTGCATGATTGACTGCCATGAAGATGCTATAATTAAATACTCAGGCATTCTTCTATTTGTGAAATCAAAGAATGATGAAACTTTGGGAGAGTGTAAGGGGTTGTTACGAAAGTTTTTGTTTCAACCACTGTGATTATTGGGAGACAAAGTGGTTGAGAATATAACACCTGACTCTAGATCCAAAGGTCATAAGTTCAAATCCCATGCTAAGGGGGGGGGGTGGGGGTTGATAGTGAACTTCACAATACTTGAATGGTTAGTAACCCAGGAAGCAGTCATTGAGAGTGATTTATATAAGTTTTTTTTTAAACTTCTTCCCAAACGATGTAAAATAGATATTTTGAAGTTTGATAAAAAACATTATTTGAGACTCAGGAAATTTGAAGAAAGATTGACTTTTTATAGTTTATTTGATGTTCACTCCCTTACAAATGAGTCACATTTGAGAACTTTATATATATAAGTTCCTTTTTATTTACATTTTTATTTACATTTCCTGTATAAAACTTTGTGAATTGTGATAAAAGTGTATAATAAATGGAATAAAATACATGTACACATGAACTATTGATTGGCACACCACATTGCCACATGTCAGGATACAATAAGATTTTGATCAGCTGATTTTAAGAAATAATTAAAATACCATAAATAGTGCATTACAGTTGTATGACAACAATGTGATAATTGACCCAATTATCTTCCAATCAACTGCCTTTACTTTAATGTACAATATGCACTGATTTTTATGTTGCAATTTTAGAATCCCCTCTGGCAATGACCCTCGATATTTCTTTGATGTCTAAAAGTTTGCATAATAAACTGCGAATGGAAAGTAATTTCTTTTAATTATGTGATTAAATTTATGTTCAAAATTAATATGAAGATTTACCTTTGATGTGCTTTATTATGTTCATTATGACATTGTTATGTCAGTCCAACCCAGCTTTTTCATGGTCATTAATGGTGCTAATTGAGATCTATTAATTAAGGATATTTTCTAGTAGTTCAAGAAACAACTACATGAATACCAGCTGCGTAATTACTCAGTAATCTCACATTCTTGTATTGATCCGAATGTACCTCTAATTAAAATTTTCATTCTGATATTTTTTGGTATCTAATGTTATGCTTAGAATTAAGGAGTATAGTATAATTTAATATATAGAAACAACCACCATAATTACTCCAAACTTACTTAATTACATTTATTGTAAAACAACCTTACACCTCCTGGTAATATACTGTATTATTCTTTCTTGATGATTGCTTCTTGGGGTTATTCGCACCTACATCGAGTAGAGCTTCAACAATTCAACTGTCTACCGATTCGATTTTTTTTCTCGATTCATGTATATGTAACAGCATTCTCATTCATCTTAAGGCTTTTGCATTATTTTCAGGCCAATTGAAATTGAGTTTTGCACAAAAAATTAATAGACTAAAGAAACAACTTTGTTCACAATGGTCTTACTTCTCAAATTTAAAGAATACATTGCAAGAAACAAAACCTTTCACGACGTGACTTTCTTTATTTGTGAAAATGTGACTAGAAAATCAACTAAGCGTGGCTAAAACCCGTGATTACTGTACCAAATAACAGTTTGGCAAACTGGAACTAAAATAAAAAATACCAGGGTATGAATCGTGAATCGAATCATGAGCTCCGTAGTCAAATTCCGGACAAGTTTATTTTTAAAGCTTACCAACATCCGCAATTGTTCAGTTGTAAGTCAAACCTTAGAATCTCACAAACGCATACATTGTGATGTTAATAATTTTTGATTGTGGAGCTATCATTGTGTATGTTTATTTGTTACTAAATTGATTGATATTCTGGAACAACTCGCTTCCTATGTTGGACAAGTCAAATTTTACAATTCCATTAGTCCGGGACAATTGTCTTTGAAAACAATTTCTAGAGCTCTGCTGTCCCGTGGCAGGACTAATTCAAACTTAGGACCTTTGGATCAGAAGTCAGACGCTCTACCCCTCAATCACTGTGCCTTTCAAAACTACCGTATTTGTACAGTTACATGCGTTCAGCTTGTAAATGAATACTTCTTTTGTATCACAACTCTGACGATTTTTAGCCATTTTTTGTTACATTCCCAATGTCTTCTTTGTAATTTATTGTTTATAATTACCGGAAAAAATCCGAAACATTTCACAATTTTTACTCTCTATTTGTTCTACCATATCTGGGCACGCAGCAAGATTCCCCCTAAAATAAGCAGTTACTGATATTCATCATTCCTTATTTAATAAAAATCAATCAACTCTGCTTTGCTATGTTATGGAAATTATCTCCCTATGTCTTATGCGGTAACGTATATACTGATATGTGTACATCTATGTTTGCCATGACGTTAATGAAAATCGTAGGAAATTTTTTACGGTCGTCACTCCAAATCAAGCTGCTTCCTGACATCAATCATCCGTGTCATGTAGGTATTGCGAAAATAATTTCTTATTGTAGATCTTGTTAAAACACTAAGAATTCATTTTTTGAGGAAAAACAGTCTCTTTACTGGTCACAAAACTCGTATTTTAATTATAGACACTGTGTGAACACTTTAATTATATTGCATATTTTAACACCCATACAGATATTTCATTTAAGACATAACTTTAAACAGACACATGTAAAGTGAAGATAGATTATTTATTCCAATTTGAAAAATAAAAATACTTTTGTTAATGAGGAAAATATACTATATATGGGAGACAAGCGGAGAAGGATGGAATTAATTTTATTTTCGAGAACAGACGAGCATGTGGTGAACTAAGTTTTAAATTGGTTTTGTTAGAAATTCAATTATCGCATATAGAATAAGACCACAATCCTTTGTAATTTATCACTCGGGAAGTAGGGAGTCGAAATAAATATGTGTTTTACTAATTTGTCGAACCTTTAGCTCCGACGCTTTTAAAAAAACATTTAATAGTTAAACCTGCACTTAAATTGGTGTGAAATTGATCGGTAACATTCAATTGTGCTTTCCCATTTTGGTTGCGTGGTGAGAAAACATTATCTTGAGTACTAAAACAATTAGCTGCTTTTTTTATACTGCATTTTACTTCTTCTTCGAATTCGGTATCGAAACTGTTTCAGTTACATATGTCAGGTGCCCCTATTAGGAAGTAGGGTCCTCATTAATTGCCAAGTCTTTTTGATATATTGAGTCATCTATATTGAACGTTTTATATATCAATTTATCAATACTTGTATTTAGGAGTAGAACAACCATTATGACTATTACTTGCCAGACTGCGTACTGCACAAAGTCAATTACGACAACAGAAAATTTATAAGGCATAAACTTCCTGTCTCTACTGCACGGAAAACAGACATTAGTTTTTTAACAATTATATCGATATTTCATAATTGATATGGATTGATTATTTTGAAACGATAACGCAACAAGGTCGTTTCTTTCTATGACACCTCTGTTAGGAAGCATTCATATGGTCATTGTATTTCATTTTAAGTTCTTATTTGCATTATAAAAGCTTTTATATTTTAGCAATAATATCATTTTCTTTATCTTTGAAATTGTCTTTGATACAGAGACTTGTCTGAACCTGTATATAATGATACAATGTAGTGACAAATTGTATTGAAATTTCATGACCCTGGAGTCAAAATGTAACAAGAATTGAATAGATACATTCTGATAACATGTATCTATGCGAACAAAACAGTGTTATTGAAGATATCGAACTTACTGATACCTTGTCAAAAGTTTGCACTTCTACCCAACATTGTTCTATTCAAAGTAATTGAAATATAAGTGTTTGTATTTTAAAATCTACTCAAATATTTGTACAAAGGTAACTCGCATCTGTTGCAAAATATTTGTACTTCATTCATCGAACCAAACAATTTCCGTGTATTGATTTGTACGCATGTATGTTTTTGTAGAAATTTGGTTAAGTAAACTTATTGAATTTATTTATTTATAATATGGACGTTAAAGATTTCCATATTTTACGCTTGGATAAGTTTAAGGGGACTTACACTTAATAAGCTTAAATTTAATCGAGTTTTACTGCTTCTGTATATATGTTGATATTTGACTATTGAAATGATACGGGTCTTATATGCAATATTGTGAATACTTTTTTATACTGCCCGGTATGCTGTGAATAAACTTAAGAGTTTTTTTAATGAAGGGGTTTTTCGGTAAAAGTTTGATTAACCCAGACCACAGTTTAATGGACTTTGCTAAGATTTTAATGGGATGTAATGATTGTCAAGGCTTGAGAGTTTAATAGTAGATTTACAATTGACAATGTCGAGTAAATTACGGGCTCCTTGGGTATCCAGCTGGGCACGATACAATAATTTCGCCCATTGCTAAGATCTATGGCGGGTTTACATCATGTTAAATTAGTACTGTCCCATTGTGGCTTAGTCATATGATCACTTCCTTAATAGGGAATCATGGGTAAAATATTGCCGAAATGACCCGCGTTTGTCCATTAAACAATTAAATCAGCCACCGTGATTATTTTTATGGCCAGTCGAATGGACATGTCGACACGACAGTCTGTGCCGATAATTGGATGAAATTTGCATTGAAAATATTTAATCCCCGTCTTTGATGTAAATACTGTTTAAACGCATCCAAGGCAGTGTCGAAGCCTTTCCTTTATCAAAATTGTGTTTTTTTTGTAAAATACTAGAACATAGAAGTGAATGTGTGATATCAATGCACTTTCTTGTAAAACAATTATGTGATGTCATGGGGAGACATCGGGAAACAAGATCTCTCCCGACAGACTCGTATAGACAATAAGAATGATGGATGCTTTCCGTAGATAGCACCAGACATCGTAAACGTTGATGATTGAAAACTGTTTCAACGTTTCTTCGAAATAATGATAAAATGTTTTGTAATATTGTTGAACAATTTATTGCATATTGTCTCATTTGTATGGGGGTTTAGGCTATAAAATGTAGACCGTATCAAAGTGCATCGGTGCTACAATAAGGGCAGCTGATGCTTGAACCAGTAGATGCACTTATAGATGCACTTATAGATCTATGCAGACTGGATGTGTGAAGAAATGTAATTCTTCGAATTTTACCAGCCTAACAAGATTGTTTGGTTAAGGTGCCTACCTTCGAGTTTGGGTCACATGGTTGATTGGTTAAGGTAGCCTACCTTCTAGTTCGGGTCACATGGTTGATTGGTTAAGGTAGCCTACCTTCGAGTTCGGGTCACATGGTTGATTTGTTAAGGTGCCTAGCTTCGAGTTCGGGTCACATGGTTGTTTGGTTAAGGTGCCTACCTTCGAGTTCGGGTCACATGGTTGATTGGTTAAGGTAGCCTACCTTCTAGTTCGGGTCACATGGTTGTTTGGTTAAGGTGCCTACCTTCGAGTTCGGGTCACATGGTTGTTTGGTTAAGGTGCCTACCTTCGAGTTCGGGTCACATGGTTTGTTTGGTTAAGGTAGCCTACCTTCTAGTTCGGGTCACATGGTTGATTTTTATATGTCGATATTGGTTTATTGTATTTTTAGTCTGAAAACATCATACATAAAAGGGCCTGAAAATTTCAGTTGTGCCAATTTTGGTTGGTTAGTCAGAGTATCTCAGCAAATAAAATTTTAAGGATGGCCTTGTAAAAGACATATAGGAAATTAAGTTTCAAACATCTGAACAAATTGCCTTTGGGGTGATACAGTTAGCAAATGGGTTCTCCCCTCTCGTTGCCATTATTAAGGGCCAAAGAGGTTTAGGATGTTACTAAGGATTCAGACTATAGTAATAATAAATCTTTAAGGTTTCTTGTGACTCACATGATAACAAGATTGTCATTGTTTATGAAACCCCAACAAATACTACTAGTAAGTTTGGACAACACAGACAAGAAATTCATTCTGGTAGGAAGGAATAACTGATAATATTATGGTCAATATTGCTTTTCATAATTGTCTCATTCCATATGCTTGTAAATCAATGTGCAATATTGTACCTTTGTGGCAATATTTCTAAACAATTTTCGTCAATCAACATTAATTTATGACCAACTACAATCAACCAGCATTTTGTCATATTAATAACGTAGTAGACAGCCCATGTGGCGACTGGCGAGCTTTCATTGTCGTTTTTTTAATGTCATTAATAATAAATCAGAATTTGCAAAGACTGAGTCTAGATTTGCATGAAATATTATTCGATTTAGAAGAAGACATGCCATAAATGACTACAAACATGAAGTTCTCCATTAATTATCATTGTTAGATTGGAGAAGCAATCAGGTGTTTGTGTCAGTTCTTGTTAGAGCCGTCCTACGCGCAAAAAATGTTATTTCTCATTGTATGATTACTAGCTTTGATAGTTGATGTGCATTTTCCATATTTGTGGCAAAAATTCTGTCCATATTAAAAATAACTAATTTTACAATTTACCAGTTCGATACAATGCAACCTTTCCATAACCCTCTTGAGAAATCACCTTACTTTAAAATAACAATATCATCAATTTTCTTGATGTATGAACATCTTGCTACCCCTCGGGAGCAACAACCTCTCAACAACAGTCAAAATGAGTGTCTTCCAAAGGGTGTTCCTCTGGAGAGGTTGCATTGTACAATGAAAGGTCAACTGGATACTCAATGTTGACTTCTGGGCCCAAATTCACAAATGTTTTAAGACTGAATCTCTGAGACTTAGACTTTAAAATTGCAAAAATTGAATTTACAAGCATTTCAATTTCATTATATTTAAACAGATAAATTTTGCCTGAATATTTCTTGTTACTCACTCTACACTTTTGCCATGTTTTATCAAAATATATTGTGTAACAATAATGTAGGAACAAAATGAAAATTTACCATTTTAAAGCCTAAGTCTGAGATTCAGTTTTAAAACGTTTTTGAATACGGGCCCTGGTTTAGGGGTTTCCGTTATACAGTAAAACCACACTTAAAGACCACTCCAATAATAAGCTTCCAGCTCAAAATTAAGACCAGTTTCCAAGGGTGGTCATATACTTGAGGTTTGACTGTACAAATGTGACTGTACTCACTTAAAAAGTTCATTTCATGGTCTAAAATTTGTTGAGTGATATTGTGATACATTGGGGACAGTTTTATGGTATACGTATGGACAGTATATAGAAAATATTTGAGTGGGACAAAAAAGCCTGCTGTCAAAATGATGTCTAAGTATTTGAGTTTATGGGGACAGGTAGCCATTAACTGTCAATATATTCAACATTTGAGTCAAATCAGACTTGGTGTGTTCTATGAAGTATAAAAATATGCAACAGTTGATCACGATACTGACTTTAGTCGATGAATTATATTTACATTACCTTGTGTTAGTGAATAAGCAAATTGAACGTACAGTAAAACTTGACTTGAAGACCACACCTTAATAATAAGACCACCTTGAAATTAAGAACACAATTTTCAGGTCCATTTTAATTGTTTTGCTTTTTATTCAACCTCGGTATTAAGACCACCTCAGTAAGAAGTACAAGGGTCCCGAGTGTGGTCTTATTAATGAGGTTTTACTGTATTATTTTGTGGGCTTCATTGTAGCTACAAACGATGGTCTCTTGTCCAGACAAAATTGTTGTGTTGAAATGAGATACTTACACAAATGTTGTTATAATTTATAGTTCATATGTTCAACATACTGGCTAATGTATACAACATTCTGGCTAATGTCTTCATTAGATGTATATTAAGGCTGTAATGGACTTTACAGATCCACGTTATATAACATTATGACCAATTTCTTTGTCTAGACGATCATAATACCCTTCTGTTGTTATGCCAGTGAAGAATTATATACAGCTACTAAAAAGATGGTTCCCTGTCTCTATAATGGTATATTTAGTTCCGCAGCAATCAAAACTGTCATCAAGGGACATCTCTTAGTCTCTCAATACACTACTCAAGTATGTTGTTTGTCCGATCCCCATTTTTACCGATTTCTTCGTTTACTTGACACAAATGTTTTGAATACAGTTGTTCAATTTTACTTCCTTCTTCAAGGGTGTCTTTACTTCTTAGATTAGCAGAGAAATTGCCAAAAGTAGGCGGGGGTCTGGAGGTACTTCCTTTAATTATGATCACTAATCCAAGAAAAGTAGCCGGATGATGATACTTAAGTTACTGGGTAATTTTACCAGCTCCCGGCTCTTATTGACATCCCTGCTTCTTACCCTAAACTGAGTTAAGACACTGAGTAAGTCTTGGTCGGCTCCTGGCTCTTATTGACATCCCTGCTTCTTACCCTAAACTGAGTTAAGACACTGAGTAAGTCTTGGTCGGCTCCGGCTCTTATTGACATCCCTGCTTCTTACCCTAAACTGAGTTAAGACACTGAGTAAGTCTTGGTCGGCTCCTGGCTCTTATTGACATCCCTGCTTCTTACCCTAAACTGAGTTAAGACACTGAGTAAGTCTTGGTCGGCTCCGGCTCTTATTGACATCCCTGCTTCTTACCCTAAATTGAGTTAAGACACTGAGTAAGTCTTGGTCGGCTCCGGCTCTTATTGACATCCCTGCTTCTTACCCTAAACTGAGTTAAGACACTGAGTAAGTCTTGGTCGGCTCCTGGCTCTTATTGACACCCCTGCTTCTTACCCTAAACTGAGTTAAGACACTGAGTAAGTCTTGGTCAGCTCCCGGCTCTTACTGACACCCCTGCTTCTTACCCTAAACTGAGTTAAGACACTGAGTAAGTCTCGGTCGGCTCCTGGCTCTTACTGACACCCCTGCTTCTTACCCTAAACTGAGTTAAGACACTGAGTAAGTCTTGGTCGGCTCCTGGCTCTTATTGACACCCCTGCTTCTTACCCTAAACTGAGTTAAGACACTGAGTAAGTCTTGGTCGGCTCCTGGCTCTTATTGACATCCCTGCTTCTTACCCTAAACTGAGTTAAGACACTGAGTAAGTCTTGGTCGGCTCCTGGCTCTTATTGACATCCCTGCTTCTTACCCTAAACTGAGTTAAGACACTGAGTAAGTCTTGGTCGGCTCCTGGCTCTTATTGACATCCCTGCTTCTTACCCTAAACTGAGTTAAGACACTGAGTAAGTCTTGGGCGACTCCTGGCTCTTATTGACACCCCTGCTTCTTACCCTTAACTGAGTTAAGACACTGTAAGTCTTGGGCGACTCCTGGCTCTTATTGACACCCCTGCTTCTTACCCTTAACTGAGTTAAGACACTGAGTAAGTCTTGGTCGGCTCCTGGCTCTTATTGACACCCCTGCTTCTTACCCTTAACTGAGTTAAGACACTGAGTAAGTCTTGGTCGGCTCCGGCTCTTATTGACACCCCTGCTTCTTACCCTTAACTGAGTTAAGACACTGAGTAAGTCTTGGTCGGGCAATTTTAAAGCTTTCCTCGTTTCTGTCCTCAATCCTGACATGTCTTACAAAGAAGTAGATGTTATTAAACTCCCAAGTAGTTTCGTGGAAACCAATATTGGTGAATTCATTGATGAGTTTATACACCATGAATAAAACAGCTTTGTATCTCCGTATAACTAGAAAATGTGCAGAAATACATGTAGGACGACATTTTCATTGCGCAATAACGCTCAGTATATAATCACTCAATACAATTTGTTTGTCTAATGGAGACTTAAACTCGATGTAATATAAGTCACATTATAGCCCCTAGATTCTAAGTATTATATTGACATGACCTGACATGCGTACCTAAGATTTCCGAGAACTTGCTGACATGAAAAAAAAAATTCTGTGCATTACAATAAAATCTGCTCTAGAATCAACCTCCTACAAATTGTTTTACATTAACCAATAATATATTGGTGTATAGGTTTTACTTCTGTCAGCAAATTTCATCAGGGGATCTTTAGATTAACCTATGCCGCAACTTCTACCATATTTCAACTTTATTGCACTATTAAAGTCACCATAAACATAATTGCTGGAACCCAGACCGATCGCTTAATGTATTTCCTCCGAAAGTATTCCGTGTATGGAGAATTCTGATCTGTGAGAATATGAGTATAATAGGGCAAGTGTTTAATTAATGAACGGAGTGGAGTAATTCGACCAAATATGGTCACACCATCCGTTGACGAACCCAACAGCCAGCTGTGCTGTTTAGAAGTTATTTAATTCCCTTCCGTTGCCAATAATTCTATCTTTATTCCTGCCTCGATTACTTAATTAAGCTGAAATCGTACAAATCGTTTCTCATAAAAGAAACACTTTCGTTGTAATTGTTCACTTTATGTGTTAATATCATTCGACTGGATACATTTTTTATTTCCATTTTCCCATCATGTTTAAAAAATGAGACGTCATCGTCCAGAAATGGGAAAAGGATGTTCTCTTATATTTAATGTTGTTGTTGTACGAAGTTTAATGGACTGAGTTTTATTCACTGATTTCCCACATGTCGTGAAATTAAAAAGACAGATGTATGATTCATTGCCTCGATCACTGTCGTCATCGTATGCACCTGTCATAATCATAAATCCGATAAGAGACAAAATGCTTCGATCTTTTCATAAAACTCATGTAGTTTTTAGATTAGGAAAAATATAACATTGATTGATATTGAACTTTCACATCAATCGTTCATAGGACATATTCATATTTCTTTCATACTGCTCAGCTACTGAGAACTGCATCGAGACTGCATTGTTAAACAAATGAGCTTCTGTTCCGACGTTTTTTGTTAACATGAAATACTAATTCATGAGCGAACAATATTTGATATTACCGTAATTAATGATAGAAAAAATTGCAACATTCGTTTCCACTTGCGAGCGACTGTCTCTGATGTATGACTTTTAAATCCATGGGAAAATTTTTATTTTTATTTTACTGTCATTTTGAAATGTTTTACCTCTATGCTACAAGAACTTATGCAATAATGTTGACATTAAGGACTGACACATATAATGATCGTTACCTCTCTGAGTCAACATTGAGTAAAAATAATGACATTAGATGGTTATGTCCATCCTTTAAGGTGAATTGAATCAAATATCAATAAAATTTCGGACCCGATAAAATCGAATGAATGAGGTCCGACTGTATTTGCATGCACAAAGCCTTGGTATATGTGCTTGGAATGTTTTAGAAGACTAAGTATTGGTTTTCTCAGTCTTAAAGTACATTAAAGATATTGAGTGTTCATCCTAGATAATTTAATTTGTTAACGCATAAATCTTCGTTACTGATCTTGCTTTATCGAAATTTTGCAAGTACAATTTAATAGTCTCTCGAACATTCGTACTGATGTGTTTTTCTTGAGTTATGGCCCTTGATTTAGCTTGTATGTGTATAAAATAATCTACCTATTCATTGAGATTTTGTGTGTATTGAGTGTTCTATCTGCTTTCAGCCAAATCTGACGTACCTTTCCCCGAGTCCACGTAAGGTAGAAGACAATCATAGCGAGACGTCGGGCGACACAGGGACCAGTGATAGTGGTCGAGGTGGTAGTGATGAAGAGATCCATACTAGTATGTCACAGTCCCCTAGGGATAAAATGATGGGTAAGTCAATTGATGCTGCTTATGTCCTCTTTTTTCTTGTAAAGCCTAATAATAATGTTTGTTACAGAATATGAATTGGAAACAGAATAACAAAATTGGGAAGGGGCATGAGGAACTGAGACAGATGAAAAGTATTTTGACTATCTCATTTTATAGTCAAATACAATTGTAAAAAGGGTTCTAGTAAAAAAAATGACCATTAGCTCAATATATTAGGTTTCAAACTTCGAAGATGGATTCAAGATGATAAAATTTACAAAAAAATCATGAAATTTATGCAAATGTTCATTTTCTGTTTCAGATTTCACAAGACCATTGCCACCATTAACACATCAAGAAATCATACCATTCTCTTTCAAAAAGGGCATGTCCCTATCTTATAACAGAGATTATAACTCTAAACCAGATGTGATAAATTCTGAAAGTATAGAAATGACTAGACGTGACCTTGAACACAAAAGGCAATGTGCATCGCCAAGACACGACCTTGACCTTCATAGAAGGCATGGTGCATCTCCAAGGCATGACCTTGAACTTCAGAGACAAGGATTATCCACTATGGCAGTACATCTGCCGAATGATTCATTAGATAGATCGTGTAATAAAGTTGTTTTACTACAAACAGATTCTGGAATTCATAGTGACACAAATTCAAACGAAGGAGAAGTGAGGGACTACATGGTATGATGACACTTTGGCTTCGAGACTATTATTTCATTCATTTGGCCTAGTGACTTTGGTGTGGAGATTATCTGACAGTATTTTGACTCTAGTTACAGATTTTACACGCATATAACACTTTATTAGACATTGTGCAAGCATCCATGACAAACCCACTTCCTGTGCAAGCTGCCTTGGAGTCTAGTATCCTGAAGGGCTGAATTTAGAAACAAAAAAAGATCAAGTGCTTCCTACAGTATAGAGTGGCTTTCCAGCTTAGAATTGTCAATAATGGTGTTGCTTTGTTGCTGGTTTTTGTCCATTGTACCATTAAGATATTATCGCCCTGACAGGAGAACAATTCCTATTAGACAGAATCGAACAAGTTAGGAGGTTTAACACTTTATGTCTCTGCTAGAAACCTGGCAAAACGTATACGCACATTGTGTTGGAGTGGCGGAAAAAACACAAGTTTCTGCCTCGGTATTGTCAGATTGCATTTAAAGAGCTTTCTGAGTCCTTAGATATTCTATACCTCATCAATTTCGGTTGAAATTTTAGGAATTCTATCCAATTATCCTTGGCATTGCAGTCAATGGATGCCGTGCAGTACAATGCTATAATTTCTAGTACCGTTGTAATTATCACGATAGCAAATAATGTCAAATAATGAGTTTTTCTTGAATTTCTTAATTGCTATGATATCTTCGCCATATTTAATGACCTCTTAGAGATGGGATTGGAGCATATAGATTTTTCGGAGTCTGCTTTTCTCTACAACTGTGTTTAGCCCAGTAACTCTAGCTTCGTTGAAGTTCATATTTATTATCATGACTATATTTGGCAGTTACATAAAATCTATGATTGTATGTTGATAACTTTGGCTGAACATTTTTTACCACCTACATATTCTTAGTTGCCACAATACATGTATCATCATTCATTTCAATACATAATTTTATGAATTAATGTGTGAAATTTGATGTTTTTTCCGATTTTTTCTTGAACATTGTGAGCATGTTACATATTCATGATTATCATTGACACATTCTTGTCTTTATAATATTCATCTGTTACCAAAGCAACATCATGAGCAAGAAATTTCGGAACTCCAAACATTTTCTAATTTCTGTGTTTTTGGTGCAAAGCTTTTGTTTGTTTTTGGCCAGTTGACCTAACCAGTCTCCTGGGTTACCAATCAGTACTAACCTGCTTATCCATAAGCAACTGCCAACTTCTCCAAATAAATCAGAGTTCAGAGGTGGAGGACAAATGACTTTGGATGCATTATCTTCAGTCAAAAATGTCATGGCAGAAAAAAGCCTTGCCCGGGTTTCGAACATACAACCTTTGGTACAAAAGCACAATCATTTTCTAAAATTTCCCAAATCTTGATAATATTATCGTTATTATGTTAAAAACTAGTATTTTTATCATGATATTTGTTTCAATTTGTTTTAGAGTTATGTTTCAAAAGACGATGGCTTGTTTTTTTTAATTAAATTTACAGAAGAGTTTGCTTCAATGATAAAAAATCACTACAAAAAATGGCCAAGCAATGACCTTGACTGAACTTACATAATTTACTATCTTGAGAAGATTGCTAAATCTTCCCTTGAGAATCTCACGGTTGCCATGGTAATTTTTTTTTGAGGATTTAACAATAAACTGTAGAGAAAATGTTGAACAAATCCGTAACATTACTGGCACACATAATTCTCACACTCCAGGGGTCAAGGCAACAAAACCTGAGATCGACCTCCATGCTCAAAACTGATTTTTTTTCTCAACACATTATTTCGTATATGTTTTGGTAAATATTTAGAATATCATTTGGAAGAAGAATTGCTGTGCAACCAATTGCTTCATGTTGTCATAACAGGCATGCAAATTTTATGTGGATTCACGGAAATCCGAGGATTTGCCACTCGCAGGGGCCGTTTTTGAGACAATTTAAGCCATCTTAAATGCTTAAAAGCCAGGAGCTTCAGCGGCCCCCTGGACCCCTTGCCAAATTTCAGCTGATTTTGAGAATTTGCATTCTCATGCCTGTTATAATTAACACCGGGATCTTTTACTTAAATGAGATTTGAGTTTGGAGGCCAATCTCAATATTTAAAACCATAGGGCCTGAGATCTTGCTGTTTCACAGGTTTCACGAGGCAGTCAACCAATTCTCGTTGTCGCTGAGATCTCTCGAAAAAACATTACATTTCATTGGTCGATAGATATCATTATAACTATATTGAGGGTTTTGCTTAAAACTATTGTTATACTTGCTCCTAGTAAGAAGCACATACATATGGAAGAATGCAAAACAAGTCTATTTGTTTTTTTTATTTCTACGCAGATTGATTTGTTTTGCTCTTACCACTGGATAAAATAGTTTGGCGTCAGATCCTCAATATTCCACTTTTTGTAAATTTCTTTATACATATTATCTTTACAAATAACTATTATGATATTAGAATCTGACATTTCGAATCTTGTCATACTGTTTTTGGTGTTTTTGTTTTACCAATATAGATTCTACTTCACACATCAGACATTTATTTCATTCGCAAATGTTGAAATGTATATTTTGTATGAAAAATTGTGATTGCTGTGAACTTTTTATATCATCTGTGTGATCTCATGTTTTCTGACACAAGGTGGCAAGATTCGAAATTCCAGATTCATTCCTTTTGTATATGACAATGTTTTTGTCTCTAATGCTGCCATTCACGTGCGGAGGTCGTTGCACGAGTTTTGTATGAATATTTCATACTCCTCGGTATGATTTATATGTATTATATAAAGGTATTATCGTCTATATGTTTTTTTTCTATTTATTTTGCTTTGATGATATTGTGATAAATATTATGAGATATTCAACAAAATACAAAAAAATCAACTAAAAAATGTCTTTGTATTTCTTCAGTGTTAAACTGATTATTCTACAATATAATCTCAGATAAAAGTCTATAGTAGGGACAAATAATATTTCACTCTGTTAGAACTCTGTATTATATATTGTATGTATTCTACAATAGTTGTGAAACATATTTGCAATTTATCTTGATGCCCACCGACGCTTACTGGGTTGCTAACCAGTGCTTGTGCGTAATTCATTGAGTTCTTTTTACCCAGGATGACATTTGCAGGCTGTCAAGTGGGCCCTACTTTTCCTACATTTCCCAACTTTTTTTCATGCTCCCTACTTTTTCTTGAAAGAGCCCTACTAACCCTACGTTTTTCAAATCTGAGGCGGTAACTCAAAATATTTATTTCACCTGCATGAAGCACAGAGGTCTAATCATGGAGAATGTACAGTGCAGTGAATTTTTACCATTTTTTTATATTACAAAAGTAAGGAATCAGGATATTATCCCTATTTTTAGGCAATAAAATCCCTATTTTTTAAAAAAAGCTCTACATTATCTGTACTTTTTTAAAAGAGGTGAGTTGACAGTCTGCATTAAACTCCAGTTACCACTCCTTGGTCTAATTGTTTCAAATTTAATGTGAAACAAATATATTTAAATAAAGTTTGTAAGTATTTTGTTTTACTTTAGGCCATACCAGTAGTTGTCTATGTTTAGCATCCTCAGACTGGCAGGTTCTCATCTGTCTGTTAAATAAAAAACAAATCTGAAAATGTAAAATAACTCCTACAATGTACTTTCCACCTGGTCTAGAAGAAAGATTATAGATTGGAAATGAGGTAGTGTACGTGTTTGCTTTTTTCGTAGTTTATGTTTTTGGACAAAAAAAGTATGTACTCAATAAATGCAAAACAACTGTGTTAGTAAAGAAATCACTTTGTTTTAACGATGTCATACGAATTTTTGAATTAGTGGATATACATAATGATAGTGGGCTCTATGTTTGGGACTTGAACAGCGGGGATTAATGTCTTACATATTACACTGTTCACTTTAGTTTGGTGATTGTAATTCTTCCTAACTAAAAGTCGAGTATTCACAATCTATGTTGGGGCTTCCAGTACTTTGATTCTACACAAACTGTTGGCGAAATCGTAGATACCGCATTCGATCAATTCCGACATTGTTCGGGTTGGTGTTTGTGCGTTTTCGGGAAATTCCGTAGACAAAAAATAAACAAAAAGCATTTCCATTTAAAATATTAGTATACATGTAGCATTCACCCACCACCTCCCTTGCTTGCGTTTGATATATAGATTTCCTTAATTAATTTAAACAGGTTTTAAATTTTGCATATATTAAAGGGAGGTAATTCAACATACTGGTGCAGTCCGGGTGTTTATTAAAATTGGAATATTTCCGTCCCGATAGTTGGAAAATAACATTTCTATACAATAGAAATTTTACAATTCTATGTTTTATTCTGGTAACAGTATGATACTCAATGTAATGCAAATCATGATACGCTCCCTGTCTGGTTTCGTTTTGTATATTAAATGCAAATTAAATAGAAAACATAGTAAATAGATTTCATGGACTACACCGAGTTTAAAAAATAACGGTCGTTGTAAGAACCTATTGGCAGTAGCCATGTTGTGAATTTTAAATAATATTAATTGAATTAACGATAAATTAATCATAAAAAATCTTATTGCTACGATACTTGAGGAAACAGACAAGGAGCGTATCATGACCGTGCGACCACATACACGCATCATGCAATTTGTTCGTCTCTATCAAGAGACAAACAGAAACAAATGCGTAAAGACGACTCCACAAAACCCCTGACAAAGTCAACGGCTACCCCTCCTTATCTCGATGAAGAAGGGGTATTGAGAAACCGCCGACCAAGCCAAGTGCTAAGCAGAAAACGCCCTACGCTGGACTATACAGGCAGTTAATGAAACATAACTGACACCTTATATACAACTGCTAAATAACTTGTAAACGACTTTGAAAGAATAGATTTGTCAATACATCAGCGAATCTCATGTTCAGAAATTTAAATTTAGCAGTGTATGCGATGTATTTCAAAGGTAAGCTTACGCGTGAATTTAACATCATATTTTCAAAGTTCCAAGACAACTGGTTGTATAATGAAAAAGATAGAAGCAAAAATATCATATCTAAGTTTGTATTTTTAACCTCCCCTTATTAAATATTAGTACCCCCGGGGCATGTTACGCCAACGATGCGTAGCCATGTATCCTTTTCACACCCTTTTATAACTTACAATATGTACCTCGCCAATTCATAACAAGATAATATTCTATATCATAAGTCATTCAACCTTCAAATGGCTTGCCAATTCTAAAAGGAGGTTTAGCGCTAAGCAAGTTCAGTTTACAAAACCAAAAATACCATTTATTTAAAAATGTTTTATGTCTTACTTACCTCACTTGGAGAAACACTTCAAACTAATTGTATATGTTGAAATCCCAATACTCCAATCTTCGTTACGTTTTAATAAGAAGGCGGAGGATGATTGTCTTAAAATATACACTTTTTGTTAACACAACTGGGGCACTATTTGTGAACATTATGTAAGACCGAAACTTGGACATGGACTTTTTGATGTATTGATGTATGTAAAGTTCACCTTCCCCATGTGCAGTTCCTTGACTTGATATACTATTTGTGACCCCCCCCCCCCATTGCGGCCCGTGGCCACTGGCTTTCTTAGCTTGTCTTATCCATTCCATCCCTTTCATCCATTACATCCATTCCATCCCTTTCATTCCATCCCTTCCATCCATTCCATCCATTACATCCATTCCATCCCTTCTATCCCTTCCATCCATTCCATCCCTTCCATTCCATCCCTTTCATCCATTCCATCCCGTCCATCCCTTCCATCCATTACATCCATTCCATCCATTACATCCCTTCCATCCCTTCCATCCCTTCCATCCATTACACCCATTCCATTCCATCCCTTCCATCCATTCCATCCATTCCACCCATTACATCCATTCCATCCCTTCCATCCCTTCCATCCATTCCATCCATTTCCTCCTTAGTTGTACCCTTAAATTTACCATGGTTGTTTTTTGATAGTCAGCCGGACAATTCCTTGCTTCCCCATTCCCATAGGTGTTTGCCCTTGCACCTCCTCAACTCCTATTGTTTGGTACGTTGATGTTTCCATGGGATCTTGGTGGGGAAGAATCGTCAGTGGCGTTCCCTGTGACAACTTTAGAATAAAGATTTAATAAAAACTGGCAAAAGTGTACTGTCGTAACAACAAATATCCAGACAAACTTTGTTTTTAGGTTTAATGAAAGGCTGGCAAATATAACTGCAAATGATGTCTGAGTTTCGGTATTTCAATGTTGGTGAATAAGACCCCTGGATTAGTATTGTTAATTTGGGCCCATAAAACTGACATGAACGCTAGGCTCTAGATCGTTCTTGGTGCAGTCTCGGTACATGAGTTTTGTATTGCATGTTTTGTAACAATTAATTCTGTGGTTGTTTTTCAATGAAGGAAAAAAACAGTCGTTTGATGATCGGCTATTGTTTTTCTCATGTCCTCGTTCACCCAGTTCGTTTCAATTCTGAGAATTGTCTCAATTTTTCAACTGATACTGGAATTCATCTTGTATCGGATGTCTGAGCAAATTATTCCGAAAAAAACATGTTATGAATTAAAATGTTCTCAGATTTGTTTTGTCTGAGGTTGTATTTCGAGCGATTAAAGTCTTTGTATAACACTCCCTGGATTATCACCCACCAATCACCTACCTTTTTTAAATTATGGAGCTTTAAGTCACACAAACAGAGTCACGTGATTACTTTTCTGGCTATTTTTGGTGGCGGAAAAAAACCGTCAGACGTCCGGGAAGGCCCACCGACTAGCTGGATGGCTTCCTTACAAATTCAGTATCCCGGTTTGGATTCGAACCCGCAGAAGTCACGGGCAGTGATTTGAAGTCGGCGACTATAACCACTTGACCAGGGAAGCCCTCTCACCTTGATAGTAATTCAGGATATTAAAATTGTAAATCACTTCTCCTTTTTAAGAAAACGATCGATAAGACAGCAAAACCAATGTCATGGCCTAAAGCGACTGACCTTCAGAAATACAGTAAAACCTCAATAGTTAGATCACCTTTAGGACCATTAAAACTGATCTTCTTATTGAGATGGTCTTAACATTGAAGTTGAAGAATAAGCAAAACATTGCATTTGTTGCTTCGTTCTCCTATAAAATCACTTAGTAGCCATTCAAGAAACACAGAAAACCTCGCTAAAAACACCATTGGGACCCTTGAAAACTGGTCTTCTTATAGAGACGGTCTTTATATTGAGGTTGAATAAAGAGCTAAACAATGAAAATGGACTTGAACATTTTGTTTTGAATTTAGAGGTGGTCTTATTATTATCGATGTGGTCTTTAGATGAGGTTTTACTGTATGTATTTTAACATAACGACAAAAATATTCGTAAATCGATGGTTAAAAGCGAAACAAGTCTATCTGCTTCTTTATTTATGCATACATATAGTCTAGTTTCACGTTTGTCCTTCGAAATGTGCATACACTTGAATGTTAACATCTTACTGAAGGCAATTATGGACGACATGCGGGCATGTTCAAGTTACCAATTTATGTGTTGCCGAGTGAATCTCGATGACAATGTTGAGAAATTCGCACTTGTTCTTTATGATTCAAGACAAGAAATTCGATTTAATTCTGCCTTTTTACAGTTTGTAACCAGCTGAAAATGTATCAAACTGTTTTTACACATGTAATTAGTTTTTAGCTTCGCGACAACCTGTCTATCAGTCACCTAAAGACTGTGATTTTCTAGAAGTTTAAATTTGATTTGGGCGTGAAAATAATTACCGGTAACTACAGCCTCAAGTTTTCCGGAAATTGTCATGCTATATTTCATTACTAGCTTACTATGATAATAATTGCTGCGACAGTTCTAAGATAATTCCATTTTTCCTGCGGCTGACTGAGATACATGTACATAACTGTAGCCTAACAAGCTTAAAGTTTATCTCAAACTATTCTATAATACATGTAGTATCTTCGAAGCGTCCTCTGAAAGAATCTTAATCTGTCTATAATTTATCGTATCAAATTACTTTCCAATATTCAGCGAACCATCTTCTCAAACTATCCTCTCGAAGCTTTGTATCAAGCACTCGTCGAACCATCCTTTCAAACTAACGTCGAGCCATCGTCTAAAACGGTCATCAAACCATCATCTCAAGCTATCTTTAAGCCATCCTATCAAACTAACATCGAGCCATCGTCTAAACATATCCACAAAGCATCCTCTCAAACTAACATCGAGCCATCGTCTAAAACTATCCACAAAGCATCCTCTCAAACTAACATCGAGCCATCGTCTAAAACTATCCACAAAGCATCCTCTCAAACTAACATCGAGCCATCGTCTAAAACTATCCACAAAGCATCCTCTCAAACTAACATCGAGCCATCGTCTAAACATATCCACAAAGCATCCTCTCAAACTAACATCGAGCCATCGTCTAAACCTATCCACAAATCATGATCGTAAACTAACATCGAGTCATCGTCTAAACCTATCCACAAATCATGATCGTAAACTAACATCGAGTCATCGTCTAAAACTATCCACAAAGCATTATCTCAAGCTATCTTTAAGCCATCCTCTCAAACTAACATCGAGTCATCGTCTAAACCTATCCACAAAGCATTATCTCAAACTAACATCGAGTCATCGTCTAAACCTATCCACAAAGCATTATCTCAAACTAACATCCAGCCATCGTCTAAAACTATCCACAAAGCATCCTCTCAAACTAACATCGAGTCATCGTCTAAACCTATCCACAAAGCATCATCTCAAACTAACATCGAGTCATCGTCTAAACCTATCCACAAACCATCCTCTCAAACTAACATCGAGTCATCGTCTAAACCTATCCACAAACCATCCTCTCAAACTAACATCGAGTCATCGTCTAAACCTATCCACAAACCATCCTCTCAAACTAACATCGAGTCATCGTCTAAAACTATCCTCAAACCATCCTCTCAAACTTAAATCGAGCCATCGTCTAAAACTATCCTCTAACCATCCTCTCAAACTAACATCGAGCCATCGTCTAAAACTATCCTCTAACCATCCTCTCAAACTAACACCGAGCCATCGTCTAAAACTATCCTCTAACCATCCTCTCAAACTAACACCGAGCCATCGTCTAAAACTATCCTCAAACCATCCTCTCAAACTTAAATCGAGCCATCGTCTAAAACTATCCTCAAACCATCCTCTCAAACTAACATCGAGTCATCGTCTAAACCTATCCTCAAACCATTATCTCAAACTATTCTCAAACAATTGGATCTTCAGGAAGACAATGTTCTATGTAATGGCTTAAAACTAGCAAGCAAATGAAATCCTGATAACAATATTAAACGTTCTTGCAGATAATCCTTAAATCCCGACTTTAATAAAATAAAAATATGAGGTGGGAGCTCAAACTGTTGATATATAAGATACTAACCGAAATAGAACCGAAGACTGATGTTCTAGGACCTGAGAGTCTGTACTTACGAACAATACGTTTGGTGGTACATTTGTATTTCAGTGTAACCAGGCTTAGAAAGCAAAAACTGCCTCTAGTATCATAGTAATATATGACTTACCATCATTTCACACAGCTAGTAAATGAAGCCTGTCATGCTTCACATAATCGTGATACAATGAATGTCATCATTTCAAGATGCTGGCTGGTTTGCCATATAGGCGCGTTATATTGTCTGCCCAAAACACTTGTCATGCCTCGTGTTGCATAAAAGTCAACGGAACTATCATCTGCTGTGTCAAACGAATAATTTATACATTGTACAAACTGATTTACAAAGGATGTAATCATGGTGATACTGGTATTTTGCACATACCAGCATTTTTGTGCCTGTAAATATTTTTTTGTACTGTCAGCAAATTGTATTGACGAGTTTCGGTCTGTTTTGATATTACTTACTGCCTGTAATTAGTTGCTGTGACGCTGGTGTCAATTTAAATAAAAATGTTGCCACACATGCGCCACATACTATTACAATTTTTTTCTCTGATGGTTATATTGTACAAACCACGTGCATTTCATTTAACTGACTGGTTTGTATATCAACCAGTTCAGAACGAGAGAAGGCGATTTTAGACATCAAAACGAAAGTAGAGATTTTCTGTGACCTCATTTAAAATTCTGGCAAATTTGAAATTTTGAATCGCTCAGTAAACGACTTTAGGTGTATATTAGCAAACATCAATAACCATTTTTCGTATGTGTTGCCTTTTCGTCAGCAAGGATAGCAATCATTATCAAATATGTAAAATCCACCCCTGTTCCACTTTTTATTCACTTTTACGAGATGTAATGCAGAAATAATAAGACTTTTGTTTCTCCGTCAGCGCAGATCGCACTTGGAATGTTTACGTAACAATGTTACGTAGCTATAAATTCACCGTGGAATAACATTTCCATTTTTCAATCCTAACACTTATGCATTACGTAGGTTTGATCTCATTAAAAGGTGCCAGTATAGTTGACATACTAGAACTTGATATCAATTCCTGTATCTCGATATTTTCTCCGCAGATAACAACAAGAAGGCACTTAAACCCGTCATTTAATAATCACTGAAATGGGAGCCAAATGTGTTTCTTCCAAACAGACACGGCTTTCCGATTTCATGTGTCTTTTTCCGAGACTTACAGAAAATTCGATCTTACATAACGTTGTTATCGTCAATTTGTTTTTTTATTTAGAATAAGCGACTTTGCCTCATTGGATTGCGAAAGTTATACACCGATATTCGACGCTAAATTTGGTTAACACTACAACAAAAATTCAATAACAAAGATGAGGAAACTAGCGAAACAAATCCAGCCTTAGCAATATGTGCCATACTTAATGACTTACTGTTTCTTATCCAAGCCATACACTGATTAGATTTAGTATTTGTGGTTAGGCTACAACGTTCCTTGTTTGCTTTTAGAAATATTGTTACTAGAAATGAACTGAAAAATACGAAAATAGGATGCTTGAACGTGATTGATTTATAGTTCTAGAAAAATGACGGTCATTGATTAGCAGTCTATAACATTATCTGGCAGTGACCCTCATCATGGCTGTTCAATTTGTAGTTTTTACTGGACTCTCAGTGAGACCCCTATCTTGGGAAATGTAAAAGCCAGTGTGCCGGTTATGCGTTACTTTGATTATTATTGAAACGCAAGGTGCGCTTCACCTTTAGATAATCGGCGGAAATGTTTTTGAAAATAACGCGAAACATCTCTTGAAAAACAACCTCTTTTCCACGACAAACTCAAATTTTCCTGTGAAAATAATTTTCCATGACCTGAACTTGTCGGAGCAACAACATATCAACAACAGCCAGCATTTGCCTCGTCCAAATGGTGTTTCTTTGGAGGGGTTGCATTGTATATAACCAAGGCAACATAAATAATGTAAATTACATTGATATACTTGACGCCATTAAAAACGCAATCAAAAATTGTGCAAATAGAAAAAGAGACATTACAAAGGCAAAACTATAATTCATTTCTCAAACATAATTTCATAAAATTAATTAATAATGATATAAAAAATAATTGGTGTAGAGTTTAATAAAGTTTTGAACAAGAGATAACACATAGATAACTGTAACACAGCTTTGACAGTTGGTACTACAAAATGACGCCTAGTTCAAATAGTTGCGTTTTTAATGGCGCCAATTATATATTTTACACTTTACTATGCTTCGCAGATGGCGATTGACATCAAACGTCTAAACAATTTATGAACATCCCTTTAATCCCGTTGGCTAGTCAAAGGAAAAGTAGCATGTTGGTCCTAAAATTACATAAACTCTCTAGTTAACTCGTATTAGTTGCGCTTTTCGTTCCGTTTGGCCTATCTATTATATCGTCACACGGCGTAAAAGAAAAATGGTATAATATTATAAAGAGTAGCAGAGCAGAATAGATTAAAACCAACATATTCTAAACAAGCAGTTACTGATCTGATTAAAATATATTCTACATTTTCCTAACAGCTTCTGCACATTTTTTGTAAACTCGAGGTTCGTGTCTTGGAACAATTTCGTCACGCGGTAATCCAATTTCCATAGTTACACATTTTTATAGATAGTGTTTTATACCCTTTGATAAGTTCGTAAAGCATTAATACAATTTGGAATTTCAGATAATGCCATTATTCAAACTTGTTATCGCATACAAAGCAATCGTTTTTGCTCTGCAACAAAATCGGTTTCTAAAGCATAGAATTTACCCTGATTGAATTTCGTGTGCCTTCTTGATAAGTGTTATTGACGAATAGAAAATACTCGATTTTTGTTATAGAAGGTTCAGCATCGGTTACTTTAAAGAAAACCTTTTTTGTTGAGAATATTGTGATTTTGTTTCAATAATATGCCCTACAGATCTGTTACCATGACAACGACAAAATAAGGAGGAGACCAACAAATAACAAGAAAAATGGTTCAGAAGACTTTGTCCTACACTGATACACATGGAAGGAGGGTGGGGAAACTACAATATATACATGTGTATAAATATCTTAACGGAGTACCACAGTACGGAATTGTTTGGAAAAATACGTAATTTTATTTTTGCTTTCATTCACCAAATCAGCAAAAAACATGGAACCGTTCCGTAAATGTTGGGCTTTTATGGCATTGCAGAACGTACACATGTTATATTGTATCAAATATAAAGTCTTAAACACTGTTTTTAAGAACAAGTTTCCGCTGGTCGACCGTTTATTTACACCCTATTTACCCTATGGTGCTTGGTTTGTTAAAGATCGATGTATCTACTCAGCAGGTGCCCGCATATGCCCAAAGTATTGTTAGATGGCGCACATGGGGTCGTCCCACCACTCCAATACATGTACATGTAGCTGGCAAAGTCAACACATTACCCTGAGTGTTTATGTGACTTAAGTCCATTTTCACTATTTTGCTCTACATTCAACCTCAATATTAAGACCAGTTTTCAAGGGCCCAAAAGTGGTCTTATTGTTGAGGTTTTACTGTATATATCTGCTAACACATATGATAAGCAATGATATCCAAGAAATACGGCATGTAACGTGTCAATCTTAGTTTAAACAAGATTACAACAGCTTTGACAGCATCACTTATATTCACACTTCACGTTGCCACCACAAGCCTATTCCAAAATTAAAGTCAATGCTTTATAACGTATGATCCACACTTCAAGACAAACATTTGGAGCAAGTGTTCATTTAAATCAGCAAATGAAATAAAACATCTTCACGATATTTGCTTTGCCTTTAGCAGATGTTTTGCAAATTCTCTTAAATATTTTATGACATTGAATTTTTGTCTTTGACAAAACTGGTCTATAACTGTTTAATCATAATACGTAATTGCAGAGAATAAGACGAGTTAACAAGAACTGCCAACTATGCTTTCTTCAGCCCACTTGAAATACAATACCAGTTATGTGATCCCCATTTGCAAGCGATATATTTCCGATTCAATTAGATATTAATCATTTCAATTTGTAACTAAAGTAGAAATTAGAGAAAGTCGCGAACACTGCGAATACTTACGGGGGTCAATAAAATGATGTATTCTAGCATCAAAAATTCCCAACAGTATAAATCCGAGACATGTCTATTAAGTTTCGTGGAATGGGGATTTTAAAAGCGACGATATATTATGGTTAACTATTTCTGGTAACATTTTAGAAAATAATTCCAGAATAGTTTGAGTATTTTCACGGAAGCTTTATTCAGAGGGTCTTATTCACAGACATTTTAAATCTGAAAGTCAGACTAAGAATTAAAAATATCAAATCTTCATTTTGCTCCTATATTGTTATAACACCCAAAATTTTAATAAAAATTGGCAAACGTGCACAGTGGGTAACAATAATTATTCAGATAAAATTTCATTTGTTTAGATTTAATGAAAACGAAAGGCTGGTAAATATATTTTTTGCAAATTTAAATTCTAAGTCTGAGTTTCAGTCTTAAGATGTTTGTGAATAAGGCCCCTTGAACACAATCAAAATGGTCAAAAGTAGGTATATGTACATTTTGAATTCACATTTTTATCAGTTTTTGGGGAAGTATGGTGGGTCCTTTTGATAGGGATTTTTGCATCATGAATCACCAAATTTGGATATTTATAAGGCTAAAATTTTAAATAATTTTACAGAAGGGGAATTTTCTTTCTAAGTAGGGAACAATATATCGGCACAATGTCGGCCCCAAATTTGCCATAGAAAAGGGCTGGAATTGATAAAAAAAGCCAAAATACTCGTCTTCCACTAATGATTTGTAACATGTGTTTGAGCTCCATCACTTCCTTTGTTGTATTTGTGTTTTACGCCACCCTCTATCCGTTCTTGAATTAAGTTAAGTATTACAAGAAGCTTACAACGCTTGTAAATTGAAACGTATTAACACCATCAAACCCTCCACGTTTGTATACAGTTACATAATGCTCTGTTCCTTCAGGGACTGTGTCAACACAAGTAACTGTATTGTAATCTGAAATATATAAGAGATTTTAATGGACGCCTGTAAAAGTCTTAATAATGAAGACATGCTATATTGGAAACTGCTTACTTAGTAAATGTTATAAACAATAATATATCTATGTATGTTGAAATCTGATTCGATTGGTGAAACAATATGTATAACTTAATCTTTTTACAGAAATATACTTAACGCCATAAAATGTGCACATAGATTACGTGACATTACAAAGGCAAACATATTCTTTATTTCTTAAATATATATTTCATAAAAGTAATCAAAAATGAAATGAAGAACAATTGGTCTAGAGTTAAATATAGTTTTGAACAGGAATTGACACATATATGCATACAACTGTAACGCGCTTTTGTCAGTTGGTACTACACAATTACGTCTAATTCAAATACAATGTACATGTAGTTGCGTTTTTTAATGGCGTCAAGTATATATTATACACACGACTTTCGTTTCGTTTGTTTCGGGCTTTACGCCGTTTCTCAACAGTATTACAGTTATATACGATGGTCAGTTGATATAACCAGTGTTCCAATGTTACAGACTGGAACTCACAAGTATTTCCGCATGCTATTGACAACTTTCCCCGTATGAATCTGAAGTGGGGGGATAATGATCAAACGATGTACATGTATTCTTTTTTCGTCGTATCCTCAAGGAAACAAATAGCTTCACTCTGGGTTCAAACCAACAACCTGGATTGGAAGTCGAATGCTCAATCGACTGTAGGGGTTCCATTTCACCCTGGGGTTGACACGTTGACCCATAGAATTACCAAAAAAGCCACATTTTGACCCTCAGGATTCTGTCATTTTTTTCTATAAATTATAGGTAATTAGACCCTAGAATTGGTCTGGTAATAACTGATCAAAATGACCCTTGAGATTCAGCACCTAGTGGAACCCCTGCGACTGGGATAACAGGGCTGGTTACACTAACTAGAGCTGCATATCTGGAGCCGAGTACAAGACTAGTGTAACACTGTAAACGTGAACAAACTCTTAGTTTATAATTATACTTAGTGTCGAACTTTGCAATTACTGAGAACAGTAGATAGGAAACAAGTTGTTCTGGTATCGATCTACTGTAACTCTGTATATATATATACGTACATTGTAACTTCTACACGGTTTAAAACTTACCAAAAATCATTCTTAGTACATTTACGAGGGTTGTCCCATTAATGTTATTTCAACAACTTGTGAGACAGTTCAATATAATTTTGTATACGTGTTGAGAAGACGCTGACAATACAACACTGAAAATTGCGAGAAATTGTATTAATGTTTTGTTGTTTTACAGCCATTGTCTACGATTTATTGGGACAACCCTCGTATGTAATACAATACTCATTTATCTTTGTATATGTCTGTCTGTACATTGGTACTCTCAGCTCTTTGATTCAGTGAGAGGTCAGGGCATTGTGTCAAGCGGTATGCATCTTTATCGATGCCAAATAATTAAATCATGCAATTTATTGCACCACTCATTTAATTAATTAACCAGATTAGAGTTTAGCGTAACAATCAGATTAAGCGGATAAAACCCAGACCAACAACGTATCAGAAACACCAACAGCGGCCCCATGTATTCTCTCCAAGACACCATTCCATTCACCACCCAAGCCATACAGCGCATAATCATGATCTAAGGCTTACATGGATAGCGGATATAAATCTTTCTGTTCATTACTTTTTTCCAATGAATTACTTTCCCGCTGTTGTCTATGACATGGAACTGTAAATGAAGCTGAACGCGTACTAAATGATTGGAGACTTGATATCTCTTCGTGGAGGTCTGCAGCTTCTTGGAAGGGTTACGTTCTCTCTGATTATTTCAATTGAATAATTCAGGGAAACATGCTATGCTTCGGTATAAACACCTTAAGCATAAAAACAGAGGTATCACGGTTTCAGATGGTAAAATAATCAAATGGCCACTATCGCGTGATTTGAGATTTGTTATTACGATGCCATCTTCGGATTTTTCCCTAAACTGATGGTTAAAATGCATTACAAGTAAAGAAATATGAGGGCTCCTGTTTTTGTATGGGTACTCACTGTAAAAAACAACTGAAGCAATCATGTACAGTCGGACCTCCTTCATTCGATTTCATCGGGTCCGAAATTTTATTTCGAATACATGTGCCTAAGATATATCGGGACCTGATATTTATCTCGGACGATACCTAGTATTCGCACAGAAGGTTGTCGAATAAACGAGGCCCGACTGTATTTCGATTGGGTACAAAGTAAGTCGTCATTGAGCCGTCTCCATGGATGCTTTTTAATGAGAAACTTCGTTTTAAGTGGTAACAGTGTTTGGATGACTTAACTTTATCTATTTTGACTTAAGTCCATCCTCTCTGATGTATCCCTCTTTAAGCAATAACCCCTCTATTCAACAGCATGATCAAATGTTGCATGTGCATGTAGTAACAATTTACTGCCATTTTACCTCTCTGGAGCAATTATCTCTCTACAGCAGCCAAACCTCAATAATAAGACCAACTTCGGGACCCTTGAAAAGTGGTCTTGTTATTTAGGTGGTCTAAATATTGAGGTTGAATAAAGGGCAAAACAGTGAAAAAGGACTTGAAAATTGTGTTCTTTAATTTTAAGGTGGTCTTATAATTGAGATGGTATTTAAGTGAGGTTTAACTGTATGTACTGGTGTGTGTTTTAGAAAAGTAATGCTTATATTCTTGAGTTTCGTAAGATAGAAATGCAAGTATTTCTAATATTACTACATTATTTACGAGTATGGATGGGTTAGAGGTTATAAAGCAACATCTATGGGAACACGTAACATATTACGTGAGCGTAGAAATGATACTGTACAAGAGCAGGACTGATGTCGATGTCGGAATACAGTAAAACCTCACTTACAGACCATCTGTGCTCTTAATTTTGAGCTGGTCTTATTATTGAAGTGGTCTTTAAGTGAGGTTTTACTGTATTTGATTTTGCAAAGGGGTGTTGTGCTGGAGATATTTAACTGAATGATAATTACATAGAATGTATAGAATATTTGGCTCGTCTGATTTCGAGCTGGAACCACAAAGATAAGAACTTCGATCCAAAATATATACAATAAGCTCGAAAACTGCAAATTGTTTTCATTTAACAGAGAATTCTGTGTAAATATGTCCTCGTCTTTTGATATGTCAGCATAAATCAGACTGATCGCAGTATGTGCATGATTTATAAACAGAACGAAATCAAATCAACAAATGCATTCGGTTCTGTTGCGTAGATTTATTATAAATTGAAAGCTTGCGTTTCATTTATCTCAAAGCTTCCATGCTTATAGATAGCTTTTGTCAATAAAATGCATATGTTGATTTACAAGTCTCAGACTATTCTATCAGAATTTTTAAAAAAATCGTTCCAATCTTTTTTGACTGCAAATCAAAGATGTTGTATCAATAGAAGATATCTCTAATATAATTATTATTATGCAAAGACTAGAACTATTTAGATCTGCATACGTCTGTTACTAAATATGAGTCATAAGTCCTTGGTAGGATTTTCATGTAAGAGCGGTTTTGTAAATGTAATTGTGACATTCGGTTTCACGAAATCAAGAAATATACAACAAGAAGTTGGAATGGTTCCATTTTGAAATACTTGATATTTTGTAAGCGATGTTAACTTGTCATTGTTGGTGAAGTCTGTTACAGACTTATTGAATACGTATACATCGACTTCAGCTTTATCGATGCTTGTATTTAAATAGAAATTCAAGATTTAAATATTGATTGGTGTTCATCCGACATAATTATGAAGTAATGAATAAACACAGCGATTTAACCTCTTGAAACATACTCGAATACAAATGTACATGTATACAGAGCGCAGCCATTTTGTTGTTTTAGACAACCGTCTAACTAAAACACGGACGAATGCGCACTGCACAAAGTCATCGACGACACCGGCATAGACTTCCGGTAAGTACCGCTCGGTAAGAAAAAGACTTTCTTGAATGATAGCGATAAATCAAAATCACTATCGGTTAGAATAATGTAATCGATAACATATCGAAATCGCTTCTAACGATGACACCACACAGTAAAATGTATTAAAGAGTTTATGTCTGTCATAAAATAAAGCCTACTGTGATTGCTTTAGCACATAAACACGCACGCACCATTACTACAATTCGTCATAGACACATTACGTTAGAAAGAAAAAAAACATTGCACAATGATGTCATGCAGAGGTATAGTGGTCTGGAGGTAGAGGGCCGGACGTCCAATACGGATGTGTTGAGTTCAAGGTCGTGGGTGCGACTCTTCGTTGTCTTCAAGCATGAAGTAAACCACAGTAAAACCTCAATAAAAAAGACAACCATTGAGACCCTTGAAAATGGTCTTCTTAATATTGATGTTGAATAAAGAGCGGAACGGTGAAAATGAACATGACAATTGTGTTGTTAATTTTGAGGTGATCTTTAAGTGAGGTTATACTATATATGTTTTCATAATACCGAATCAATTTAACCGCAAAATACAATAGTAATATGCAAAAGAGTGTCATACTTACGTTCGTAATTGACTTCCCCATAGTCAATATTAGTACCCCTGGGGCATAATACGGAATATATATATACGGAGCCGTATATTTATGTATACAATTGTACAATGAATATTTGTAAGAATTTGCTTGAAACAGAAAGACTAAGTAAAATGAATTGATGATAGCTAAAATACGCGCGTGTCTTTGTTTCCATCCAACATTTCTATTGTTTATATGGAAATTTCGGATACTTAGACAAGAACGTTTTATTTACAGCTTTCAAGATTAGAAGTCGTTAGTACATATATCATATTGCGGTATAAATAAAGTATAATTATCACGTATAAATAGTTATCTCCCGTGCTCGGCATTAGACGAGTATCCAGTACGTACATAAAATATTACATCTAATTCCGAATATCTGTCACTTAATTAAGCACTAGACGTCTATATTTGACGCTTTGGTAAATTATGGCAATTTGACTCATGATCCAATGGTAATAGACGGCAGTATTTCTTGGAGAAGATCGCAATAACATTAATATAACCGCCTGCCAAGCCTCAAATTACTGTCTTATCCTTAGACACGGATGTCACGAAATGGGACACTGTGTTTGCTGTTCGGTTTGCGTCAGTCATCGTCCTCTTGTGTGGCAGAGGCACGTCGTTAAATGAGTTCAAACATTTTTACTGACAGTTCCAAGGCTGTTATTCGCTGTTTGGTTATTATTTCTGTTTGTGTTTTTAATGTGTTTTGTATTTCCCTTTCCCTTTCCCCTGTGCAATTATGTCACTTTATACCGTGTTCATGTTATTTCCTGCCCAGTTTCGGTCTATTGCTGCCAGCTGTCTTGACTTGTCCTGTGACCTTTTCCATCCATTAATCCCCCCCCCCCTCCTTCACTGTCCACTTTGATTCTCCTAGTTATTCCTTATGGTCTGCCAGGCCATTCCTTGTGCCTCTGTTCCTTAACATATGTACCCTTTAACCTCCTTATAAAGTACCTTGTGTTTTGTGGAGTGTTGTTTTCCCGGAGGTCTGCGTGGGGAGGCACTGTCTTATGTATGTGGTGTTCCCTGTAGCTACGTATTCTCTCTCTTTCATATGTTATTCCATTGAGTGCTCACAGTGTTTGGCTGATATGAAACGATTCTGAAAAAAAACATGGGGAAGTTTTCATTGGCTTGCGAAGGAGCATGTAAACAATGGTTGGTAACCCAGGATCGTTCGTGGGGAAAATTGCATCAATTAATCACCCTGCTTCCTTGGTTGCGAGCCAGTTCTCACGCCCAATTCATTAATTGTGAAGTCCATTGTTCAATCTTTCCCAAGGCGGGGTTAGAACCCGCACTCTTTGAATTGGGAATCAGGGGATCGAACTTATTTAACCAATTTAACTTATCTAGGTCAACAAAATCTCAACAACAGCAAACTAAGTAATTCCCAAAGACAAAGAAATGTATTACTCCGTAGAAGTTGTAATGTAGTACATGTATAGTACGTAGGGACGAAATGTCCACCATGTGCATTTATTTCAAACTTGTTCCAGGTAATAATACGTACAGTAAAACCTCAATAAATATACCTCTTTTGGACCTTTGAAAACTGGTCTTCTTATTGAGGTGGTCTTAATATTAAGATTGAACAAAGAACAAAACAGTGAAAATTATTTTCTTAATTATGAGATGGTCTTACTATTGAGGTAGTCTTTAGATGAGGTTTTACAGTATACATGACCTCTATAAAAGCATGCTGCAATTACTTCCGATTAATAATAATACAGTTGTCTCATAATCACAGAAATATTGTGATTAAAATCTGTTTTGATGCCTATAAAGGGAACGCGAGCACGCAGTTTATCTGAATGTTTATGTAATATTAAGTATTCGAAAATCGCAGGCTATTTCCTTAAGTGAAGATGTCCACTTTGATACAACAGTGCTTGTGAATAATATATCGAACAATCGAGTTAGTAAACTGTGTACAATGTTACGAAACTGTCTGGGGACGACTGTAATAATATAACATCGTCTGCTTACCTTCCCGCGGGAAATATTACTTGTAACTTCCGTATTAATAGATTTGTAGCCTTTAAGACAGCAATGGAAACGTTGCTAACAGTCGATGTTGTACCAGTACGATTAAAACTGATTTTTCTCTGTCAAAACGCATGTCTGCGAAGTCAATCAAAAAACGATGCAAGGTAACCGAGCGATTGAAAATGGTAATAATTGTCGGAACGGATGAAAATAATCACTTCAAAACGGAATGTACCAGGCGACGAGGTACGTTTCGTTAAATACATAATGTTATATATCGACTTTGTTAACACGGCAATAATCATAATTCAGGGTTCATTTAAAATCATTTATCTTTTTTTATTTGTTTCCTCCGAAATCAGACAATTAACTTCTTTAGCAGACCGCATGCGCTTTATTTGTTAATGAAAAATGTGTGTACTTTGTTAAACACGAATTAAACTAAACAATAAAAAAGAAGTTATCTTTTTTAAAGATAATTATTTAAGAACTAAGATACATAAAACGCAGCTGTTTCCATTTTATATGAAAGTGAAGTGTATTTGGCGGGCTTACGCAAAATGCGTTAGAAGAAAATGTTCGTAAGACCTACGCACTGGAAAATCTTATCGCGGAATAGCTTTTAAGTTTAATGGGATATTTCATAGCATTGTTTCGGAAACATTAATTTAAACGTAATTTTCAAACATTTTCGTTTCTCGCCCAAGCATAAATAAAACGGAGCACCGTCTATGCAATCAAAGTGCTCGAGGCGCTCATTTAGAGACCACCGACTCTCGCGTACAAATACGGCACAGAGAGAGTAATATATCACACCAACATTTCTCCAATTTTCGTTTGTTAAACTTAAAATACTTCCTCGTCGTAACATAAACTCGGTTTATTCGAACGGTGGGAGTTATTGCCAGGGAACGTTACAACGTAATTAGTTCCGTGTTGTTCTAGTGAAAAAAACAATAAAAATGTTTTCCTGTACTATATAGGGTTTTGTGCTCGCTAGTACTCATTGCCCATTTTTTATTTGAACAATATCAAAGCACTGGAAGTAATTTAATGCGTTATGCATTAAAACTATGACGTCTCTGTTAAATCGGTCGTACCATTCCATAATGACTAATTTGGGACAAATTAATATAATATTTATTATGGAACAGAGTGGTCTTAAGAAACACAAAGAGACGTATATGACAAATACAAAGTTGATGTTTGTGTTAAAGCACATTTCACATTTGATTTGCTTTTTTTATCGGGTTTGACAACATTTTTCTACATTTTTTTCGGTTATATATGGTGGTCAGTTGATTTAATCATTTTTCCTGGAATTAATTATCAATCAGTACCAACTTGTCCCTCCGCAGGCAGCTGACAACTTCTCCACATGAATCATAGGTGAGGGACAAATGACCAATGCCAAATATCACGGAAGGATATGGCGTGCCATGCACGGGAATCCAACTCGAACCTCTCGGATGACAACCCAGAGCTCTAGTATGTACCAACTGAGCTAACCAGGCGGATAATCACATTATAACGAACAATTTAAATGTAACAAAAACGTGTACTTATAAAATAAGGACGACATATGAAGCATCAACGGCAATTGAATTTGAAGAATACACATGGACGATTATAAATGCGTTAAAACCTCACCTAAAGACCCACTCATGATAAAACCACCTCAAAATTAAGAACACACTTTTCAAGTACAGTGTCACTGTTTTGCTCTTTATCTAACCTCAATATGAGACCGCCTCAATCTCAATACCAGTTTTCAAGGGTCCCAATGTGGTCTTATTATTGAGGTTTTATTGTAATACAGTATGGTTAGTTGATTTACCAGACCGAAATGCAACACTGTAAAAATAAAACATGAATGGTTGTTTCGCTTAGACACTTAAATCTGATGTAGAAGGATCTTATCATGTGCCCAATTAAGTCTGACTTTAGAAGCATATAAATAAAGACGCACGGTCATTGCATCGTCCGATGAACGCTCTACTAGGGCTGCAACAATACTGCCTTGCGTTCAGTTACGGCGAACGGAAGCCCGCTCACTGTTCAGGACCGAACAAGTGAATGACCGCCTCGTTTTTATTCTGGTTCCACCTCGGCGATGATTACCATAGTTTGTATTCCGAGCTCTACCGGATATCGCCGAGTAGTTACGATTGGAACCGAATACATGTATGAAGACTGTACCGAACCGAAAGGTGGGGAAAAGGAAACGAAAATAATCAAACTTCGGCTAATCGTTGCAAACCTACGCTCCATACTCACGTGGAGTTCACTCACGAGTCGATTGTAACGCTCCTCTTTTCGTTTTACCGGTATGATTTAAACATTTACTTAACAATATATGTAACTCTTACACACTAATCTAACTACGTTTTATTTTCAAATTAAATATATAAACCATTTGCTGTTTCTGAAATATGGTTCTAAGTTAATTGCTTTAAGATTTATTTAATGAAGGTATACAATGTTCGGTAGACACTGCACCGAAAAGGTTCAAAGTCTCCATCATTTATTCCAGTTCTTGTCCAAAAATAAAATTCTATACCATTAATGTGAAAACAGCGAACTAAACAAGAAACATTTGGTGAAGCACTTAGTACACACATCCATGTGTCAAATTGCTTATTGTTACCTAACACTCTTCCGTACGCTATGACTTAATAGTTAATACGTCCACACGTCTTTAGACAAGCAATACCGCAGATTGAAAACAAGTTTTGTGTACTTGTATACTGTAAGTTATACAGAGACGCAGCAAGAACAGAGAAAGACTTTTCTCTTTGAATACATAACACACTTCCATATACATTTTTCATCACGTCCCTCAACAGTCCGCGGCTGGCGTCATATTGCTGTATAAACTGGAACTAGTTACGAACTAGCCTGACATTGTGTTTTTATCCTGCAAATTAGCGCCAATGTTCCAGGTGAGTGATAGTCATGCTGATTGTAATACCAGACAAGACATTCTTCGTGTTAGAAGACTAGAAAGTATGCGGGTACTTTCTGGAAGTCTGTTGTTGAACATTTATGACTGGCATGTTTGTTATTCTTTATGCCATTGTTACAAGTTTGCTGACTCTGGTAACAAACAACAGACAAAAAAACAACAGAAAAAAAATCACTTCACTAAATATATGTGATTGATGAATGATGTTACGAAACACTCGTACAAGTGTGATGACTATAATTGTATACACTGTGTTCCCATGTAGCGCTACATGCAGACAATGGGCACCACCAGGACAGTACATCATTCCTGATGTTTTCTCGGTTACATGTAGGTAATTCCAAACCATACAGAAATATATCATAACTTTGGAGTGATAAAAATGTATTGGTAAGGCAACTGAGCATTACCCGGGGATGGCGGATATAATGTTTCGATTTCTGAGCGTTGTTAGCATGTTAGTGAAGAAAACTACAGGAAATGCACAAAGAGATGATTTTTAACATTCCATTAAATGTATTTGCAAATTTATAAAAAATACATTTGAGATAAAAATTGTTCAAACTTGTATAAAACTGTGGTACACTCATCAGGAAAAAAGAACGCATTTATCGAAAATTTCACGAGTGTTCAACTCAAACTTTGTTTGAAGACATTGGAAATGGATAATGCTTTATAAGACCCATTCAAATATAATGTTCGAAATTATATTAATTTATCATTTAAAGGGACAGATCAAATATTTATGCAGATGAAAGAGAAATATATTTAGTATTTAAAAAAAAATCAAGGCGACAGAAGCGTCCATGTAAAACAATACAAAGGACTACACGTCACGAGTTCGTTAGGCCATTTACGGTTATTTTATTTAATCGAATGTCAATGGAATTTATGGCATAAAACTCACAATAAAAACAAAATATAGAACAGTCATGAAGAATATAAATTATTAATATATACAGCAAGTGTCTACGTGTTGAAACAAGTTCCAGTAACCTGTCACGTGGTGTAATATTCACGTGTAGGATATTTCCAAGAACAGCATTTCTTACGAAATGAGAAATTCTTCCGCTGAGATCAAAGGTGAACGAATCATAAACAAGTGTTTATGTAGGTATTGTAAGTATGCTAACAGAATTTGTAACGACAGACAATCGTAAAATCCAAAGAACTAGTAAATAAAGACGGTAATTAACGAAAAGACAATTTATTACATAAAATATTTTCCCAAACCAGGCTGTTTGTTTTGTCAGCGTTGTCGACTCCTGTATTTCCGTTTTTTCTAAGTTTCGTAGTCTAAAGATTCTTTCTTAAGCAATTGTACATTTTAATATGTTACCATGAAATATACAGTAGTGAACAAAAAACCAGCCACGTCCTCTTGAGTCGGCCTATGTTTAGGGTCTTAATATGGACTGTGTTTAATTTCTCTCATAATTCTTACAAAACCAACATGTAACAATAAACTAGTGCTAGTTTAAAATACACTCTTTATTTACCGAGTGAACATACACTGGCTGGAAGTCCTTACTGCATATATTTACTGAATTACATTTTCGGCAACAAATTCTTCAGACCCGAATATTACACAGGTCACATATAACGTCAGTTATGGGGAACCTTTCATGAACTCAATAAATTTAGTCCTTCGTGACAAAATAGCCACAAATTATTGAAGGACAGATATCAATATTTGACCTAAGGGAGACAACTAGTATTTAGTTAATTTAATTTCTATGCGCAGTTACTTCCCTTGATTATTTTGATACTTGTCTTTTATATCACAGAAAGTGACACATATTGAATTGCACTCTTTAGATGTAAAAGTGTTTATATCATGTGGATTTCGTATAATTTGAAAATTCAATATTCTTTGTTTTAAGTGCCTGTTTATTCGAGAGAGAAACAAAACATTATAAAGATAATACATGTCTGTAATGTGAAGTAATTCACAACGAGTTATCTCTCTGGAATAAAATCTAATAAACGCTCAGATGAATAATAATGATATAAATTTATTTTGTATATATGTTTGTCACAAGTAACTTGCTTCGTCAATACAAATGAAATCAACTGTGTATGCCAACGTTAATTATATTTATAAGTATGACCAAAGAAATCAGTGAAAATAGATCGTATTCTTAAGCAGACGACATTTTGCTGACAATACGGTTACAAATAAGGTAACAGCACAAACCTCCTGTTTTCATCTTCTATATTACAAAATTATTTAAGTACATTTCGGACCTAATGTTTGCGAACTATAAAGTTAGTCATCTAAACACATAAGATACATTTTTGCGGCTTAATTGTGTTAACAGTGCATAATTACGATGATTTAATTGAGGTACTCTGACTTTTCAACAATACCCGTAATTAAAAAGCGGGTTACAAAGTTGCATTTTTACATCGAATCATGAGTCAGTGTTTGGACCAAAGTACCCGAAAGGACTTAGTACGGTATTCAGTTAAAAATGGCATTAATTGACAATCACGTATCAAATGTCACTTAAGTAATAAATGTAAACATTAAACATCTTACTCATACGAAATGCCAGGTCTGAAAAATGTTACAGAATTGGATTATAGAATGTTTGTACGTCTGGTTCGGGGAAGAAATAAATAAATCAAACAGAAGAAAGGACTTACTAAAATACATTTATTTTAGTGTTATCACGCTGTAAAAAATGTTACAAAAGAAAGCAATTTAAGTGTGCGATAATTTGTTCAAACTTCTTCTGTTTACGACCCAGATTTTTTCTCCAGTTTGTTTTCGAGCGAAATGTCTCACCAATTAAGAAAAAGTGAGTATTTTGTCATGAAAGTGTCTATAAACGGTGTTTCCTTGAGTTTGTTAAGGCGTATAAAATGTTTGTTTCAGGTTTCTCGACCTACCCTATTGTTTTGCCCCGACCCTAGAACATGTTTTCGCGTGTGTACATTTTTTTTCGTTTTGGTAAAGGGAAAGAGGATTTGTCTTTTAAAATATAATTATTCATTTAAATCGATGTTTAATTTGCTTCGTTTGAAAATAAAAAAAATCTAAAAAAAAATAATTCCGACTTACCTATCCTACTTTTTTGGGGCATGAAACCTAGGCCTCATCAAGTTCAGAGTTTAGCACTTGAATTAACCTCGCTTATTGCACACTGTAAGTTCTATTTTTGCAATATTTACAGACACCAATCACATTACGATATACGGTGGAATAGTTAGTGTCGTACGAGTGTCTGGGCAATCCATTCAGACTAGGGCAGTTCCGCCGAACTTTTCAAGACATGATTCTTCGTTTTCGTTAGTGATTTATTTACAGCAAAACCTCACTTAAAGACCATTTCATTAATAGGACCACCCCTAAATTAAGAACACACTTTTCAAGTTCATTTTTACTGTTTTGCTCTTTATTCAATCTCAATATTAGGACCACCTCAATAAGAAGACCGTGTTTCAAGGGTTCCAAGGGTGGTCGTATCATTGAGGTTTTACTGTATTTGATACGTGGGTATGTATGATTTTCAAAGGTGAGTTCGCGCAAGTATCCAAATTCTCTAATCTACTAAACAATTCTGAAAAAGACATACGTAGTACACAGTCGGACCTCGATTATTCGACAACCTTCTGTTCGAAAATTTGGTATCATCCTAAATAAATATCAGGTCCCCATGTATCATTTTGGTTTCATCCGAAATAAATATCAGGTCCCGATGTATCTTTTTGGTTTCATCCGAAATAAATATCAGGTCCGGATGTATCTTCTTATGCACGTCGAATTAAAATGGGCTATTCGAATCCATGTATTATTCGAAATAAAAGTTCGGACCCGAAGAATTCGAATGAAGGAGATCTGACTGTACGCATAGTGCAACGTTTACACAGTATAAACATTTGGGAGATGCAAAGTTCGGTTTTTGTTGAGTGGTTGTTGGTCTTGAGAGGTTTAATTGGTGATAAATTCTTACTGCTTAAAAAATTGATTATGTTGTTAAAGAGAGGTTTTCGCTCAGAAGAGGGCCAGTTTGTAGAGATTGCATTGTATTTGTAGGTATTTGCTTTTCGACGATGAATGTGCACATGTAAATACATAGTTCCCACATCTACAATATTTACCTCCCTTGTTCTTGACTGTCGGCTATTTTGATAGGCAAAACCAAAGACAAAGACCTAAATACCACAGTGGTATTTAGGTCTGGTATTTAGGTCTTTGGCAAAACTGATAAGCCCGGCATATAGGAGTAATTTCCAAATATGTGATAATTGAGAAAATACCAAGAGAATTTGCATGTGACAACCATTTTTTCTTTAACTTACTGAGCCAACTGCCCACATGAGCATAATGAATAAGTTACTATTTCTATGTCTGATTAGTTTATCATCGTTTACATTATATTCCCTGTAAACCTTAAGGAAATTTGTCAAAATGGCCGACAATTCAGAACAAGGGAGGTAAATATTGTAGATGTGTGAACTATGTACAGATTCTCCAATTTTGTAAAAAAAAAATCTAAAACAAATGCTTACAGGTATTGTCGAGACGAATTAATACAAAGAGAGGGTTTCGTAAGTAGATTAATACTGTATATAGGTGCTTAATTATTCGCATACTCTCTAAATTAATATCATATCAACAACTTTCCGTTGTGTGTATGATTGGCGGTGGAGTAGAGGGCTCTATTTTCAATATAAGATCGGGCATACAGTAAAATAAGTAATATCTTGAAAAAAGATGGTCGGCGCAATTTGAAGGTTTATATTTGTTATGCAACATAAAAACATGCCGAGATGTTACGATTGCTGGTTACTCCAGATCCAAAATGTAAATTCACCGAAATGGATATCGGTAAGGTAACGTACCCTTTATCGAAAGGTTAACCAATCCGCGCCAAGGCTACACACGTTGTTCGGTTGAAGAGAACTTGCCTTGGTGGTTAACGTAATATGTGATTGATTTACAAAACACTGTTAATGCAAGTAGCAAAACCATGTTAGTACTGCTGCGCCGAAAAATGGCAATGAAAATCTAGGGTCTTCATCTCAAAAGTGTTAAACCAGATGTTTTTGACTCACAACTTGTGTTTCTATTCCAAATTGCCGCGATTGTTGTGTACAGTCATTATTATTATCTAAAAGACTGACTATCATCGTACTGACAAACTTTACTTAAAAACACCACGAAATGAAGATCTCATTAATAAGACCGCATTAATGTGGACCAGTTTGTATTTTTTCTTCCATATTTCAATAATCAGACCTCCCCACACTGAACTATGTCCAACTTTCTTCAGAACCAGTAGCTGTCTTACCAATGTCTTACTGTATAAATGTTACCAACCAGTGGAGTATATGTATGCCACCAGCAATATTATGATTGTATTCGATCCATAATTAATGTTATACTAATAAACGTTTTCAAAACATTACGAGGTAAAAGCTTACTTTTCTAAACATACGATGTATGATCAGTTCATCACTTATATCCACCAATCTGGTTGCTGTGGTAACAAAATCAACAGTATCACTATCATTTGTAAAGGTCAGACAAAATGAACACCAACATTCGAGCAAACGTCAGTAACTTCATCATCATCGATATAGTAATAGATAACCATTGACAACAAAAAAGGCAAACAGGAACAACACTAGCAGCATCAGTAGCATTAAATTATTAAAAACATTAACAACATTGCCATCAGTAGAGACAACAACATTGCCATCATCATCAGCGACAACATTGCCATCATCATCAGTGACAACATTGCCATCATCATCAGCGACAACACCATTGCCATCATCATCAGCGACAACATTGCCATCATCATCAGCGACAACATTGACATCATCATCAGCGACAACATTGCCATCATCAGCAGCGACAACATTGCCATCATCAGCAGCGACAACATTGCCATCATCATCAGCGACAACATTGCCATCATCATCAGCGACAACATTGCCATCATCATCAGTGACAACATTGCCATCATCATCAGTGACAATAATAACAAAATAGCTAAAATATCTACAGTGACATTAGCAGCAACACCATTAACATTACCATCATCAGCAATACCAACAATGACGGCAACAAATCAAATAAAGGACTATGGGTTGGTCCACTTAGTGTATAAAGGACTATGGGTTGGTCCACTTAGTGTAGAATAGTCGAGAGGGTGTTTTAAGTCTGATTCATGCGTGTGTAAACGACAACTTAAATGTTACGTAAATAATGAATGAATTATCTAGATAATTACTAATTGCTATAGAAAACAATGTCGACAAACTTATACAACTGATTAATTAGGAGAGTTAATCAGCCAGCCACCACAAAACACACACCTGGGTAAGTGACTCAAAGTGTTGTATTGTATACAGAGCATTGCAGTTTGACGTTACAATATTCACAACATCTTCTTCACCCCGAGGCTGACAACAACACACAATCTACCTGCGTCAAGTCGCTACGCTGGTTCCGTAACTCCTCCCACAAGCCCGACGGGTACCAAGATGGCAATAAAGATACATGGCTAAAAAAAGATGAAGCGTGATTAAATTGATGACATGGACGATTATTATGATACTATTGTAAATATAAATGATGGTAATTATACGGTGATTAGATTCTGATGTGACATTTTCACTCTAAATCAGCAGCATGGCATGTTTATAACACGGAAATGCGAAAAGTATTCTATACAGCACTTTTTACTCTAACTAAACTATTATTTAGAATATGACAGTTTATTGTGAGAAGATTGTGTGTTTTAGATTCTTTGATATTAAAATCATATCTGATCGCATGTTTGATGGGAAAATCGTGATGCTACGAAGTTTGAAATTGGGAGATGGTAAACTAAATTCAAGCCGGGGCCACGTGGTTCAAACTAAAATGCATATTGCCTTTCTTGTTATTATTTTCGAGACCTTTGTCTTTGCTATTCAGCTAAGAATATTCAAGTGCTTTATAATAGATATAAGAGAGAATAATTTGCTACAGGGAACGCCACATACATAAGACAATGTCTCCCATACACAGACCTCCGGGAAAACAACAGTCCATAAAACATCATGCATTTGAGGAGGTACAAGGGTAAAAACGCAAGGGAATAGGGGCGCAAGGAATAGCCTGGGCGACCATAAAGAACAACTAAGGATAGAGGAAGAGGGGAAGAGGGGAAGAGGGGGAAGAGGGGGAAGAGGGGGAAGAGGGGGGAAGAGGGGAAGAGGGGGGAAGAGGGGGGAAGAGAGGGGAAGAGGGGAAGAGGGGAAGAGGGGAAGAGGGGAAGAGCGGAAGAGGGGAAGAGGGGAAGAGGGGAAGAGGGGAAGAGGGGAAGAGGGGAAGAGGGGAAGAGGGGAAGAGGGGAAGAGGGGAAGAGGGGAAGAGGGGAAGAGGGGAAGAGGGGAAGAGGGGAAGAGGGGAAGAGGGGAAGAGGGGAAGAGGGGAATATACTTTAATGAATGGAATACATCAAAGGACAAGTCCAGACAGCTGGCAACAGTAGGCCGAAAGCGGGGAGAAAATAACACGAACACTATATCAATTGAAAGAATAGCACATGGGGAAAGGGGAATTTAATATACATCTAAAACACAAACAGAAATAATCACAATTTTGGTAAGACATGCGACAGAGTCAGTCCCATTGTGTCAAACAGACGGTTTGCTTATAAATATTGCAATAAATTACCTACACTCAAGTTTGAAGAAAATTGCTCACGACAGGACGGTTGTTAGGGGAAGAGGGGTTGTTCTGCCAAGACGCTCTTGAATATAAACGTACTCAAACATTCGAACTGAGTTTCGTTCGAATGACTGCTGTCCATTTATTCAGTTATATCTGGAACTACTACCTGTCTCTGGTACTCTTACTTCCGACTTATTCGCAGCACAATAGAAACACACGATGCCAGTTACTAGTACAGGCTGGGTTCATTTACCATGTGGTGACAACTGGAGTAGATCTTTGCGGAAAACTCGTAACTGTGTAACTGGAATTACTTTTAAACCAATTGAAAGTATTTTTTGTGACACAAGTACAGTTTTCCGGTCGGTTACCATGGTGATCGGTATATGTCTTAACCGTTACATTACCTTCAAGCCCAGTCAATAAAATTCCAATTATTAACTTCGTCCCACCTCAGTCTCATATTCGTTCCGTTGATTACAAATCAATAGTGCTATTACATACAATAAAATGGGTTTTATTCAACTCGTCGTTTATTCGCTCCAATGTTTAGAATTAAATGTGTCAACTTTCTCCAGAACTGTAACATACAATTACGTGAAATGCGAACGAAACGCGACAGCTGATCTCAATATCTAGAGCGACTTTTTTCTCTTTTTCAATATTCAGCAAGTTTGTGCAACTATAGTGTCGGTATTGGAGTATCATTTACTGGGACTTGTATCAGGGGTGATAGTGCTCACTGGCAATATATAATTCACATTTCAGAGAATAATTTCAAAGCTATGAACTGTTTTTTTGCACATATCAGATCAAACCGAACAACCAATATTTAACAAATTTCGTCCAAAACGAGGAGATCTGTTGAAATGTTGGATAGGAAGATTCACCCGCTTGTGGTTATAAACAATTGTTACTACATTTTCAAAATAAAACATACAATCGGACCTCGTTTATTCGACAACCCATTATCCGAATACTCGGTATAATCCGAAGTAAATATCAGATATATATGCACGTCGAATTGAAATGGGCTATATTAAACCATGTATTATTCGAAATTATATTTTGGACCTGATGAATTCGAATGAACGAGGTGTGGTCCGACAGTATTTGCATACATGTTTTTCAGCTTTAGTTTTTATCTTATTTATTAACATCGGTTGTGAAACAAGTTTTCATAACGTACACTTATCACCCTCAATGATTGATTCCTGAGTTACGCACCAATACCATGATAGGCCATGAAATAATTAAACATTATCTTCAATGAAGATACAATGGTAAGGGTATTTCAAAATTGCGACCAATCTCAATAGCCTACAATCAAAATAATTTGCAAAATTGTCTGGTTCTCAAACGTGAATCACACGGTTCAGCAATATTAGTGCATACACAAAACGGGCAAATGTAAAGGATTATCTGAAATGAGATAAGAAAAACAATCGAAAGGATTATTTTTCAAATCCGAGCACATTGAACACAGAGCTACTAGAATTCAATATGCACGGTGTTGATACGCCGTGCAATAAGGATATTAGGATAGGCTATAGCTAGACATATTTAGTCATATTGGCTTGTTACACAGTGTGTCTTCTGTCAACATTTAAAATCCATTGTCCACACCGCTGTGCATATGCTTAACACAGAATTAATTACTTGATCGTAAATGTTGAATGTGAAACAACAACTTATAAGGAGCAAATTAATGAACACTTCAAAGTTATGACATTTTTCTTTGAAGATGTGCGATCGCTCACTCGTATGTTTGACAGATACTATAAATATCCCTCGTAGTTTGCATGTTAAGGAATTGACGTCTCATTTACATATGTCAACATAACATGCATTTCCTAGTCGGTCCACTGGACAGTTGTCTGTTAAATTAATTGAATACAATATGGCGGTGAATTTTAGTGTTGACCTTGAAAGAAATAGCGCGGCCAATCGGTCTTTTATGCAAAATATATTTGTTGCGGGCAATAGCAAACCGGGCTATCTAAACGAATATCTAGCACAACTTGGTACCAAACAATAATTAAATTCAACACTCCGAAATGTATCCCTGTTTAAACTTTGTTATAGACAATTCAAAGCGATATGGACGAGTGGTAGAGTGCTTGACTTCTGCCAGATCCGGATGTCGTGGGTTCAAATCCCAACTTAACATTCCGTGAACGAGGAGCGAGTATTGAACACAGGAAGAAGTCATCGATGGTGATTTAATTAATATACGTTGTCAGAACTTGTTTCATAATCTATGTAAAATAAATGAGTCTGAATTTAAACGACATGTTAAAACACATACCCTGCATAGGGACATACAAGTACATGTATATAGCATAAACGAATAGGTACTGGTAAAAACCTTACATTTATCTTTGATTAATATTATATATATATAATCTCTAAAAACTATATTATGTTGGTATTAAATGCTAATTACTCTTGAGTCTTTATTCCCCCACATGTACATCTTTACCATTGCAACTCTTCAGTGCCTACTATTTTGTAGACTGTTGTTTTCCCGGAGATCTGTGTAGGGAGGCATTGTCTTGTGTATGTGGGGCTCCCTGTAACAGCTTAATATCCCTTCCACATGACAATAGACAAACATTTACTAACAACCATAGTTACAAAAACTATTTCATTCACTGCCACAATTATAGACCGAAGTTTAAGAATTCTGATTCATATACATTTACGAAGTCGTGCTCTAACGTAAATCGTATGATGAATACACAAAGCAGTTGGAAGGCTAACAACTTCATGACATATAACTTAGTTACATGATCAGATAGAATGACCAAATATTCAATCCAGTCGAAATACATGCACATGCAAAGTATGGTAAAAAAGTTAAATAAATTTGACCTGATCTCATCAAGCACTGATTGAAATGCCAAAAGAAGCAAGTATTTACGACTCCATTACACGATCGGTTTGATTAAGGCATCTAATTTATCAGGAACTTCACCTATCTAACCAAATAATGACGTTTTTGCCCATTTGATTGAGTGATTAGTAGTTGGGTAATGTAATTGTACCTTGCACTGAATGTCCGCCCCAATATGCCACGTTAGTTTACTTGTCTTGTTAAATAAGGCAAATACCAAGTACACACAAATGTCAGTAAAACAACGTAATTCCCAGAAACAGCAACAACAACAGCAGTAACAACAAAAACAACAGCATTAGGAACAACAACAGCAGTAACAACAAAAATAACAGCATTAGCAACAACAACAGCAGTAACAACAAAAACAACAGCATTAGCAACAACAACAGCAGTAACAATAAAAATAACAGCATTAGCAACAACAACAGCAGTAACAGTAGCAGCAGCAACAGTTGTCGCAGCAACAGTTGTCGCAGCAACAGTAGCCGCAGCAACAGTAGCCGCAGCAACAGCAACAGCAGCAACAGTAGCCGCAGCAGCAACAACAACAATAATAATCGCAACAACAATAACAGCCGAAGCAATAACAGGAACATAAATAACAACAACAGTAGCAACAACAACATCAACAACAATAGTAGCAACAGCTGCAGCATCAACAACAACAAGAACAACAATAATTGGAACAACAACATCAGCAGCAACAGCAGAAACAGTAGTAACAGCAACAGCAGCATAACAACAACGGCAGTAACAACAACAAAAACGCAATAGCAACAACAACATCACCAGCATCAAATAGAACAACAAAAATTGCAAGAACATCAGCAGCAGCAATAACAACAACTACAACAATTTATATGGTGTTATTTATCCCTCAGCGGTTTGATGCAACGACTATCAAGGAATCAGGTTTTTTGCGCAACTATTATGTCGATGGTGATTGCGATTGCACAATCGGTAGTGAGATCGAATTTGTCACATACATGTATTTCTGTGTCGCTGCTGTGATGCTGCGCCATCTTCGATCAGGTATTCTATTTTCAAAATCAACACTCGCTACACAAGTGAAATAGCATTATGAACCCGACTCCGTAACACGCCACCCTCGTCACACGCCACAAATGTTCTGACTAACACACTGAATTGCCAGACAAAATTTTACCTCCATCTTAATGTGAAACAAAGCGATTACTACAGTTTTACCAATATACTTATACTGTGTAATTACATTTGTACTGCAATTGTCTAAGCTATACAGCATCATTACTACAAAGAACAACAGTCACGTTGACGACAGAGCTCTGATGGTATTCTCTTGTAAAAATAGTTGTTACAAACACATTTGTATCCATTTGTTGTTGAGGGAAAATGGTGTTGAAAAGCATGTGTTGTTAATGAATGCGTACAAGTACTTTATCATATGAAGGAACCATTCTGTGTTTTCCATTACTGAAGAGCGTTATACTCGAAATAACTTCAGTAACGGTGTTACAATGACCAGAAAGATATCAAATCATCCCAAACGGATCATAAAACACCAACAAGGAATGCCATTCGTGACATTTGAGAACCATGGTTGATTGAATACGATGCACATCAAAGAATGGATGCCGCTTGCTAGGGTCATGACTGAATTATTTACATACCTTCTGCTTTTACAATTAGGCGAAATTACCACTTTCGACCAATCTTCGATTAGATTAAATGTATGGTCAATATATGGAATCAGCGTAAACAGCGCCCCTTAACGACGCAATGGAATTTTTGCTTCTAATATTTTCGATGGTGATTTTGTTTATGTTTATTTTATGGTGCAGCTAATTATACTGGGGCTTTTGTTCATACTATGTGTTTAAGCGCTATAACCGTGATGACGCGAAATAATGAATGTTAAGTATGATTGTGTGTACAGAACTGCACCTATGCATGAAACTGTGACTTATTAATACGTAAAAAAACTTTGTCATAAGAAAACTAACTTCGACAATCTACCCTTTGATGTTGCGTGATCGGTATAATTACAAAATTGACGCCTTCGGTAAATCAGTTACAATTTATGTATTGGACCAATAACATTTTCTTTTTCATTTTAAGAGAAAAAAAACGGCTGTTGGAAAAATGGTTTTTAGCCCTGCGGGACCGTTTAAAAGCACTTGCCCGTACTATGTCACTTTCCGGGCCGTTTCTTAAGCCGATTATATTAATATATGTTATCAGATGCCACTTAATGCCTTCAATCCTATTTAAATCCGTATTTACTGTGATAAGTCCGTATTAGGAAGCTACCAATTCCGGACGTGTCTCTCAGCTTGAACAAAAACAATATGGTCATGCACGTGCCATTAATCTTTGAAGCCAGTTTCCCCGAGCTATGATAAATTTCAACTAAAGAAAGAATCGATGTGTTTAGACATTTTTGGTGACAAAAACCCCCCAAAACGACATCAAAATAAAGACTGTGACTCGATCTCATGCGTCTTATCCAGCAAGTCTCTTTGGCTGATGGAATCTAGTCAAACCAATGGATCATACATATGGAACATCAAATCTACATGAACTCAAATATTTGAAGAGCTCTTCAATTATGTGGATAGCTCTCCAATTCAATTGAAGAGAGCTCCAATTGAATTAATGATAGCATCAATTGATGAGCTCTCTAATTCAAGTGAGAGAAACACATGAATTGTTGCTGGCAATAATTATATAATGAAGGAAACAAATAATTGAAGAGCTCTTCAATTCATTTGTAGAGGTCTCTGATTATTTGAAGAGCTCTCTAATAATTGAGTTTATGTAGATTTGGCGTTCCATACATAAACGAACCTTAAAGCATCATACAACGGACACTCAAAAAAAAAAAAAAAAGTACCTTTACGTTTTTTGCTTTTACGTTTCAAGCAAGGAGTATAAGCTACCACAATTATCAAGAGAAAAAATATCTGGGTAAAAGGGGACACAGCCGGTACCCGGCGCGTGGCGAGGAATTTGAGGGATGGCAGCGTACACTGTTTGCCTGCTTCGTTTTCAACTTGCTGATAGACTAGATGCGTCTTTAACACTCGATATGAAACCATGTATAGGCCCCAATAATATGTGTTTTCTCAACGCTATGACAAGGCCAGTGTATGGTGTCAGGCTGATAATTTATTGCGCTTATAACTGAACTTATGATGGAGCATAAATGACAGTTTACATTTCAACATACGTATGTTTTATTAAATCAAGCGGTATAAGCGGTTTACCTAACACCTATATTGTATATATATGTACGTGTATATACATTGTTTTACCATCAGGGTTAAATTTATAAAATCCAAGTGTAACGTAGGTATCTTGTGTCCCTTTACTTTTGTAATTGTGTACAGTAAAACCTCACTTAAAGACTACATCAATTGTAAGACCACCGCAAAATTAAGAACACACTTTTCAAGTCCAGTTTCACTGTTTTGCTCTTTATTCCACCTCAATATTAAAACCACCTCAATATTAAGACCAGTTTTCAAGGATCCCAAAGGTGGTTTTATTATTGAGATTTTACTTTACTTGTAATTTTGCTTTATCACGTCTTCTTGTACTTTTGTGGTGGCATAACACTTTTAATTTACTTGACAACGGTTTTATAATACTCTGTGAGGTGGTCTTCTATCAGAAACATGTGTCGTAAAACATTGATCAGACATAGTGTTCATTAAACGGTATTCCCGACTAAGTTTGTGCGTTTGTGGTATTTCCAGTTCAAGACGGATGCTCATTTTCTACTAAATGAAAAATTATTAAATGAAAACGTAATGATTATTTTGACGGATATTTATTTTTGTTCGCTAATCATACTCTTATTTCTTTGACTATTTAACATTCGGTTATTTATTTGTATCAGTTTGAATAAAATAAATCAAAATGATTCTGACTGTGCTCTGTTCAAGGTAATGGTATCTATAATTGTATACATAATTTATACGAGACCCCTTAAAGGCTTCGGCCCCTTCGACTACGGGGTCCATTACTGACATAATTGCGTCTATATCTATTGCGCCACAAATACAACCCCCAAAACGCTGTTCAAATGCTTCAAATACAATACTAAACTTATCCTTATAAACATATATTCGGCTTGCATAGCGGGATAGCAAATATTTTATGTACCGAAAACTCTCACTTTTTCTCGAACTCCGTGAGATTTCAGATTTCCCTTGGCATATATAAACCTTTATTGGATACGATGTAATAAAGTAACTAGCTTGTGAAATGAATCAATTCTTTACATTGATTTCTATCCATACAAGATATAAACTAGAAACATGTGTTCCTTTTTCTCGAACCCCGGGCGGTTTTTGAAAATAAAATCTCATAATCTTCCATCAAGCGAACTTTTCACATTTTCCAGACAAATTGATGTTATTGCAAATAAATAATAGCAGGATTCTCTCGAGTCCAGAAGTGTCTAGATTTCACGATAACATTCACGTGTTCTCGTGTTTTTGTTACTTGACCGATTTGACAGGTTGCTGGTTAACTATGAAAACACGTGGTGTTCCCTAGTGCCGTGTCTAAATATCTGGTCGACTGGAACATTCAAGTTTTGTAATACATCACGTCTGGGATTTAATTGCTAGTCTACAATTAGCTTAATTAGGTTGCAACTTTGATTGTAGTTGTGTGGTCCTGTGCTATGTAGTATACAGTCAATTAAAAAATATTTCTGCAGAAATTTCGCCTTAAGGCCCATTACTCGCCCCCAAAAAGAAAGGCTAATCGACATTTGACTTTACTTAAATTCAATTTAATCGTCTTTGCTATTTACAATCGATACAAACGTGCTCATGGCCATCCTCTTACATTTTTTCCACAAATTTGTTTGGATACCACTATGGGATTTGGATTCTTTAATAAGTTGCGATAAAAGTGCCGACACATCGCGTAAACTGGTTACTACGTTGTGTCTATTAAAGACTAGCGGATATTTCTATCAAACACATTCGATCGTAATAAAAGATTGGTCTCAATAAAGAATGGGCTGTGTGCTGTTTTATTGTAATCGCAAATAAAAGTGTTAATGATTACCATGAGATTTTGTAAACGGAAAATGTAACAAATGTATAATGCACTCAGAGCTCAAGGGATTTAATGTACGGATTATTCTACCGTCGATCGCCCATTTGTCTTTTCCGAGTGAAGTTCAGCGTCCGCTTTCTTACTCTGGAATGCGGCATGGGTATTTTTTCTTGTTTATAAAAAAGAAAAAAGGATCAAAGGCGCTGGCCAATCTTTTTTACAATTACGGCAGCTGTTTTCAATAACAGACATTTTAGCTCCGTAAATGACCATCCGGTTATTATGTCGTTGAGCTAAATGTCGTTGAAAAGTTCTTTCATTGAAAATGAACTCGGTTAAATACGTGGATAACAGTCTGCGTAGTATATTATTTTCACAAAAGACAAAGAAACAATAACGACAATATAAAAAGAGACACGTTTTGACCATCAACGCTAATGTCTCGGAGAGTGACAAGGCCGCAAATACTTTACAAAGGCCTTGGTGCGCCCACATCCCAGCGTGTCAACATAAATAAGGTCTAAATGTGTTCAATCCATTCGATTGACCCTGCACAAAAACAAAATTACGGTGACCATATTTTTCGCGGACCCTGCACTGACCCTTTGCCTTATGTCTGAACAAACATTTGTGAGACTTGGAAATTACACATTAAGGCAATTATGGGAACATAAATCGTGGCCACTGTATAATTTTCTTAATTATGTAAAAAGTATGGACTGATAGCAGTAGTATTTATTGGAAAGTGTAAAGCATTTTATTGCCCTTAATTGGGCGTTAACTCCAGAGAATATCAGCGAAATGGAATCAAAATGGACGGTACGGACAATAAGATACGATTTGCTATCAACGGACTTGTCAACAAAAATGGACATTCGGTGTAAACAATTCCAACTGGGCATAGTTTAACCTGTAATCTCGTGCAAGCACGTACACTGTCTTGATTGGTATATAGCGACGATCATCTGCGTGGTCAGCATAGCAACGCCAGAAAGCTCTCCTAAAAAGTGACAAGTATCTGCGAATTTAATCTAATAAACATAATAGAAATGTCACTTTCGGACCTGACAAGCGTTTTTGACTCATGCAGATGTTAATTTCTCGAGTTTTGTTTCTTATTAGCGGAGCTATCAGATGGCTGCAGGCCTTATCAGTTAAAGAAGTCTTTATTAAAAATGCATTCCCGCACACGTCCTCACGTCAAATTTGTGTCGAAACATCGGTCAGGACATTCATCATACAGTTGCCCGCTTTCTTTTTTTCACAGCAGACGACAGACGAAAAACGCTTTATCCTAAAACACAAGAATGATATCTAAAAATCTACGTCAGGCATCGACAGCGCTAACATAAGACTTGTTATCACAAATTACTGTAATTTTATCGTAAATTCAAGCAAATGACCACTTTTGAAATATATTTAAGATCGGTTTGTGATAAATGATGATTTCTGTTTAACAGACGTTGATTAATCAATTCGTATTTGGTGTTTCTCTTAATTTTCTCAATGAAATTATTTCTCTTCGAGAAAAACATCCCAGAGCAGACACAACATGTCTATTTTAGGTGTTATGACGTCACAACGGTTGTCAGGTTCTGTTAAGTCCATGATCTAGCATCTAAAACTAACATGGAACATTGAAGTAGTTTCTAAACAGTGAACTTGCTTGTTTAAACATACGAGAGTAATAATATTCCTTAACACCAATCTTGAAATTATAACACCAACAAAGAAACAGGTTTTGTTGGAAACATTGAGTAAAGAAGTGGAACAGAAAATGTCGCATACAAAGTACAAAGCCATCCCAAAAGTACCAGGAGACATGGAGATTTACTTTCATGTAAACAACCGTCTCTCGTGGTCGAGTGGTTAAGTGAGAGCGGGAGGTCGAAGGTTCGAATCCATGTAAGGGGTCCATTCTGATATGGCCGGTCGGTGAGCCGCCAGCTAGTTAAATAATAGTAACCGTTCGACTACCTGCCTGGTGCCTGGCATTGAAGGATAGGAATCGTGAAGTAAATGTGCTCATAAAGTAGGTGTCTCATAAGTCAGAAATGGCTGGCCCTCTAAATAGGGGTGACACTCTATGATAAATAAACACTTTTGTACACAATTACAGAGCCAACTTATAAAGACTCTAAAAACAGTTTATTTCCACACAATGTTTGTACTCAATATTTAATGTGTTTCAATTATTGGTATTCCTTGAATGACTACAGTGATTTTTCAGGAGAACGAAGCAAGTGCTAAAGAAGTGACGGTAGTGTTAAGTTCAGATACACTATCTTTCACAGATGTTGCAACTGTGTCAAATGAATTAAAGTCGGATCCCTCATACTATCAGACAATACCTATGACTTACAGTCGGACCTCGTTCATTCGAGTTCATCGGGTCCGAACATTTATTTCGAATAATACATTGTTTCGAATAGCCCATTCAATTTGACGCGTTTAAGAAGATACATCAGGACCTGATATTTATCATACCCAACTTTCGAGTCACTGCGGTCCGACCAACTTCCAATAGAATTATAGAAGGAAAATATATTTGAACCGCGATAAATCAAAATCTGTTAAATGTATCTTCCTTGTGCAAACAAATGTTTGAGATCAAATCTTTCACTTTATGATGGTATAAATATTATGTTTCTGTGATTTCTACATCACTGTCCTTTTTTGAGGTTTTTAAGATCCCCTTTTTTACATTGAACTAAGAAGGGGCTAAAACAATATCTCTCATTTTAAATACTTTCCAATAGAGGTAGATACTGCGTGCAGAGATATATTACAGTTCAAAATGTGAACTTTCGAACACACATTTAAGATTTAATGTGGGTGCTCTATTATGCTGTCCTTTTTAACGATTTTTGTTTAAAAATGCCATTTTTTCCTATAATTTCGAATACACTATATATTGCGATCGGTATCCACCAGTGCACGCACAGCATGACATTTGACTGAAGTGATAAATCCGGATACATCGATTATACAAGCCGTTAATTAACAATTACTGCGCTTTATAGGGAAGAATTTGGGGGAAATGTGACATTTTATAGAATAGCCTTGAGATAAAATAATGATGTGGTTAATTGTAGGGTGGCAATAGTTTGACTTTTCAATCTGTAAAGGTGTGCAATTTGAAACTGAATAACTAGATTACAATAAATAAAAAATGTATGATGGCATTGTTTAACTTTATATTTAAAAGTGAAAATTATTATATTTATGCTATTAATATTGTAATACCTGGGACCAAAGACCTATAATATGTAAGTCTTTGCTGGGACCAATATATACAGAGATGTAACACTTATTTAGACAAATAACCTGCAAGTTCGGATGATACTAAGTATTCGGATAGAAGATTGTCGAATAAACGAGGTCCGACTGTATTTCAATACCCAGGAATGGAATGGGCCAGTTTTCATATGGTTTAAAAGAGGGATATTAAGTTGTTACAGGGAACGTCACATACCCAAGACCATAGTTACCACCCCACACAAACCTCAGGGAAACAACAGTCTTCGTAACATTAGGGGCTTGACAGGTACAAGGATAAACATGTATGGATGGGGAAGTACATACTAGTCCGACTGACTAAAAACAACAATGGAAAAGTTAAGGGGACAAAAAGGGAGAGAGATGGAATACAGGAAAAACACGTAACAACGGACCGAAAGAACACGAATATTATATCAAGTCAACGAACTGCTCATGGGGAACGTGGAACTTAACATCTATCTAAAAACATAAACAGAAATAATAACCATATAGCGATTTATATCCTTGGAACTGTCAGTAAAATATTGGGTAAAATACTGGGTAACCATACTTAAATTCCTATGGTCCTATTCATCATTTAAGACAAGAAAATAACAGTTGTCACTCGAGTCTTAGAGTGTCCAGAGAGTTTGTTAGGAGTTGATCGTTACGCTGATTGAATGAACAGTCTCCAGGAGTTGTAACAACGGAGGCCACATAGTTGTGGGCACCAATACACGACGAATTCCGTAGCTTAATCCGCCTGATGTTCTCGACTTCGACGCAAAATGAACACATGGATGCTTCACTTAAGTGATCGTTTGTAAATCGTCAATTTTCTGACTTTTGCTTTCCCATGAAACCTACTAATAGCACCTTTGTGTAAGATGGAATTCGATCAGAATCAATTCTAACACTAACTCGCTATGATTAATGTATTTTTGAATTATTAAGATCACTGTATTATTTTCTTTCTTTTGTATTGTTCCGTTTTGTGCAGCGTTCCCCTAATTTAACAACAAATCAATCATACAAAATGTAGCTCGACATGTCTACGTAAGATTGCATCGGTCGACCTTTGACAAGCGTTTGTTTAACAATAAATCATCTAAGCGCTTGATCGTGAAAAATGGCCGCCTATAGAAGAATGACGCTGCAGAAATCATTTGAGAGTATTTTTTCAATGAATATATTTCAATGCTCTTGTTCAAACAAACTCTCGGACAAAGGGATTCTGGCTGCCAATGTCATATTCTTAGAGAGATATTTCTAAGAAATGAGACGGGCACAAATGCATTCGTTGGCTGATATCCAAACGAATTCATAAATTCCTTAAGTTTGGCCAACTTGGTAAGATTGTAAGGAATTAGTATATTATACTCTGAATATCAGGCATTATTGTGTGAGAATAAATTTCTGATGTTGACCGTGTAGCAGGAGAGCAAAGAACAACATTTAGATGCTTCTGAATGTGTCTAATATGAATGACAGTAGCTTTTGACATTACTGACATCGTAATTCAAATTGCTACGGCAATATTTATTGTTGCTATGGCAGCGATTTTCTATGAAATTGGCCACATATGAGCGTTATTAAGAACATTTATAAATTAGCCTCATCTTTGTAATCAGTGGATTGACCGCTCAGTTTTGGAAAATCAATTGCTTGTACCATATCGCCTTTAACACATGTTAAGGCGATTCGTTTTCAGATTATCAAAGAATCGGTGCAGTCATTTTTAAGTAGCAAAATTAATTAACAGAGATAAATTAATGACGCCTGTACACATCTAGAGCTTCGTGTACAAAAATCAGCCTCGTATGTGCCAACAAATGTTTCATACGCTGATGCATTTAGGAGATTTTTTTCTGAAACCATAGCGTAAACTATCATTTTCAATTTTCGAAATATTCGCATATTTCGCATGAAATGCTCGAGGATTACAAAACATTGATTAAAATCCACTTAAATTCTCAGAAAATTGTAGTTTGGTGACGGGTAAAATGCTCTTCTACCTTAAGATCGGATTCAGATTCTACATCGTTGTCAGTTAAACATTCTGTGTGTCTCTTTAAAAGGTTTGCCGATGTTCTTTGATTCTTGATGACGTACGGTAGATCTCATTTCCGGCTGCATTCTGATGTTACAACGTAATATAGGCAAGACAATGTGGCTTAAAAAGATGTCTCAACATTTCGTTTCTCTATCAGAACGATGCACGGTATGAAATGTACTCAGCCAAAAAATAGAAAGTGTGCATGACGCGTTCCGCTGTTACTTTATAACCAATTAAATTATATTAAAAATATATCCATCAAGATGCAATACAGATAACAAAAAATATACCACCAGATAGAAAATAAAATTATTTTCAGTTGGTACCAAATATGTCAATGTTTAGCCCAAATGGTATCGTAAAATGTCCATATTATCTCATGCACACTTTTATTTTTTGACTCGGCCTACATATAGAAAATGTACAGTAAAACCTCAATAATAAGACCACCCTTGGGACCATTGAAAACTGGTCTTAATATTGAGATGGTCTTAATATTGATGTTAAATAAAGTGCGGAACTGTCAAAATGGACTTGAAATATATGGTCTTAATTTTTAGGTGGTCTTATTATTGAGGTGGTCGTTAGGTGAGGCTTTACTGTAGTTCCAAATCGTCATGTGATTTCAAGACCCAGATCGGTGTCATCTGTCTATTTGGAACCATTCTAACCAGTATGTCTTCGCATATCCATACAATTCACAGAATGTGTGGCCTGCATAAACATAAATTCTTTAAAAATCTCATAAATGGTTCAGTTACAGACATTTATTACTGTTTTAATGATGTAAAAATTATATTTGACAAGCAGAAACCCACGAGAGAATTATGAATGTAACATAATGATTATGTTGACTTGCCATCGTGAAATTTTGCGCAATGCATTTTCTTACGTGAAAATCATTAATTCACATGCAGTCTATAGAGTTAAACGTTGTATGAATTTTCAAAGCGTAGACGATTATTTGAGAACCGAACGCCTCCCAATTTCCCGTTTGATTTTGTCGGCGATTAATTATCTTCTTATGAGATGATATATGGTTTCTGCCCTGTAAAACATTAAGTAAATAATAATTTCCTTTCTGTCAGATTGATTTCCTAGTGCATTGGTAAACATTTTGACAAAGTTCGGGAAGAAACAATCAGACGTTATGAAACGTGTCATGACGGCTTACCCTGATTTTAATTGATCGAAATAGTTGTAGCCATTTCTCACTTTGTTCCCAGCACACCAGGACCCTTACCAACTAAATTATGTATGAGAAGCATGCCATATTTTCATCAAACCAATATTTTCTGGAGCATTTGAGAATGTTGACGTATAAATCTCGCGATATCTCGAGGCAAGCGGTAATCACGGGCGGATTGGCAGTGATAAGCAGCTGTCTATTGTAAACGTTTCACTCGCAGACGTCAATTTTATCTACATTTGCATACTTACCCCCAATTAGTAAGTTCTTGTAAATCAAAATAAAACTCCCTCAACAGTCACAGAAATGCTACTACTTATAGTTCAACCTTATAGGCTGGTTCTATAGATGCACACATTTGGATAGCCCGTTCTGAACTCGTCAGGAAAAGTCCGCCTAATCGCGCGCGATAATGATTATAAAATAGTATGCATAAATGATTGGACTTTCATTTTTTACTAATTAAACTGAAAATGTCCTCCTTGACAGAATTTGAACAAACGTATGTGTTGCAAGTCAATTAGTCAGCAATTCTCAATGTTTTATGGGATTCACTTGTGGTTTGAAACAGTTGGTATCATGAAAAATAATGAGCGTTTGAAATTATTAATGCACGTACTTTTAAAGTCCACATTTAAAAGACGGATGCTTTTTTATCACATACTATAATTCAGGACGCATTTTTGTCGTTCTTCCTGGAAAAATATTAATAATACTAACAGCCACGTCAGCCATATTACAATATATTGTTTTAAAATCACCCAGAGTTTTGCGAAGTGGTCATAAAAAATGAATATTTTCATGAGTCGACCAGGAAAGTCCACCTTAGAAGCACTCAGTCAACCCCCGGAAGCACGAAGGGACGAGAAAGTATTTACAATGGCAACAGGGACACGAGACACACAACCATTAGTGATGGGTGAAAATAGGGGCACCGCCTGGGTACTGAAAGTGACGAAACACCAATGGGGGTCAACCTGGTCCCGATTTTATAACGGATACTGAGTACCGAATGTAAGTATCCGTTATAATCCTGACCGCCACAATCTCCGAAACATCTCAATCTGAGCTAAATCTCAACTTAAATATTTTTCTTAAAAAGTTGAGATTTGTCTCATCTGAGACCGGACTCGAAATTGGTTGTACAAACGAAAATAAAAAGGAGATGAAAAATCTCAGAAAAATTTCAAGAGATACAAAATGAGATTTGTCTCAAACTCAGGTTTTGATTTGAGCAAAATCTCAATATTGAGCTGAGATTTACATTTGAGATACTTTGGTCGATAGGAGTCAGTGCCCTGGTTAAAGAGTGCACACAGCGCCACACTTCTCTGACAAGTTGATCATGTCAGGTTTTTGTTGAAGAAGAAAATAAAATTCTGAGAACATTAAGCAAACCAGGACACTCCATTCATTCAAAGAAAATTGCAAAAAAACTATTTGACATGTTACAATCTAGTGAGTACAGGGTGTTAACAAAGTTTGCTCACACTTTTGAATTCAGATAAAATGAGAAGAATGTTACATGTACACTGGCTTCATTTCCATATTGATAATACGTACTCCTTTTTTCAAGAATATCTGTCCTATTTAGATTTCTCACACAGAAATAAAATATTGGTCCATAGCGACATAGATGGAAAGAGTTCATAGAAAAATATTAAAATTTAAACTTTGTGATTGAATTTTCTAACACCGGGTGACCCTGTATATATCTAAGAAATATCTTATATCATATTGTAAATTAGCAATGGTTATGTACATATTTTACATGCATGTACTATATTGATGATAGAAATTTGCTTTGTTACTTATTTTAATTAGGAGAGCATCTGTCGGAGGAATGAATTATAAAATACTGATATTAGCTATTTTTTTCATTTGCACATGTAATTTGAAATTCTGTATTTTATACGTGTATAGTGTAAACTTTTAACTATTGTTGTTTCGTTTTTGTTACATTGATGGCCTTACTGAAATTAAGTTTGCTTATATACAGTTTTACATAATGTACACTTCGTAAGTTACCTTCAATAAAAGAAGATTAGTATCATTGTTATTTATAATCCGGGGTCCTGGCGTCACACTTTTCTTACAAGTTGATTAACTCAGAATGAAGAATAGCAAAAATGCAACCTGGTACACATTGGCGGAGAGTGTTTAAATACCATGGTAACCATATCTTGTAACATATATCCCGTAACTACATCCACCTCCCAAATCTGCAAGATTGTTTGTAATTACAAGTTCTTATTCGCTTAATGTGGTTTTAAAATTGTGATGTGATGGTTAATGCCCCTATTTCATATGACCTAGAAACTAAATTGGAAACAGAATTGTTTGCTCAATTCAGAATTATAACATCTGTATAAGTTTCAAAATGCTCTGTAATTAAATTATCTCAAAACGAATAGTACAAGCATCTCGCATTTAGGTCGTTTTCTTCCCTTCATTATGTCGTTATGTGAAAGATTTTGACAAGTCTGTGAGAGTTTAAAGGACATTTTTTATTCCAAAACATAAGAACATGTCTTATCAGCGCTAATGTATTTCAAATTTACATTTTTTTCTCTTGATTTTTTTTGCAGAAAGTGACTTGACGATTGAAATATCCTTTCTACTCAAACGGAGCCTAACTTCACAAGTAGAAAATGTCGTCTCCTAGCGCTGCGCGGAGTAATTCTCACTGCGGGGCCGTTTTTCCAATGGCACATTCATCCGCGCTGCAGGGTGCGCACCATTTGCATTAAGAGTAACATTACATCGACTCAGCTGCAGAAACTATTTGTCTCAAACTGTGTAAGTGCTCATTGCTTCACTGGATATATACAAACGAGTAGAAAACATTTTCTGTTAAATCAATCATGAAAAAATCTGATATTTATTCTAGGTATGTCAGAACAAGTGAGCACTAATTTCCCTTGATACTTATCTACGACGAGAGCGTATAATATATGGCATACCTCAATTTTATCCTGACAAAATGGTTTTTAAAACTATTTCTGCGATTTGTTCCCCCAACAAGATTGCTTGATCGCTGATTACCGGCGCGAATGAATCATTCCGCCTTAACATGTGTTTATTTTTACTTGTCCGATGTTTACAAAACTTCCAGACGTTTATATCTCTATAATTGCTGAGGTTCCAAACAATAAATGTCCAAAAAGCAATTAAATATTTAAAAACTCCCCACCCACTCGGTGTTGGGTAATTTATAATGAAAGGCCAACCAAAAGCCAGTTCCTTGTGTTGGTAATAAACGTTTATTGACATAGATTTCAACCATTGATCTTGGTTACTTAGTATGCTCTTTAGTTTGTAGAGACAGAGGACCTCCGCTTCTGTTTCATGATAGGAGGTTATCAGTTGCATGTCGAAGAACAGGTGGTACAGGTTGGTAACCCGGGAACTCTTGTTAGGTCAACTGACCACCGAACGTAAAATGAAATTCTGTTGAAAAATAGAGTCCGACTCCGACACACAGAGACAGTGGAATAATGTGATATATTAAGAATTGAAAAAAAGATAGATTTGTTACAGGAAACGCCAAATACATAAGACAACGCCCCCCCCCCCCCTACCACAGGCCCCCGTGAAAACAACAATCTACAACATATTAGCCACTGAGGTGGTGCAAGGGCAAACATGCATGGGGCTAGAGGCACAAGGAATGGTCTGGCCGACCATAAAACCCAACTAAGAAGAATTAAATCTTGATTTGTTGTAGGTAATTACCTTCTCCACTTTTAATTACATGTAGTAATGCTTAATGTGTGTTAGGTGCCTCGATGGAGTTAGAAATGTGGTAAATCGACATTATAAAAATCAATTAAAGCTGATTACTTATTATGTTACGTACTTATATATGCCACAAAGGAAACCATACATCCACAGATCAGGAGCCGTATTCATAATCAATACAAGACTGAAACTCAGACTTAGACTTTAAAATGTAAAATGTTCTTTTTGCTACAACGATGTGATAACAATGTAGATTTTATTAAAACTTCACAGAAGTGTGGACTCGGGCTGGGTAACAACAAATGTTCAGGCAAAATTACATTCAATACAATTACTTGAAGACAATGGACAGGCAAATATAACTGGCGAATTTTAATAAAGTCAAGTTTGAGAAACACGAAAAATCTGTCACTGGCGCTACCGGGAATCGAACCCAGGTCTACGGATTGCCGGTCCGTTATGCTAACCGTTTAAGTCTAAGTCTGAGTTTCAGTCTTATAATGTTGGTGAATAAGGGTCAAGGGCTTCCTGCACAGATTCTTAGACTATATAATAAAATACTGAATGGAGAGGGGTATGACACAAATTGCAAAATGAAAGGGAATAAGGGCGGAGAAAATAATTCGGGTCGTCGTGTAAAACGTAAAAAGGTAGAAAGATAAAATATATTAAGAACGGGGGGCAACTGGTAAAATCAGACTTAAAATAAGGAGGGACGTAACAATAAAACTTAAAGGGAGGGATTTGGGAACAACAAATAAACCTGTATAAGAAAAGGGATCAGCATGAGACAATACTAAGACAGGAACGATCGTGTGTTTTTTAACTTTTATGTGTGACAGTATTGAGTCTATCAAGATAGTTTGTGCCTAGTTTTATCAGTATAAATGTCAGAATCACTTCCAAAGTTCTCTTTTATCTTTGCATGTTGATTAAGTTGTTATTTTACATTACCTCATTGTAACTTTTATGAAATGCTTCATAGTTTTACAAAGTGCTTCTGCAAGACTATTAAATACACACAAATACGCAGTTTCTTCAATGGCGTGTATTGAAAAAGCGCTTGGCCACATGTTGTGTGTCGCGTGGAATAATTTTATAAGCTCGAAGTCAATGCAATATTATCAGCTACTTTGAATTTGAATTATACTTGTATAAACGGATGTGGAAAAAACAAATATTTTAAAATGTATTCGCGGGCAAGAGGAAACACAAACAATGTCAATGGCTTTATTGAATGGTTTGAGAGTTTGAAGTTTTCATAGAAATCGAATATAGCGTTTATTTAAACAGTTGTCTTTTACAAATTACTGGATTTTATTTCTAAAAAAGTATTGTTTTCATGCCAATCGAAACATAAATAAACATTTACAAGTTACAACGAGACTACTACAAAAATTGAGTCAGATGATGACTCCCGCGTGTTTGATATCTGGGTAAATCATACAACGTTGTATTCCATTTCATTGCGGAAGATTTGGATAATCCCTACATATATATACGCGGTGATAAGAATACATATGTTTACATGTGAAGTAAACTGACATTATATGTGGTCTAATTGAAAACAACAACATCCCCCGAAGCATCAGATCTCTTTAGTGATTAGGATGATTATACAAATGAGTTTTAAAGCAGTCATAACACGTCAGTAGGAGATTATGTGCCGGGGAGAAGTTTTAATTTTTTCAAGCGTGTGAAGATTTATTCCAGTCCGTTTCGCAAGAATCTTTATTTACATGTAACTCTGTCTCCAGTTTTATTCGCTGATAGTTTCGGATGAAACCTACACCCAGTTTATTACACAGACGTTTTTCTTTTATCATAAACACAACAACATTTTAATCAACAACAGCACTTTGGTCATTGAACCGAGGGATATCTGTCTACCCTAGCCGTATTATCTCGAAATAGTGATGCATATAACGTGCTCATGTGAGTAACATGCTCTGAAACGGATATCACGAGGGTATGGAACGCCCGGACTGTCTTTTGTAGTCATGAAAAGCTATTTCTATATTTGTTTTTATTACATTATGTATAGTGCGGTTTTATTAACCGTGGACGTATGAATATATTACTTGGATAATTACAATTCAAAATAGGTGTATTGAAATGTTCGTATTTGTCCGTAAGCTTGCCAGAGAAAATGCTGTGGTTGTGTTTTGAAAGAAAAGTAATCCAAACAGCAGTTATAGTTTCACTCACGAGTGCATTTCCTTACTTAAATTGGCATGGATCGGTCCTGAACGTTCATGCACCTGTTCGCGGTCAATCTCACAGCACTATACCAAATTATTTACATATTGAGCAAACATATAATGTTATGTCTGTATATAATGTAGTAAAAAACAAACATAATAATAGATTTTCATGACTACATAATACAGTGCCGGCGTTCCATACGAGAGTGTTTCATTTTTTTTGTTGACCTTACAGCTTGTAGTGGTTCGTACTTTTGGTTCACCCCTTGTACAAAACATCTCCCCAGGGTACACTATGTTATTCTAGTCTCAAAAGCAGCAGACAAACTTATGGAAAAATATTCAGATTTGTGGAAAGGTTATTCAATTGCAATCATTCAGCAATAAGTCTATGCCCTTATAGACCGCGTCCAGTCTTAACATCTGCGACACGTTGACAAAAAGATGGTTTATACAGAGATATAAGTCAGAAAGTGTGTAATGTGATGTAAAAAATTCATCTAGATTTCGAGAAACTATTTTTTCTACGAACTTGTTTAGTTCTTATTCTGTTGCGTTTGTATCTATCGCAACAGATTATTAAGTGTTTCAATAAGCGACTTAACTTCTCATTGTTGCATTAAATTGATGGTTACGCACATTTCTGGGTTTTTGCATTACAGATAGCAGAGTAAGTGGATGATTGTTTTGAACTCTGGCTAAAGTCTTGCGTAAAAGGACAGAAGCATAAGTACACAACCGAACGTTTCTGTACATTGTATATAGTCTGAGACAATTTAATGTGGAATTAAGTTTTTTAATGCTCCTAGGCAAGCAAAAATGTCTAGTGTCTAGTGTTTTAAATATCATTACAATGCAATTTTGTAATCTGTAGTTTTTTTTGTCTGTCGGATAAAATAAGAAACCTAAGACGGATGTGCGGTATCAAATTGGAATTTTAAACCCCTTAATAAAAACTAGCAGGTGCGCGAAATGTTAGGTACGAACAAGCTCAGTTCAAATCATTAGGGTTATGGTATCATATCATTTTATCATATCAATACAAGAAGACAAAAGAGGTTTTAATGCTAAACTTCAAACTGAGTTCAAATGAACACTGTACCGATCACAAAGTAACGGTATAGATGACGCTTGTTAGTTGTGGTTTTCGAACTGAGGTTGCTCATACACATTGTAATTGTGAACTATGCTCGCTATAGACAGATTATATCATCTACAGTTCCCCTTCCATGTATAGCACTCGACTACAACTTTGGGGGTCGCCGATTCGAACTCGGCGTATATAGTCATGATAATTTGATTGAAGATCGGAAGAAAATATACTGAAAGGCATTTCTCCTCCACCTCGACTCTACTAGGAAGATGCCAGCTGCTTGCGGAAGAACATATAAGTACTGGGTGGTTACACAGGACCACGTGTTAGGTCAACTGACCGACGTACTTAACTGAAATATTGTGAAAAAACGGCGTTAAAACACCGAACACAAGGCGATTATTACTTTCAGCAAACGAAACGTATCAAATATACAAAATACAGACGAAAGTTTTGCCAGGAAATATCAAAGGAAGTGATTGATTTAAGTCGATCTACATGTTTATCAGTAGAAAATAAATGAATTCGATAACTCATGTTGTCACTCTACATCAATGTTAGGGTTGCAAATTGATCTAATCTTAGAACTGTTATCATTTGCTTACTTCCGGATACGTTTGTTATTTTACATTGATGTTAATAGACACACATGAAAATGCATTTTCAATGAGTGAAATCGTTCTCTTGTCTGGCTGGCTGTATTGAATCAACACTCCCAGAACACTGGGATGGTCGTGTATAATGCGTGTGAGGTTGCTGTCATGTTTTCAAACAGTTCGAAGCATATGATACTTCGTTATACAAATCGTCACCATTGCTTAAACGGTTGAAGGAGATGATAAATTGTTCCAGGGAAAGCCACATGCACGAGAAATGCCTCCCCACACAGACCACCATGAAAACAATAGTATACAAAACATAATACCCTGAGGAGGTGCAATGGTAATATGGGGACATGGGTGCAAGGGTAGACATGTATGGGAATATGGGTGCAAGGGTAAACATGTATGGGAATATGGTTGCAAGGGTAGACATGTATGGGAACATGGGTGCAAGGGTAAACATGTATGGGGACATGGGTGCAAGGGTAAACATGTATGGGAATATGGTTGCAAGGGTAGACATGTATGGGAACATGGGTGCAAGGGTAAACATGTATGGGGACATGGGTGCAAGGGTAAACATGTATTGGAATATGGGTGCAAGGGTAAACATGTATGGGAACATGGTTGCAAGGGTAAACATGTATGGGAATATGGTTGCAAGGGTAAACATGTATGGGAACATGGGTGCAAGGGTAAACATGTATGGGAACATGGGTGCAAGGGTAAACATGTATTGGAATATGGGTGCAAGGGTAAACATGTATGGGAACATGGTTGCAAGGGTAAACATGTATTGGAACATGGGTGCAAGGGTAAACATGTATGGGATCATGGTTGCAAGGGTAAACATGTATTGGAATATGGGTGCAAGGGTAAACATGTATGGGAACATGGGTGCAAGGGTAAACATGTATGGGAACATGGGTGCAAGGGTAAACATGTATGGGAATATGGTTGCAAGGGTAGACATGTATGGGAACATGGGTGCAAGGGTAAACATGTATGGGAATATGGTTGCAAGGGTAGACATGTATGGGAACATGGGTACAAGGGTAAACATGTATGGGAATATGGTTGCAAGGGTAGACATGTATGGGAACATGGGTGCAAGGGTAAACATGTATTGGAATATGGGTGCAAGGATAAACATGTATGGGAATATGGGTGCAAGGGTAAACATGTATTGGAATATGGGTGCAAGGATAAACATGTATGGGAATATGGGTGCAAGGGTAAACATGTATGGGAATATGGGTGCAAGGGTAAACATGTATTTGGAATATGGGTGCAAGGGTAAACATGTATGGGAATATGGATGCAAGGGTAAACATATATGGGAATATGGATGCAAGGGTAAACATGTATGGGAATATGGGTGCAGGGGTAAACATGTATGGGAATAGGGGTGCAAGGAATTCAAGGGGGGGGGAATTATTCAATGGATGGAATACATCACGGAACAGATTAAGAGAGGGGGAAAGAACATGAATATTGTATCAAGTGAAAGAACTGTCCGGTTTTTGCGATGTGGTCGTGGGTTCGATCCCTGGCAACGCCACACCAAAGATGTGAACATGGTTCTGACAGCGCCATTCCTATACTCTCAGTACTTAAAGGGTGCAACCAGGATTTACTGATAAGCCCATGTAAGTATCTGTTAGTAGATACCATGTTGCTCGCATCGTTATTTATGGACCATATGCGACATTAAATAAAGCTCCTATATATTTTTTTTAAACATAGCGAATCGGGATGCACTGGGTTGAGGGGGTTGGGATAGAGCGTCTGACTCGTGAACAGAAGGTCGTGAGTTTCCCATCTTAGGCGAGGTTTAACCATGAACTTCGCAATTCTTAAATTAGGCGCTAGAACTGATCTGTAACACGGAGAGCAGACATCGAAAGAGATTTATTAGTTGAGATAACTTGTTTCACAAACGATTCAAACTCAATTAAGTATAATCTAACGACTTGGAACCAAATATCGACTGAAAAATAAAGCTCCTTCAAGATTCGATGTCCGTGTATTTCTAAAATTGAGCTTTGCCTAAGATTAGTTCCGGTTTTTTTTGTTCATTTTATTCTAGTTTGTCTTTACAATTTGCTATGCTACTAGTAATAGGTCGAACCAATGCTTATTAATGCAGGAAATGATTTGGATAGCCGGGACAAAGATCAAAGCTCACATTTCGTTGAAATGGACATACACTCGAACCTCGTCCATTCGAATTCATCGGGACCTAAATTTTATTTTGAAGAATACATGATTTCGAATAGCACATTTCAGTTCGACATGCATAAGAAGATACACTGATATTTACTTCGGATGATACCGAGTATTCGGAAAGAAGATTGTCGAAAAAACCAGGTCCCACTATATATTTTTCAGATGACGACGATTATGAAAATATGTTTGACTATGGTGTAGTGGTTAGCATAACGGACCGGCAATCCGTAGACCCGTGTTCGTATCCCGGTAGCGCCATTGACCGATTGTTCGTGTTTCTCAAAACATGACTTTATTATAACATGAATCCTCTATGTATTAGCGACGATTGAAGTTTCAAATTATACATTAAAGTGCTAGATCTGCTTACAAAGACTGAAAACGAAAGTTTCAACACGGATATCAACCGGTAAAACGTGTAACCTCTAGGTCAAGTCGCTGAAAACAGAGGTTATTTGAGGAAGACACATATAACAATCCCTATTCTGTTCTGAATTGAAAAAAGACCTATTTTGTATTTTTCTTTTTGATATATATCAAGTGACATTACGAACCGATCGAAAATAAGAGTCGCTTGAGTGAATAGTTTCTCCTATAAGAACTTTCACGTCATTCGAACTATAATAATGTGTGCTTACTTAGCCCTTACAATAATATTTTGATAGAAGTAATTTGGTGGGTTGTATGTTTATAAAAGTAACATTATATCAAGGAGTCGCATAATTGACTACTTGCGTGCGATACAAAGCAATTGCGAATATATCACTTAGGTATTATACGCGAATTAAAGATTTTCAGCTTAACATGAGAAACCCAGGGTGTCATTAAGTATGGAGAAGTGGTTTTAAATGAGAATGTTGTTACAATCAGTTTTGTTATTCAAGCAGAAAATTTGTCCCGGAGATAATGTGGAAATTTGATACACTTAAATTGACAATATATGTATACTATAAACTGTTTACATTGCAGATACACATCTCTGATAAGACGAATTAGAATTTTGTACGAAACACTTTTGTTCAGTGAATTAAAGAGTGTTCATTATATTTTATCTGCGGTCGGATATGATATTTTGTTTTTCTCATAACGTGTGGTCTCTCAAACTTTGTTTTCCCATGATGACGTGAGGTTTTTTCGACATTGTATGTAGGGGAGCCCCAATGGCCGACAGTCATGCTGGTTTGGTCCCACATTTAGGGCCCTGTTTTGTCAGTTTTGATTAAAGTGATATGCTAATGTTTGTTTGTATAGGAAACTCCCAATGTACTTGACTTATAATTATACTTACCGTATGACATCGTGTAAATGAAATTTAATAATAAAAATGACACACTGGTTAGGTCAACTGGCCGTTGTACATAATTTATATTCTTTTGAAAAAAACAGTGTAAAACTCCAACACATTTGAAAAGACATGCAAATTATGCATTTAATTTCACGTATACATATGGTCTTATGTAAAAAAAACTTTGATACAAGAAGAAAGTTCCGTAATTATATACATGTTGTGTATTAGTGCGCATAGTCAACGCGGTAATGCTAATCACCTATGTTGGTGTGTTACCATGATAACATCATTTAGAAAACAATTGTTACTTTTGCATTGTTCCTTGTTCTTTATATTTCATGCCACATATTTCTTTTCCAGAAGCTTAAATGGTAGTTGCTACGCCAAGCATTGAGTGGAACTTGCATCTTATCTATGCGGTTGTTCATATTCATCAATATTTAAGATATTGCAATATATTGCAATTAAATATTATGTTTACATTATGGCATTCTGCACGATATATCAATAATGTATGTCAAGCTTAAGAATAATGGATACCTAACGTTACATCCCAAGTATGTACATAAAACGATGTTGAGGGTAATAATCACATTAGTTGGGGTCAAATCTATTTGTAACCGCAACATTGTGTCCAGTAATTAACGAATCTCGAAGACAAATTGCCGAAGTCTCTTCAGAGATGCGGACACAGGAACTGACTGAATCAAAGATGAAAATGTAATAATATTGACAATCAGTGGAGGAGTATGCGTCTTCAAGATTTCTCTCCAAGGATTAAAGTAATTTGTTTCAACAATAGACGACTACTTGATCATGTAAATGTAATAGCGAGGTTCCTTTAAAGACCCGGGATAGAGCCATGTCTTTCTTTTATCATACTCTGGCCTTTGGGCGCAATTAACTATTTAAATACTTGATTACGATCATGCATTGTATTGTGACAAATAAAGGGATGCTACATGATTTTTTGTGTATTCTAAGGACTTGAAGTACATATAGAAAGGGTCGATTGTCGATATAATAATTCAAGAAGCTTTTAAACAATCCGATATGGGTCAATATACTGACAATATGAATCTTTTGTAAGTAAATACTTCGTGCTACTTGAAATGTGACCTTCTATTTGTTGTTAACCGTAGTTCGATTAGTTTTTTTTGTATTTTGTAGCAAAAGTATATAAAACAAGAGACCCGGCACCTGTCAATATTATTTCTGTCACGGTATGACACTTGGACTAAACGGTGTTATTATAATCAAAGACATTCTGATGAATACTGGAGGCGGACATTGCGCAATGTGATATTTAGGCAACGTAGAGTCCGCAGTGCGGAGCATGACTGCATTTTGTCAATTTTCGTGATCAGTGGAAAATAATATATTAAGAAGTCGGTTACACGCACTCACGTAACATTTTGCTGACAATGCATATTGAATAAAACAGATGCGCCATGTGTTCTACTGCTGATCAATAGATCTGCATAACGGATGTTTAATTGCTGTTGAATAGTAAGCACTTTTACATGGCGTCATGTGTCTACTGTTTCATATCTTTGATGTCCTTAAATGTGTAATCATCTTCTTAATAAGGCGCTTGTCAATCGGCAACATTGTCTTATTGACTTGCTGTGTCGCCCAAGACACATTCTATTTCTTTTGGCACGCTGCTACTTATAGAAAGCGTTAACGGTCAATGTTTACTTCCCAACTTTACCGAGAACCCGACACATTTATCAGCACAAGTCGTCCTTTAAATTGAGTCTGTTTGTTGCCGCAGAGAAAGTCAGAGAAGTTTTTATTCTTAACATTATATGTAAAGGTCATTTGTCTGCCATTGTGGAATCGTTAGAATAGAAAATTTTGGCATTTGCCAGCGGGCAAGACGATAGTCTTGATTAGAATATCTACGAAATCAGATTATGCGAACCAAAGCCCGCCTTATTACTGGTCATGCGACCAAAAATCATTCCGAAGCAGAGCCGTAGAATTAGTCATCTTGAGTCGAACAACAAGTCACACGGAGAAGGAACCCGCCAGTGTGGCATATCACAGACTTAAACATGAAATATCTTGAATAAAGATGATCGGCGCAATCTGAAGCAAGCAATTCAGGGGATTTCGGTAAGGTAACGAACCTCTTATCGAAATGTTAACCAAACCGGGTCTAGGTTACACACGTTGTTCGGTTGAATTGAAATTGGCTTAGTGGTTAACGTAAGATTTTATTGGTTTACACAACACTGAAGTGCAAATAGCTAAGCCATGTTAGTACGGCTGTGCCGAAAAAATAATAATTGCTGGGTATTGTTTAATGCAACATTTACAGTTAATGAGTAAAAACATTGTGTGGGGAAATTTGAAAGGCAAACACATTCTTGGAGTTGAATAACAGAAACTCCATATGTCTCCCTCCTAGGGGCAGAGCGCCGGGTCCCTTATTCGAGAGTTGTCGGTTGAATCCCGCCATCGGCACAATCCCTGAATTAGGCAAAATGGTCGTTAGACGCATAATAGAAAAAGTGGTCATCGATTCATATATGTTGTAAGAGTATATTTCTCAATGGACGTAAAATAATGAGATTAAACCAAACTAAAGAAAGTTAACAATGTAGCGATGGAATATAAACATTGTCTAGTTGTTAGAACGCTTGCACACCAATGGGTCAACATGGAATGATACGTTATAAGTACTTTGACACACCAGGGCCCGGTCGAGAGAAATGTGAAAACTTCTTTATTCATAATTATTATACGAGGGCTTTTACTTTTTTATTTTTGATGCATTTCCATGAATTTTTCAACATATATAGCTATGGGTATATTTTTTTTGTTAATTGTTACAAGAATATAATAGTATAAATAGCGCGCTATTTATTGTCACCATGGCAACGTCAGGTCGACATGAGCGGGGCAACTATGAATACCGACACTATATTCCTTCCCGCAGCACGGAAAAAACTGTCAAATTTTCACGAAATATTCGCCAGAACACTTCACACTCGTACCAACCCGTTTTCTGGTACTTTTTGAAGTTTCTATCGACGGTAAAAACAGTTTTACTGTATCTGAACTTTGCTTCGGATCCATTTTAAACGATTTATGTCGCTGACTAACACATTCACGTTGGTGAAATATTGCTCCTTAGAGCAAATACTTTTGGAAACCTAAGTTCAATGGCAGTATACACTTATTGAAATGCGAACTGCGCATAACATTGCCAAATAATTTTGATGAAATTAAGATAAGAGCCTTTGCAACAAAGTGTACGACCGGTATGTAATAATTTGATATATTTATGGTCGCTTTGTAACGGGAGAAGATCTTGCGTTGATAACACGTGATACGAATCTTGAGGAACGCGCAAATTAGCGCACGTTTCTATGTTGTAATGCAGTTGTCCCTAGGGGCTCATGTCTGCATTGATAGCCATATTATTACATATTGTATTTTATTGACATAATCGGTTGTGAGATCTGCACAAGATCACCGCCTGGCATTTATATTACATATCGATTTATTGCGATAATGATGTTTTAATTATCGATTTTAACACTTTAACAATAGCAATGTAGCTTTTAATATACAAACTTGTGACTTTAAGAGTAGGGACTCTGCCCCTTTTGCCGGAAATTCGACGCTAAAATTAAAGTGTCATAGGTCGATGTATAGTAAATGCGTGTCATGCTTATTTTTTCACGAATTATTATTAATATTAAAATGATAAAAAATCAATTAAAAAATTATTAATTAGCAATTAAAACCATTATAATTATTATTAGTTGTATCCTGAACAATAACAGGAATAAGTGATCAAACAATAAAATATGGTACTATTATTTTTACGATCAATAATCCATTATAGTTATACCATGATTTAGAATTTACAAAAAATGCTATAGTAAACAATCTTCTTCCAAATTACTAAGTAAAAGTAAACATTTAAATGAATAGCGAACTGTATTTCAACAGGACAGTATAGTCGCTAAATATTTTACCATTTTCATATATTTTTTGTTATACATGTATTAACAATGAAAAACTCATGTCAGTTTTTTTATAATTTAAACAATGGTAGTGTACACGAATACATATATCTTTAAATTTACATATGCTAAAACTGTTGTTCAGGCCTAAGACCGTTCCTTATCAAAAACAACAACACTGACACAACGACAGCTCGACAACAAAAACGACAACTCAACAACAACAGCTAAAAACAACAACAGCTCAAAAACAAAACAACAACAGCTCAAAAACAAAACCAACAGCAGCAGATGCAACAACAACAACAACAGCTCAACAACAAAAACAGCAACAGCTCAAAAACAAAAACAACAACAGCTCAAAAACAAAAACAACAGCAGCAGCAGAAGCAACAACAACAACTACAACAGCTCAACAACAGCTCAACAACAACAACCAGCTTGATGTTAGTCAGCTAACACAACAATAAGGGTAACAAAACGAAAGAACCGACGAGGTCGACTATGATGTTACCAACAACATTACCAAAACAACAGTCACTAATTCCGCATGTGAAACATGTCAAATGTTGACATAGTCATTAGCTTGAATGATGTACACAAAAACTTGTCGCCGTGTCACAATTGTTTTACACCATTATTTACTTAACGGACCAATTTATTCAATTATCTGAATATATCGACCTTACCACTTTGAGAGAAAAAACTCTCGACAAGTAATTCATATCTACACTTTGTGATCACAGCCAATAGTTCTTGTACAATTTTGTTTTCGATCACGTAGTTTTTATGACATCCTTAAACTTTATAGTTATATAGAAAGATTTATTTCGTACAAACTATGACCAGTTTACTATTATATTTAAGCAACATTTTTTTTTTATAAAACCGCCGTGTTTTCTATCAAAATGTAGAGCAGAGCAGAGCAGAGCAGAGCGGAGCAGATGCGTGCAAAGCCGGGCCGAGCAGAGCCGAGCAGTGTACGGATCATACCGAGCCGAGCCGAGCCGAGCCGAGCAGTGTACGGATCATACCGAGCAGAGCCGAGCCGAGCCGAGCAGTATACGGATCATACGGAGCAGAGCCGAGCCTAGCCGAGCCGAGCAGTGTACGGATCATACCGAGCAGAACAGAGCAGAGCTCAATACACGGTTTTGACATGGACAGTAGAGTTGATTATTTGCAAATCAACAAATAATTCAACACTCTGAAATGAGGATTAAAAAACGTTTCGCAACAAATTTTGAAAGAAAACTTTTTTTGTTTGTAATAAGCTCGAGTTTTTTTTTGTTTTGGTTAGAAATTCTAATAGTGCATGATGTAGCTTTAAATTTCATCACGCAGCTGTTTATCTTCCACCTTTAGTCGTAGAAATGTTCCATGTAACGAGGCAACTGTGTCGAAACTAATGGAAATCGGATGATGATTGTAGTAATTACCAGTTTCTAAAATTCGAACAGAAAATTACGAGAAATATGGATAATTATATTAAAGTATAAATGTAACTCGTTTTTGAATGCATGCAAATAATTGAAATTTGTTGTTTTATTTCTAGTTGTAATATTTATTGTTGTAGCTTTGCTACAGAGCAGAGCAGAGCAGAGCAGAGCAGAGCAGAGCAGAGCAGAGCAGAGCAGAGCAGAGCAGAGCAGAGCAGAGCAGAGCAGAGCAGAGCAGAGCAGAGCAGAGCAGAGCAGAGCAGAGCAGAGCAGAGCAGAGCAGAGCAGAGCAGAGCAGAGCAGAGCAGAGCAGAGCAGAGCAGAGCAGAGCAGAGCAGAGCAGAGCAGAGCAGAGCAGAGCAGAGCAGAGCAGAGCAGAGCATTATCTTTAATTCAGATTTTCAATACAATAGTTATGTATGTGATAGATAGTATGCATTGTGCATGAACTATCAATATTCTCGATTTCAACAAATAAAGCAATTTGACTGAATAGCTTAAGTAATTTCATATTTTATATTACTTCATGACTTGACAGCTTTAAATTATAAAGTTGTGAATTGATGTCTCCAGTTTGACAAGTCCTACTGTGTGATGTGCGGAATTAAAGTGTTCACGTCTTATCAACACTCACATAATTGGCAATAAATCGTAAATTAGAAATTTTAAAGCGAGGGCGTTCTTATCTTGATTCACAAGTCTTCAGTTTTGCTAGGTAGAATCTCATTAACAATGCAATCTCGCAAGCGCCATCTAGCGGCTTAAACCTTCCACCAGGGCGCGGTATTTGTTTTGCGGAAGCTCAACAATTCATTTTAAGTAGCCGATTACGATCACTGTTATCCAATCTATTGAAGAAATATTTACCGAAATTTTTGCTATGTGATATATGGTTCATATAATAAAGATATCAGCAATAATTGTAAGCGCTATCAATGACCAAATATTGGTTTGCATTAGAAAGGCACGTTCTCGTTTGAGTAGTCATTGTTGACATTTTCAATCAAATTCTTTTCATCTCGCCGAATTTCTGTAAAGACTTTTGTAATCTCATTATTATCGAGAAGTAGGCGTGACTTAACCTCGCTTTGAGATAGAAGATGAGTCCGGCAGTGAAATACTCACAAAAAAATATTAAAAGTTAAAAAAATTCTTTGTTCATAAAAGATTCTAACAGTGCAATATATTAGCAGCAATTATTTAAACACTTCATGCAGTTTAAGCGACTTATTTAAACGAAGCCACAAGAGTAAATGTTTTATCGTCTAATTGACCCAATTTGCTATATAAAAAAATAATAAAAATTCTATGTAAACATTGGATTAAAGACTCTACATAAAATAAAGAATAAATAAAACCATAATTAGCCACAGTGCATTTAATTTACCAAGACTTTATTACATAAATGATGGCGTAATTAAATTGTTCCATTCTCGTTTTAGTTTTTAAAATGCTCAAATACCCCTCAAGGGAGCCATCATTGCTAACAGCGAGTGTGCTGGGTTCCTATATTAAGTCCAGATGTCTCTACTTATATTCCACGAAGTGATCAGTTAAAGTTGTTGTATCAGTAAACTAAGCCGATGTCTATAACATTCGTCCCAATGCCTTCATCTATATACAGAAAGACCTCACGTAAAGACCACCTCAATAATAAGACCACCTTGAAATTAACAACTTGATTTTCAAGTCCATTTTAACTGTTTTGCTCTTTATTTTACTCCAATATTAAGACCACCTCAATAATAAGACCACCTTGAAATTAACAACTTTATTTTCAAGTCCATTTTAACTGCTTTGCTCTTTATTTTACCTCAATATTAAGACCACCTCAATAAGAAAACCACCTCGAAATTAAGAACACAATTTTAAAGTCAATTTGTACTGTTTTGCTCTTTATTCAACCTCAATATTAAGACCACCTCAATAAGAAAACCAGTTTTCAAGTGTCCAAACGTTGGTCTTATTATTCAGGTTTAACTGTACACTAAAACGTCACTAAGACATCGCCTCAAAATAAAGACCATCTTATTAATAAGACCGTATAGCATGGACATTTAAAAAAATCTTCCATAATCGAACTTAGTAATCAGACCACCTCATAAGAAAGACCGACTTTCTCCAGAACCAGTCGGCGGTCTTAGCATTGAGATTTTCGCTGAACATACGTAAGAATACTGTCAAACAGTACAATACCGTTTGCTGCACTAAACGACATTAAAACAAAGATAAATTAGAGACAAAGATGTTCAGTTTAATTGACAAAAACGAATGTGACTCGTTGGCGTTGCTTTGTACGATTATCGAACAAGATAGTACTAACACATATTTTACAGTAAACCCTCACTTAAGGACCACCTCAATAATAAAACCACCTCAATAATAAGACCACCTTAGTAATAATAACACATTTTCCATTTTCACTGTTTTTTCTCTTTATTCAACCTCGATATTAAGACCACCTCAATAAGAAGACCAGTTTTCAAGTGTCCCAAACGTGGTCTTATTTTGCTCAACCTCTATACTAAAACCACCTCAATAAGAAGACCAGTTTTTAAGGATACTAAAGGTGGTCTTATTATTGAGATTTGACTGTATATTCTTAACGTACAGTCTAGTAGGGAAAATTTTTTTTGCTGTGTTTCATAGTGAGAGAAACAGTCTAGATCTTTTTGCGAGTTTAGGAATCCAAATATTTTGAAAATATTTCTGTAAAAAATTGGCCACAGGAATGATAAATGGACTAACGGTGCTACGTAGTGAAATAAATAGGTCCCCAGGCACACATTCATGTTGTGAAGTCATTTATAACCAAACTTTTTCATATTTATCATTAATTTCAATACACTTTAATGCTGTTGCAAGCATTTGCCTGTAAAATTATGCATTCTACATGGGATATATCTGCTTGCTCAGCGTGGAGTCTGGTATAACTTGCAAGACACGTGGATTTAAAACATGAGATATATCAGTTGGTAAGACATATGTGTCTAATTCAATCACTATATCTTGTCGTGTCGGCGGGGTACATAGATTAATGAAAGATTAAATTCAAACCTCAGTCGGTTACGGAAATTTATTTGCTCCGAATATAAAAAAAGCTGAATAAAGATTTGAAACGCGGTTCAATGAATTAAATTATTACCCACGAACCATCATGAACTTGCCAAGAATTTGTAATTCGCGAACAGATTCATGTATAATAAATAACGATCTTTTCAATGGAATTCTTAGAAAACCGTCACGAATGAGGAGCAGTTTGGAAGATCTATTAACGTTGATCTAGTACAAATACTGATCGAAATGGAGCACTATCTGAACATAATTTCTATTTTCCTGGCTTAGGAAATTAACAATATTGTAGCAACTGCTTATTTTATTTTATTTGTGTTCTTTCGTGTTATTTAGAAACATTTTACGACATTGCGGAGCTTCGCCTTTTACGTCATGCCATAAACAGTCGGTAAACGTAAGGAAATGGGTAAAATGAAATATATCGCCAGCCTCATTGTGAGATATGTTCATTATTTATACAAAATTTTCATTATCAGAGCCTGAAGAAATGTTTTGATGATAAATCCGTCATATAATCTCCATTGTGTGTCTAAAATATGATTGGTTTGTGTGAGAAAACATGCGCTGGTTGTGACAATAAATACCTTCCTTAAAGCGTCTTCACCAGAGATATGTATAGCTTACTGGTCCAAAGAGCTAACCTGCTATTTTGAACTTTGAAAATCACAACATTGTGACAAAGACTTCAGGCACGATGAACGTGATTTTGGCAGTTTTACTTCAATTATGTTTGACAGTTTGGTTCATTTGAACCATAGATGTTATAGCTAAGTGTTATCAAAATCAACAGAAGTTTTATCCAGCAGCTTTTTAGAAACTATGTGAAGCAGTACTGATGGGTTAGCACTTATGACCAGTAGAAATATGATCTGTGAAAACATATCCCTGTCGCTAGTTGTTTTCGTACGGAACTAGACGGGGCAACCGGGTTTTATCCAACGACGTTCCAGACTGTTCAACATGCGGGTAACACTATTCTATAAGTAGTGTCTACTTCATCATAGAATGATAGGGTATCGTTCCAAACTATCTTACCAGTCAACTCTTGTTATGCAATCGTGTAATTGTTTGCTTTCAGAGCCAATATGCAAGAAAGTTAGACTCGTATATCGAGAGAACGGCTTGTTAGATCTGGAGCAAAAAGATGCACCTTTAAGATTACATAATTATAGTTTTGTAATGACCCATCTTTTCAATAGTTTGTGTATCCGGACAAATGGCTGTAAGATGTGTCATAGAACCATTCTGTGAGCATTTTTAGACTGTTTTTGTAGTTTACATCAAATATGTTTGTACTAGGATAGTGAATAAAGAAAAATATATATAAACAAGAAATATTTTGAAAAAAAATTGGTCGGCGCAATTTGAAGGTTACGATTTGTTGTGCAACATATCAAATGCCGAGATGTTACGATTGCTGGTCACTCCAGATCCAAAATAGTTTTCGGTAAATTCACCGAAATTCGGTGGATTTCGGTAACGTAACGTACCCATTATCGAAAGGTTAACCAATCCGCGTCAAGGTTACAAACGTTGTTCGGTTGAAGAAAAAATGTTATTAACTTACACGCGCGAATAGTTACGTGCATTATAAACATCTATCAAAAATTGGTATGCATGAAATATATCGAAATTAAGTTAAAGTTATTCTCTTACATTAAAAAGCTTTTAAAAACTAATTAATTGTTAGCTATACATAAAAATGTCATTTGATAAGGAAATTTGCTGTGCATATCGCAAATTAGAGGCGATTTTCGATAGAAGTGGTAATTTTAGAGTAAATGCGCGTGTTCACATGTGAACTATTAGAATCGCCATCTTTGTTACAATAAACTTAACATTAAAATCTTTGTAATCAAAGGAAGTACATGCATTACTCCACCTAATTGCTGTAAAACTTGTCGGCTACATCAAAGAAAATAACAGTCAGCAACTGATTCGTATTTTTTTTAAATTTTATCGACTCATTACACCAAAATCAATTTTGACAAAATGGTGAAATACAATGTATACTATGTAATACACGGGGAATATAATGGAAATAAACGGGACATAAATTTTCAATACCAGTCCCAGATGAAAAGGGCCCAGCGTCTTTATACATGATGTATAAATAATCAAATTTGCATAACTATAATAGGGCGATGGGAACTTTATGACCCCGAGGAAAATGCAAGAATTCACTTGCAAATTCACAATAGCACATTTCTTATCCTTGGTGTAAATTTAATGAATGAATTATATGATGAATCAAAGAGATAAAATTCCTTCAATTATCATCATATTGTTCAATTCAACCGCTTTGTATATTTTTCAACTCAACGCCACCGACAATTCCTTTTGATTTCGTCATAAAATTCTTTTGAAAAAGCAGAAGAAATATTTGTTCTGAATACACGTTAAACCTTCTGTTCACAAAGTTTGCTTGGGTGCTTTTTTCCCTCCACATTGAAGATTAGCGGAAATGTCAATATTTACACCGGTGTTACATTAGAATAGGCTTAACGTGATGATTACAATCAGATTATCATGATATCAAACCATTAACGAGTTACTGCGAAAACAGCAATTGAAATGACTGGAAAGATATCGCTTTTGTATAACAGGATTAATAAAAATTTCCTTTAACAAGATATACAAACTTAAATACTCTTATCTTAAAGAATCTTGAAAATGATATGGCATATTTAACACAATTAAAATTTGAGAAATTGAATGAGTAAGTTTAAGAGTGATTGGTATAACTAGAGGGGCACTGGTCAGTATGACAATTGGCGGCGGGGATCAGTTTGCGGTGCGCGCTCAAGTCGTGTCTGGTTAATCAAAGTACACACTCCAGACGATCAAACTCGTCATCTCTGTATCTCACAACTTGAGATTACATTGACACCGTCTCGCAATTTGTTAGGGAAGTCTTATAGGCTATGCTTTAGTTAAAAATATCAAAACATTTATATGAGTGTCATATTTGTTTTGGGGTTAAGCCGTTTCAACAGTATTTCGGTTATGTTAAGGCGGAAAATTTACTTAGACAGTGCTCCTGATTACCTCCACCGGCCGTAACTGACAAGTTAGTCCGAGAGCCCTTGGAATTTTATTGTAACAAATGAGGCCAAAAGCAGTTTGCATATTTTAAAAAAAATGATATTTCAGGTTCTACATGAAAACCCATTTCTTAAGCTTCAAAGCTGTGCGTAACTATATTTTTCTTACATGATTTTATCATATGGTTACTTGAACCTGTTTCAAAAAAACGTTGGCAGTACTGAGGGTCTGGTTGTGTTAACATCTACCATTTTGTAAGGGTTCATTGAAACTGTGTCATTTAAAAAAGTCCTTCGCATCAATCAATCGTTGTAAATCAATTATGTGACTGATTGGAACCTAGACTAATTGGCGAAGTCTTTAATACATGTAGATCTGTGTAATTCCGTAGAGTATTTAAAATTCTATTCGTTCATCAAAAATGTTTCCACAAAAACACTTTTGTGTAACATTATTCGTATTGTTACCAAAACGACATTTTTACGCCGAATCTAGCTATTGTAACCCGATACGTGTATTGTTCAATAATTATAAATATATATTACATACTTATATTTGTAAATACATGTACATTGTTTCGGCAATAAACGAGCATAATTGCAATTTACAATATGTCTGGGAGCGTAGATTATGTTAGCTTTATATTCCTTCATGATCTTGCAAATGTAAAACATTTGAAATATGCAGACGTTTGTTCTAAACTTATCGCTATTCGATTCGACTTCTATCAAAAAGGTGTCAGGAAATATGGATCCTTGGTGTCGATTAATACAGATGCAAAAATAGCGCTAAATAGCACGTACATGCAACGGAGGCGAAACTATTTCAAATATCTGCTTATTTTGACATGACAAACTGTTATTTTCGCGAACACATACAATATACATGACATATTTAAAATGATAAGTAAACAAACTATTTTTTATTCTTTTAATTTAGCCTTAGGGACATCGGCGCGCGCATTCATGCACATTACGCTGCGCACTCAACTAAGGCGCTAAAAATGGCCCCTGGCTACCAGCGAGACAACAACCAGCATATGAATAATTGCTCACGGACAGAAAACAAAGCGGGGAAATCGGTAGATATTGTCTGTGTAGATCTTGATTAGCGATACTTACTACAGGCGATGTTCCGAAGTCAACTGACTGTGTAAAAACAAATTTGTCATACCGTGAAAGGGTCATTAAGGAGAAGTAGGGTCATTGGATGAAACCGTTTAAACGACCAGTCGTTTAGGACAGCGATATTATTTGATATAAGCTAAGATACGATATACTGCAGCAAACAGCCTGTGGATTTGTTATTTTTCGTAGTATTGGGATTTTGTTAAGACGTAACACTTTGTAGAAGGAGGCGTGAAATTCAGTGTCACTACACTAAAGAAAAGGAAATTCTCTACAATAACCTGCGAACTTGTTCAATGAATGTCGGAGGCGGTGCTTTTGCAATTGCTTTCATTATGTGTTAAGACTTATTTAGCGAGGCAACGAACTGTGCAATTTAAAGTAATAATTACATTGCTATAAAATAACTGTGAAATGTCATAACTTTCAATGCTACATTACAGGGATAGTATTACTTCAAGATTTTATCAGAAAATTATCGGCAATTATTAGTGCTATTTCACGAGAGCCGCAGTTATTTTGAACCGATTCAAAGTGTGTTTTAATTTTCACCAGTGGGGGTTGAGGATTTGCGAGCCAGAAAGAGACTAGTACAAGAACGAAACCCGTTGAGTAATCAAACTATATAAAGATAAGCCGTGGAAATTGGCGATTATTACAAGTGACCGGAGTTAGAAAGTGAAATTAGGAAGACTTGTGGAGCTATTCAGATAGTAGATGTGATAATTGTATATTTATTGCTTTTATATACAAACAATTAAGCGATATTGTCTCTGAATTGCGCAATTCTGAGCTGTTAATGTGAACCATTGCTTCATGGTTATTTACTTCAATGAGTGACAACCGGTTTACTAATTAGAATTCTTAATCATTCAGGTGGTTTAATTAAGGCGAAGCATCCAAATAATTAGCCAAAACCATTCGCTGTTTTAAGATAATCAAATGGCGATCCATCAACTCTGTTAGTTTGAGCTGAAGCTGACACGATTGAATAGGGACTTAAAAATACCGCGGATTATCCGATAAAGGATTAAATAGCCTGATAGCAGCAGCGTGAAGTCTTTCGCTAGAGCGGAACATTTGTACGCGAGAGTAACTCGCGTTTACTTCGAGTAGTGCGCTAGTTAAGTTCAGTCGCACAGTAATCATTGAAGTATACACAGAGTAGCGAGTAGAGAGTTAGTTTGAATGATCGAACACAGAAGTTTAAATTGATGTTTAACATGACGTAGTGGCAGGAAGAAATTTGTTTTGAAATTAATTTGTGAAGAAAATATAGTGCGCGGTTGAATTAATTTAATTTTATAAGGGAGAACTTATTTTGTTATTATTAACGAGTGAGGATATTTTCGTGCGCAAACTTAAACGACTGTAGATGGAGATGGCGTTTTGATGAAATTGTTTCCTGAATTGAAACTGGATTGAGGAATACATTTAAGTAGTCGGATACATAACATCCGTAATACTGTTTACTGGAAATTTAGAGTTTTGTTTGCGGATATTTGGAACCGTTGCTAACAGATATATCAACGTTAACGTCAGGTATGATTTTTTACATTGAAAGTTTGACTGATAGATAACGCTTAGCAGACGAGAGGTGAAATATGATCGCGCTGTAATAAACAGTTTTAACACTTTTCAAACCTGTCAGTTGTAAAAATATTTGACGTGACATATTCAAACATTGACAGGCCACACCAGATTCATCATAAATCATATGGATAGTATTAATTAAGCCGCATTGTTAACATTAACTTAAAACTATTGACATAATGGAGGTTAATTTTGTGAAAACACTTTTATCGGTGGCTTTAGTAGTGTGTGGACTAACAGAGGGTTTCGCAGAATCTATTGAATTTCGAATAAAAGAAGAACAGCCCGCTGGTATTGTCGTTGGAAACATATTAGAGCAATACAGTATCAACCGAGATGAACTTCGATTTACCTTAATGAAACAAGGGAACTCATACGAATCCATGTTTGAAGTAGATGAAATTAGTGGAAATTTAACAACAACTGAAGTCATTGACAGAGAAGTGTTATGTGAATTTACTAATGTCTGTGAAGTTTCTCTAGACGTTGCTGCTCAAACTGTTAGAAATGATGGTTTCTTTGATGTTGTTAATATCATCATAATTATAGAAGACATCAATGATAATGCTCCCACATTCAACAATAATAGTTTTAACCTCCCTATATCTGAAGCGGTACTTACTGGGGCCAGTTTTATGGTAGAAGGGGCCAGGGATAGGGATACTAGTGAACAATACTCCTTGGAAGATTACGAGCTCAGACCTGTCGTACAAGGCGATGCCATTCCATTTAGTTATACATTTTCTAAGAAACTCGACGGAAGCTCAACTATAAAGCTCATTGTTACAGAAAGGCTCAATCGTGAATCTAGAGACTCGTATCAGTTCTACATCATTGCTAAAGATGGCGGATATCCACAGAAAACGGGTACTTTACTTATAAATGTTTCTATAACTGACATTAATGATAACAGCCCTGAGTTTGACAAAACTAATTACAACGTAACAATTAACGAAGAAGCTAAAACTGGTGATGTCATCTTGAGGTTAACTGTTACTGACAGAGATATTGGGGCAAATAGTGATATTAGGTTCCGTCTAAGCGAATTCCAGGACTCGAATAATTTGAAATATTTCAAAGTCAATGCAATAACCGGTGTGCTAACGGTCAAAGAGGAACTTGGTATTGATGCCAGGAACTATTTCAAACTCATTGTTGAAGCGGAAGATAATGGTAACCCAGCGCTGACGTCACAAACATTTGTTTACGTCACCGTTTTGGACACTTCCAATGGTGCCCCAGAAATCCATCTCAATTTACTGTCAAGTACTGATTCTGCGCAGGTGTCCGAATATGCAAATATAGGAGCTGTGGTTGCCCATGTGGCTATCGTTGACCATGACACTGGACGCAATGGGGACGTTAACTGTACTGTTATGAGTGATGTGTTCGGCCTTCAACGTTATGATGTTCATGAATACAAGGTCATAGTGTCAAGGTCGCTTGATCGTGAAAGAGCTGATAAGCACAACGTGACGATCAGCTGTGAAGACAAGGGGGTCCCACCATTGCATAGCACCTCTCATTTTCTCGTGCACGTTCAGGATGAAAACGACAATGCTCCTAGATTCAGACAACAACGCTATTTCGCTAACCTGGACGAAAATAATGACATCGGTGACAGAATAATATCCGTTTCGGCCTTTGACCTTGACACTGGTAACAACAGTAATATACTGTACTCAGTAGACACCGCTTCATCTAAGTACGCATTTGTCAACCCAATATCTGGCGAAGTCATGGCGAACAAAGTATTCGATAAGGAGTCGGCAGAAGGAGATGGTGTTTCCATAACAATATATGCACGTGATCAAGGAGCCCTATCACTCAGTGGCACCACCACAGTGATCATTACAATTAATGACATAAATGATGAGAGACCAATGTTGGATCAGCCATTATTCAGATTTTGGGCGGAAGAAAATCTTCCGGCTGACACCATCGTCGGGCGGCTGACGGCGGATGATAAAGACCGGAGTAGTAGTAATAGGGTGACCAGATATGCTGCAAAGCCTGGTGGTCCCGTTGTGCCTTTCGTAGTTATGCCTGATGGTGCAGTGAAGACAGATAGACAGTTAGATAGAGAAGCTCAGGTGGAATACACATTCCAAGTCTTAGCTGTAGATGCCGGAGACAGTAGTTTGTATAGCGTCTCTACGGTTACTGTTTTTGTTGTTGATAAAAACGATTGCAGTCCTGTGATACGATACTTGACTCCTAAAAACAACACTATCTATGTGTCCTACCTCACAGAACCTAAATCAAAAGTTTATCAAGTTGTGGCCGAAGATTCGGATGAGGCGGACTCGGATAATTCGAAGTTAAAGTACACTATGACTACAACGAACACCACCATCTATTTCTCGATAAACTCACGAACTGGTGAGATCATTCTTTCAGCACCTCTTGAGAACACAAACTCATTAGGTAAAATGTTCATACTATTGATTACTGTTAGTGACAGTGGGTCGAATGTTCTGGAGACGACAGCTACGTTACGTGTGATAATTTCGGAGAACGGTACGGCACCGTCCTTGAGAGACGATTCCAGCAAAAACTTCGTGATTGTTGTTATTGTCGCGGCAGTGACTGTTCTCATTTCGTCGGGAATTATTGTGACTATTTGCATCATTCGCCGACTGGACACTCGTCGACGGGATGATAAACGTAGACAAAAAGTTCTGAACGACAATATGTACGCTAAAAATAATGAAGAAGTGGACAATATATTTCCGTTGCCAATGGATACCAGCTTCTCAGAAAAGAAGAAAAAAGAGGTCAGTTTCTCTCTCGAAGAAAACGGAATGGTACCATCTAATCAAGTTAATCATGGTCTAGAGGACCAAGGCCAAGACAGCTTTGAACAAGTATTACTAGAGGTGAGTTTAATGCGTTTAGATAATGGAACGACTTACACATTTGTTGTATGAGTTGGCGTTATTTTCACTGTTATATATATATATATATATATATATATACACTCATATTGGCTTTTACAGTTTATTGGCGTGAAGTTAGACATCAGTACACTTATTGCCAAGTTGCTATATCAAGTTATCTGATACAGAATTTTGCGACATGATACGTATATATTTCTAGAATACAACTTATCCATTTTCCTAACAATATCCCTAAAGTTAGGTCAAATATCATGGTAAAAGTTAATACTATAAAAGTGGCTTTGTGTACTTGTATTAAAATATAAGATATTATTTGCATCAATGTTGCACGAATATATAAAAGCATCCATCCTTAAAACCAGCGGTAACTCGACACTTATTTTCTGCTCTTATTGCAAAATAATTGAGTCAAATTGTTGATGTTTGTCATTAAACGTATTATTTTTGAAAATCCCCCAACAGTTATCGAAAACAACCGAAGCATTCCAAATTCGGCGTTATTTCAAACGAACATTTGTTTATCTTTAAAATCTTAATAGCCGAACATCTTCGGATATCAGACGATTGATCATGGGTTATTTGTTATCTCAGTAAATATTTGTGATTTGTCGGCATATTTAGAAAGGACATGATAATTTCGATAATTATCATAATTTGGGATGATACCTCCTATCACATAGTTACGTTTTGTACAACAACAATAACTTCACACGATTATTGTCGGGTTTCAGACAAATGCAGCTATGTCAATTATATCTAATTATCAGCATTTTGCTTTGATACCCGCGAAACTTGTTGATATTCGCTTTGTCTTAAAAATGATTTGTTTTGCCCTGTGGCGTTTAATTTAAAAAATGTATGAAACTCTCATATTTGTGTTAGGTTTCACTCCATTAAATTTAATAGAAATTCGTTTGATTAATCTTGAGTAACATTTTAATGTGAAAGTTGACATTTAATCTGGTCAAATCAGATATGACCTCAAATCCCCTCTTTCACATTAACGCTGTCTGCTTTATGTATATTGAATAATAGCGAGTAGTATAATTAATTCAGAGCAATTATACGTAATATGTTTGTTACTACAGTTAAAGCTGAATAGTATGTCCACCCTTGGGACCCTTGAAAAATGGTCTTAATATTGAGGTGGTCTTAATATTGAGGTTGTATAAAGAGCAAAACAGTGAAAATGGACTTGAAAATTGTGTTCTTAATTTTAAGGTGTTCTTTATATTGAGGTTGCATATTGAGCAAAATAGTGAAAATGGACTTGAACATTGTGTTCTTAATTTTGAGGTGGTGTTATTATTGAGATGGTCTTTAAGTGAGGTTTTACTGTATCTTAAGTAATAATATGGGAAAGACGTTTTCCTGTACTCAGGCTAACATTGCGTATTTCGTGAGTATTTTGTAGCACTATATACACATTGCAATCAATTTTGTTATTGGCCGCGTCTGTCAATAAGTCTTCTCTGATATTTATATGTGGCCACATCCTCTCAGATAAACCAGACGATATTCATGTGTTAATTTCTTCCCTTTTGAATATTACAACAAATACAAAGTTTTCATGATGTTAAATTTGGTGGCTAATTTCAATCAAACCGTTTCCTGACTTTGCACGGTAATTCACATAAAAACGACCATTTTTCTATGCTAAAACCATCATATCCGGTAATATGACCATTTCAGTGAAATTCGATATTAAATTCCATTCATCCGTTTTACTTCCATAAAAGGTAATAATTGGACGGTATTGACAAGAAAATAAAAGACAAACGGGTCTGTTGCCATTGATTAAATTCTGAGTCTATTCACGACCATGTTAAATCTATAGAATTCACTCTTTTCAAGTTCACTCTTTTCAAAATTCTCTATCTTTTTGTTGAAAGTAATTCACTTTTTACCAACACCTTTGCAATCGATTGGTGGCGGATACTGCAGACTATGTTAATTGATTTGCCGGAATATGCCGGAATTTCACGAATATTGGACGTGATTTAACGACACCTTTGCAATATATTGGTTGCGGCTATACTGCAGTCAATATTCATTACTTTACCGGAATTTACCGAACATTACCGAACATTACCGAAAATTGACGTAATTTAACGACTTCTAACTTTTTGTCCCTAGAAAGGCGCCGATGAGGTATTTTTCTGTCCTGTTAATCAAGTCAGTGTTTAACGGCGTTTAAAATTGTACTGCATTCTCCATTGAAAAAACCCCACAAAAATGTAGAAGTTTGCAATCTTCATAACATTGATTTCTGAGAAAACACATTTATTGTTGACAAAATGACTCTCCCCACGCTCGTAATGAAGAACTTTTAGAAACACTACCGAATCAATCTGTTTAAAATTTACTTCGTTAAAACGTGAGAGTCTTAATGGAGCCTGATAAATTACTTCAATTAAAACGAAATAATGCGTGTTAGAATTAAGGTGTATTAAACTTATCAAATCGGTTCCCATCTTCTACGGGTTTCGGATACAAATTACTTGTGCACGTGTAAATTGCATTGCACGTGTTTACAAAACAATTGAGATTAAGCGTGATTACATGTACATAGAATGCAGAATAACTTCTTTTCGACGAAATTTTCTTAAGTGTACAATTAGAATGATTTCGCCTCATTTGTTGACAACATTTCTAGAAACAATCGGATACCGCTGAAATTAAATGGAAGCAAATTGAGATAAACCTATACGTATTGTGTTCTGCCACTACTTCTTGTGCTGGGTTCAACCCTATTGAATATGTGCCTTCATCAAAATGAGTAAAAACCGTCTTGCCCCAAAACCTCGATAATATCGAAGTTTTGATAAAACCGTGATTGAAAGCTTGTTAATTTTAGACTAGATATGTAATTATGTAATAGGTACTATAGTTCAGATATTCCATTTGACCCTTGAGTTGACCCCTGGCATTTCCAGAAAGCCACAAACCGACCCTCAGGATTTTGACTGAAGGGTCATTTTTTTCTCTAAATTAAAGGTATTTTGTCTATAAAATGGTAAAATCCATTCAAAAGGTATCAAAATGACCCTTTAGATTCAGCCCTTAATGGCACCCCTGCTAGATATGTAATTATATAATAGGTACTATTTAGCTCCACATTCAATATGGTGGGAATACGCTCTATAATTAGATCATCCGAGTATCATCCGTGAGAAATTTCATTTTTGTTCATCATCGATGTCTCTAAATAGCTCTTTATTGCAATTTTCACCGTATTTAACATCTTTGTATCTTGCTATCAGTGTATTAAATATCACGGTGAATACATGGCTTCAGCTGCACTTAAAGAAGTCAATTTGAAGTCAATACTTTATAATGACCCTATGGCTCGATCGTTCACATTGAACAAGCTGAAAATCATAGAGATAATGGCTAGCCTTCCCTTTTTCTTTGACTGATGCGCCAACTCAAATGCAACTGGGCAAATTTCGCATCAATTTGATGGAGACTTTAATAGAAAATGTCTTTAAACATTCGGTAATCTAGTGTTTCGGTCTTAATCAAGCCCTGGCGCTTTGTTAACTCTCATTGAAATCTGTTATAACATTTTCAAAATTGACATTCATTGAAGTTGTATCGATTTGACTCCCAGAGATTAATTTCCTTTTTACAAGAATTGATTCAAACCATTGAACTAGTTTGACAAGCTTCCAGGGTCCCATTGAAACAAACTTTGTACCGACATCACCGACGTATTTCTATGTGTGCAGTACATTTTTAGTAGCAGGAGAGTTAATTAAACAATTTCCCTTTGACAATTCTTGATTTAACATGCACGAGAGCCCGTGCTTAGTTCTGGAAATGAAGCGTATCCGTCGGCGAGCGACTCGAGTGCAAGAGATTGTTAATATTTTTTATCAGAACTGTTTATTAGGAATACTTTTAGCCCACAAACAAAAGCCAATTAGATGAACATTGTTCCATTACTGAGTCTGGAAGAGATGTTATAAATGAAAGTTTGATGAATATTTATGTGGCTTAGATAATATAAAACTGGATAAAGAGAAATGGCGTTGCCTGTAATCCCAAGTGGAAAACACGAGATGGCGTTATCTCTACGCCGACTAATATCCCACTAAATGATATTTTTGATAACAATCAGTGTTAAGTTATAAATCTTAGACCGATATATGAGTGTAAATATCTCAGAGAATCTTGCCAGCGAATCGTATATTCATACAGTCAATCCATGACCGGAATGATGCGGATCTTCAGCATGTTTCGGAATATTCCGGAATAATGGGGTTTTAGTCAAACGTTCCGGAATATTCCGGAATGTTGGAGTTTTAGTCAAATTCACTAACATTTTAGACTTTGCAGTTTGACATGATAAGATTACACGAGTTTTCTCTTAGTAAACATCAAAACAATTCTAAACCGACTGATTTTATCTTATCGAGTTGCAGTTGATTTGCTTTGAAATTTGTGTTTTGCCGAGACTTTTTAGAGGTATCAATTGTATTAAAGTATGTTCCTGGATTTAACAGACAGTTTGAAATGTAACTGAAATTTTGAATTGACATTTACTATGTTACAATCTTTATTATTAAATTTGATTGGATTTCCAATTCCATTTTTACAACATTAGACCAATTGTAAGAAAATTACCGTCTAATGCTTGAGCTGTCACGTCCCTCAAAGGCCTTTAGCAAATTCATAAGATATTTTGTCTCGCTAATTTTGATTGGCTGATATTGAATTAATGCGCGGATTTTAACCAATAAGCAAGAATGACACGTCGCTTTTCCAGGAAATAGCTGTTATTATTCCCAGCAAGTGTTTGCTCTTTAAAATAAACCTTTAGTTTCATTAGTAATATTAGCAAGTTTTTTTTCTTCAAGCGTCTGCTTGAGTTCGAATATCGTCTTAATGTTTTGTGTCTGCATACATTGTTTGCTATTACTTCAGAGACATTTCTCGTATGGAACGAACGACATTAAAACGTTTTATATCTACTTATTTATTTAAAATCTACTTGACTCGAGATGTACTTCATGCGTCTAGATACCTAATTAGAAAATAAAAATAGTCGTTTGGTAATTTTGTACGCTGTGTACGCATTGTTCGATGGAAGGCTGTTTATGTGCTCCTCTTTTGTATCTCGTGACACCAAAAAATGCCATTTAGTTAAATGTCGTGAAAATTGCACTTTACTGGATGCTGAATAAAAGATGCGGGAATTTAAGATATTTTAATGGCCGAGTTTGCGAAATCCTACACTAAACTTGCTCATTTCCTTTAACCCATTGTGCGCATGCGCGGAACTGATACTCGAAACGTCACTTGAAAGGATTTTCATAATGATCAGTCTTAAATTGATGCGCTTGTCGACTCACAGTATTTTAATATTGTTTTCCTTCATCAATCTTTATTTACTGTCAAATTTAATATATTTTAACCCATAATTTGTATTAATGGCCATGAAATAAATAGTCGCGAAGGATTGTTGGACGCGTTTAGTTGTTGGAGGCCTTGGGAAATGTTCTATAATCATCGTTCCATGAACTTTCAAATAGATTTAAATCGCCATTCATCATTGACATATTTTAATATTACATATTTATGCATTATATCAAAGTGAAAGTTGCTTTTATAGAAGAAATATCACAAATTATGACAAGCGGAGATAAAAAACAAGAAAACAATTTTTGATGTTAAAAAGTATGATCAACTTATCCATTAACTCGGTCGGAGTTGTCACGTTGCAACGCCAGAATTGTCTCTTACATGAGCCGAATCGTTTGGTACGAAATGTCGGCGGTCCGAATTGTCCATTATTTTCCGTAAAATTATGCAATTTATTTCCATTACCACGTATCATAACAATGTTTGTTTCACGTCTATGATGTTCAGACTCAATTTATGGACCGATGTATTTAATAAGACCGTTAGAACGACAAAGTGTATGTTTAGTTTTGAAAAATAAAGTTTTGATCGTTAGACGCAGATACAACTAGGTACAATGAATGCTCTTTAGAAATGGAGAAAATAAAATACAACGTTTTCTTAGTTGATCAAAAACTAGGTACAAGGTTTGCTCTTCAGAAATGGAGTCAGTTAAGTAGATATGCATACTCTTAAACATACGAGCATCAAGGGTCGATAACTCGAACGTTTCTGAATTCTGATTCAAATTATCAGTATTGAGATCAACAAAACTATTTTATTCCTTTCGAAAAAAATCAACCCTGCAGTTATTTTACAACTGAATAGAATTTACCAAGGCTGTAATTAGTACGCGCTATTACTGCTATTACTTTTGCAATTATACTGTAGAGATTACATTCTTATATTCAATTACGGGTCTGCTACCCATTTAAACCAATAATTTACTGTGTGATTTGCAAAAAAAGTAAACATTTTTGTTAACAATGAGACATATTTCAGATAGGGAAACTTTCAAAGCATGATATGTTATTATGTCGATAACAAAACGGAATGTTAAATGTATACCTATTTTTATACAACTGCTATAGAAAATATTTTTGCTTATCATTCGTCATACGTATTCAGGGGTTTCATAAGGTGCTGAATCTCAAGGATTTTACCATTTAGCCAAAATACCTATACTTTAGAGAAAACTTACCCTTTAGCCAGAATCCTAAGCGTCAAAATGTGGCATTTTGGAAATCCAGGGGTAAAAGGGTCAACTCGAGGGTAAAATTGAACCCTTGTACTAGAAACTACGAATAAGAGTGTACCCATGCTGCGTGTATAAGTGATGAGAATTGTTTTATTATTTCATTTCAATATCAATAATATCCTTCCAAGTTTGATGCATAGTGTTCGAGTGTAGTACCATAATTATATTCACTGAATTGTCAAGTTCACTGATAAATTGGAGTCTATCTATCTTAGAGAACTTAAACTCTTGTTACATCGTAAAGTGCCTTACACGTTATTAACACACTATTCAAATTTTCTGCTTATTGCTAATAGCAACATCTATTAAGACAACACTTATTTGATCATTATTTGTTAACTTTTCATTTTATTGTTGCCAAAGTAGTATTTTACGTACTTTTAACATTGTAGTATCAATGACGTCATAATTGACGTCATAAATGTGATTAAGTTGACCATTACCACTCTGTGATATTTTGTAGTACATTTTGATATGACTGACCACTGAAAGCCTGTGTCTCAATAAATACATTTGTAATAGGCAAAATTAAAACAAATCATTGCTTTCAAAGCCTGTGCTATATCAGCGAAATGGTGTAATTATGTTTTTCGCAATAAGACAAAGTCCATTAGAAGTGAAATAAAATAATTATGAGCACATTTCCATAACAACTTAGGTTATATCTCGAGGTTTTTGCGTAATAACCCAAATTCTGCAAGATCGCATGAGTTCATTTTCAGACAAACTGGATAATAAAAAGGTCCACATTTCTAAGTCTATATTGTCCGAACGGCAATTTCTTGTCATAATATGGTGCGATAAAATCATGTTTTAGTTACGCCAGACACCCACAAAATTGTAGTTCTGTATTGTTATGAACACATCGTTCGTTCTTAATTTGTCGTTAAAATGCATTATCACGAATTGAACATCAGTATTCCATACCAACTGCTCGGAAAGAGATTTCTTGTATTATGGGGGATAGATTCAACACACTCGTTTATTCTCTAAGTATCTTGACCTTGAATTATACCGTTACTCAGCGCTCAGCACTCAAATCTTACACTCAAATCTCTTTCACTCAAGACTAAGATTTTCACTAAAAACTAGATTTTCACTAAAAATTAAGATTTAACTTATATCTCAAAGAAAATGGATTTCAAAGACCTTGTACGTACATTATAACCTACTTCGCTAACTCAAAAGTCCATAAACCCTGTCCATAAACGGACTCGGCAGGCTCGAATTTAAGTGTTTAGCGCTGAGAAACGAATGTTCTACAATTTCAGGCTTAGTTTTCTTATTCTTGGCGTGATACAAGCTACACTTATTGCTTACAAAGTACATATTCGTTTTATGAACTATTTATCACACCTTTCCGGCGTAGTATTCAACAAACACTTAAACGATAATTCTATCTTTTACTACGACTGAGACGCTATTAGCGACGAGGGAAATATAAGGAAACTTTTCGGAGCCTTATAATTCCAGCAATAATTACTTACCAACTCGTTCTATACTTGTTTATGAGACTTAAGAGTAACATATTTTGCATTTTTGGCGCAACAATTTCTTTAAAATACGTACTATGTGCAATAACCTGAATGCATTAAGCAATAAACTGTCTTACATTGCTGATAGGAACTACCGTTTATCATTTCAACACGTAATGGATAATTGTGTTTTCTATTGTTTAATGGTTTTGGATTATATGTTAAATGTATTTATGAGTTTATAAAATGTTTCCCAGACAGTATATTTCTTCCTTATTTAATCCTTATAATGCCATATAGTTAAAACGTTGTTTTATATTTATAAGTAGTACTATAGAAACGCAGCCTCGTTTTGGATGTCACATATTTTATGAGTAATTGAGGAAAATAAATTTAGAAAATCATTAAAATAGTTGCTATGACTTCAAACTCGTTTAAAGGTCTAGATTCCGTTAAAATGAAGTATTAATATGCTGCAAATGTTAGAGATGAATATATACAGATAAATATCTGTGTCCGTAACTTGATACCCCTCCCATTGAATTCACCCTAATAGCTTACGTACTTAATATCCATGGTGATACATTGTGATTTTTTCTTATAACGTTACCCATGGACAGATAATTTAATATCCCGTTGTATGGTATAATTTATAGTTTTTAAACACATCTAAGTTAAGTGTTGAAATTTATCTTTTTATGAATAGATTCATGTCTTGAATTTTAAATATCCTCGGTTGATACGAGACGGAACGACCACGAAACAAAAATCAAAGGACTCAATGTCCTGGGAGGCGCTTCCAAGGCAAGACTGCACATTTCCATATTATCGTATCAGAAATTATTACGCGACTATTCGGGTAAACTCATTTGCCTAGAAATGACGCAAATAATCCAGAAAAGTCGTTTATATCAAGACTCCCGCCAAACCCCATTTGCTATATCCCTGAATAATCAGCCATTATACTACAAGAATCTCAGAGGACTTTACATGTACTATTTTCTTGAGACGATGAATATGGCGGTACTTTAGTAGACCATCGGGGTGCAATGATAGCAATGGGACGCTACAGCGCCTCAATAATGCCATCATCATGTATTTGAAATACAAATGTGGATGCAAACTTTTCTATTCACACGCTTTAACAGAAACCAATATAGAAGAGTCACATTTCGTCTCCTAGAACATTCGATTGTTACGGAGTTTATCGCATTACTAGTCGGCAAAGGAGCACAACGGAGTATAACTGTCAATTTATGTCAAGTTCTCTTACCGTAATTTGTATATGCAGTTTGAGTTAACGTAACTTTGTTTTAAAGAATTGTCTGCGTGAAACAGACAGACATACAGTAACCATGAGCTAAGTTGTTGGTACGATCTTGTAATGATTAGCTAATCGTATTTTACGATATTTTCAGAAACTGGAATCGTAAATTAGTGCGTACTTCTCATTCAATGAACCGAATGGAAAGAAAGTAAAAATAAAACGACTGTCTAAATATTGAAGAAACCTGTCTCAGTTCTGCCAAATAAACTTCCAATATTTTTGTAATATCTTGGTAAACGCAATATAGGTTTAATTGTTTTTATGTTATAACAATGCCGTTCTCAATCCATATTTGGTAAATATCTGTTTTAAACAATATGATGAAACACCTCGTTCATTCGAACTCATCGGGTCCGAAATTTTATTTCGAATAATACATGGTTTCGAATAGCACATTTCAATTCGACGTGCATAAAAATATACATCGGGATCTGATATTTATTTCGGATAAGACCAAGTTTCGGATAAACGATGTCCGATTGTACATATACATGTAAAAGTCCAACAAAACATTTTAGAATTACGTCGACTCTGGGTGTATTTTTTCGATATCAATGATGAAAAAATATCCATGATATATTTCAAACTTTCCCTTAAATTCTTAAGATTTTTATCACACTTTTAAACGCCTATTGGACACGATTGATATTACGAGGGATATTTTTTGGGTGGGTAATATGTACGGCACGCGATAGATTGAGTAAACGGGACAGTTTATTTTGGGCAATAAAAGGAAAATTTCAACTTTTAAGAGGTATTAATTCATACATTGGTCCCGTAATATTACGAGGCAAATTACAGATTGTACAATTTAGATCTTTTTACGTATGTTTCGCTTGCTACCCACAAACTTTTATTGTTGATTTTTTTTTCCAATTTTCTTACTTAATTCATCATAGTGTGTATTTTGATATCCACATCGAAATTTAAATTGCCTCGGATACCGTATTATTTTCAGAATAAATCGTTTCTATACCTCTATTTTATTGAAGTTTCAAAAGCAAACCCGAGCTTTATTTACATATTATTCTGATATGAAAAACATGACAGAGTTATATACCGTAAATGAACAACGCATTAATTTTATAAGTTTTTCGTTTTGATATAAGTTATAACACCGGGTATCTTTTTAGAACACTTATTTTTTGTCACGCCCTGTTTAAAAGCTCGACAATTCGGGTGTACACATGTCACGTGCGTTACATAGCGTGTGCCAAACGTGCTTAAATGAATTAAGTGTATTTGGTTTGAACTTTATATATTATTATTTTTTTATATATTATTCACATATACAACACATGTACATTTACAATACAATGCTATGATAATATTGATTGGAAAAGAGGTAAATTCTTATATTATTTCCTTTCCAAAAATAGGAGAAAAGTTGCATATTGTAACAAATGGCTACCTTATTGAGACAATGCAAACGTTTTACAGTCGAACCTCGCTTATTCGACAACCTTTTATCCGAACACCTGGTTCCATCCGAAATAAATATCAGGTCTCGATCTCTTTCCTCTTTATTTCTAAATAAAACAATGTGGCTCGTACGAAATGCAGTATTCGAACACCTGCATACCGTACATGCTCAAGTTGCTAGAGCAAGAGAACTTAGGGTAATATTACTACCCGTACTGCTAATTTTAAACCACGCCATTAAATTTACCAATTTAAAATATGTAACCAGGAAACTGACAAATAAACTTAATTAATACATTCCGGTATAAGTTTATTTCATTTGCTATCATTTTAATACAGTAAGTTCATCTAAAGGGCGGGATAATATTACCCAGGGTTGCTATTCGATTTCGATTTTTCAGACTGTGACAGAATGTTTCCTGTACAGCAGTGTCATCGTATGGCTAATTATTATTCCCCAATCTAGAGGCTTGATTACACATATGAATGCAAATGTACAAGGAGGGTTGTATGCGTCCTGTATAAATGCAGTATTAATGAAAATACCAGTGATAAAAGGGGCCCGAAATTGAAACTGTAATGATAACCGGTTTACGGTTGTAAAGATGTCTACAAACGGATACCTCGAGTGCCAAGTTACATTGATAGTACAATCATTATCGAAACTTAAACCCAGCTCTCCCCGGTAGCCGACACAAAAATAGGCAGTTTGTTGTCTTTACTGCATATTGAATTGACTTTTGCTATCATCTGTTTTTCATTATATTTCAAACTTAGGAGGTGTTTCATGTTTAAAACAAAACATAGGTGACATTCACCTTTTTTTCAGAGGTCAAAATCCGGTGATAATGTTTTTGAAGCATTTTAGTATTGAAATCATGTACATGTATTGCAATCTGCTGAGTAGAACCAATAATGTATTCTATTAACAAAAATGATTCAAATAAATTGAAATCATGCATTATGAAAACCCAACGATCTGTGTTATCTAAGTAAATATCACATTCAAATCAATATGACATGTTTCAATATAATCGATATTCATCTGTTTTGTAACTTTCTCTCCTGCCCTGTTCCCACGGTTCTGTTCTGTTCTATAATGTTCTGCTTGGTTCTGTTCTATTCTATAATGTTCTGCTTGGTTCTGTTCTGTTCAGTTCTGTTCAGTTCTATTCTACGCTATTTGCTACGTTCTATTCAGCTCTATTCTATTCTGTTCCGCTCGGTTCTGTTCAATTCTATTCTGTTTGGTTCTGTTCTGTTAAACAAGTTTAGTGCTTTATATGCGCAAGAAGAAGCAATTATTTTAACTTAATTTCTGTTACACAGATAGTAATGTTTGCCAGATGGTGTCATTTTGTTTATCAAATCATGTAAACATATACCTTTCATTTCATTTTTGGTGTTTCTATCCCCAAATTCTGTCGTACTTGTTATTAATGATCGTACACTTTTGCTGACACATTTTTGAATTCATCTTCCTAGTATTTGCTGATATTCTCACGGAGACAAGTTGAACGTCAGTGATATCACCCAGTCTTGAATTTCTATACAATATACGGTATTATTTACCTTTCATATCTCTTTGTCATTGTTAATATAAAAAATAGTGAGCACTTAAGCAAGTATTACACAGCAGATTTTAGCTATGTCATTCTTAACTTAAATGTTATTAGATAGTAAATGCGTTTTTATTTTTTTTGTAAAAAAATTAAGATTAATTTTAGTTGTCAATGATTCGTTTACTCGTCGTAATGTTTGGGAAGTCATGATTTATTAAAAAAATAAGCAAGGAAAATGTTTTAATATTTTTTTTTGTAATGAACACACAAATATACCGAGAAAGAAGCCTATATATATTTTAGTCCCAATTTTTGATAATGATACTTACCAAGTTACCTACGACACCGGTGTTTCGATGAAGGAGGACACGACGTTACGTCGTTACAAAGCAATCGGCTGACTTGAACCTAGGCTATGCATGATCTTATTCAAAAACATGATGCTTAGTAAAGATGGTTTCAATTTGGTCACAAAAAAATACAAATATACTCTTTTCGCGAAATATTCAATGTAAGACTACCATTTTACATGTTCCTGTTAGCTTCTTATTAAACCGTTTTTGAAACTTTTTGTTAAGATTTTTCACATTTTTCTTGGAATTTTCTCACAGGGGAATATCAATGTATCAACAATCTACATATACATCATTTAAAATTGCTTTGTTTTCTCTAAATGTCTTAGTTTCCCTCTACACCTAAATTATATTCTACAGAGTCTCTGAAAGCCTGTAATTTAACAAACATTTCAAATCTTGATAGATCTATCTTCTATATCGCATTTATCTTGGCACGTTGTGGAAGCCAGCGATGCTAGAACTGCTTGTTTCATTAACAAATTTCGGATTAAGTTCTGCTGCTAATCAAGCATTCCTCAAAGTTCTAAGAATTAATCGAACGCATTTTCGAAGCAGTTTCATTTTAGTGGTTACGCCGTCATTTAAATGCTATCAAAGGGGTTTCTTTATAGCTAGGAAACAAAATTACAGAACATGGGAAAATTCAGAAACGGTTTTCGGAGGATTAGTGGGGATTTTCGAAGTTCTCAGTAAATATTTTAGCACTCAGCACTACCATATGTTCGTTACATCTCTCACTGAAACATTTAATTTTCAACCGAGGCTATGTAATAATAAACCTTTTAGAAGTTTCATCCTCTGAGAAATAAAGTTTGTGTTAACAGCTTGTAGATTATAGTTTGCTAACAAAATAAATCTGTATATTGCAAAAGTTTTAAATATATGCACGTGTTCTGATCAGACCCCCGCCGTGTTATGAGCTCTCCCTTTGCGTGGATATTGTACATTTAAACGAACTAATAAAACTTAAAATAGTACAAGAGTTTAACAGCTAAATAAATCATGTAAGTACGAGTTGCTGTTAGAAATGAACAAAAGCAGTTTTTAACCTTCAAAAGAACTAATGTTTGAAGTGCGTCGCAAGATTACAGACGGCCGCGATTCAGACAATGTGTTAGTGGGGTTCATATTTTATTACTATACATACATTTCAACAGTATTGCCGTGATATAAACGAGTTCCAGTGGTGTTTGAAGAATGCTTTGGAAAATATCATTTACCTCGATACTTACTTTGAAGTCGACTCTTAATTAAGTCCAGTATTCCATATGCATGTTGGTAGCTTCGTCTAGTTAGTATCGACTTCAAGTTTTGTTTCATGTACTCAGGGGTCACACACATCAAATCTGGAGCGTATTGCCACCTTTTAATGAAACTAAGTATGTTACTTAACGCACTTACTTTAGTTTGAGTTACCTTTATATCTACTAGGAGTTGATAGTCTTGTGTTTTTAACTGTCCCTTTCTTTTGTCCTGTGTCTGTCTCGTGTCTGTGTTAGCATAATTGTCTGCACATAATTTTGTCTATGATCTAGATTGCTGTCCACAAATTACATGTTAATCTACTTACCTATGATAAGTAGGCATCAGGGCTCCAGATTTTTTTTAAAATACGCTTGTCCCGGACAAGTGAATATGTTAAAGTTGACTTGTCCGATATGGGAGGCAAGTTGTCCGACCGTGAATATTTGTTGACAGTTTGAATTGTCACCAATTTGATTGGCAATGCATGATTTTCGTTCGATATTTAGAATGTCCAATGTTATTTAGCCTCGGAACAGACTTTTCCCTTTCTAACTTCAAGTCGTTATCTATTCATTCGATGTCTGCTTTCATGTGATGAAGTGTACTGATGAAATATAGGTATTCTAATGTACCACGAACGTTTGGACAATGCGACACTCCTTCACAATAAATGGCGGTTCATTATTTTATGAAATGATCGGTTTTAATGCGAAAAAATAATTTATAGTATACTTTAATATAAGTATTATATATTATTATTATTATATTCAAGTTTTGAAATGCGTATTTGATTTTGATAATATATCTATCTATACAGCAATTTGTGGGGTTATTTTTTGTACATGAATAGGACCATTAAAAATGGTAGTTATTCGTGCGAAATGGCGTTCTTCTTCGTGTACTCAATAACCACCATGGCGTTATAATACTCGGATAATTGTTCCGGTATTATGTGACACCGTGTAATTATCTACGGTCCCCTGATTCGGTGTTGGTACAAAGAATGAGTTTGCAAGATTTCTTAACGCTTTAATTCCATTAAATTACGTAAACACGTTGGAAACATGACGATGTTATCAGACATTGAACATATTTCTCAATTAAATGTTTAAACTGATATTCAAGGTAAGGTTTATTTAATTCACTGCGCACTCAAGCCATTAACTACCTTTCGAATTATGTACCGCTGACTAGCTGATTATATTGGGAGTTCGTGGACGCCATTGTCATGTTGAGTCGGATGACATCGTTACAATTGACTATGCTGGTTTATTTGACTAGTTAAAATGCTGAACAAAACTTGATTATTAAATATTGTTACAATCTTCGGTATTTAATGTCTCAGTATTTTTGCAACAGCTGTCGAAAAAGTGTCGTGAAATTCAATAGATAATTGTAAACCCGATTGTCATGTTGAATATGCTAGCGTGATTTCAATATGTTATGTCAAGTTATATGGAAAAATGTTTCCAAATACATAGAACACATTGATAAAATGTTGAAATATTTGGATCCGATTGAAGGCTAAATTTACTTCCTGTTTTCTAATGGCTGTAACAAATGTTTTTTTTGGGAAATAATCGTCGAAAAAGATGCATCAGTTGTGTTAAAACCGATGGAATTCTAATTTCCCCGAAGGCTTTGTTGAAAATTTAATTTTTAATAAATTCGTGAGATTACCGTCGCCATTTCAGACAGAATTCCATATTTGGAAGAAACGCCACACACATGATGGATTGATATATAAACTATAGTGAGAAACATATCAAAGTCCCTCTAATGGCGCGTTTTCATTTTCGTCTGCTCGAACCTGTCAAATTACAAAGGATACGCACTGGGAACTTTAATACAAACCATACAACTACGGATCATTAACTCTTAAAGCATTTTAAACTTCATTACTTTCCAAACGGTGTGGAAAATTATAAATCACGCAATATTTTTCATGACTACACTTGCATGAAGCTCGGATATTACGTAACTTCGGATATTGTTGTCAAAAGTTAAAATATTGCTTGAAACAACCGTAAATCAATATTTAGAAGATAAACTGAGTTATGCGTATGATATTAGCAAATAATCCCACACATTACTAGAAAATGGTCGGATAAAACATGTCGATTGTAGATTAAACAGCGCACTGAATATTTTGGTTTTCTAAAATGGTGCACGCTTTCGTGCTGTTAAAATCTTAGGGCTTCGTAACAAACTTTCATTAGATGAGTTAGATATGATTTTATCGGATGAAACATGCCGAGACATCATTGAATTTTCCGAAATCCTCCAAAGTTTTTGTAATGAATGTGTTTCGTCTTGAGATTATAGTATGGTGATGATTGGTGTTTACTATATATATATATATATAAGTATCATACGTGGAAATGAATTTATTTTATTTTTAGCTGAATACTACATAATTTTGACAAATGATTTTTCTTCGTACGAGAATCGACTTTTTATGATTATGAAACATCGTATCTGGATCAACAAATACCAACTTCACACCGACATGGTTATTGACAATTTATGAGGGATTGCATTTCACGAATGTTGTCTCAACGTCTTTGAAGCCACGTGCTATTTTACGACTTAGATACGTGCGTCGAAAGCTGATGGGACTGTCGTGTCATATATACATAACTTAAAAACATTTCGTCTGTTGTATAAACTATTATAAGACCTTTTTGACCAGTCACCTTTATTCTTCGATTGGAATATTCCATTTATTTGAAAGAGGTGATGGATGGTAATCGTTCTGATTCGGGTAGTAACTGTCATTCGTTCGATACATAATTAGCCCATTCTAAAGGTGGTCTTATTATTGAGGTTTTACTGTACATTCCTAAAAATAAAATTGACTGGTGCTCGATGCTGTCGAACGATGATCATGATATTCATTTAACAGCAGTTCGCTAAATGAATATGTACTTTACTTATTTCCGGTATGCTTGCACTAGTACACATATACGGAGTGTTTCGCGGTCGCTCTTTCCGGATTTCCGGATTAGATCTCCCGTGCGCACGATAGACATTTACAATCGATCATAATTAGTTATTGTCTTAAATCAATACATTATCGTGAGATTAACGAGCAGAGATGGTATGTGAACTATGCACATTAAAATGTCACACACAGATTATTAAGCAAAATTGGGAAAACCTTCGTAATTGTTTAGATTAAAACAAAAACGCTTGATAAACTACCTGATTTGCGTAACACAAACAGTTCAGACTGCATTTAAATGGCTTGCGTTTTCTAGTACATCATCATTTGATTTCTCTGTTGCAATATCACATCTTTGTTATTAACTAACATACTTAGACACATGGGGTGGTACTCATGAAACAGCTTAAGGTTTACCCTAAGATTGTCCTTATTTTCGTTTCCTTAGTTAAAGATAAGGAAATCTTTAAGGAAAACCTTAAGCTTAAAACTTCGTCAGTGCCATTTAAGGGTTTCCTTAGCAAAGGAAAATCTAAACTTTTAAGGAAAACATTAATTTCATCTAAGGAATCTGGACGCTACCTTATCTTTTAAGGGAAACATGCTTTGTATGATGACAATCTTAAGATAAGACATTTAGTGATTTTTTTAAATATTGAAAGAAAATCTTGTGGATATTAAGAAAAATATTACTTTAAGGAAAATCTTAACCTTTAGATATTTCGTGAATAAACCACCCATGATATCTTCGGTAATACAACTTCCTTTCTTGTTTTATCTCATCATATGAAACATCTTTGTAAAGTTTTCTGTATACAAGATGTATTTTTTTCAATGGTTACATAACTCTTCCGAATCTTATTACTTTTTTATGCTTTCAACGTGTTCCATTTAATTGAGTTTGGTTTATTTTTCTAATTAAACATTTGCACGCACCCTTTCGCTTGAAATCCATAGTCTTCTCCTTTTGATGTTATGAAAACGAGATGGTCATTTAACACGCGTTCGTGTGAGAGGCTCAAAGACGCAATTAGCATCGATAAGTAAGTTCCAATTCCATCATCGTCTTTTATACATTGACCAAAAGCGTGTAAAGAGCATATTTAATGCAACCTTGCATATCGCAGCCCCTCTTTTCAAAGTTATTTGACATTTACATGATACAATTATCGACCAAAAGGACTATTACATGGTCGGAAATAATAGATATACAAATTATTGCTTATCCATATAAAGTCATCCGAATAACATGCATGTTAATATCTATCTGTTAACAGTTTTTCAAAGATGTTTAGACAAGTACATGGTAATGAATATCGATTATGGCTTTGCTATTAGACTACAATATGAGCTAAAACAATAAATATACGAAATTACGTATCCATATAACGCCATCCGAATACCACGCATGTTAATAAATAGCCGCAAACAACTCTTAAGAGAATGTAACGTCTATATGCCAGACATCTTTGGCTGTTTCATTTTTGTCCAGACATAAGTTATTTAAGATACTTGACAACCAACGTTTATTGTTTAGTTTACCAGGGAAACATGTTTGGCAGTAATTTCATGTCTCTTCTCAGAGCCTAACAGCATTTTGTGTGTTATGCTAAAAGGCATGCAATAATCGAGTAGACTAATTCGGACCTGTCAATAACGAAAGAGATTTTCTGACAGTAATTTTTCTGTCCATAGAGACTACAATGTAGGAAATCTGACAGCTGATAACGAACAGTCGTGATTTCTATAATGAAATCATGACTACAAGAGATGTTTCTGTGTTGTTCGAAGTTTACACATGCTCCTATTGCCAATGACAAAGCCTTCTAAATCATAAGGTTCCTTCTAAATCATTGGCAAATTTGAAACATCTGTCTTGTTTCATATCTTCCCATGAAATCCATTAGGAAATAAGCTTATATAAGTGTAAATAGTCTAGATTGATTTCAAAATATGTGAAAATCGGTGATAAATGCCTTCATACAGATGTACTCTACAACACTGCATTGTCACTTTGCTTACATGTTTCCCAAAACCACAAATACAAGTGTCTGATACAGGTATTTTCTATCTTGACCTACGTACCGAGTTAGCGCTAGCATAGGAAATATCTGTATAGGACTCGTGTTAGCGCTAGCATAGGAAATATCTGTATAGGACTCGTGTTAGCGCTAGCATAGGAAATATCTGTATAGGACTCGTGTTAGCGCTAGCATAGGAAATATCTGTATAGGACTCGTGTTAGCGCTAGCATAGGAAATATCTGTATAGGACTCGTGTTAGCGCTAGCATAGGAAATATCTGTATAGGACTCGTGTTAGCGCTAGCATAGGAAATATCTGTATAGGACTCGTGTTAGCGCTAGCATAGGAAATATCTGTATAGGACTCGTGTTAGCGCTAGCATAGGAAATATCTGTATAGGACTCGAGTTAGCGCTAGCATAGGAAATATCTGTATAGGACTCGTGTTAGCGCTAGCATAGGAAATATCTGTATAGGACTCGAGTTAGCGCTAGCATAGGAAATATCTGTATAGGACTCGTGTTAGCGCTAGCATAGGAAATATCTGTATAGGACTCGTGTTAGCGCTAGCATAGGAAATATCTGTATAGGACTCGTGTTTTGCAGTTCCAGGATACTTTTAAGAAAAGTTTTAATACAATGTTTTATAGCACGTCTGTATGACAGCATTAACAGGCCATTTCTCCAAAATGTTGATGCAAATAAGTATATCTACCTCTAATGGGCTACCCATGGGTTCGCAGCACCATATATTTATGTAATACTTAATGTTAATTTCTTAAAACGTGTACACTCACTTATTTTTTAGTCGAATGCCTGAATATTGATATTTGCATATTTTACTACTTAATGTAATATAATTTTACATAAGCAATATTACGTGAAGAAGCCATACACTACATCAATTTCAATACACACGTACCCGAACTGGAAATTTATTCGACCCCCTAAATGCCCTTTTCCTTCATTCTGAGTTTGTCAACTTCCGGTATACGTATGCCATGAATTCGATTATGAGAAATTATTCCACACTCGGTGACCTGATGACGTTTTTGCAAACAAATTTATTCAAATTGGATTTACGTGAATGTTTTTTTCTCTATTTATTATTCATATGAATCTCGACGATGAACAAATCTCGCGGATTTTGTTCTTAAAACGAGATTAAACGAGACTTAGACTTTAAATTTATTTTTTTGGTTAAAAATGGAAAGCGCTATCGTGGCGCATCTGTTAGTATAATTGAAGTCGTAGTTTTAATTCAATACGTCAAATTCAGCTACATCTAGAAGGTGCATAAACATGTTTGCGATATTTTGCCTTTGAGGAATTTTCAAATGGAAAATTAAACAATATCAGGTTTTCTGATTACTAGATATCTGAGTAATTATGCAGAAGAAAACACTGTTAAACCTCCAGTCACAATGCCGTTACGAGTAGTATAATGATGGGGTTAAGTTTTAAATTTGAATCATTTGCATGCCTGGATGACGGCGCATAACAAGATATAATAAAATACATAATTTCACATTTCCCCTCAATTTTAAGTCGCAGTTAATGATGCACTTTTTGAAACATGAAACCTTTCATCTCCGTTGCTATGGATTTATTTCTATGAAAATATTTCATAAAATCCCAAACAATAATAACGTATGAAGCTATGCATTTAACTCCGAAGAAAGAAATCAAAATTGCAATGTTTTGTGCGATCCAATGGATTAAGTTACGTGTCACGGTTGTTGTTGATTGCGGTGCACGAGTTAGATTAATCTGAAAAACTGTATTCAAGTTTAATTGTAGCCTGAAATGAGAATTATAAAACCTTTAAGGCGCATAATTTGAACATAATAAACATGTGTATGAATTTGTGCACGCATATTGTGGTTTTGCATCTAATGTTGTATCACGTCGCGAAATTCATTATTCAATTTAATGTTATTGTGCGAACTGTTATACTTGTGTACCCTGGTATGTTTTATTTACGTAGTTATAGCCAAATACTAGGGGTTGTTCTAGAGTAGTTGCAGAGATACTGCAATGGCACCATGTTGTAGTGCCTTTAAAAGCAAAACAACCTTTCATCACCATAACGATTGCAAATAGTTTATACCTCACTGGTTGAAAGGTATTTATTTTGCATCGACGATCAAACATGTTTCCTACTTATGCTCGATGACTGATTCCTGGATAGTTTGTCAGTACTTGCACCTAAGTTAGGTGTTGTAAAGTCTGTTGTTCAAACTTCAAAAAGAGAGATCTGTGAAATTTTAGAGAACTCATGAAATGCCGAGATGATCAAGTACAGATGTCACCTTTACAGTATACAGTAAAACCTCACTAAAAGACCACCTCAATAACGAGATCACCTCAAAATTACGATAACAATTTTCTAGTATTAAGACCACCTCATTATTAAGACCAGTTTTCAAGGGTCCCAAGGGAGGTCTTATTATTGAGGTATGTACATAATATTTAATGTTTCAGATCAAACTTTGTTTCTTCTATCAAAATATTGATTTTTTGTCTGATTTTTTTCAGCCTCCTCCACAATATCAACTATGTATTCCAAAAGGCAAGCTGGATGATTCTCATTCTGACATGTCAGGAGAGAGTGCAGGTGACAGTGGAAAGGGTGGTAGTGATGATGACCTCCAGATTCCTCCTGGATTCGGGTATCTGAGAGACGGTAAGATAATGACGTCACATTTCACGTCAGATGTATATTGGCAATATTATTAAGTACTTAGTACATGGTTAAAAACTTAAAATACAATTCTGCATACAAAAATGTTTAAATATTAAAACATGTTAATGGTAGGATATGTTTAACAATGAAAAACATGGGTTAAAATCATTAGTCAATACACTTTGTTTTGTAAATGAAAGACACCCATTCCCTTCGCCCTTTGAGTGGTTTTTTAAAGGCAGGGTTGACTGTATTTGTAATAATACTACGGGAGACGTATAACTTGATTGTTGCTTTGTGTTCAATACAGATTGTTTACTGCTCTTATGCGACGTAACATTCAATACTATATTGAATTATAAGTATTAAAAGACCATTTGTTGGCGTCTACACATGTATAAACCCCGATCAGTCTGTACACATTTAACTTGTTTACAGAGCTTATACGATGTATCATTCAATAAAGTTAAAATTTATCAATTTTCTTTTCCAGATATTCATCGTTCTAAGGACAAGATGGACAAACGGAGGAGTAATAGTCCCAGTATCCACCCTATGACGTCATTTCCGACCAGTTACAACAGAACAAATACTCTTCCGCACCAAAAAATAATTCCGTTTTCATTTAAAACTCCGTCGTACGCCGGTACAAACAATGTAGCACCGACGACGACGGGTTATAACGTTCCAGCTTATTACGACGACGAAACTCGTTCGTCGTCGGGATTCCAAAGTGTTGATTCCAATTCTAACTTCAGTCTCAATAACTTAAGACATGGCGGAAGATTAAATTTACACCGGGATAACATCCCAGACTGCACTGTGTAAAATATTTATAATTTCTGTAACAAATAAGATAAGCGAAAATGTCTGTGATATTAAAAAAAAACATGATCACATTTATCTTGTCTTATGATTACCCATAGAACGGAGACTCAGGGAAGTGAATTATCAACTTGGATATATGATATTCTCTGTTTGTGCACACGGAATGAAACGTTTGGTCTGGACCGTCGATGAATTACACACGACAGTTTCTGTTGTCGTCCATGGTGTCTAAGATGATATTTGTATGGACATTGCTCATATTACAGCTGCTGTGAGGAATCCAATAACTGCAGTGTCTGACAATGAGGTAGGCTATGTTAATGTCTTTTATAGTAATAAACTCATTGCTTTTTTCTATTTAATCGCTAGACAGTAAAATGTTTTTGGCTCGGGTGGTTCAATGTGGTTACAAGACACAGATGCTCTCTATAAATGCTTGTCTGGGGAAAAATAATGGCTTATGAAATGAAAGAAAAATAATTATTTGTAAGAAAGTCATTTATCAGCAAACGTTTATACAAACTAATTGTAAATATGTATCTCAAAATAATATAAATGGTTCGTATTATCGCTCACCAGAGACAGTATATGAACGATTGTGTGTTCCAGCGCTCACATACCAATCAGCCCGCCCCCATTACTAAGGAAGGTCCCGGTTCGATTCCCGGACAGGACATGTCATTATGTGACATTGGGTTACGGTCATTTGTCATCCATTTCTGATTCATGCGCGGTAGTTCTCAGATGCATGCGGGAGGGCAAGTTTACATTAGTCGATAATAAAGTCCAGGAAAACTAATTAGATCAGTTGGCCGCCATAAATATCTGAAAAAGGGTTAAAAAATAAACCCAAAATCAAATACCAATCCTATATGATTTTAGCAGTCTGACTTGACTAATATATACAATATTTGTGATAAGAGAAACAGTGACGAGTCTTTATCTTAATTCTATCTGAATATTCATGTTTATGACAAATTGGCGATACATATGATATGTACACCATGTGTTGATTTTTCTGCCGCCGGCAAATACTGCGTGGTTACATTGCAAACTATCCGTGAAATTATCAATGTCCCCGTCGGGAGAATTTGTCGGTATCTGGCGTCCGATCAAGTCCTTATTCAAATAAGCACTGTTGATATGTACAATTTATGGACAGACTAAATTAAACTCGTATATGCCTATGCATTTTACATCTTAATGGCAACCATGAGGGTTATAATATGTCCAGAAATTATTATATACATAGTCCCCATCGCACCCCCGTTTTCCTGCAAAACGGATGAAAACCATTACTTCATTAGCTCTATATAATACGGTAGATGTATCGCCATCTATTCAGTGGCCATATCTTGCGCAAGAAGCTTTCTTCCACAAGTGAATCATTTTCCTCATTTAACCTATAGTGATGTTTTATTGACCGCGAACACGTGAATATATTACATGGACCATTACATTTTAAAATAGGTGTGTATTGAAATGTTCGTGTTTGTCCGTAAGCTTGTTGGAGAAAACCCGCGGTTCTGTTTTGATAGAAAAGTAATCCAAACAACTGTTATAGCTTTACACACGAGAGCATTTCCTTACCTAAATTGACATGGATCGGTCCTGAAAGTTCATAGACCTGATCGCGGTCAACTTAACAGCACTATATCTAGAGCAACAACCTCTCACAAAAGTCACAATTTGCGTATCCTACAACCCAGAAGGTTACCAGAATATTATTAATCTATCAGAATATGTCTGGGTGCTGCTTTGAAGGGGTAACACGTTACCACCTAGTCATCAAGAAAAGCTGGCAATATATGAAGTGTTGTCGGACTTATAATCTTGAATTATTGGCGAAATTTACTGTTTATTATTCTCAACGGGCTCACAAAACAAAATGACCATTGCCAATGTAATGTCTCCTACACTTTAGGTCCTCTGGTCTTGTCTGCATATTTATCTTAGAAATGGATTCACTTGATAACGGATTCACTTGATATATGGTCGTAATACAAATTGTTCTGGTTACTTACCAGATATCGTTCAATTTGAAAGCGACTTTGGGAAATCTTGGCTCTGATATGATTTTAGCAATTAACATGATTACAGTCGGACCACGTTCATTCGAATTAATCAGGTCCGAAATTCATTGCGAATAAAACATGGTTTTCGATTAGCTCATTTCAATTCGACGGTCATAAGAGACATCGGGACCTGATATTTATTTCGGATAATACCAATGATTCGGATGGAAGGTTATCGAATAAACGAGATCCGACTATATTTGAATACGACATGCATGGCCAATGGAACTATTAGATACTCGCATGAATCTATCTTTTGGATTTGCTGGCGTAAGATTTATTATTAATTAAGAAGCTTTTAGGCTCAAGTCTAAGGTTATTTGATAACCTAGCATCTTGCATGTGTGTTGAACTTAAAGAATACCGTAGTACTGCATCTATATCATGAAACATATATGTAAATATACTAATGTTCGTTTCTGGTTCTATTTTCAGTTGAATAATAGATGTAAGATGACAAGAACACTTTGGATTAAACTGTCGACAAATGAACCTCCTTTAGGAAGAGCGTACAAGACAGCGCAAACCACCTACACTCGCCGATCTACGAAATACCATTTTCATGTTTATTTTCCAAATACTGACTGGACACTAATGAACATTACCACGAAAAGCTATTTGTCCGCATGTTAAAACAATAAACTGCATGGAGTGGTCATTAATTAGCTATTGGCGGAACAACAATTAGACATGGTCAGTGCGACTATCAATGTAAACTAATTATCAATCCTTTGATGAGCCGCCGTCGGCGCTATTGATGCCAACATGTACATTTAAGTATAATGGCATTTTTCTATACATGCTGTTAGTTTGTGTAATATTGACCAGTCTTAAATGATAAATGTACACATATAAACTTGTTAAATATCTATCAACTATATTCCTGCGGGAATGATTTATTGTATTAAGAGGTGATAAGCAAATGAACATCTCAGTTGGGAGTTGATATGGTATGTTATGGTATGCGGTGTGCCAAATGTGTTAATGCACTCAAGATATCACTGGCCTGATATCGTTTCATTTGCTTTTATCTGTAACAAATTGTTTTAAGTCTACGAGGGCAAATGATCTGAATAAATTATTAGCCAGTTTTTGCGTACATATAACGATAAAATTAAAAGTTTTGTATCAATTACTTTTAAAAGAAAGCACCGAAGTGCAGATTTTTTTTAATTTGATAATTTAAATCTACAATCAGTGATTGGTAACATTTATTAATTTAAGTGTTTAGTTTTAACACCAATGCAATGAGTGCGTACAACAGCAACAACAACAGCAATACCAACAACAAAAAGAAGAAAAAAAGACAACAACAACAACAGCAGCAGCCACAACAATAACATCAGCAATATCAAAACCACCAACAACAAAAAGACAGCAACAGCAATAGCAGCAACCACAACAATAACTGCAACAGTAGCAACAACACTATCAACATCATCAACAACAAAAAGACAGCTACAACAGCAGCACCCTCAACAACAACATCAGCAATATCAACACGAACAACAACAACAAAAAGACAGCATCAACAACAATATCAACACCAACAACAGCAGCAAATAGCAATAACAACAACAACATCACCATTAAGTAACACTAAATGCCGTAGATTTGTCATCAATGTAGGAATGGTGCGTGATTGATGTTGTGCTATATATTTACATCTCTAACACAAGTAGTACTTACCGAACGATTTATCTTCATATATTCGAACATTGGTTGATATAAAGCTTTGGTATAGAGTTCTTAATAATAATTCGAATTTCACAGTTCTCCAGACGCTGGTCACGTGATGTTATATCACGTGGTCTGCAGTTAGTCGTGTGCTCAGATGGAAAATATGTATGTATTTCAAAATTGTTATGAATACTGGTAAAGCAGATCCGTTCTAGCAGACAATTGAGAAAAATATTCACTTTTTTGTAACTCTCTTGACTATTTCCATGACAATGAATTGTAAATGTATGTTTTTTTTTTATATTTCTTATATTTCGTCTGCAAATATTTATACGAATATATTGTAATGACAGTGCTATTGTTAAGATTTTGGAGACATTTTTGTATATCTTTCAAGTTTTAATAAGCAAACTTGATGGTGAATCTTCATATTTGTGCACATTTTTGCTTATTTTGAATGTCTTCCATATCGCCTTTATTTATTTTTTTATATCACGAGCCATTGTTGTCACGTGGTTTTCGATGTGTTGTATATGCAGAACTCACTTGCGTTATTTGTTGGCAAATGCAATGAAAACTCAGCATTAATCACAGCTTTATAGAAAAGTTGTAATAAGTCTGATAAATTATTCCTTAATCTATCACTAGAAATGCTTATTGAACAAATATCGCGAAAACTGATGACACAATACAGATTTTCTCCAAAGCTGCAAAATCCAACGTCTTCTCGTTCAATAATACTTCTCAGCATGCATACCGACAATATTCATTAGCGCTTGATACAGCAATATTAGAGTCTGTCTCGTAGTCCCATTTATTTGGAATAGTTTGCAGACGTAATAATCATATTTCAAGTATTTTTTTCTCACGCGTTTATTTCGAATGGGGGGGGGGACCAGACTAGTTCTTCTGCATATAAGTCAAGAAGTAATTAAACATGGTAGTGTGAAAATAGAAATTGACTAAAAATAATAGTGATGTTTATCTGATTAGGTTAGTCCCCGAAGTCTATAGTAGAGTTATATATAGTGGTCAAAGGCTAATCCCGCCATTTTGTTTTTTAAGAATTTTCGCTTTCAATATGCCAGAATGATCAGAAATAATGATCGTAATTTTGACAAGTTTATTACTTTATATCGATCATTTTTTCGATAGTTCAGTTTACGGTAAAACCTCAATAATAAGACCAACGTTGGGACCCTTAAAACTCGTTTATTAATATTAAGGTTGAATAAAGAGCAAAACAGTGAAAATGGACTTGAATATTGTGTTCTTAATTTTGAGATGGTCTTATTATTGAGGTGGTCTTTAAGTGAGATTTTACTGTGTTTGGTTCATAAATGATACGGATTACTGCAATCGAAATTAACAGAGATGTAAGCAGTATCATTTTAGAAACTTTGTGAAATAGTAATGGCCAGTTAGCACTTTAGACTAGTATTCTTAGTATCTCGTCTATTTGTTTTGATGTGTAATTTAAACTTGAGTTCAAACAGTCATTTATATGTGTTCAGTGATGTTTATTGAAATAATGCAATTTTATTGTAGATATATTAATGTATTTCTCTGTGTATTTTGTCTGTTTTACGGATAATCTATGAACAAAATAAATTTCTGAAAATAAACAATTTTCAATTTTTGTAATTTATTCAGAATATCTTGTAAAAATGTGGTTGGCGCCATTTGAAGGTTACGATTTGTTGTGCGACATAAAAAATTGCTGGTCACTTCAGATCCAAAATGGATTTCGGTAGATTCACCGAAATTCAGGGCATTTCGGTAATTAACGCACCCCTTATCGATAGGTTAACCAATCCGCGTCTATGTTACAAACCCTGTTCGGTTGAAGAGAGGTTGGTTTAGTGGTTAACGTAATATTTGATTGGTTTATACAACACTGATATGCAAATAGCAAAGCCATGTTAGTAGCAGATCCGTGGTCCAGTGGTAATGCACTGGACTAGTAATCCAGGGGTCGCAGGTTTGGTCCTCCGCTCCACCACTAACAGTACTAACAGTCTTTCGGATAGAGACAAAAACCGTAGACCCGTCTACGATACGTGAAAGAACCAAGGTGTTTCTGGAACTGGGACATCTTCTGTACCATGCACTATCCTCCAAAAATCTAAAATGCCTAACATTCTTCGGAGGCGTCGCCATTATTGGAAACCGGTGGCGACGATAAATAAACGCAAATACATGTTAGTACAGTAACTCCGAAAAAATCTAATCATTCAAAGTTATGACACAAACACAAATATGACGGAACGTGACGGTATGAGAATTCCGTGATCAAATTGTAAACATTCACTTTAACCTATTACGTTGTCACAATACAGCATCTTATGGGGGAATTGACTGAAACGGTAATCTTTATTTTTTTCTCCGTGAAATCTCGTCTGTTGATTTGGGTAAATATTGACAGTCCTCTTCTGCTATAATTAAGTGGAAATCAAGATTTTTATCGAGTGGATTAAAGTAACTGATCAGTTGTGACTTCGATTTCTTTTCTGCCTACACACGTTTCTTCAAGAAACACGAAGGTTAGATGTCGTCTGCCACTTAATAAAAAAGTTGCAGACGACAGTTATTTCATTAAGTGAAGGCACGTTTCAATACTTTTGTCATTACACAGCATATAAGAGGGTTTGAGAAAGTAGTATGAACTGCTGGTATTAGCTGTTACTATAATAAACGAAAATTAATATATCGTCTGCTGAAATATATCATTTTTGAGCCTAAAATGACTTTAAGATGAAAAGCATTTATCAAGTGCATATTTAATTAAAATAGCGCTATTTTAGGTAGCCTCAGCGTCTATGGCCGTATGTCGTCTGCTACCATATGACATTCACAGACACCTTTCTGCTTTAGGATGGCGAGGCCATAAATAAAATAAAGGATTATGCTATAGTTTTGCCAACTGTTATGGAAACAATCTGGTGTTTTAAATTATCTCGAATAATGCATTAAAATAGATGTTGTCTGCACAGAAATGTCACAAATATAAAGTTGATGGGGCATCTGTGAATGGTTTTCATGTAGCCAAACCAGACACATTAACACTAAGCGAAATAATACGCAAGCCAAAAACTTCTAATTGGTCACCCGTTTTTTGCCATTTTGCGAAGAATAAATACATCACATTGGGTCATGTTTAATTGTACAATGATGGAGAATGGAACGATAACAAAACGTAAGAGAAATTATAAAATGGAACAGCATGATCAACACCCAAAAATCCTAAAGCCCTACATTACTCCCAATGATTATAAAATGTGACATTTTTGCGGTGATGAGATTCGTGTTTATGTAATTAGTCCAGCCACGGACGTCACATCTCTATGCTGTCGCTGTGCATCTGTTACGAAGACGCGTGTAAACGTCGGAGTACAGAGACACGTATGTGGGGCTATTATGTAACCAAAATTATTGTTGTCATATTGAGTCGGTTTACATATCAATTTGTAGTCCATAATTGAGCGTTGCTGTGGGATTTACAACATATTCTGCAAGTGACGTCATTTCAAGAAAACGCAACATGCGATGTCTCTATTTGCAAGCAAGAAACACTGATTGACTCCAAATGTTCACTTTGTTTTCATTTTGCCATACGGGGCAAATATTGCTTACTGTCAGTACATGGTGACTTCACACGTGACCTTTTCTGGAAATGACGTCACTTAAAGAAGAGGTTGGAAATCGTAGAGCGATGCTCTAATGCATGTATTATTCAGTTGCATAAATCGAGTCAGACAATTGAGACTTCAATATTCGTTTCTCCTCAGACAATTGAGACTTCAATATTCGTTTCTACTCAGACAATTGAGAATTCAATATTCGTATCTCCTCAGACAATAGAGACTTCAATTTTCGTATCTCCTCGGACAATTGAGGTTTCTATATTCGAATCTCCGGAGACAGGCTTCAATATTTGTATCTTATCAGACAATTGAGGTTTCAATATTCGTATCTCCTCGGACAATTAAGGTTTCAATATCCATATCTCCTGAGTCAATTAAGGATTCAATATTCGTATCTCCTCGAAGAAATTGAGGTTTCAATATCCATATCTCCTGAGACAATTGCGGTTTTAATATTCGTATCTCCTCGGACAATTGAGGTTTCAATATCCATAACTCCTGAGACAATTGAGGTTTCAATATTCGTATCTCCTCGGACAATTGAGGTTTCAATCTTCGTATCTCCTCGGACAACTTAGGTTTCAATATTCGTATCTCCTCGGACAACTAAGGTTTTAATATTCGTATCTCCTCGGACAACTAAGGTTTCAATATTCGTATTTCCTCGGACAACTAAGGTTTCAATATTCGTATCCCCATGGACAACTAAGGTTTCAATATTCGTATCTCTTCAGACAATTGAGACTTCAATATTCGTATCTCATCAGACAATTGAGACTTCAATATTCGTATCTCCTCAGACAATTAAGACTTCAATATTCGTGTCTTCTCGGACAATGAAGAATTCAATATTCGTATCTCCTCAGACAATTGAGACTTCAATATTCGTATCTCCTCAGACAATTGAGACTTCAATATTCGTATCTCCTCAGACAATTGAGACTTCAATATTCGTTTCTCCTCAGACAATTGAGAATTCAATATTCGTATCTCCTCAGACAAAAGAGACTTCAACTTTCGTATCTCCTGGGACAATTGAGACTTCGATATTGGTATATCCTCAGACAATTGAGACTTTGATATTTGTATCTCCTCAGACAATTGAGACTTCAATTTTCGTATCTCCTCAGACAATTGAGACTTTGATATTGGTATCTCCTCAGACAATTGAGACTTCGATATTGGTATCTCCTCAGACAATTGAGACTTTGATATTCGTATCTCCTCAGACAATTGAGACTTTGATATTCGTATCTCATCAGACAATTGAGACTTCAATATTCGTATCTCCTCAGACAATTGAGACTTCGATATTGGTATCTCCTCAGACAATTGAGACTTCGATATTGGTATCTCCTCAGACAATTGAGACTTCCAAATTCGTATCTCCTCAGACAATTGAGACTTTGATATTCGTATTTCCTCAGACAATTGAGACTTTGATATTCGTATCTCCTCGGACAATTGAGACTTCGATATTGGTATCTCCTCAGACAATTGAGACTTCCAAATCCGTATCTCCTCGGACCATTAAGACTTCAATATTCGTATCTCCTCGGACAATGAAGAATTCAATATTCGTTTCTCCTCGGACAATTGAGACTTCAATATTCGTATCTCCTCGGACAATGAAGAATTCAATATTCGTTTCTCCTCGGACAATTAAGACTTCCAAATTCGTATCTCCTCAGACAATTGAGACTTTGATATTCGTATCTCCTCAGACAATTGAGACTTTGATATTCGTATCTCCTCAGACAATTGAGACTTCGATATTGGTATCTCCTCAGACAATTGAGACTTCGATATTGGTATCTCCTCAGACAATTGAGACTTCGATATTGGTATCGCCTCAGACAATTGAGGTTTCAATATCCATATCTCCTGAGACAATTGAGGTTTCAATATTCGTATCTCCTCGGACAATTGATGTTTCAATATTTGTATCTCCTCGGACAATTGAGGTTTCAATATTTGTATCTCCTGAGACAATTGAGGTTTCTATATTCGAATCTCCGGAGACAGGCTCCAATATTTGTATCTTATCAGACAATTGAGGTTTCAATATTCGTATCTCCTCGGACAATTAAGACTTCAATATTCGTGTCTTCTCGGACAATGAAGAATTCAATATTCGTTTCTCCTCAGACAATTGAGAATTCAATATTCGTATCTCCTCAGACAATTGAGACTTCAATATTCGTATCTCCTCAGACAATTGAGACTTCAATATTCGTTTCTCCTCAGACAATTGAGAATTCAATATTCGTATCTCCTCAGACAATAGAGACTTCAATTTTCGTATCTCATCTGACAATTGAGACTTCGATATTGGTATCTCCTCAGACAATTGAGACTTTGATATTTGTATCTCCTCAGACAATTGAGACTTCAATTTCGTTTCTCCTCAGACAATTGAGACTTTGATATTGGTATCTCCTCAGACAATTGAGACTTCGATATTGGTATCTCCTCAGACAATTGAGACTTCGATATTGGTATCTCCTCAGACAATTGAGACTTCCAAATTCGTATCTCCTCAGACAATTGAGACTTTGATATTCGTATCTCCTCAGACAATTGAGACTTTGATATTCGTATCTCCTCAGAAAATTGAGACTTCGATATTGGTATCTCCTCAGACAACTGAGACTTCGATATTGGTATCTCCTCAGACAATTGAGACTTCGATATTGGTATCTCCTCAGACAATTGAGACTTCGATACTGGTAGTTCCTCAGACAATTGAGACTTCCAAATTCGTATCTCCTCAGACAATTGAGACTTTGATATTCGTATCTCCTCAGACAATTGAGACTTTGATATTCGTATCTCCTCGGACAATTGAGACTTCGATATTGGTATCTCCTCAGACAATTGAGACTTCCAAATTCGTATCTCCTCGGACCATTAAGACTTCAATATTCGTATCTCCTCGGACAATGAAGAATTCAATATTCGTTTCTCCTCGGACAATTGAGACTTCAATATTCGTATTTCCTCGGACAATGAAGAATTCAATATTCGTTTCTCCTCGGACAATTGAGACTTCCAAATTCGTATCTCCTCAGACAATTGAGACTTCGATATTGGTATCTCCTCAGACAATTGAGACTTCCAAATTCGTATCTCCTCAGACAATTGAGACTTTTATATTCGTATCTCCTCGGACAATGAATAATTCAATATTCGTATCTCTTCGGACAATTGAGACATCAATATTCGTATCTCCTCGGACAATTGAGACTTCAATATTCGTATCTCCTCGGACAATTGAGACTTCAATATTCGTATCTCTTCGGACAATTGAGACTTCCATATTCGTATCTCCTCAGACAGTTTAACCTCAATATTTGTATATCTTTCATATACAGCATATATGTGCCTTTTTAAGAGCATTCACATTAACATTTAAGTTGAAGTATATTCTCTTTCTTTAGATATCTTTGTTTTTGATACAATATTTTAACCCACAGTTTGTACAAAAGAACAAACGCGGCATTTGACATGATGCTAGAAATTACAGACTATTAGTAAATCCATATTATTTAGTAAGAAAAGCGTGGAACACCACATTCCCATTAGCAAAGTATACACGGAGGACACAAGTCTGTTAATACATACGATAGACAGCATCTGATCATAGGGTACATACAAGTAATTCCATGTAAGGTAATATGGTAACACTTTATATATTAGTTATTTGCTGGAAATTGCAATTCGTAGACATGCTAAAGTAACAGATCAATTAACAAAGTGTTTCCGATGATAACATATAATTTTTATCCGAATGTTAAACAAGTGTTAGAAATTATTAAAAGCTGACCAAAGTATTGTATGGAATATATAACAAACGTTTCACTATCATCACACGTTAGGAATCAAATCGCATTTTGTGATGTGAAAGAGATTTTGTTTTACTTGTAACCATCAGTTTCGATGTAGTTGCATAGTAAGTATATGTTTTATAAATTTGCATTTACATTACAATATTTTAGCAAATAAAAAGACGTCTGCTATATCGCCATTTTTTCTTTCCCGAATTTTTCCTTAATTATTTCCTTAAAAGTTAAGGTAGCATATTAGGTGCCTTAACTTTTAAGGAGAAAATCGACCAACTTAAGGGAAAAAATACCCTTAGGAGTTTTATGAATAATACTTAAGGATTTTTCCAATATTTAAGGAAAAATCTATAAAATCTAAGGAAAATATATAAAACTAAGGGAAATTTTCTCCTTAGGAGCTTTATGAATACGGGCCCTGGACCATAATACAACTTTAAGTACCAAAAAATATTCCAAACATGCAGTAATATACAGCAAAACCTCACTTAAAGACCACCTTCAATAATAAGACCACATCGAAATTAAAAACATAATTTTCAAGTCCATTTTCACTGATTTGCTCTTTATTCAACCTTAATATTAAGACCACCTCAATATACCGGTTTTCAAGTGTACCAAGGGTGGCCTTATTATTGATGTTATACTGTACATGAATACGAAATAACGACGTACGTCTTAAGTTAATGGTAACATATAATTCGAATGCATATATATACGTGCATCTTGATTGGTTATCTAATTATAGACCGTCACGTGATTGATGAGTCATTAACTGCAATTTACGTGTTGAATTAATTTAACGGCATTTTTTGCGTCATCTTTGTATTAGCGTACCAATTTTGCATGAGCATTATTTTTCCCGACTCAGATATGTGTTCTGTCATCTCAAAAATTCATTTCAATGTATTACTGCAATTATTCGATAAAAAGCACAATAAGTTTACCAGGTGCTTTCAATATGCATATATGTATTTCATTGTTTCATACAAGCAAGGCGTTACCTATTGCAGACATATCATCGAATGGTACGATCGCACAATTGGCTACTACATTGCGTAAGCCACCCAATTACATCTTTATTGTCCACGCGACGTCTGAACATACACTGAATATCAAAATAAATTCTTAAGTATTGGCCTTTGGTCGCTATACTTAAGTGCTTTAACGCTAGCTAAAGCCTTTTCATTATTGTTCCCAACACCGTGTTTGCACAGCGCCGCTTTTAATCGATATAAAACGTGTAATTATGATAGAAAACATTTTCTATTGACGTTAATTAATCTTTTTACGTATTAACAGGCAAGCACCAAAATGCCTGAATAAATATTTCCACTGTGCTAATGCTTTAGACATCTGATTGGTTATATTCTCGCTTTTGAACAAGCATAAAAGCGATCATTTTATTTCACTTTCAAATGAACATATTTTGACAAAAGATCGTTTAAATTATACAGGGATTTTGTCTACTTTTTCTATATCAAAGCGTTCGTTTGATGTGATTAAATTGATTGCAACGTTACTTTGAGCTATAAAATCGTAAATTAGATCAATTTTGAAAAAGTTAATGATAGTATAATCGTTTATTAAGTCGGATGTTGAAAGAAGATAATATAAATTTGACTTTACCCACGATTTCCGACCATATTACACACATTTGCGATTCATCTAGGGGTTATTTAAACATGTTTTCCATATAATTACAAGGGTACGTTTCATCTTGAAGACTTTTTATCATGTAATTAATTCAAAATGTTGTTTATTAAACCGTAAGTTGCTCGTCTACATTCAAAAATGTTTGTTGAAAGTGAATGTGCAGCCCTCAGTCAGTCGGTACGCTACGAGACACACAATAAGGACTGACATTGCACGGATAGTTCCAAGTAAAAACGTATGTTACTCAAAATAAAGCACTCAGTGCCCGTATTAGAGAAGCATCTTAAGTGAATCTTAAATATTTCAGTCACTTAAGTTCAAAACTTGAAATGGATGTAATTCCGAAACCACATTAAAACTGTTAGGCTTTTTAATGATAACGACAACAACATATTAATACTACTCAATTATCACTTTTGGTTTGACCATATAATAGCCTGTATGTTAAATAAACCAGTTAAGGGAAATGTATTTTAAGGATAAGGATAATATTTTACTTAAGATGTTTCTGTAATATTGCCCCTGGTCCTGTGTTCACAAAGGATCAACTGATCTGGATCAAGTTAATCCTGAAATATGTTTGTCATTTTTGTAAAGCAACTAAATACTTTATACAGGACTTTCCATACACACATGCAAAAATACCTGAAATGTGTCATATTAACGTAGTGAACACATTTATAGAACTTTACCTTTTTGTTGATAAATTAAGTATATATAATTAAGACCGAAACTGGTCTAGATCAAATCACGATAAATTTTCAAGAATCGGCCTTAACTCATTGATTGCTATCTTTTTCTGAATAAATATACAATCTCAAAATGAAGCATTAAGAATTGTGCAAAACTCTGCATCCGATCATATGAAAACTAGTTCTTTGTGAACATAGGGCATGGGGCATGTAGTTGCTTAGACTGCAATTTCAGACTTGACAGACGTTAGGCTTGAACCCAGGCTAGCGCAAAGTATCAATAGTATTTAATAGTTGGCCCTAGTCTGGGTACCATCCTGTCGTTCGCTTGTTAAATATGTCGTAATAAAAAATAAATCATTATTATTCTTTCATCAGAACGTCAATATCGCAGATAACTCGACGTTCAAAAAAAATTCGGACTGACGGAGTAGCGGTAATTAATGTTGGCGACTGAACTCAATCTAAATTAGCGCTGGTAAAAAATTGGATTATTTCTTTATGTTTTTTTATCTTAAAAAGACACAAGAACATTCCAGGCACGTTATGTCGACGTTTTCTTAGTCTTGCCTTCTCGTGCACGGAGATTACGTGCGGGTAGACTTTTCAATAAGTATTTCCGCAGCAAAACGCGATTCTCATATATAAAGTCAAACTATTTCCATCAAATATTATTTTATGTATATAAAAAAAACAATAATTCAGAATTCATAACATAAATATAAACTGGATGTACGCCAGACATACGCATTTTCAATTTAGGATTTATTTGAATATAATTCATGTTTATTTTACACGTTTATGATAAATGGGAAATATATAGCGTAGGATTTGACGATTTCTATGGGTTGCAGGAATATTGGCTGGCACGATTGATTTTGTACATATTTTTTTAATTTTCATTTTTGTTGGTAGACAGCTATAACAATATTAAAAGTTACAAGGCTCTGGCAAATTTAATCCTTAAATGAATTAGTATGAATCGTGTAAGTATTAAATTGTTTTACAATTTTATATTTCGATTTTCTAGGGATGGAACTTGTATGCAAAGTATTATGTTGCATCACGTGATACAAGGTTCTTAAAAATTGAAAAAAAAAATGTATAAAAAGACAAGAAACCAGTTGATAGACATCAAGCGTTTTAAATGATTGCAAAGTCTGTGCCGCGCTTTCATTATAACGAAGTTTCAGTAAAACCTCACGGTAATACGACCACCCTTGGGACTCTTGAGAAATGGTCTTCTTATTAAGGTGGTCATAAAATTGAGGTTGAATGAAGAGCATATCAGTGAAAATGGACTTGAAAATAGTCTTCTTTATTTCGAGGTGGTCGTATTATCAAGGTGGTCTTTAAGTAAAGTTTTACTGTATATGCAGTTATATAGAGTGGCTTTTATCCGAGAAATACAATACAATACAAATAGTTTATTGCATTATAACATAACATGTTTCATAGCAACATAATGTACATTATAACAAAACACAATTACAATCTGTCAGTAATTGCTCAAACTTTTGTTGAGTGTGCCATTGGCAATAGTACCGTTTTAAGTATTTGATTCGGATTTCTCTATATAAATATAAATTATAAAAGCGGAACACGTGATATTCTAAAAAATTGAAAACTAAAATGTCTAAAAAGACAAGAAAGGTGTTGTATGGGGTGAATGTCGATAGATTTCCAGTCTCTTACAAGACATCGATCATACAAATGTTTGTAACGGTCTGTGTCGCGCTATCATTATAACAAATTAAATAGAATGGATTTTACCAAGCAAAGTTGTTATGTTTTTACTTCGTAAATTGTACTCTAATATTTTATGTTTGAAACTGTAATAAACAATAAATCCTCCAAATGTTTTATAGTCATCATGTAATAGACTCTATTATGTGTGCAAATGGCACTAGATTGCCCCACAAACGTTTCAGAATGCGCAAACGTTTCGAAAAATGACCAACCAAGACGTCTTTCTTACACCTACTGCTATCAGCACCTTAATACAGATACTGCAACACTTCGTTTCCATCGCTCGATTTGAACGACTTAATTATTATTTAATCGGAATTCTCGGAACTCTTGCTTTGTAAGAGGGCTCTTGAGATTTATCACGTGTTCGTTTCACAGGTGAAACATTTATTATAACAAATAAACACCACCCCTTTTTCTTTCAAATTAAATACAAGGAGCAGGTGTAGATATAGCAACGTGGCAAATGATGAACATAACCTGACTTCTTATATTTTATATAAAAAAAACTCGATTTTACACATGTTTTCATAAAGTGTCGAAATCTGTTTTGTTTCTTTGAAACATGGAATTCTTCCTCGATGATACTTGGTATACTCTCAGCTGACAAAATATTTGTTTTACTAAGTAACATGTGTTTCATACAGAATTCATTGACGGTTGTTTATAAACAGGTCTCCATTTGCTAGGAACAGAAACCTTTTCGGAGAACAAAATAAATACCAACACCAGCAATGTACCATATTGCACGAGAAATTGTATATAGGCGGCGAACCTTTTCGTGCACGAGGTTCACAATGTAGCATATACGGTTCCCTGATAATCTGGGTGTTCTGTAGTCCGATATTGTCTGTTATCCAACTATGAAACCAGATGTATTCTATTTCGTGCTCGATTTATTCCTGTTTCCAATTCCAGATAAATTTGTTTCTCACTGCGCATGCGCGTGGCTCTATCACATTTCCAAATTACATTAATCATTGGTCATAAATTAGCAATTCACACTCCAATCTGATGGTTCCGTTTCAAACTTATATTTTAAATGGAATTTTCTGTTTTCGCGATGAAATCTCGCAACATTTTGGATGAATGCGATCATACGTGGGACGAAAAAACGTTTTCCGCAACGCATCGAAAGTGAAAATTAGGAGTTATCACACTGTTTGGGGGCATACGAAATTCGATTTTAACAATTATATTGAATAAATGTACGTACATTTCGTAATTTAACGTAATAAATATGGAAATTACATTAAAAATGTCAATTGTTTGTTGAGTGCCGAATAAATATTGAGATAAAAAATGAAATCGTCGGATTGCTTTAAACCAAAATTATCAGGTTCCCAAATGTCAGGAAAACTAAGAGACTAACTTCATTAAGAAGTCATTCATAATTGTTTATTTCTCCGATTTGAGAAGTAGTTTGTGAAATTGTTATTAACAGACATTATTAATAGTGCGAAATTATTGTTAAGTCAAACAGAATGATTGCGTCCGTAATTTGATATCAGGCATGAGATTTTCTTCACGTATTAATAATTAAAATTCTTTGCAGATATGAAAATACTGATATGAAATGAAATTCCATCAATATTAAAATTTCCATCAGTATTAAAATAATTATAAACTGAGCGAACTGATATGAGGTGTATTATATTTCATCACTTCCGTTTTTGTTTTCTGGGGAACGTCAGACATTGTCTCGCAGTATCACGCCGTATTTACCGTTTATTTATCGTCGCAACCAGTTTCCCATATGGGCGACGCCTCCGAAAGAATGTTTAGTCATTTTTGATTTTTGGAGGGTATTGCATGATACAGAAGATGTCCCAGTTCAAGAAACAACCCTGGTTCTTTTACGTGCCGGATGTAAAGCGTCGTACACGGGACCTCGGATTTTTTAAGTCTCGTCCGAAAGACTGTTAGTACTGTTAGTGCCGGAGCGGGGGATCGAATCTACGACCGCTGGATTAATAGTCTAGCGCGTTACCAGTGGACCATGGATCCGCTACAAGCTTTTTGCAAATAGTTATATACGCTCGGTAAAGCCAACTAGTGTCCCAATACTAACCTGTCCTTCTGCAAGCAGCTGGTAACTTATCCATATCAGTAGAAGGTGAAGGTCATATGACTTTGTTTGGGTATTATCTTTAGTCAAATCATCACAGAGAACATACACCTCCCACAAGGTACGAACGTAGTATAGTCTTGTCTCATTGCGAGGATTTTGTATTTGGAAAAAGTTTCATTAAATATGTAGACATAATTATATCAAGAGATATTTATTTCACACTGATTAAGATTCTTTGGAATTTGCAGCCATGAGCTTTTATATACCTCGGGACACTAATATCTGTGTCATAACATAACAACGAATCCCGCAAAAATGCTGCATTTGGTCATAGTTTCTGAAGAACTTGTCTTACAAAGTTCAAAACTAGTTCCGGATATGTAAGAATATCAACTACCCACATCCACTCTACACGTCACAGTAAAGCGTTGGTTTTAACTTTAGGAAACTCATCACAATTTATTGTACTTTTATTTCTCAAAGTCAATTTCTTTTGTCTATAACGACTCCCAAAATAGTTATAATAATGCATGTGTTTGAGCGTATCACTTCTTAACACGAGAGCCCGTTCATCTAAACCAACTTTTATCATCGTAAGAAATCTAGAGGAACACATTTGTTAATATAGCAGTTTGACATGATGTGTAAACAAGACGTCAACGACTTTATATCATAATCATCTGCATGTAAACGTTGTTGATTCTGTTGGAGATCAACAGTTTCAATTATGTTGGGCGGTCACCAATATTCCTGTGTTCCCAACCAGTACTTACCTGTTCGTCCGCAAGCAACGAACAACTTCCCCACACAATCAAGGTGAAGGACAAATTACGGAGACCATATACCTCACCTTGGTTGGAACCTACTACAGTATACCTTCAAATTGGCAGTCTAGTGTTCATCCTGGTTTAACCGAACGAGCTAGACCCCAGCGTAACCTCTACACAGCGCCCCCTCTTAAAACTCTGTCTTTAGGAAAATTCACTGCAAATTTACCCCTCTAGAGCAGCAATCTCTAAACAGGAGTTAGCGTTGCTCTAGAGACATTGTACTGTTTTAGTCACCATTCTAAGCATGCGTTCTCTTGTAGTTATGTGTCTGTTTTAAAACAAACTATCCATCCAATGTGTACTTTTGTTTTTACTAAAATCTTTCTGTTCTAAATATATCTTGTTAAATAAATTCTGTATACATGTAAAAAGAAACCAAAAAAAACAACATTCTAAGCATAGATTATACAACTTTACTCTACGTTTTGCGTAATATCATTTTCCTTTCGGCGTAATGAAGCAACTTGATTTATACAACAATATAATATATATGTATTGAAATTTGAAAACAAAAAATGTTTAATTGTGTAATCTAGAAATAAAACAATCGACACTGAGTTGTTGCATTGACAAAATTTATCCTGAATGCATCTGCGAAAAGAGACGCTGAATTAGAAAATTGAAGAGTATTAGTAATCATTTATTGACCAGAATCCTATCTGTTTTAGTATACTAACTTCAATATGTTACAAATATTATACTGCACTATTTTAAATTAAATCCTTTCCATTGTAATGTCAAACATACAATAAACAATATTCACCATATAAATATGTTTATTTTGTGTACAATCTATATGTTGATTTCACTATATAAATGTGGTAGAATAACTATATGTATGCTGTTGTAATAATAATATATATACAACTATTTTATTATGTTATAAAATGTTAAAATTTCATAGAGTTTTCTTATTGTCACAGATCACATTTATCCAAGTAGAAATGGTTCAACGATATTGATTGTCTATATTTATGTTGATATGTTGCACAATTGTTAATATGTATTTTTCTCGCTATCATTGTTTAAATTATATCTAAATTATGAAACAGCATGCAGAATTGTTTGTATTGTGGGCCAGAGGCCTTGTATTGCAAATAAACCACGCAATTGTGAGTGTGCTTATTCGTTAGTTCCTCAGCAACATAAATAATAATGTCTTTAGAAGAGCCTGTGAATGTGTTTAAACATAATGCATGATTTAAACAAGTTTATTTCAAGGCTTTTATCCTCCAACATCGAAGACCAACCTGAATCGTTTGGCCGTACTGATAAAAACATAGCTGGTGTGTACCTATTCATTTGTTCCCATATAGCATTAGTTTCCTGATAAAATATCGAATTATCAGCATTTTTTCCAGTCAAACTTTGCTCACAACTAGTACACAGACTTATATCTAAACTACACGCACAATGTACACACGAGGAGCATAACAAAACGTGATACAGAACAGAGCATAAAAAACTCGCGGAAAAAAATACGCTTATTGTCTTACAATATGAGTCATTAAAATACCAGGCTGGCAGATTTCTTTTTACGGCGATACAGTTTCGAGCACACAGGCCGTTATCGTGTTATCGCAACCAATTATTGCCATTTAAACTAATAAACCCAAAGTATAAGTCTTGCATAATTTATGGAATGCCATTAAAATATGATAACATTATCATGCATGCACCAAATGCCAAAGCTATGGTTGATTATGGTAGTAAATTGGAATCGTTTAATGTTATTGCCGCATGGATGAAACTACGTGTTGTATCATGTTTCCTCTACATCCTCTAATATCCTTTGCGCCATTACAAAGCATTTAGTTAAATGACAAAAACATATAACATCAATATTTACATCTCGGAGGGAAATCTGAGTTTTATTGTTGCGATGATTGACGAACAGTTAAGTAAAGAGAAAACATATTTAATCGTTCTGGAGAATTAAGCAACCAAGCGTCTGTGTAAATGGATACAAGCGCAAATGAAACATCTTGGTGAAAGAAGCGCTCTTTGGAATCTATTACGATGTATTTTCTCAGGCGTCTAAACTTGAATATACACGATGGAAATGCGGCACAACTGCACTAAATGTCTATTTATCGAGTGAAAATATCAAGTTTATGGTGAAAATACAGTTTTATTGACATGTTTACTCTCATTCGTGCATTTTCTAAAAACATTTTAGCAAATAAAACGAGATAAAAAAACTAGTAAAAATGCTGAAGTTTTAGTTTTTATTAATTGCACTGGCAGGCAGACGAGCAATAAAAAATCCATCAACAATTGTTTTATTTATTATTTTATAGTTTGTTTTATCGAAAGTTTAAACGTTGTTGGCATGTTTGCACCTTAAGCCTTCAAGTCTGAACGCGCCACATTGCCAAGCAAATCAACCCATGTTTGTTGGCATGTTTGCTCCTTAAGCCTTCAAGTCTTAACGCGCCACATTGCCAAGCAAATCAACCCATGTTTGTCGGCATGTTTGCTCCTTAAGCCTTCAAGTCTTAACGCGCCACATTGCCAAGCAAATCAACCCATGTTTGTTGGCATGTTTGCTCCTTAAGCCTTCAAGTCTTAACGCGCCACATTGCCAAGCAAATCAACCCATGTTTGTCGGCATGTTTGCTCCTTAAGCCTTCAAGTCTTAACGCGCCACATTGCCAAGCAAATCAACCCATGTTTGTCGGCATGTTTGCTCCTTAAGCCTTCAAGTCTGAACGCGCCACATTGCCAAGCAAATCAACCCATGTTTGTCGGCATGTTTGCTCCTTAAGCCTTCAAGTCTTAACGCGCCACATTGCCAAGCAAATCAACCCATGTTACATTGTGTTTGTTCCCTGTGTTCATACTTAAAACTTCACTACTTAGTCGTTTAAGCTTGAAACATGCATCTCGTCCTCCTAAACGCAAATTATTGCATAATTTGCATTAAAACGAGACCTTCTAATGACTATGATCTCTCGTTTTTGTTAGATAAAGCAGCGCATGCAAGGTTTGTTGACTTTTGTCCTCCCCTTTGTGTAAGCATGAATTATTTTGTAATATTTTCACCATTTGTGATATCACAGAGAGCATTGTCTCCTGGAAGACTGTTTCGCGTTGTTAGAACACGCAAACTGCACATCGTCTATTTCTTACAAAACTCGACCATTGTTTAGCCAGATTTCATTACCATATCACGATCATCGTAGCAGCAAAAACATGTTCATTGTGTAGAGTAATGTATTTCCAGTAAGTCACTCGGGGCTGTTTGAACTAATCACATTGCAGTAATCAATTGTTTTATTAAATAACATTTGTCTCGAGGCCATGTTTTGTTACTGATAACATGCCCACGTATCATACGTATAATTGTATTAAAAAGAATGATCTTCGCCATCGGTGCTCTAAACGTAACACACGGTACAGAATCCTGGTCCATGTCAATTGACAATTCCGTCAAATCATGATTAGTCTTACTAGACATACAAGTCTTTGACAGTATCCAGGATGATTCTAGCAGTTGTTTTGACGTCGATATTCGCCTATCCTGGAATGGTGAAATTTAACTCCAGTCGGTCACGTGTCGTGAAGATGACAAACTTGTTTGAAAGAACAAATGATGGGCATTTGATTTGAACTTTACTCAGCAACCAATCCTGTCACAGAAATCTCAGATACACACACTTAAATCTAGAAATAATCATAAACAAAACGGAGATCTCGGAAATCATTGTAATCCAGTTCAGATGTCCACACGGCTGAGTATACTGTATGTTCTGATCGCTGAGAGCTTGGTAAAACTTATGATACCAGACACAGGCAAAAAGCAGTCCATCATGACTTTCCAGACAGTTTAGAAGACACAGATGGCGGACACGGATGCTATAAAACTACAGTAAAACCTCACTTAAAGACCACAACTATATTAAGACCACCTCCAAATTAAGAACTCATTTCCCTATTTTCCCTATTTCCATATTCTCTATTCAACCTCAATATTAAGACCACCTCAATAATAAGAAAGGTTTTTTAAGGGTTCCAAGAGTGGCCGTATGATTAAGGTTTTACTGTAGTTACAAAAACACGTGTTTCAGTCGTGAACAAAATACGCATGTTGTACCCTTTAAAAACAAGTGCCAATGTGTCCACTGCCATTCTCGCCCGTCTGGGTCCGAGCTTGAAACAGATCTTAATTTAAATAATTTGTGACATCGAGGACGTCTCTAGGTTGACCGCTATGTGCTTCTTGTATTTCTAAATGTGCTGACAGTTCAATGCATGCGTGTATGTTATGTTGATCAATATTAATAAACCGCCTTTGCATGTAAAAGTTTGACAATCTCTCTTAAGAGAATGAGAGAAAAGTGGCACCAAGATAGTGTTTTTATAAAATAGGCTTATAACTTTAAAAGCATTTATTTCCTCTCCATTGCTAGGGCTTCGCATTATGTTATTGACTTGCTTTGTAGAAAAGTTAATCAAATACGCATTCAGAGTGCTACACGCAGAAAAGATACATCATTAAAAAAAACTTCGATAATTGACAAAATACAGCTTGGGCCGATTTTCTTGAAAAAAAATCATTGTATGCTTGCGTGAAGTCATAGAGATAATGAATTGACAAAGTCAGAAGACAGAAGAAATCCTTTTCATTCAATTATGGCCCTTTTTTACCGGAAAGTTACACGCGTTTTGTCGCAAAAACTGGTATTTTTATAGAAACGCATATGTCTACCAAAATAAGTTTAAAGATCCCTCATTTATTTAGAGACGAGTTTAACATAGCGTTTTTTTTTAATGATGAATGATTAATGGAGATCTTGGTCTGAATATCGTCAAAACTGATATCTTTAAGAAAATGGCAGACTGTGATAAAATTTAAATGCGCAAATTAAATTTGGCGTGGCATCTCATTGCACGGTGTCTGTTTGACTAGACCACCATAAAAGACCACCTTTTTCTCCATTAAACTCTATAATAACGTTTGGTATAAAATCTCGCGATATTTTTTTCTAATCGGGATACTCAGACGCTTGTAATTTTGGATGAGATGCTGATTACAATTTTTGACAAATACTTGCAACCGCCTGCCTCTTACATGCTGTGTTTTTGTTTGAAATTACCCTTCGAAATCATTTAGATATTTGCATTCCAAAAATATCGCGGGTCATTGATTGGAAGTATCTTCTACGTCTGATAAGAGGTACATTTGATATGAGCATTATAAATGTGTAATTTGACTAAGAATGCAATCACTTGCACCAGAAGCAACACGTGTTTTGGCGGTGTCGTATTTTTAAGCTCCGTCTGCTTCAGGATTTCAAGATAAGATATTATTTTTATCTCGTACTTTCCATGTATGATGTGATAATTGGTTCTGTGCATCAATGTTCGCCATCTTGTGTTATTTTATCGAAATGAACTTGTACATATGCTGTTGAAGAATGCTTATGTGCATGAGTTTCGCACCGAAAATAGATGTTCTCACCCTTTTCGCACACAAAAAGATCGACCCATGTCATCAGTTCATAAAATTTATCACTCGTTGATTTTGTTTTTCTGCTATGAAATATGCCAAACAATAAATTATACAATAAATTTGGTTGCCAAGGTTTTCAATTTTGAATATGAATTCGATTTGAAATAATTTTCATCCAAGACACTAACTGAAAGAACGTCGAATACATATCAGCTAAGGAATTTTAAACACGGAAAATGCACGTAGATTAATGTTGCAAAAAGTGGAATAAAAACAGAATCCGTATCAATATAATTACGGGATCATTTACATGCCTGTAATCTTGTATCTTATCTTTGGCAGATAGATGGCCTTCTGTGTACTTTGAGTGGATTCTTTTAGCGAAGGAATTTTATCGAAATGCATAAAGAGACTGGCAAACTATATATACAACTATTATTATTGTTTTTGTGCACAATCAACACCCACCAAGTGCGTACCTATTTGAAAGTTTGCAATAGATCATTTTCTCACTTCTTTGGGATATGTAGGATATATAAACTTGACATAAATGCCATTTACTTGTGCAAAGGTGTTTAAAACGAAAATTTTGAAACAACCATTCATAGGCCCGTATGGAAGACTGGGCCACATTTGTATCCTCATTGAATCAAGGCCTTAATGATAAAAAAAAAATAAGAAAAATAATAACAATGACAACGATAACAACAACAACAATAATAAAAAAAAATCATTATTATCATTGATGCGCAGCGGCAGTCGATAAGGTATACAGGCCGTCCAACCCGTCGGTCGTATGTTTTATACTCGTGCATGTCACGAACACAGCCCAGTTCTGTTTTCTTTAGGACCCGGACTCCCAAAATGACTCAAAATAACAATGGAGCTCAGATTGATACAATATGACGACAAATGATCTGTAAATCATGTGACCAAACGTTTTTAATTTCGAGAAACAATCAGCAGGGGAACTTAAATCAGTCTTCTCGTGTTTTGGACCTACTACTGATGTGGTCGTTTTGATGGAGTATCCATTTATCTTGATTATCGGATAGTGTTGCTAAGTTGGTCATTGATGTCATTTGGAAAACAAACTTTACCAAAGTAATAAATACTGTACCCAGAATGCACTCCTTGGTCACAATGACTTTTAATATTTACGTATGTATTAAATCTAACCAGACTGTTTTTGCTTCTTAATATTTAATGATGGATCTGATATTTCCGTTTTCAGAACCCCATAATTATACGACGACTGTACAAGTACAATTCAATAAATAAATCGTTATCTGACGACTCACATTTTGTCATGAGTAATCTTTTAAGATCCTGCCTCGAAGATTTATTTAGCCACATAGCTGATACATCTATTAAAACGACCCATAGCTTAACTGCAGTTTCGAAAAAAAGAAAGTGATTTATTTAGAGATGGTTGACCATTAAAACGACGCTGAGAAATCTATGGCTGACATATTTGATACATTGTCCCTTCGCTTAACTGATGTAATTGTATCTTTGAAGCGACTGATGGGAAAGATAATATCTTATTTCAAAACCGAACCCCAGCCCTTTATAATACAAAACAAAATATATGACCACGGAATCGGGGTGATCGCCGACAACGATTAGTTTAAATATTCGTATATGTTTTATAGTTAACGGACATATTTCAAATTCTCACACACATGTTTGTCAAAGTTCTTCAATAAAATCGTATACATAATCATTTATAAATACTTTGTATATTGAAATTAATATGACATGAGACATATAGCCAAAGTAGGAACAATGCCATTGTGTATCAAATCGTTCAGAAATCGTACGTAATTCGAACATTGAAATGAGAAATATATTCTAATTTAAGCTACATATATGTCAGTATATGTATTATAGTAGAGTATTTAATTCTTATAATATCAAGTTTGAAAACCAACCATTTTGCCAATTAAGTAATATCGTTGTTTTGAACACAACCAATTAAGAAAGCAAAGTTTTACGTTTCGGCTCGAGAAATAAAATTGAAATGATATGCGATATATCACATAATGTTCCCAAAAAGAATAAATTGATCATCATTTACCCATAAACCTGTGCCACATGATTACTACATACACTGACAGTTAGAATAGCCCCGTGTATCTATACTTATTGTAAGGACTCAACAATTAAATTCCTAGCACAACATTTCGAGGATGTAAGATTATATTGAGAACTTTATGGTTTATGAAGCGTTGTCGGTTTTGCAAAGTTAAACAAGTTTCATCAAAGCTGGTTTTTAAGTGATAATCATTCATTATGATTTACATGTATATAAATATATACTCAGTACATTTAAAGTTGAACGCACATTTATTTACGAACAAGACGTCTTAAGATTCCATGTGTTACTTATGAAACTTATGAAAATACGTGTCGATTGTCATGAAATTTAGCTAACACGTTGCATACACATGCAATATCGTGTCAAATTGTTCTTGTATCCTAAAAAGCCAGTCAATGAAAATTTAGAATTTAGAAATCCTATATTGTGCATTTTTAAATGTACTGAGTATATATGCTTTTTCAATTTTGGTGATTTTGGTGTTATTATCCCAATCGCCATATAGACCATTGGCAATTAGTGTAGTTAAGGGATTGGCTAAACTTATCTCCAATTCGTTCGACCAGTGTCATCGTAAAGTACATATTTAATGAGGAATCGGTTTTTAATCTATAATTAGTTTTATTTAAAGTAAAACCCTTGGCATTACAACCGTAAGCCAATTAAACGAGTACACGTTCTTGTACTTATTCTACTCGGGAGAGTTACTACAATAAACTCAATGGCCGTATAATACAGGTGGCAAAAAATGAAAAATCGCTGCTTGTTTTGCATCATTTAGTTTCACGTGGTAGGGATACCTCATACAATACAATGTAACACATACGGAAAGGAATGTACATTGTTCAGATATCAGAAAACATCGCTCAAGCATTATCTAGATTAGTATCCTAACAGGCCGAGATATCAGTTTTCTACCTAATTTCACTCCATAGAAAGTGGCAAAAAACTGACACGGAATAATGTACGAGTGACGTGCAGGGTTACCGGGTGTTGATCCATGTACAGCGTATCTTGAACGCCTGGCAGAGTATGTTAAATTACAGCATCGCATTGACAGCCTTGAACCAGATAGCTCTTAAACTCTCATGAAATTGAGACTGTATCCAAAGATTTCCTTTTTTGACACAATAGACAGAAACGCTCATGTGTCCAAGCTTATTAGTCTCATATTTCGATCATCTAGTAATTCGAACCCGTGTAATATATTTTTCTTAACTTAATGATTCGACTTCCGGTCAGTTAATCAGGTTGACAACTTAAGTCCATGATCGAGCTGAAAGGTAAACCGTAGCGGTATTTTGTTCTTTTTAGGGGGAAGGGAGAAATTTAGTCACATTGTCGATCAATCAGTTGCAATATTTATGGTCGTCTTGTATTGCTAGTAAATGTAGCCTTCTACGAAAGGATCCTAACACTATTTTACGATTAAGTAACAAGTAAAATGTAAGCGAATGAAAACAAGTCCAGCTTTCCTGGATAAATATCATGAATGATCTCCCTTGATTAGCGGCATTGTTAAAGCCATTTTCTCTAAATTGGATTATCTCCCTTGCGCGCGAAAATGATACCTGTCAAAATGGTCAATAAACAATAATCGATATGTGCTCCATGTTATCGCCGATTGAATGTACGGTTAAACCTCACCGAATGACTACCTCAATAATAATACCACTTCAAGTCCATTTTCACTGTTTTGCTCTTTATTTATCCTCAATATTAAGACCACCTCAATATACAGACCAGTTTTTAGGGGACCAAAGGATGGTCGTATTATTGAGGTTTACGGTACTGCAAGTTAACGTCTCCTGATCATTATCGTAGCGATAAGCCAGCTAAAAGGCATTGGAAGTGGGGTATGATCGTTCAACAATATATTTTCTCTATCTCACTCGCGGCACTTCGTGTTCTCCTTTGAATATTTTGTAAGAAAAATACGTATACAGTGAGTAATTATAAATAGAATGTTTCACTGTTTCTCAATTTACTAAAAATGTACAATCTCATTCTCGTATCACTTTTAAATGAATTTAGTTAAAGGGAGACAACACCTCATATAACTAGTCTTACAATTTTGTAATAATTGTTCCCCCTTGCCGGTTCGTACTATCAATTACAGTGTATTGCAGATATATCCATACTTGTCTGTCTGACAATAAAATATCCTTCCCTTATTCACCATTGCACTGCCACAATCTAATTATAATTATTTTAATTGGATAGTCGCCTACCAGATCACTGGTACCGACGTCCCAAAAAATCTAACATATAAATAATGGCATTGAAAAGTTCAAGTTTTCTAATTAGGAATTCCAAATTGTAGGATACAGTTTGTGTTATTTCCCAATTAGTGTCCGAGTAATCTAATATTAGAATCCAGTATTGTTACTAACAAGAATCAATTACGTTGTGGAGAAGGCACGGTAAATTGCAATTAACTTCGATCTATCGCAAAAAATGCAGTCAAATTTAGGGTGAACTTTTGTATGACTGCTAATTTTAAAACAAAAGTCACAATAAATTATACACTCGACTGCTTGTTACCGTTAAGTAATTCGATAACACTCGAATAGTGTACAAAACATCAACAATTAACACAAGGGATGTATTTGGTCTCCGAAATAGCAAACGTTTGTTTTTCCATGACATTACGTACTGTGAAAGGTCAGTAATATGACATTCATTGTTTCAGAAGAAAGTCGGTATTAGTAGTGAGGTGGAGTTATTATCCAGGTAAAAAATAAGGAAGAAAAAATCCAATAATAAGACCACCTTTGGGTCTCCGGAAAACTGGTAAATTTATTGAGGTGGTCTTATATTGATGTTTAATAAAGAGCAAAACAGTGAAAATTGACTTGAACATTGCGTTCTTAATTTTGAGGTGGTCTTATTATTGAGGTGGTATTTAGGTTAGGTTTTACCTAGTCCAGCCACGGACGTCACATCTCTTTACTGTCGCTGTTACGAACGACGCGTGTAAAAGTCGGAGTACAGAGACATGTATGCGGGGCTAGGTTTTACCGTACTGTCTTATAAATGAGTTGGTATTCATTTCGCGATTGTCTTTAAATGAGGTTTTATTGTACATGTAAGCATTGTTGTGCTGAATGGGGTTACGAGATTGAGTTTATGCTCTTATTTAAAGTGTTAGTCAACGTGATTTGACATTTGCGAAGAAATTTTCACTCCCTTAAAATCATTCATACTCAGAAACAAAAACTGTTTGGGTTTTCAATTATCTACGAGTATAAGAGACGCCGGGGGAACTACAGAGCTACCTCTTTGAGAGGTACAGCAATACCTCCATAAAGAGACCACCCTTGAGACCCTTGAAAATACGGTCTTAAGCTTGAGGTGGTCTTAATATTGAGGTTGAATAAAGTGCACAGCAGTGAAAATGGATTTGGAAATTGTGTTCCTAATTTTGAGGTGGCCTTATTATTTAGGTGGTCGTGAAGTGAGGTTTTACTGTATATGGCAAATTATTTTCTCTGTCGCGACTTCCAAGCTATTTCATTCAGGAAGAAACTGTCTACAAAGGTGAGTGTCATCATATGGTTTGCCTTTTGTCTGAGTATTATCATTGAATAATAAAATTCGGGGTATACTATGCTAGGTAGATTTGATTTAAATTTTCAGACAACGTAAAGTTGACCAATTTATTCTTGATCTGTAGACGTGGCGATGATTACCACTAAGCTAATTTGGCGGTGGATTCTGACACTTCGCCAAAAAAGCAATTATATGGTCGCATTTTGCACTTAACTGAGACCCCAAAGCAAATGAAGTATGCGTGAGGAAGTTGCAAGGTGTTCCGTATATTTTGGAGAACAACGGCATCTCGAATGTAAAAGGCTAGGGAAATATCCATATTGTATTGCAAGAAACAACTCTGTCGCAAAGGAGATAGTTCTGTCTCTGGTCGTTGTGGAGAGGTTGTTCCTCTTGAGGGGTTAAATTGATCGTTAATGTTACTATGTACAACAACATTATCTAACCCTGTAGTAAATGTTACTATGAAAATAATGCTAATGTTTTGAAGAGAGGATGTTGCCTAAGAGAGCTTAAATTTAAAGTAAAGTTTAACTATGGGAAATTAATAATGTTGATGAAGAGAGGTTTTTGCTGAAGAGGGAGCCGCTTTATATACATTGCCCTCTATATCGTGCAGCTACATAATAGGGGCCTACTTTTCTATGTCCTTACCATGTGGCTTTCTATACCTCTTTACTAAAAGGTAACCTATTCAACGGGTTACACAAGCTTGAGAATTTCATTTTGAGGCAATAGCATTAAAATCCAATTTTATGTCAAACACCATTTCCAACTGAGCCCCCAGTACTTTGATTATACGTGCACCTTCAGTGCAAGATCAATTCGTAGTTGTTGCATTCGGCTTATTCCGACCTTGTTCGGATTAGTCTTCGTAAGTTTCCGGTAATTTCCGTGGTAAAAAAATAAACAAAGAGCATTTTGTTTTAAAAATATAAGTGTACATATGTCACTAACCCACCATCCTCCCTTGCTATCATTTGATATATAGATTTGTTAAATTAATTTAAACAAGTTTGTAAATTTGCATATTAAAGGGAGGTAATTCACCAAACTAGTGCAGTACAGGTGTCTAGAAAAATCGATTACCCGCCCCCTGATTAATAGGAAAGTTTAACTTTCTCTGACTTTATATAATTGTAATTTATTGACAACAGCATGATAACAAGTGGAATACAATGTCATGATACGCTCTCTGTCTGGTTTGTCTTGATAATGAAATGTAGTGTTTTACGTTGCTCTATTTTAGGGGAAAACCACAAATATGTAATTCTTTTAAAAATCTAGATCAAAACTAAGGCTTTTAGGGAAATCGTTTTATGGATTTTTCGGCAGTAAACATGCAGTACGTTTAAGAACAGAACAGAATATTTATTTCGACGTGTACAATGTACATAGTCATCATTTACATATAAATACAACAAAATAAACACACATTTATTGTAATTATGTATAGGCAGCATATACTATAAATCCAAAATTTAAGACGATTTAACTTTTTAAGAAAATATACTAAAATATCAAGTCTAAAAACTAATTTATTTTGTTGGAGAGGAAACAGACAGGGAACGTATCATGACCGTGCGACCACATACACGCATCAAGCAGTTTGTTCGTCTCTAACAAGAGACAAACAGAAATAAATGCGTTAAGACGACCCCTGCAAAGACACTAACAAACTCAACGGCTACCCCTTCTTATCTAGGAGGGAAGAAGGGATATAGGGAAACAACCGCCGAGCAAGTGAAGTACTAAGCAAGGATGCCTTACGCATGAAAAATACGGTCAGTATAGAAACAAAACTGACACCTTATATACTACAGCTAAATAACTTGCAAATAGGCGTGAAATATTTGACTTGTCAATACATTAATGAATGCTTAAGTTCAGTAATTCGAATGCAGAATTTTATGCGATGTATTTTAATGAAAAGCGTTCGCCTGCATTTAACAACATGGTTTCAACGTTTCGTGTCAATTGACCAAAAAATAAAATAGTTATAAGCATAAATGTCATATCTACGTTCGCATTTTTACCTTTCCATAGTAAATATTAGTACCCTCGGGGCAAGATACGCAAGCTATACGTAGTCATATATTAGCTCAATCTTTTTCACACCTATTGATAAATAACTTATGCAGAAACGCATATAATTATGAATTTCGAGTTACCCGCAATATTGTCATGACATAAGAAAGATAAAGACATTCTACAGACTGGACCCGGTGCTTTGAATAGGTATAAATGTTGAATATTGCATTTTGCCCGGAACACACTATAACATTGGTCCCTGATTATGCCAATTAAACCTTTATCGGATAAATAGAAAAAACAACAAGGTATGGGCAAAACGAGTAGTAGGTTATTTTTCTAAGGTTTATTGTGAATAATAGCACATGGCTGATTGTCCTTGATAGACTGTATAGTAAGTCGGTTGGGTCAGCAGAAGCGATGTCCTTATAATTTTTTTTGCTTATTAGCAAAAAAACTATGATGAAGAAGTATGCTTTCTCTCGAAAACCACAATTGTCGCTGAAATTCAAATGATTTTTTCCAGCATGGCTTCCCTTTTTCCATGAATTATCTATAAGCAAATAAAGTACAAGGTAATTTGTTTTATACGATACTGCCGAGCCAATAACAGAGGTGAATGTAAAAAGATGGTTGTGGAGCATGAGACGCTACGCCATTTCTGTCGAGTGTAAGGATTTGGCGGCATGGAATACAGTAGAACCTCACCATTTTCACCGTTTAGCTCTTTATTCAACCTCAATATTAGGATCATCTCGATAAGTATACCAGTTTTCAAGGGTCCCAATGGTGGTCTTATTATTGAGGTTTGACTGTGTTGTTGTGTAGGATGATTGAAAAAAACTCGACATAGACTATTTCTATATTAACGCCAATATCGATTATTGATAATTGACCAGTTTGACAGGTGTCATTTTCGTGGGGAAGGCAGGCAATCCAAGTTAAAGGAAATGGCTTAAACGAAGCTGATAATCAAGGGAGATCATTCTTGATATTTATCCCAAAAAGCTGCACTTGCGTGTAAAATGAATTTCTAATTGATTGTATTATGGTCATTTTTAGATATCATACTAGAATATTAAGTTTCTGACGGACTAATTAAACCGTGTTATAACAATAAAATGTCCAACCATTTCCAGACAAACCTATATATATAGTAACGGACATGTATATAGGTCCGTGGTATAGTGCAACGTCTTCAGAACGGCCCTCTGTTAAACAACTTCCTAGTAAAGCACTGGACTAGTAATCCAGGGATCGCAGGTTCGATTCCCCGCTCCATCACTGACAGTACTAACAGTCTTTCGGACAAGACTTTATAAACCGAGGTGCTTTACATCGAGCAAGTGAAAGAACCAGGGGGTGCTTCTGGAACTGGGGCATCTTCTGTATCATGCACTATCCTCCAAAAATCTAAAATGACTAACATTGGAGGCGTCGCCCATATGGGAAACCGGTGGCGATGATAAATAAACGCAAATACAAACAAAAATGGACATATAAACCATATGTCCGTGGTTGTACGAATTAACATTTGATTTCAACCTCTGTAGAGCATCAACCTCTCAACAACAGCCAAAATTTTCTTTCCAAGTTGTATTGCTCTGTATAACTTAAGATTCGCAAGAGCAAAAAGTGTTCTCAGTTTTGTTCGTACGTTGTTACACAACAACATAAAATTCAATCAAAATTGTCAAAGTTGGACAGTGGGTAAGAAGAGATATTCAGATAAAACTCTATTCGTTTAGATTTACAGAAAACAAAAGGCTGGGAATAACATTTGAAAACTTAAAGTCAAATCTTAGTTTCAGTCTTGAAAATGTTTGTTAATAAAACCACAGGTGATATCATCAAACTTCGGATTTTTCTTTTACTGAGTGTAAGCATGTTAAAGTGTTATGGGTCAGGTAAACAACTCTGACTCAGGTTTGAAAATATTGTGGAATGAATCTACTGTATTTGAACTCATCTCAAAGAGTATGTACGGTACGGTTTTGTCCCGTATTCCAGCGATCCGGAGCGTGGTATTTAGCCATAACTAAAAGATCTCTAATTGCGCATGCGTCGTGGTAAACAAATTTGCCTTAAGTTGACAGTTGTTTTCGTAACAACTATTTTACGGACAAATAAAATATCAACATATAGCAGGTAATAGAAGCGTACCATTCTGTGTTCTTGTCTCCATATATAGAATATACTTTTTTGCATATGTGTATTTACAATTAGTAGTACAATCGTTGATTAACTCCAGAAAAACACATTTGACATGTGTCAAAAAGTATAACGATCGTCTGTACTGCGCCGCAGTGCAAAATGGTTAGAACTGTGACGAATGACAGGCTAACACAACCAAATTTTACAATTGAGGTGAATCGATACTTAATGTATCCGTATCAGGGCGTAACGCATTTTCATATAAATTATAATTCTTTGTCAACAAGTCAACATGACCTTACATTGTCATTGGCCGCTAGACCTCAAACACAATCGTTGATTAACTCCAGAAAAACACATTTTACATGTGTCAAAAAGTATAACAATCGCCTGTACTGCGATGCTGTGCAGTGACTGAGTGAGTTTTAAAGATTAATGCTCTGTTGAAGTCGGTCATGAAAATCAATATTCAATTTGCTTCAACAACCTATTTCTATATATTGAAACCTTGATTCTTTCAATTTTTAGTTAGCTCTGATTATTCATATGTGTGCATTACAGATTTACTGAGGTAAAAATGGAGACAGAGGCCAAGATGAACAATCCTCAACCCAAAGATGTGAAGGGATCAAAGTCTGTGAGATTTGTTGACTCTGTGAAGAAATATTTGTTTGTCATGGGCTCATGTTTATTATTATTTGCTGCTGCAAGAAATTCCTTTCACTGGTATGTTAAAATTTCAGTTCTGACAGCATTTGCCTAGTGGGTCTAACATGCTTAACACGGACATATAAACTATGGATTCGAAACAGGCTGATACTCGGTGAAATGATAAGAAGAAACAATTAACCCAAAATCCTTAGCGCGCAATTTACCCACAATCCTTAGCGCGCGCTCGACAATATCGTGGATTTGAATCAAATTTTATCCGATTATACGACGCTCGTTCAGTTTTACAATTCCGTATTGAACAAAAAAATGCATACAAGCAAACGACGAGATAAACACAAAATGTAAGAATACCATCAAGAAATATATAGCTGTTGTAAACATGTCAAATTCTCTTGATTCAGAAACAAGATGGTGGACGTCTCCAATTTTTTACCGCTAATCGGAACACCTCGCTTGCTTATTGCAGATCATTTTTGTAGAATTGTACAACTACAAGGTGTTCTGATCGTTTGATCTTGGAAGAAAATCTCACTGCTACCTCGAGTTCCAACATGTCTAAATACATATACATGTACCAGCCTGTTTTTAATTCATGCTTTGTATGTCTGTGACATCATTTCATTTGCCCTGGTAAAGTATTTTAGAATTTCATATAAGCTAAGATAGAAGTATTTTTGGTCTGGTACTTGATGAACTTTGTGATGATTTTATCAACATAATTATGTTCATTATCTATAAATACATGTGAAATAGCTTATCAGATGTGATATTTTTGTCATTAATATTTTCTGGACATTATTTTAATCTGATGTGTGGAATTTATGATGAAGGTTGTAATTACTCATATTGCTTATGCTTGATTCTGTCAATCTGAACAACATATATGTGTATTTTTACAGTCTTTAACTCTGCACAAAGGCAGGAACATTGAGAATTGCAAGCACAAAGTCTAGTACAGTAAAACCTCAATAATAAGACCATACTTGGGACAATTTGAAACTGGTCTTCTTACTGAGATGGTCTTTATATTGAGGTTGAATAAACTGTGAAAATGGACTTGAAAATTGTGTTCTTAATTTTGAGTTGTCTTATTATTGAGGAGGTCTTTTACTGTAATTTGAAATATATATTTTCTCAGTAAATGACTTGATTTGACTGTACATTTATATCAAACACTGTGTTTGTGGCATTTTGCAGGCATATTCACAGAATCTGGGGTGCAACTGGAAGTTTTTGGCAGAGTTGTTGGGACTACATTTATCAGAAATATGGACTGGACAATGAACTGGTCTTTTCTTGCTTAGGTATGATGTTCTTAAGCTTCTGAGCATTTCAGACTTTTTAAGATTTTTTATAGATTTGCCTCTGTCCATTCGTCCTTCCGTCCGTCACAAAATCTTGTGTGACTCATATCTCCAAAAGAATATGAGCCAGAGTCATAAAACTTTACAGGAATGTTCACCAGTCTATGTAGTTTTGCACCTAGGGTTTCATGTTTGGTTGTGTCCAGTAAGTGCAGAGTTATGTCCCTTGACTTAGTTAAAATATAGCCTACAGAGTATGCAATCTTGTTTCACTCATATCTCCAAAGCTATATGAGCCAGAGTCATTCAACTTTACAGGAATGTTCACCAACATGTGAAGTTGTGCACCTGGGGTTTCATGTTTGGCTGTGCTCAGTAAATGCACAGTATGGCCCTTGACTTAGTTAAAACATAGCCTACAGAGTATGCAATCTTGCGTCACTCATATCTCCAAAAATATATGAGCCAGAGTCATAAGACTTTACAGGAATGTTCACCAACCTGTATTGTTGTGCACCTGGGGTTTCATGTATGGTTATGCCCAGTAAGTGCAAAGTTATGGCCCTTGACTTATCACCATAATCAGTACAGTTGTTCACTTAGTAATTTTGATATCGATTCACAAACTATGAGCAGAATAATAGCATTTGCTTTTGTGACAAAGGCTGCAAGTGGGGGCATCTGTGTCCTATGGACGCATTCTAGTTTTATATAAGGGGCCTTATTCACAAAAATTTTAAGACTGAAACTCAGACTTAGACTTACTATTGATACTGTAATTCTAATTTGTGAAAGGTAAAAAGCAGCCGATTTTGGGAAATCAATTAATTTTGCATTCAAAGTGGTCTTGAGTGCATGTAGATAGAAATGAGAGATAATGCCTGTTATATTTATTAGGGGTTCCATTTGATCCTGGACTTGACCCTTTGACCCCTGAAATTTCCAAAAAAAAACAATTTTGACCCTAAGGATTTTGGCTAAAGGGTAATTTTTTACTAAAAATTATAGGTATTTTGGTTATAAAAATTTGAAATCTAGCCAAAAATGATCAAAATGACCCTTAAGATTCAACATCTAGTGGAAACGCTGTTTATATAAATCCACTATTTCAGGAACATTTATTGTTACAACTGTGGTATTCTGGATGTCAAACGCTTTCTTTCTCCTTCTTGATGTTACTGGTATACCACATTGCGTGGAAAAGTACAAAGTTCAAGAGGAGGTCAAGGTAGGTAACTATTGTTTAATTTCTGATACCAACAGTTAACTCCCTTTATATGTAATGCTTATGAGAACTTATGAATAAACCTGCTGTGCGTTCGGTTAAGGCTAACACTCGCTCGAGTCACGAAATTGCGCGCCCACTGTGTGCCCACTTGCTCGAGCTACTCTGAGGTAGCACGCAAATTTGAGAGCCGAATACTGCGTTCAGTTACGGCTAACTGAAGTTCACATTTTGTTTTGTATCCCTGGTCCACCGTATTACATTAACTGCACACGGGGAACCAAATTGCAAAATGAACGCAGATCTGGTTTCCTGTCTTTACTGTCTTTGAGGCAGAGAACCAGAATACAAACGAGGCGTCAATACACTTTTTAGCGACGCGAACTGTGAACAACATCCCTTAGCCGTACTGAACGCAAGGCTGTATTTTTGATGACAAAGTTGAATGAACGCGAGTATTGATATAAAAAATCATTATCTTTAAAATACAATTTATGAAAAAAATACCAATGGTTGGAGTAGTCTGGCTGTGTCAGGTTCATCAACATAGGTAAACAAATCGTCTTTTCACGGACCACATAGACTAAGAAGGGTTGCTGGTGCACAAAGAATTAATACACAACTTCAGATGTAAACAAACTGAATATTTCGTGCCCATGTAAACGCAGAATGAAAAATGAATTAGTTTAGTATTGAACTATCCATACATCTTTTGAGTTTTTCGAAGAAAACCAGGTCATAAGAATGGTGTGTGTCGTTGGGCGGGAGTGCGGAAGGTCGTCAAACTTGGGGTTTCCGGCAAATAACTTGAGTTTCGTTGATCATATTGTAACCAAACTTGGTGTATAGTAAGAACATGTGAAGAGCTCGCTTGGGATTGCTTTTGGGTTCGGTCCACCAAAGGTCAAGGTCACTGTTACTAAAAATAGCAATTTGGTTTCTGGCAAATAACCCGAGTTCCGTTGATCATATTGTAATCAAACTTGGTGTATAGTAACAACATGTGGACGGCTCGTTCCGTCAAAGGTCAAGGTCACCATTACTAAAAATAGCAATTTGGTTGCCGGCAAAAAACTTGAGTTCCGTTGATCATATTGTAACCAAACTTGGTGTATAGTAAGAAAATGTGGAGAGCTCCCTTGGGATTGCTTTTATACTCGTTCCATCAAAGGTCAAGGTCATTTAAAATAGAATTTTTTGTTTACTTTTGTCATGGGATTTAAATATCAATTTTAACTTCTTTTTTCAGATTGAGATGCCAAAACTATGGAAAACTCTTAAGCTTGTCTTGTTTAATCAGACAGTTGTCGGTATACCATTTTGTATTGGAATGTCGTATTTATATTTATTGCGTGGATGTTCAGCGGGTGGGGAACTACCAACATTTCCTTGGGTAATGCTGGAAATCCTTGTCTTCTCATTTGTGGAAGAATTCTTTTTCTACTACTTTCACAGGTGAGTTGAAATGTTCATTTTATATTTTGGTTAAGTTGAAAATATTTTTGTGATAAGGCCATCCTTAAAAAAATGCTTGTTTGTGGTAACTCGACCCGGTAGTCTGTGAAGGCTAAAAGTATGAACAATATTTTTTCTTCAATGAACCTGAAAAGGTTAATTGAGTCACGGCATTTTTCATGAGTCGGTCGCATAACTGCAAACAATCAATTTTTTAAGGATGGCCTAAAATGGAGAATTTTGTTTTGTTTTGAAATGTTAGGGTAACTTGTTAATATTCATGGCTTCTTGGTTATTGTATGGCTTTCAATGTTGAAATAAATTCAGAATATCTTTATTTTTCGGTAATTCTGGTTGAAACACTGTATCCATTTGTCTGAGTGTTTTAACTTTCTTATTATCCATAATAATGTGAAGGCTTTCAATATGAATGTTTCATGGAAGAAACTTAAACAGCTTGAATTAATTACCAACAATTATTGAAAATAATGGTTTCGAATGGGAAGTGTTTGGAGATAGAGTCGGAACTGTGGCTAGTTTTGTTTATGATGTAATGATACTGTTCTTAACTACAGTTTTGACTTCAGTTTTCAGTTTTTCTACCCTATTGTAACTGGATAGTTAGACCACCTCAGAACTAAGGCTGCCTCTGGTCAGAAGCAAGGATGGTCTTAATACTGAGGTTTCTCTGTATTTTATCAAAAGGTGTTGAATGTACAGTATGACCTCAATAATAAGACCACCATTGGGTCTCTTGAAAAGTGGTCTTAATATTGAGGTGGTCTTAATATTGGGCTTGAATAAAGAGTAAAACAGTGAAAATGGACTTAAAAATTGTTTTCTTAATTTCGAGGTAGTCTTATTATTAAGGTGGTCTTTAAGTGAGGTTTTACTGAACTCGATATATTATGAAATATGTTTTATTTTACTTTAGAATGTTTCATCATCCAAGACTCTACAAACATTTTCACAAGATTCATCATGAGTGGACAGCCCCTATTGGTATTGTCTCCGTGTATGCTCATCCTCTGGAGCATTTACTCAGTAACATATTACCCCCAGCATTAGGACCACTGATTATGGGATCTCATCTTGGTAAATATATGATATACTGTAGTATCACTTAAATTCGCGGGGGTGAAATTTCGCGCAAACAGCAAAAAAGGCAGTTTCGCGCGGGCCTAAATTCGCGCATTTTAAAATTTTGAAGAAAAAAAATCAGACAAAAATGACGGTATCGCAGCGCGTGTTATTATTTCGTACATCCGTATCATAAGCTGTAAATAGCAATATTCTGCGTATTAACTCGTAAGTTGGGGGTTATCTCTGTAATAGAGTCGCCAATTAACAATTTTATTGCCAATTGTCATATCTGAATACAATAGAACCGTGTGAAACTTGAATAAACAACATGACTAGCGAGGGTCGCGTCATATTTTGATCAGTGTCACCAAGCGCTTGATCCCTGGTTATTTCAGCGAACCAGTCGGGAACAAATTAAAACATACCCCATAACAATACCACAAACAATATGACACGTCCAACGATTAATTGGCGTTAATTGACACGACTGTACGAATTGTTCAAGAATTAAAGTATGAAGAAAAAAGTTGCAGTGCGTGCAATCCGGATGACAACGATTTTATGCAGTCGTGTATTCTTTATACATGTATAAACAACGTAAACAAAGAAAAATCAATTTATGAATTAATGTTCCATTTAAACCACTCTTACTACTAGTAATCAAACTGTGTCAGACTATTCCATGTTCCTAATTATTCCACACAGATTATCAGAAAAAACAGCGAGAAATTATGAAAAGAAAAAACGTAAGTGCATATACACACATTTTCGGAGTGTCAAAAATTCGGATAGCCATGTTAGTTTCGGAAGTTTAATAATCGCGCGGACTTAAATTCGCGCTTCGTCTCTAGCGCGAAATACGCGAAAATTAGACCTGCGCGAATTCAAATGATACTACAGTACATGTTGGTGTGCTGGTTTAGCTAGCACATTATTGTATTATTTAAACAATTGTTGACTGGGTATAATTAGAGGTTATTATACTGAGATGGTGTGCCTTACAGCGATATTGGCATACTAGGAAAGGTATATGACCAAGGGTCTAGTACGCCAATATCCCCGTAAGGCACACCAGTCCTGTTTTATAACCTTTTTATTGCATATATCCGACTCCAGTGTAGATTTGCTTAATGTTAGCAGAAATCAAGATGAAAATAGACAAGTTAACAAGTTTGATAATGTATTGGAAATAATTGAACATTTTAGAATGATTTAGATTCTACATTAATTTTCTAGAAAATGTATGTGGGTATAAAAAAGTTTTTAACGAATGTTTGAACCTTCTTAAGTCTATCTTTAAGATTTTGACATACTTTAATTGTGAACATGAACATCTAAATTCCAACAGACGGATCAACCATTTGAACATCCGCAATCTGTTCAGTGTTTACATTTCATGCGCTAAGCAATGACGTCATACCGGAAGTTTGCCAAATATTGATATTCAGCGTACCATGTCACATGATCATAGATGGTGGCCTCAGATAGTCCATGTACATTTATATACAGTGTAAATGTGTTACTGTATTAAGTAAATATGCAATAAGGTGGAATATAATGTGTTTGTGCCTTTATTGAACACAAGGTGTTAGTCATTGATCACATCTTTTGTAGTTCATTCATTAAAAAGATGTCCAGTGAAAAAATGACTGCATATGATTAGAGTTCGGTAATTCTGAAGGGTTTAAATGTTGACAAATATTCCGGCTTAAAAAAGTTTTCTTCAAAAAAAAGGCACAATATTGATTTAGAGTGACTTTAAGAGCTTAATACAGTCAGACCTCATTCATTCGAAGTCATCTGGTCCGAAATTTTATTTTGAATAATACCTGGCTTTGAATAGCCCATTTAAATTCGATGGGCATAAGAAGATGCATCGTGACCCGATATTCATTTCGGATGATACTGTGCATGCGGATATAAGGGTGTCGCATAAACGAAATCCGACTGTATGTTGCCATGGTAAATTATTTGGTATGTAAAGAAGAATGCGTCTTTAATTTTAGCTACATCATGGCTATGGTTTGGTTTAGCACTGATGTCGACTACGATTTCCCACTGTGGTTACCATCTACCATTATTTCCGTCTCCTGAGGCACACGATTATCATCATCTCAAGTAAGTCTTCCACAGGACGGTGTAGGTTTTTGAAATTTACAATTGTCCTAGGCATTACTAAAAAATGTTTGTGACACCCACCTAGCCTACAAAAATTGGCCTGACACAAAATTTGTTATAAGCTGTTGAATGCGTCTCTAATAATTAATATATAAGTTTGCCCTACTGATCCATTAAGCAAAAAAAAATGTTTGTTCAGCATAACCTACCTACCCAAGAAATTGAGCCATTCTCAAAAATTATTTTGGCTTCAAGAATTCTCAAATTCAACTTCATGAATTCATGATTCCAACTTCATGAATTCACAATCTTAACTTCATGAATTCATGATCATGTATCGTGAAGTTGAAATCGTGAATTCTTGAAATTCAAATCTTGAAGTTGAAATCATGAATTCGTTAAATTGAATTCGTGAATTTGTTAAGTTTAATTTGTGAATTCATGAAGATGATCGCAGTTCTTGAAGCTAAAATGTCGCCACCAGGCATTCGTAATTTACATATTGTTTGATACCTTGCAGGTTTAACCAGAACTATGGTGTTCTTGGTGTGTTGGACAGACTACACGGCACAGATATACAGTTCCGTAACAGCAAGCAGTATCAACATCACGTCATGTTGCTAAGTCTTGTACCAATGTCCAGACAATTTCCGTTGTCACCCAAGAAAAAACCAGAGTAAAGAAGCAAGATATCGTGGGTTAATTTCGAAACAATTTTAAATAAATTTTGCTCCTTTTTGCAAATTTCAATCATTTATGTGAAGGTCAGTTTATGTAGAATTTAAAATTAAAATGCCAATTTGAGCAACTCCAGCTGGAAAAAAGTAGATCCTGTAATGCAAGTCTGAATGTCAATACAACCGCAGGATATTGTCACAAGTTCTCTCCCTTTATCCTTTCTAGGGGAGAGATTTGTTTTGAATAAAAACATTTAAAACTTGTGTCAACATGTGTATCATATGTGGTGCCAATCTTAATTTTTGCTGTTTATAATTTTTGCTGCTTTGTTTCATCACCTGTATATTTATGTGATGCATTACGTTAGCTTCAAGGCGGCAAGTAGCTGTTTAGATGTCCGTCCGTCTGTTTTTGTACCCCCCTCCAAGTGGCGAGTGGGTGGGGTGACACTTAGATTTGCCATTGTTTGTCCTTCAGTCATTTTGTGTAATTGTGACATGGGCATTATTTTATAGTGTCGCTTGGAATACTGGTTCATCTTTTTTTCATGATTGTATTTACATTATTATTTATGTTCTTGTTTATTGTTATTCATGATTTTGTGAGCAAGGCTTAGTAGGTGGAGTGCTTGACCGCTTAGCTAGAGGTCACGGGTTCGAAACCAGGGCAAGGCACATGTTCTTCCGTGACAATTTGTCATTTGTCCTCCCCCACTGCATTATGTTGGAAGTTGTCAGTTGTCACAAGTCGGAAGAGCTGGTTAGTTCTGGTTGGTAACTCAGGAGCACTTGCCCGATCTCCTGAAGAATCTCAATCGGAGCTAAATCTCAATATTGATGAGTTTTTTTCTCATAACAATTTAAGAGATTCAAATGAGATTTGTTTCAATCTCAGTCTCTATTTTGAGCCTAATCTCATATTGAGCTGAGATTTCTATTTGAGATGCTTGAGGACATCGGGGCCTAGTTAGGTTGACTGACCACCGTATATAACTGAAATATTGTTAAGGAATAGCATGAAGTTAGAAACAATCTATCACATGTCATGATTTTATATGAATATTTCTTATACTTTTTCAACAGATTTACCAAATACTGATTGTATACTTAATGTTGTCTGTGATATTTAATGTTTAATTGTTGATAAATTAACCATTTACTGGCTGATATTTGTTTGATGCTTTTGTTCAGTTTTTCTTGCAAAAGCGTCTTTTGTTGTAAGAGAGTATAAAGAGAGTGGTGCATAATTGTTTATGTTTTTGCCCGAAACCAACAATGAATTTGCCAGGATTTTTTCCCCTTAAGTGCTGTGCATTCTTCGAAATGTTCCAGAAACATTGTATTATAAAGTGTTTATTTATTAAGTGTCACCCCTATTTAAAGGGCCAGCCATTTCTGACTTATAGATATCTACTCTCTGAGCTTGTTTCAAATTACGGTCAGTGAATTTTTTTATGTTCATTTAACTGTATGGTACATTTCCTTAAATTGTAATTAATAGAAAAGGTGTATATGGAATTATTTGTTTTCTATTTTAAAATAAATGGTGCTTATCAAATGCTTGTGGAGTTTATGCTATATTTTATTTCCAAGCATATTTTGTATCATACAAAAACTCATACCTGGCTGCAAGGGTGAGACGATTAATCAATCAATCGATGCATCACCATGCAAGCTCTCTTGATACATGTATCAATAAAGTTCTGAGAAAAATCTATGTATTGTTACGCTTGTCCGTTAATTCTAAGTGTGGCATTTGGAACATTTTAGTTATTCTTTATGATATAGTGTGATGCATATCGAATAGTGAGAGGTATATTGTGATGCGTATCGTATCACGTTGTCACTATTGTCTCACCCCTACCTGGCTACAAAGATCAGCATTTGGAAATAGAATTCTTGGTTGTCAACCGGATGTTTTGTGAAATTTTCACCATTTAAATGTAGACAGTGTTATTTTGATAAAAAAATTGATCTTCGGAATTTCGCATGTTAATGTCTTCATACAGACATGTTCTTTCATTCTGCATCATTACTTTTCTTAGGAACCCCTTAAAACCATAAAAATATAAGCTTAAAACAGGTATTTCCTATCTTGGCCTATGCGCCGAGTAAGAGCTATTAATATTCCTTACTAATTTTTCGAAATGCATTTTGGGAACGTTTCGTGAGATCACAAGGTGAAGATCGCTACATCAACAATGCCTGGTCCATCGATAACGGTAAATGGTTGGATTAAAATTATCATGCTGTATGCGCATGCCCAGTACAGTCTTAAAAATAGATTGAGGATTCCGCTAGCGGCACCACTTTCGGTTTGCAGACCGGAGGTAAAACTTGTATGTTATCAATAGCCCATTGCAATCTTTCGGATTTTTGGCTGAAATCTGTTAGCTTATGTTGATTGTAAAGAAATTGCCTGTTTTCAGCAAAAAAGTGAATTTCTCGATTAAATCGCACTATCTACCTTTAATATTAAAACATTACTCGTTTTTGGAAAATCATGTCAAAATAACATTAAACAATCATAAAAATATCATGGAATAGCATTCAGAAATTGTAGGGCTTCACAGGACTAAGGATACAAGTTCAATCCATTTAATGTTCCTCCAACTCTTTCAGTTTAGTAATTCACAAAGTTAAATGTTGAATGATGAAAAATCTTACTCAAATTATATAAATCCAAGTCAAGATATACATGCATAACTCGTTTTGCCAAAACATAAAAAAATCGTAAAATGACACAAAGCGAGGTCATATTTACAGATTATGGAGCTCTTGAATAAATGTTAAAACATGAAAAGGACAGAGCTTACAGACACAACTTGACCATGGATATGAAGATACCAAATTCAGAACAACTGAGAATATGTGTATCGAATCAAACACTGAACAACTGTGCAAATAATTATAGTAGCATAGCCACATAGTAAAATGAGTACATCTTTGTTTTTATTGGGAATCATTGAGAAAATGTCAATAATCAGCAGGTGTGCGAAACCAGGTAAAGGGTCAACTCGGCCCACTTACAATCTCGGCCTACTTTTGAAGTGCAATGAAAAGGCAACGTTGTTCACATCTTCAGCGTACTAAAGAAGGTGATGGTAGTCTTTTTGAGCGCAATGAAAAGGCTTGTTTAATATTTATACCAAGATTATGAAATAAATATTAAAGGTTTTTTTATCGTCTTGGTTATCCTGATCATTATTGTCTTCATCATCATCATCGTCATCTTGGATATCTGGCATTTGTATTCTTGTTTTACATATATTGTGCAAAACAGCACATGCAAGCACAATTCTGAAAGGTACACACTAACCATTAGCAAAACTGCTATTTGTAAATGTATTTTGATTTCCCAATTTGTTTTGTACTTAAACTGACATTATTTTTTTATGCATCAATATCAGTATTACTGAATGAGCTTCCATGTATGATTTCCAACCACTTCTTCAAGTTATTTCATTTCCAGAAAACGTCAAATGTGACGTCACCATGTACTGACATTTCTCAATATTTGTCCTATATGGTAATATGAACACGGAGTGACCATATCGATTAAATATTACTTCCTGCTTGCAAAACATGACATCACATGTGGCCTTTTATGTAAATGACGTCACTTACAGAAGAGGTTGGAAATCCCATAACAGTGCTCATATATACTATATTGCATTAAGTTACTATTGTTAAATTGTTAAAATGGGTAAATTGTGATATTTGATCAATATCCTTCACCATATGCATATAATTAACATACACAAACTAAAACAGATTATGAAAGTGGTAAAAGCTAGATTCAACTGCTTACACAGCTGCATTATGTTTATGTAAATATTTTTGTGCAATTTTGAAATATAACTAAAAATAATTGATTGTATAATTTTGTGTAAAAATATCAAATTTGTTGTTTCTAGTTTCGATTATTTCCATTATTTTCATTGGTTGAACATAATAATGAGCGTGAAACGTTTATCATTGAACACTACCAATCGAAATGTTTAAAATTTCAAGTTATTCATATTACCTGCAAGCCTTTGATGGCTCAGTTCTAATTTCATTGTGCAGAATAGAAAATCGTTTCTTCAATTGACCTATTCCTCTTTCGATTGCGTTTTCTTGTGTGCCCTACAAAATAATGTTTACATGATAAATTGTTAATAATTGGTTAAAATGTTTTAAATGATATACTGTACTTATATTTAACATTTTATCATTATTCAGTAATACTGGTAATAGGAGTTAAGTACATTAGCAGATTTATAAAGCTGCACACCATTTAATATAATTGAGTTTTTCTTCCTATGGTGCTTTGCTTTAATCATTTTCTGTTACATAATTACACCGATTGTTATTATCTATTTGACAAATGATCAAATGCATAAGTTCATAGTGTCTATTGATTATTCTATGATAATTAAAAAACAAATCAAAAGACAATTGTACAATGTATTTATTTTTACCTGTTGTAATTGGTCTGGGATCCAGGCTGTGGGTTAAGGTATGGAGTCAATAACCACCGTTTACATGGATAACCACTGTCCCCAAGTAGATGAAATTGTCTTGGTGGTAGGTGTCCGTCTTCAAACAATGTTTTTAACCCACAGTTTTGTAAAATTCTTGAGTCATGGGTAGATCCAGGCCAAAGGGGTACAACATTGGTTATCAAGTCAAATGCATTAAAAACAAACTGTACATTTATACTGTGAAACCCTTTTCTATTGACAAATACTTCCTCGTTCAACGTTGGCGCTTTTATTTTTATTTGGGATCCATCTATTAAACCGACAATGTTTGGAAACTGAGCAACTCCATAGAATTTGGCGGACTGCTCTTTTAGATCTTGGGCACTTGTTGGAAATTTGATGAACAGAGACAATAAATGAGGCGATGTCAAAACGTACACAACTTGATGAACAGCTCTAGATACAGTGGGTTGCGACATGTCATGGATGTCTCCATCATTTAGCTGTATCCCTCCTGTGGCAAGATACCTGAGTGTAATTAACACTTTCTCCAACGCAGATAGACTTCTGCTTCTTCCTGTCTTCGGTTCCAGCTCATGACCTATGAGTTGTGTCAAAAACAAAATACCATTTCTATCAAACCTATATCTTTCCAACAACTGCAAATTGGTGCACGTGTCCAATGGATTTTTACGAGGTGGCATGGCCTGTGAATGAATAAAGTAAATAGCATAAGTTTTACATGAAAAAAGTAATATAAGGTGCTTTTCATTGCTTGAAACTGAATATCAATGCAGGCAAATTAAAAACACAGACTGCTGATAACAAATTTATCAGGCCTAACTAGTATTTATTGCCAATATATAAGAAATCAATTAATCTAACTAATTCTGACTTAATTCCATTTGATAGTGTAAGGCTTTACAAATTCAATTATTGATTGGTAGAAGTATTTATGATCAAAATGCAGTTCATTTAACTATCATTGTTGTAAATAACATGTATAATGGTACACATATCCTACATGCAATACATTAATAAAGATATTGAGATAATTACACAATACTTACATCAAAAAGATGGTGTAGATGTATATGCTGATCTTAAAGTGAAGATTTTGTTATTTTTTGTGTAAAACTCAATTAAATGTGGAACAATTTCATGTTGTGCTTGAAAATTTGTACTGCACCAAACACATTGCTATGTTTACTTTATTGTTTCTTCACACATTATCAAGATATGGAATAATCTCAACTGGATGTTATCAATTGGTTACTCTTGTAGATGAAATTAAGTCATTGTTATGCAGGAAATGTGAAGATAAACAATGAATGTGTATTCCATAGTACATTTAGATCTATTTGTACTGGTAATAAATAGTTTTTACTTACTAAATACCAATACTGGTATTGTCTCTTAACTGCCAAATAAATTAACCACATAAAAACTGTGTTGATCTCCAAATATAATAAAATAGAACACAAACACATTTATGTATTACATTTAATTTTATGTATTACAATTTACATATTTATTATAAATTATGATTTAATTATTTTATAAATAAGAAGTTGTACAGCCAACACACATTATTTCATCTACACAGGTACATATAAACAAAATATTACAATGGTTTCCAATAATTATAACATACATGTTTGAATAGTTTGTCTTTGAATCTCCAGTAAAATACATTCATGATGTAAATCATGATTTAGAAAATGTCATGAAGAACGTTGAAATTTAGTGAATGTATGTTTTACACTTGTGTGTTGTCCCATCACATCATTATTGGAATGATGCCGGTGGACTGTGGATAATCCAACACAATACCTGCAGGAAAAACAACAACATGATAAGTCAAGTACAACCACAACTGAAATATATATTAAGCAGGGTTGGCATGGTATTTACCTGTGTGCTATTTACCAGTGGTATTTCCCATATTCTCCATCTATTAATCTGGTGATTTAATATACATTTACATCAATGTATTGTTACTTTGTTTGTATCATCCTTTTTTAGTAAAGAAGGGCCTTGGATTATGTTCTGTGTTTTGAGTCACTTAATAATCCATCCATAATCTGGTATATGGAGGTAATGACCAAACCTGGAGGGTTAAACTTATTATCTAAACAATAAATGCTACAAAAAAAACAAAACGGGTATAATCATTTCAACTTACCAGTTTATAATTAAAGCAGGTCCATTATTCAACAGCATATACAAGTTACAACTGTGAAATATCACATGATGAGCCACCTGATTTGATGGTAGAGTGTCGCTGTTGAGTGATCTATGTCGTGTGTTTGGTACCAGGTCTCGTCTTCTTAAACTCGCTGGTGGCATTGTTTTTACATTTAATTATTGTCAAACTGCAATTTTATAGTTTTGGTCTTAGCTTTCCTTTCCATTTAATCTATAGTCTATCAGATATTTGTCATAACAAAAAAATCACAAATCTTCACTATTACACAACATTAAACGTGTCCATTGGGTTCAACATGTACAATGCATCTTGTCATAATCTAGTCTCTAGATGAAGCACGAAGCAGTCAAGGCTCAAACAAACTAGCTTTCAAACACCACAAAAACGTTAATTACTGCATAGAATGATGAAAACTCATGTCTGTAAAATGGCTTTCACAGTTAATGTTGTATCGTCAAGAAAAATAGCCACCAACAAATGGACTAGTTTCTTTTTTTCCATATCTGTCAGTTTCGAAACACATAAACTTCGCGAAAACGCATGACACAACGTTGTCGAAAAGAAAATATCCTTCCAAACGGTGATAGGGGAGACCGGGGCGAAGTGTTACATTTTTCAAAGTTTTTAAATTATAGATAATATAAACTCGTTTACAACAATGTAACTAAGGTTTCTATTATTAACAACGAGAATTTAATCATAAAATGTATTTAATAACATAAATAAACTATTTATTAACAATTTAGAACTCTTTGAAATTGTCGAGTATATGTAACACTTTGCCCCAAGATTTGGGGCAAAGTGTTATAGTCCTTGGGGCAAAATGTTACACTATAAATATATTCAATTTTCAACAAAAACATATGGTAACTAATGACAATGTATAAAACTGAGTGCATATAATAGTACAGTTCAATGTCTCAACAAAGCAAAACACATCGCCTATGACCACAGACGAACCATGTAAGCTGTTCCAACATGAGGTAAGCTGAACTCACATGACAAAAACTGTTTCAAAATAAGGTAAGCCGAACCAACACCAGGTAAGCTGTACAAACAAGACATAAGCTGTACCAACAAGACATAAGCTGTATCAACAGCACATAAGATGTACCAACATGACATAATCTGTACCAACTTGACATAAGATGTATCAACAGCACATAAGATGTACCAACATGACATAATCTGTACCAACTTGACATAAGATGTACCAACATGACATAATCTGTACCAACATGACATAAGATGTATCAACAGCACATAAGCTGTACCAACATGACATAAGATGTACCAACATGACATAATCTGTACCAACATGACATAATCTGTACCAACATGACATAAGATGTACCAACATGACATAAACTGTACCAACATCAGTTAAGCAGTACCAACATGACATAAACTGTACCAACATCAGTTAAGCAGTACCAACATGACATAAACTGTACCAACATCAGTTAAGCAGTACCAACATGACATAAACTGTACCAACATCAGTTAAGCAGTACCAACATGACATAAACTGTACCAACATCAGTTAAGCAGTACCAACATGACATAAACTGTACCAACATCAGTTAAGCAGTACCAACATGACATAAACTGTACCAACATCAGTTAAGCAGTACCAACATGACATAAACTGTACCAACATCAGTTAAGCAGTACCAACATGACATAAACTGTACCAACATCAGTTAAGCAGTACCAACATGACATAAACTGTACCAACATCAGTTAAGCAGTACCAACATGACATAAACCAAATCATCATCAAGTTAACACTATCAGTATTTTAAACATATCACACGTGTTCTGTATCTCCGCCATATACAGTCCCAACCCCGGATGAGAAAGGCTAAGACACGGACTTCATTGGGGCTCAGACCAAAATACACGTTACATGCAGTTTTTAGATAACTTTGCAACATGTTCTCATGGGAATCTGTTAAAACGGGCTCGAAAGATCGATCTGAGAAGCTATCAAAATTATCAGCTCCAGATTTATTTGCTTTTTGATGTATCAACACAATGTCATGGAGTTGATTTTAATCTGTTTGGCAACTGATCGGATACTTTGTTCATATATACATGTACTACATCGTTAAATCCCCCTTTAATGACATCTGCATGAACGTTCGTGGCGGTGTTTTTTTTTAGTTTCGAACCATTCTACAAAGACAATAATTTACAGATCTACTCGATCTAATTATTTGTATTAGAGATCTCTATTGAATAATGATAATTTAATGTTAAGTTAAAAGTAGATCTATACGTTATCAACAGTAAAACATACTAAACGTAAGTTTACAAATATTCAGTGGTAGTTTTCTGTAGCTAGATATATGTTGGCATGTACACGGGGCATAGTGTTACATTGTAACACTATGCCCCGGGTATCATGTAACACATTGCCCCTAACTACCTGATGGAAATACAAACGTCCTTGGGTAAAAACCAAGGTAGACCGGATCACGATTCATTCTGCGACGTCATGCATATTACGTACCCTAATGTAACATATAAGCTAAATTATCAGCAAAGTCATGAATTTAAAGGAAATCGATATTTTCCAAATTCATGAAAATTTACTTTCATAACCGGATATGAGTTGAGTTATCGCTGATACTTTATTATCGACTGGAAATGTCCACGACCGATCAGATAAAATGGCTACACCAAAAGTACTTTAAACTACAATGGTTATGATATAATAAATAACGTCATTTGTTTTAAAATTTAAACGTAACACTTTACCCCGTGTAACATTGTGCCCCGGTCTCCCCTACACCTTCATTGTATAATCCGGCGTTTATCCATGATGATAAATAATCAAAATAGTTCAATTCCAATTTTGTCGAGCATCAAAAACAACCTAATATCAACCAACACAATAACAAATACTGAGCGTCTCCGTGCGTCCATTTCACCGTCTATGTTTACATAGCAGTTATTTCCCTTTTCATCGGCTAACGACTACATTAAACATCTGCCGTGCGTTCGGTTAAGGCTAACACTCGCACGAAACTGTGCACGCATTTTGCAACCGAACGCTCTGTTTGCCAAAAAGTACGCACCCACTGTGCGCCCACGAGCATCTCCGAGGTAGCTAACGAAGGGGCGTGTACTTTTTGGCAAACAGAGCGTTCGGTTGCAAAATTGCGTGCACAGTTTCTTACTCGTGCGAGTGTAGTTTCTTACTCGTGCGAGTGTTAGCCATAACCGAACGCACGACTGGGAGCGGGTCAGTTCGTCCTAAAAGTCATGTTCGTCCCGATTCCCAATTCGGCACGATTTTATAACATAGTCAATTCGGCCCACGTTTAAATGGGTTGTGATGTTTAATTATATTTGTATGGCTTTTTTTATGAAAATTATACGCTTTCAAATAAATAAAAATATTTATACATATGCATAGTTGCGTTATTCATAGCCCTTGTTATTTCGTGTTTGTTCATTGTTGTATGTTTTATAAATAATTAAAACAGTTTGTTGCATAGCTATTCATGTACCTATATAAGATATGTGTGAGTTAAACGGCGTTATTTTCAAGTAGAAACTTCAAAGAAGCAGGTGGTGTGTATACACGTGCACCACGACCTAAACTGTGACATTGTTGGCAATTATATATAAACTAAACTTTAAATGAGATAGTTGCATATACATGATAATCCACATATTAAATGTATCGATTTTGCTCTATCTTCATATGAAATATTCACGTTTTAAAATAACCGTGTTTATTTCACATTTTTGTTAGATACATTACACTTAATCAAATATACAAATTTTAAAGGAATTCTCCGCGTTAATCAACAAATATGTTGACATATTGTGTATTCTTAACAGTTTGACATTTCGATTAACATTGAAATGTGATGCGCGTTTTTACTGCAAGTAGGCCTACCACTGATTGAAAATCTATGCATTTTGTCACAAAAAGTTAATATTCTCCCAACTATTTTAGTCGACCTCACGCTAAAATTAGAAAACTTGTGATATAGTAGAACAGCGTAGCAAGCATTAATTACTGATATTTTTCAAATGAATAATAAGAATGTTTAATCACTTATCCATCCTGCACGATTACGAATGTTATAATTAATTATTTTCTGTATTATTACAATGTAAGTATTTTATGTTATTTCCCCATGCTGTATATATATACCTGGGTGTAATAAATTTACGGGTAAAGGCCTAAGCTGAATGACTAGTTGTGTTCATATGTGTTTATATGTGTGTATATTATAATGTGCTGTAAATTGTTGTAGTCATGATATGTGCTTTTTTACAAGTTGTTTATATGTGTTATGTATAAAATATGTATGTGTATGTGTGTATTTAGTTATAAATGAGTTATTAAACTGTTAATAATAGTATAATAAGTAAAACATGTGTTTGTTATGTTTGGTAGACTCAATCCAACGTTATAAGACACATAAACCACTTCAATTGAATGATTAATATTATAAAGAGTTACTGCACGTTTGGCCTAAATACATATCGAATTCATATGAACATGGTAATATATCTAGTCTAAAGGTCGGGTCTTAATTAACAATAAAACTGAAGTATCGGAGATGTACACACACGTTCGGTAACAGGTACTGTAAACATCAGACAGACAGACGATCGTCACAAAATGTGTATATTAATAGCAATAAAATTCATAATCAATTACCTCTGCATGATTTATCCCACGCCTAAATATTCATACTATTCATATCACTTGGTATGCATACTTCCGATAAAAATGCCGAGTTTAAGCCGAAAATTCACTGACGAGTGGTAAAAAACATAAATGAATCTTGATTCATCAATTTATCACAAACAATAATACTTAACAATCGCAATAAAACATGTTCAAAATATTTGTTTGACGGGATTTATGCAGTGCTTAAATGATCGCGAAAGTGTTCTACATTTTACCAGAATTAAGTTATTTATAAATATATAATGTTTAGAGGTTATTACACCTTATCAAAATGCGTTTTGTCCCATACATGGGGCAAAAAGGCAAAACTCAATTAAGTTATGCTCAATTTATTGAGCTTTATCTCGTTTTGTATCTCGCGTTAAATATGTTATAAATGTATAGGTCTCGTGCAAACTTGCACGCATAGCCAGTTATGTCTTAATCATGGTTATTATTGTATCGTAAAATATTGCTTAATATAGGCGCTTTGCCCCCACCTTACACTACTTAATGACTGAAGTTTATTTGATAAATAATCAACACTGTGCCAATTATAGGGTAAGCAAGAGTGATAATTGTAGCTTCTACGTCTTTGATTTGAGACCTTCACTCACAAGAATCAAAGGGAGATGTACACATGTATACAACTGGGACCGTTTTCAATACTGACAACACATAAAGTGTGCATCAGTTTTTGTTTAATTTGTAAACACTTGAAGCCGTTTTTTTCATATAATAATAAATAGTGAATAATAATAATACTGTTATATTTCATTTTCCAATATACTCAGATACAACTTTTGATGTATTTCCTAACGGGTGAGGTCGATTTCAATATGTCCAACAACAAATAAAGTAAGCTATTTAAGCTTCGATATATTTCCCAACGGGTGAGGCCGATTTCAATATTGCTCACCAATAACGTAAGATACAACTTTTGATGTATATCCTAACGGGTGAGGCCGATTTCAATATTTCTAACCGTGACAAGGGTAACATCTACATTGTGAATGTCCGTCACGGAACTGAGCACAGAGTTTGTTTGTATTTGCGTTTATTTATCGTCGCCACCGGTTTCCCATATGGGCGACGCCTCCAGAAGAATGTTAGTCATATTAGATTTTGGAGGATAGTGCATGATACAGAAGATGCTCCAGTTCCAGAAGCACCCCTGGTTCTTTTACGTGCTCGATGTAAAGCATCATACACGGGACCTCGGTTTTTAAAGTCTCGTCCGAAAGACTGTTAGTACGGTCAGTGATGGAGCGGGGAATCGAACCAGCGATCCCTGGATTACAAGTCCAGCGTTTTACCACTGGACCACTGATCCGCTACTTGGCAACTCTGCCTTTTATACCCTTTTTGGAGACAAAAGCATGCTTCATGGAAATCTCACTGAACAAGATACACAATAACTAGCAAAGTATGACTACATGAAAATGTTACCAGAAGATGTGTAATGAACCACACAATATAAACATCTACATGTATACTGTCAAACCAATTATTATTACATTGTGTTTAATTGGTGACCAGGGAATATAATTAATCTTTAAATTAACCCATTCCTGCCACACAAGCAGAGAGATGGTGATGATAAACCAATGGTTGATGGCATTTTTTACAAAGGATGAAAGTCGAATTTTCGAATAGTCTCTGACTGGCTTTCGCTGTGACTCGTGTAGCAAAAGCGAACACAATACGGTTGCGCCGAAAAGTTACGCCCCAAGCCCAAATCCTGTCCTGCGTTCAGTTACGGCTATCAGTGGCGAACGTTTTGTGTTGTATCCCTTGCCCACCATATCACATTGACTGCACACAGGGAACCAAATTGCAAAACGTTACGAAACGATAGGGCTGATAGCTGTAACTGAACGCAGGGCTGGATCTGCCCCTGCATACGTGTTTGTTAGTTTCGGAGAACGGGTGTCTTGGATTTGAATCTCTTTTATTTGAGGTTGGTTAGGGCTCGAGAATATGTAACCAAACTGTAAACTTTACATTACCATATTATTCTTATGGTGCGTGTGGTAGGAAGTCCACGTCGTATCCATGGCAACATGCCGGACACGATAATGTGTAAAAATATTTACTAACATTGTGTTATTGCGATGAGGTAATATTTCATAGTGGACGGAATTTGATAATCGTAGTGATTAATATATGGATTACTAAATTTGCATCGAATTGGTTTCGTGTTTGCACTACACGTGTACTACTTTCAACGTAACGAATGATTCGATCATTCAAAAAGTTGCGAAAAAATGTTGCTTGGTAATCTGAATGTACGATATATAACCATACTGATGACCCCATGCAGTCTGACTCTTGGCCGACTAACATGGTGTTTAGCACGATCTTTGGCGGACAATAACGATTGGTCGACAAGGTGTGAATTGAAAAAAACCCAAGCGCCATATTTAACCTTTAATAGATAACGTACTTCTTGCTTGATTTTGTAAGTTTTTTATGTAACATTTGTGCCGAATACGGGTAAATGTTATACCATGTTTGTGTATCAAAGTCGACATTATTGGTTATGGCTGGTTCCGACGCTATACATTTAATGGAACCGTGAGCGTTTATGATGCTTCAAGTGTTGTGACTGAAACTGTATTCAAGATTTAGTTTTATAAGTTATAATTTCTATAATTTTGCTGAGAAATGGACAGTTTCACTTAAGTTTGTGTATTGTTGAGAAATATATGACGGTCGTATATTATGATAGCTTACGATAATGATGATAATTGTGTCACGCTGTTATGCACAGAGATTGTCACGCAGTTATGCAGAGAGATACAAAAGAACACTCAGCAGTTGCCAGGCTTATGCCGCAGGCATGATCAGGTGAAATATGGTTTCAAATTTGGTCAAATTAGTTGTATAGGTATGTTTGCGTATGATTAGAAATGGTATCTCAGAATTTGAAATTTGTAATGCATAATGATGTTAATGTGTGTTCAGTCTGTTTCTATTCATTTCATATACTTATTATATCTATATGAATTTAGGTGCATGTTTTCATGTTTTGTCAATGAATTCAGTTGATAGATGTCTGCAAAATGCAGCTGTGGGGACACATCTGCTAATTCTGAGCATTTAACTGTTTAAAAGGAACACGTAGTAATTGATTCAATAATTGTAACATCTGATCAAAATGAGATGTTCATATCAAGTTATGCTAAATTCTTCAATCCATTTGGTAAGAACTAGACTCGATCTATTTGTTTGATTTATTTCGTAGATCAGAATATAGAATGAATAAGCAGAAATTGGGAATTGGTCATCATGTTAGTTATAATGTGAAAACAATTAATACAATTGCATATTATGAGTGAAATGACAGTACATGTATGGGTCTTGTACCTGTGCTGAGGAGACTGCTTGCCTCCTTCGGACAATACCCATAACAAGATAAATGGATAGATACCTCTTTGATAAAATACCCATAACAAGATAAATGGATAGATACCTCTTTGGTAAAATACCCATAACAAGATAAATGGATAGATACCTCTTTGGGAAAATACCCATAACAAGATAAATGGATAGATACCTCCTTGGGAAAATACCCATAACAAGATAAATGGATAGATACCTCTTTGGGAAAATACCCATAACAAGATAAATGGATAGATACCTCTTTTGGGAAAATACCCATAACAAGATACATAGACATATACCTCTTTTGGAAAATACCCATAACAAAATAAATTGATAGATACCTCTTTGGGAATAAACCCATAACATAATAAATGGGTTGATACCTCGTTGGGAAAATACCCATAACAAAATAAATTGATAGATACCTCTTTGGGATAATGCCCATAACATGATAAATGGATTGATACCTCTTTGGGAAATACCCATAACAAGATAACTTGATAGATACCTCCTTGGGATAATGCCCATTACAAGATAAATTGACAGATACCTCCTTGGGAAAATACCCATAACAGGATAAATGGAAAGATACCTCCTTGGGAAAATACCCATAACAAGATAAATTGATAGATACCTCTTTACAAAAATATCCATCACAAGATAAATTGATAGATACCTCTTTGGGATAATGCCCATAACATGATAAATGGATAGATACCACCTTGGGAAAATACCCATAACAAGATAAATTGATAGATGTAACCTCCTTGGGAAAATACCCATAACAAGATAAATGGAATGATACCTCTTTGCAAAAATACCCATAACAAGATAAATTGATAGATATCTCTTTGGGAAATACCCATAACATGATAAATGGATAGATAACTCATTGGGAAAATACCCATAACATGATAAATGGATAGATAACTCGTTGGGAAAATACCCATAACAAGATAAATGGATAGATAACTCGTTGGGAAAATACCCATAACATGATAAATGGATAGATAACTTGTTGGGAAAATACCCATAACAAGATAAATTGATAGATGTAACCTCCTTGGGAAAATACCCATAACAAGATAAATGGAATGATACCTCTTTGCAAAAATACCCATAACAAGATAAATTGATAGATACCTCTTTGGGAAATACCCATAACATGATAAATGGATAGATAACTCATTGGGAAAATACCCATAACATGATAAATGGATAGATAACTCGTTGGGAAAATACCCATAACAAGATAAATTGATAGATGTAACCTCCTTGGGAAAATACCCATAACAAGATAAATGGATAGAATTGCAGAAGACAATTGGTACCTCTGTGGCATTATTGTCTCAATGTGAAACACATAATAGTTACATGCATGTCTTTTCTTTTAGTATGCATGTGAATTCTTAGACTTAAATTTATAATTTTCAGGTGCTTGGATTTTCCTCTGTGATTTAATATAGATACAAGGGCCATGAGTCAATATACACATCAACACTAACAGAGAAGTACAAAGTAGGGGACGTTATACTAGGAGCTTACTACCAAACACTTGTTTACCAGGTAGAGAAGATTTATACTAAAGGTTAGTGCCTGATCATTTTGATACCTGTACAGGGTTCTCACTAGACTCCTAATTGTGGTTTTTACCTATGTACTATATTGTTGTTGTCAGAACATAATGGTATTAATTAAAGTAAATGAATGGATTGATTACCCTGCGAAAATTACCATTGCTGACCATGGTTAACCATGAACAAACCAGGCTCAAGCATTGCCAACCATGGTTGACAATGCTTGAGCCTGGTTTGGCTATGGTTAACCATGGTTAAACAATCATGGTAAACCATGTTTAACCATTGTCAGTCTTAAAAAATATAGACTGACCATGGTTGACTGTCATCTGACCATGGTTACAAACATTATCAACATGGTTGGCTATGGTCATAATGACTGTCCCCATAGTTGACATTGGTTGAATTAATCATTCACTAATAAAAAACTGTTTTATATCCTTAAGTAATAATTATTCTAATAAAATTAATGCATTCAAGACAAAATTATGTGTACAGGTTATAAGTTCATCAAAGCATTTTCTACTTACACTCAATTTTCAGAGACATTTACCATTTGGTTTTTGCAAAATTTAATTTTGAACAGAATGCAAACTAAATTTTACATAAGCATGATAAAATTGGAATCTGCAATTTCTTGCTTATTTCTTTCAAAAGCATGATCTATTTATGGCAAATGAAGTTCATTGTAGTCGTAAAGCATAAGAAAATTGACATTGTTACCAAATTATGTCACTTCCAAGAATTAAACTAACATTTATTTTAAATATTTTGAAGTATTTTAGTAAATTACCTCCCTTTATAAAAAATTACATACTTTTTTATTTTTTCCCAATAAAAGCACCATTAAAAAAATATACAGTGAACCAGTAGGCGGCCCTGTGGCTCTGTGGTTAACACTGCTGACTACGAATCTGAAGGTCGTGGGTTCGATCCCTCGTCTCGCCGGATAAAACAGAAATGCTTTTCAGTGTTTCCCACCTAACATAGTACTGGCAAGTAACCAGGAAAGTACTGGGTAGATTCCAGGAAAGTACTGGTTAGATGCCAGGAAAATGGTAACTGTACGATAGGTCTCATTGGCACTGTGCAGTGACCGTCTTTGGCTTCAAAAATTGTCTGTTTGACCTATACTGCTCTACTGGCAGGTAAATTTCCCCCTTCGGTTTCAAAAAGTCTATTTATGGTGTGCTGGGGACATACTGGGTCGACCAAAATACCATTAAGTGCATTATAAAAAATGTGCGCGGCGACGGGCGACCTCATAAACACAGTAATACATACATACACATACATACAGTGAAGGATTGCTTAGAATATCTTAACTTGCAGTTGCTGTGAAATTAAATTTAACATACATTATACAATTTGAAAATAGTTTTAATTGTGTTTTAAGTTACCATATATATAGAAGGAAAATTACGTAACTTTATAAACTGAATACTTTATCCAATGATTGACTGATTACCTTATTCAGTGGAAAAAGGTGACAGTCCAATCATATTGAAAACATCTGTAATGTAATGTTACATTCAAATACAATTAAATTGTGGTTTTAATTAATGGAATATTGTTTCCGTGGAATATAATTACCAGTGGTATTTTCAGTGGACTACCGGTTGACCATCGTCATGGTTATATGACAACCATGGTTAATCATTTTCAACCGTGGTTGTGATGACCATGGTAGACCATGGTGCCAACCATGGTAGACTGTGGTGCCAACCATGGTCAGCCTTAGTGCCAATTGTTGTATTTGTTAAAACCATGGTTAACCATGGCCAAAAAGGCCATGGATAACCATGGTCAGCAATGGTAATTTTGCAGGGGTAGTCTATTTAAAACAAATTGGTGAATGGATCAGTTCAGCCTTCCTTCCGTCCCGCCATCCTTCCATCCGTCTGTCTCTGCGTCCATCCATCAGTCCATAATTGTTTGAACATTACAATTGATGATTACTAAAAACCATTGAATTAGTTTTTTGTGACCAGTGACTGTTGGATTTAGATATTGGATTGGCCTCATATTTTAACTAGTTCTTGACAATATTGAACATTAATTAGTAGTAAGTACATTAAAATAACACACAATACCGCAAAAGAAGTTTCTTTGCATAAGTTGTGTCCTAATATAAAAAAGTTCCACTTATCTGCAACTTTTTTCTCACTTTTCACCTGAATCATTATTGTTAAGGCGATAGCCTTGCCATGTGTTTTGACAAGTTTATCAATATACACATTTATACACCGTCTCCCATGGTCGAGTGGTTAAGGCATCCACATTGGGAGTGGGAGGTCGAAGGTTCGAAAATTTTAGGGGTCAGTTCTGATATGGCCGGTTGGTGAGCCGCCAGCTAGTTAAATAGTGGTTACCGTGTGCCTACCCGCCTGGTGCCTGGCATTAAAGGATAGGAATCGGGAAGTAAATGTGCTCAGAAAGTGTGTGTCTGACATAAGTCAGAAATGGCTGGCCCTTTAAATAGGAGTGACACTATAATAAATAAACACTTTACTTTTATGGATTAACTCTGTTCACTCTATAGTAATTTTGTACATGTAGAATGACTTTTAATGATATTTTACATTCCAGTAAATGCACACAAAATTCTGTTACATATTTTTGAAACGAGAGAAAGTATACTAGCTTATGCAATCAATTTTTTTCAAAATTATATCAATAAAAATATAAAAAACTAGATTTTCCGTACTCACCCCTTGTTTCTGTTGTTGTTATTTCGGAATAAAAACTTAATTTTATGGTTTCTTTTTAAAAATTGTGATAGCATGGGGTAGATATGGTTATTATCTTTGTATACATGTGTTTCTTTTGCAAAACTAACGCTTGTACAATTAGCCTGATTTACCGGACAACATGTACAATATGACAGTACCAAAAGTTCAAATAACTTCATTATTTTTCAACATTTTTACAAAATTATAGCAGTATTAGTTGAAGGACGGTATAACGATAAAACAGTGTACATTTCATCTTGCTATATCGTGAAGTTAGATAATTATTGCTAAAAAGCAAATATGGTTATGTCTTTCTGCCTATATACATGTATTATAAAATGGTCATATAGATCTCTTGTTCTGTCATCAAGAAAAGGGAAACAATCCTGTCAAAATTCAGGGTTTATTTTGGCTACTTAGGGAAGATGACCCATACCTTTCAAATTAAGAATTTTTGTGCGTTAAACTTAGAAATTGAAAAAGTTGTCCAAATATTACAGCCTAATTTTAGGTATAAAATAAAATTAATCGGCAACTGCTATTTATATAAACTGCTTGTCAGATAAAAGACACTACTTAGTCAATTTTTGGCTAAATTGCATCAAAATGTTTTCATCAGATTTATTGGGAATTTTTACTTTAAAATTGGGAAAATTATATACTTTTTGGCATTGGGAATATTATGAGCCCAATAACGGCTTAAATTAAAACAGCTGAAAATACCCCGACATTAATAAGGCATTCAAGTCTTCGTAAGTGTTAGACCTTTAATACTGGTTGTATACCTGTATATACAGAAGATTTTAATGATCTGAACATGTTTCTGTCAAATTCAGTTCAGGTGATTGACCTTTCCAAATAAGATGATTTCCATATTAAAACAGAGTGAAATTATACTTTGACCCCTGTAATTATAAACAGATATCAGTCATAATCCTGTCATAATCTCCTCAATAATACCAATGCATACCTATCAGATAATTATAGACTTATTCAATGAATATTCAAGTCAATGTATGCACAACAGTTAGTAAAAGTATACTAGTACAAAGTTAGACAGTTTCACATTTTTATTTTACTGCAAAAACTGCAACTACTGGAAATAGTGCAGTCTCTAGGCTAGTGTCTATAACAGAGTATAAGTTCAAGCTTCTGGATTCTGGAAGAATAAGGCCATCCTTACGAAATTGTTAATTGCAGCTACGCGACCGACTCATGAAAAATGCCCCAATTATAAACACAGCTTTAAGTTAAGGGTTTGGTAAAACAGCTTTAAAAAGATATGGGTCATAAGCAATACAATGGTTGCTTTCAGTTGGTAATTTGGGAAAGCAATTTTCTTCTTTGCTTGTTTTCAAAGATATGTACTTTGCCTGAATGATGCAGTTCTTCATAGATGTGCAGCAATAGCATTTTTTTATAAAATTTTGAACCATAAGATGAATTTGAATTTAATATAGAATGTATGTTGGTGCCCAAATGTTAACAGAAGAAGAAGAGCATAAGTTTATTTGAAAGACGTGTACATAGTCATGTTCATCACAAATTATACAATACAATACAACACTACATGTACTATTAATTTTAGTTAAAATATATAATAAAAATAAATTTGCCAATCAAGTGCACAAGGGAAATGTTAACTTCAGCATCTGGAGACAAATGCCAAATATGACTATATAACTAGTCTAAATGTCATTCACCGCTTGGAAATTTCCAACCAAATGCATTCCACAGTGTATCGGGGGGGGGGGGGGGGAATAACAAAACTGCAGGAAAATACTGAAATTTTGAATTCATTGAATATTTGTACCCCAAGAATGTGAAACATGTTAATAACTCATCTGTTTTAATCCTCAAATTGTACAACATGTATTAATATCAGGATGTCTGACAATATTTACTTTCAATTTTTCATTCTCTTCTCGATAGACACTCAAATTTACATTAGTTATAAAATTTTATACATATAAAAGCAATCATTAAGTTAAATACAATAGCACAGTAACTGTTTAAAATTGGAGGAATAAAAATTGTATAATATGAAATGATGTGTATGATTAATTCTACAAGTTTTTCATTCGTTGGGACTTATGTTTGGCCATCCTGAGATAACAATATACCTATAATTATACTGTTGACTTATATGTAATTATTACTGTTCCAATTTTCAACTATTCAATTAAAAAATGTTGAATTATGTGTTAAATATTATTTATTAATGTGAAACACTTTCAATCTAGTTTGATACGTTTAACCAAAGCAGAAAAAACAGAGGGAAAGTGTTCCTTAATTACGGGACAAATGAATTCTAATCTACGGGACACTCAGAAAGTGAAGTCATATAAATACTTACTGATAAATTTGATTCGCTATTTTTTACTTCAATGTTCATATGTTAATACGAATAAAACATTTTCAATATTTTCAAGTGTAAGACAACACACAATATTTGCAATAACTATGGAGACTCATGGAAAATTAATAAATTCCAATTCATAAGCTTTTCTTGGCATTTAGATAGATTGAAACAAGAAACAAATTTAATAAATGAACATGCAAATTCATGCAAAGAATCCAATGTCACTCTTTTTTTGCTTCTAGAACGCAGACCACAACTTTTAGAAATTATGACGGTTTGTGTAGAAATTTGACTCTCTGTCATGTCATAAACAACGAAATGGGTCTCAATAAGCAAAATGATGCAAATTAACCGATAGAATGATGAGTCTAGATAAGGTTTTTTCCCGTAAATTAGGCCTCATAGATTAGAAAATCAAACATAAAAAATAAATAAAAAACATCGACGTGATTATACTACTGCGAACTGGAACGTTCCAAATTTGCTGCAAGTAGATACTAACTATTTCAGGTCTACAAACTGTGACCAATATCATTTCTCTATGTTGCACCATTAAATGTTCATTCTTAATTAAGTAAAGGACTCAGATTCGAAAGCTAAATATCCCTTTTCAGTTCTTAGCGTCTGACATACGACAGTATTCTTGAAGCATAAATGTTATGTAAAAGTAATTTTTTATTTGGATACTTGATATATAATGAACACATTAGAGGTAAAATTGCTTGCATTTTCTAATATTTGTGAAGATCTAAATGCATTTAATGTTTGGACTCGTAGATTAGTACAAGTTTGGAGACAGTACATACATCGATGATATAAGCCAAAGCCATGATGTAAAGAAGGATTTCATTTTCTTCACCGACAAAATGGATGAAAAGGTTAAAATTCAAGCATTTATTATACCGTACTTCGGTCTACTGTATTCTAGATACATGTTATAAATCAGAAAATCTTCTTGGCGACATTGGGTTTTCAGTGACTGTCGATGGTTCCATGTGTCATTTTTTTTTGTCGGAACCAAAATTCGTTCTGCAAATTGTATCTAAGTATTACCAATGGCCTATATATTTAGCATGAGCAACTATTTTAGATTGTATGGGCTTTAGAAGAAAGCTGCGACATCATAATTGTCGGCAACATCAATTGGCAATTTTTCGTAAGACTGAGTCACATACATGTAACAATTTCAATTCTGGTAGTGTAGATATATAAAAAGATAGATGTATATGATTTACTTACCTACTTAATACTCTTCGTCCCTAAGAGGGACATACTCAGAGGGTTCCCACCATAGCACGCCATCTGGTTCGATCCTGTGCTATTACCTTTGCTTGGTTCCAAGATTTGGAGATGGTCAACAGTTCTTCTCCATAATTATTATGACTGGTCTCCTTCTCTGTCTCTTCCCCTGTGGCGATATGATTTAGCATGCAATATATATATATCTATCGAGACAATACAATTATGATATTACAATGCTAGAAAAGTACATAACACATCTATGAGTAAAAAATAGAACATGAATTCGAAACTTAAATAGTTCTCATTACTAGTAACTAAATTAACAAACAGTCGGAGATTGTAACAAATAACTTTTGTATTTGATTTTAAAAGCACTTACTGTTTGAACTGAGCAGGTGTCAATAGGAATATCGTTCCAGACATGTGCACTGTAGTATGAGAATGTATTTGCTTTTAAAAGCATGAGAATGAATCTTTGTAATAGTTTGTCTAATACTGTGATAAAACCAGGTTATTACATGAAGATGATCTGAGTCTGTAATTTGTGTTTTGTTAAAATGTTAATGACCCAGATAGATAATCCTGGGCGAGATTATGCAGAAATTAGGTAACGAAAACTGAAGTGTGATATTTGCAACTATCTTGGGAAGGCATCGGGCCATTTCAACTCCATAAATCAATCTTTAGATGATATTCTTGATGGTTTATTTAGAATTGTTCTTGCAGCATGCTTTTGGAATTTTGTTTTCCTTTATAGACTCCATGTCTCGGAATAGACAGACAAACAAACAAAATTCAATTCAAAATTCATTTATTGAATTTGAGTACGACTGTATGTATAGCAGTTGGATGTTGACTGTATGTATAGCACTTGGATGTTGACTGTATGTATAGCACTTGGATGTTGACTGTATGTATAGCACTTGGATGTTGACTGTATGTATAGCACTTGGATGTTGACTGTATGTATAGCACTTGGATGTTGATTGTATGTATAGCACTTGGATGTTGACTGTATGTATAGCAGTTGGATGTTGACTGTATGTATAGCACTTGGATGTTGATTGTATGTATAGCATTTGGATGTTGACTGTATGTATAGCAGTTGGATGTTGATTGTAGGTAAAGCAGTTGGATGTTGACTGTATGTATTGCACTTGGATGTTGACTGTATGTATAGCACTTGGATGTTGACTGTATGTATAGCAGTTGGATGTTGACTGTATGTATAGCAGTTGGATGTTGACTGTAAGTATAGCACTTGGATGTTGACTGTATGTATAGCACTTGGATGTTGACTGTATGTATAGCACTTGGATGTTGACTGTATGTATAGCACTTGGATGTTGACTGTATGTATAGCACTTGGATGTTGACTGTATGTATAGCACTTGGATGTTGACTGTATGTATAGCACTTGGATGTTGACTGTATGTATAGCACTTGGATGTTGACTGTATGTATAGCACTTGGATGTTGACTGTATGTATAGCAGTTGGATGTTGACTGTATGTATAGCACTTGGATGTTGACTGTATGTATAGCAGTTGGATGTTGACTGTATGTATAGCACTTGGATGTTGACTGTTACATATTTATACATACAATAGAAAGCTATAAATCCATTCATACTGAATCAAAACAGAAACAAGTGACCAATTTACTTCTCTATAATGCTCCATCATATGAAATAAGTATTTACTTAAAGCATTTTGACAATTTACACATTTAACGTCACAAATAAACAGTCATATTAACTAAATTTTGCTGATCCAAACCCCGGTGAAATTTTCAAGAACAGTTCAAGAAATATTCTTTTGCTGTTCAGGAACTTAAGTTCAAGAACAGTACCTAAAATGTACTTGAACTATTCAAGACCTTTTTAAGAAATGTAATTTTCTCAGTTTGAATATAATGAATTAGGAGACAATTGATTTCCCTTATTAATGTCTAATATCTCCAATAGGTGTCGCTAGCAGGTGCTTGTGCACAAGATTTTCATGAAAGCGTTTGGGTTTGAAAGTCATTCAGCTTTGGGCAACTGTCACATTAATACCTGTTTTTTCTTTAAAGTTAATTATGAAATGTTATTTCATGCAATCATATATTACGAGGTTTTAAACAGTCATACGTGTTCATAAATTATGTTGATAACTATGTTGTAATGTGACAACTTTACTCGGTCACTCACAATGTAGTCGGTTGCCTAAGTGCTACCCATAAATCACAAATTAAACAGTAATTTGAATTGTATGTTGTTTTACGTCTTGCTTATCGGAGGTGGTCGAGTTGTAAGGGAAATGTTATATGAGACAAATTTTAAGAACACTGTTCCTGAAAGGTTCTTGATTAAAGTTCTTGAAAAGTTCAAGAACTTGTATTCTAGAACTCACAGTAACACTACTTGCACATTTTGTACAAGAACTGTTCAGGTACTGTTCATGAACTACCATTCTTAAACTGTTCCTGGAAAGTTCATGAAATTGCCTTTATATAACATTTCTTAAAATGTATTTGAAATGTTCTTGAAAACTTTAAGAACGCTTCAAGAGCAATTCAAGAACCAGTTCTAAATGTTTTCAAGAATGCTTCTTGAAAATTTAGTACAAGAACTATCTAGGAACTATTCCTGAAATCAGTTATCGGTGTTCCAGAAATGTTTTTTGAAAGTAATGGTAAGCCATCCGTCATTGGTTAAAGTATTCTGTCCATAATTTTGGGTAATTTCCCTTCTATATAATATGGTAACTTAACACAAAATAAATTTCTAAATTGTATGATGTAAGTTAAGCACTTGCAATTTGTAATATTCTAGGCAGACCTTCACTATATACTTTTTAAATGGTGCTTTTATTGGAAAAAATAAAAAAGTATGTAATTATTGACAGTATAAATTAAAAAAATATTGAAATAGTTATTTTGAGGTTATTTTTTCCCAAGACAATGCAGAGACCATACCAGTGACACATCAGTGTATATTGATACTAATGAGTTTATATTTTCACTACAATATTATAAGAGTAGCTTTACTTCTTTGTTTAATTAAATACAGTAACACCTTAATAATAAGACAACCATTGGGACTAGTCTTAATATAAAGATGGTCTTAATATTGAGGTTGAATAAAGAGCAAAACATTGAAAATGGATTTAAAAATTGTGATTATTTTGAGGTGGGCTTATCTGCATTGAGGTGGTCTTTAAGTGAGATGTTACTGTAGTTCCAACTAGATGAGGGATTAACTATTCCAGACTACCTTTCATCAAATGTATCTTATTTGCATGGACTTAAATCATATGCACTGGTTGTTTTGATTGTCAATACTTATATATATTAGGTGGTTTGTAGAAGAGTGGATATTGTAATTAAGACAGGTATCCAACTACATCGGGTTTATATAACTGTTTATACAGGTACATTGTGTGATCAAATTCAACATGCTTTTATTGGTCTGCTGAGTTTTGATCACTCATATTTGTTACTGGCTCTTTGATTGGTCAACATATTTGGTTTTGTCCAGATTTATTAAAATTGGGGGGGGGGGGGGTCATAAGTTGTTGATGACCAGCAGGACTTACACACTTGGATAATTGGGGACTTTTGGATATGCTAATAATTTAATTATGGACAGATGGTGTATTTACAGTTAGTACATATCTTCTTTTTTTGAATTGGCTGCTTTTGTAGATTGGTTTTATGATAGATTGTCTGATGGTGGACATAGGCATATATTGTAGAGTTGTTTGTCATAGATTGTCTGATGGTGGTCATAGGCATATATTGTAGAGTTGTTTGTCATAGATTGTCTGATGGTGGACTTAGGCAATTGTTATCACATATTGTCTTAAAATGATGGCCATCTACATATTGTAGTGTTGTTTTATTCATTGGTTGTCAGATGATGGTGGCCTATAGGCACTTTCTTGTGGAGTTGTTTTATAATAGATTGACTGATGATGGTGGACATAGGCATATATTGTAGAGTTGTTTTATTAATTGATCGTCTAATGATGGTGGACAAGCAATTTCTTGTGGAGTTGTTTATCATAGATTGTCAGATGATGGTGGAAATGTAAGGCATATATTGTAGAGTTGTTTTGATGTCTGATGTAAATATTTTCTTGGCAAACCTGTATAGAGGATAATTATATTATATGATTTATGATTCATTTCTTATTACAAGCCAGCTCTATGTCAATATTATATGTGGACAATACTCAATGACTTTGTTTCTGTACTACGCATCTTTGCTTCATGTTGAAATGCTTTATGTCTATGTTTGTAGATGTAATGTTTACATGCTTTTCTCCTGTCTCATGTATTATTGCCATCTTGTCATTATCAAATTGTCAATGGCGATAAACTTGTAAATATAAAAAATGTAAATGTATGTATATGATGATGGTTGAAATAGGCAAAGTCTTGTGGAGTTGTTGTATCATAGTTTGTCTGATGATGGTTGACATAATGCAATGTCTTGTGGAGTTGTTTTATCATATAAGTTTGTCTGATGACAATTGACATAATGCAATGTCTTGTGGAGTTCTTTTATCATTTTCGATACAAATTATATGAAGTGAAAAGCAGTCAATAATAATTACTCACTAAAATAGATAAAAATAGGGGAAATGTAGTGCCTTTGTTATTTGACTGCTTATAATTAATAGTTATTAATTACACCAGTAAAAGTTGTATTTTATGCTACAGCCTAAACATTTGTGGACAGTCATACTCAATTGTTTTACAAGTTTCTTTGATTAACATGCTCAGAAATTTGTCAGTTGTTCTGAGGGTGCCTATGTATTCTATGTTTTTTGTCGTTGTCCTCATAGTATTTCTATCATTATGCAGTTTTTGTGACTTATCTTATTGTCTTGTCTGGTTTGCTCTTGTATTTTATTTTGTTTTTAGGGCATACAAATATTATAATTCATGATTTAGCGTATACTTGTGCATTAAATCTTGTTATTTAAGGCAGTTTCAAATGCTAAAATTGATCATTTATCTAAAGAATTAGTGATGGCGAAGATGTCGAGATGGAGTGGACTTTCGAGAAAAGTTGAGTATACAATTCATTCTTTAAATATGCTAAATGTGTAGTATGTTCCGCGGGTCTACGAAGAGGTCATGGCTCTAGCCGGGATTCGAACGGCCAAAAGTAACCAGTCTAATTGGGCTTAAGATGTAGTATGTTCAGCGGGTCTAAGAAGAGGTCATGGCAACAGTCAACTCCTTCATTTGTGTGGTGAGATGCCCTCAACGTTCATCATCGCTTTAACCACACCTGGGTCTGCACGAGGGGAATTGCAGATAAAATGAGTGCGCATGCCGCCAAGCCATTCTGTCGCTCAAGCTGGACCATCTCTATAGCCAAAAGTAACCAGTCTTGCCGGGATTCGAACTTGCAAACGTGACCGCTCTTGCTGCCGTGATTCGAACTCACTTCCAATAGTCGCCCCCAAAAAGCCCTGTTTGTTCAGTGTGTTTTCTCTGTGTTGTGTTTTATGTGTTATATGAGTTGTGTCCCCTGTGTTTGATGTGTCTAATTCTTTTCTCTCTTTTGCAGTAGCCTTCCTGTCGGTGATGGGGATCGTCGTATCGGGGCATGCCGTCGCACCGCGCGCTATCGCGTTTTCCTACTTTCGAATGGCGGTAGTGTAGTAGATTGTAGGACAGTTGTAGTAGTAGATTGTAGAACAGTAGTTTTAAGATTGTAGCATGGTAGACTGTAGGTCTTGTGCTGTAGTCTTAGATTGTATTGTAGATGTATCTTATGCTAATTCGTTTGTTCTTTTTTCTTCTCGCAGGCTGGTGTTGGCGTGATGGCGAAGAGTGTGCTGACGATGATGGCGAAGAAGATGGCGAAGATGTCGAGATGGAGTGGACTTTCGAGAAAAGTTGAGTATACAATTCATTCTTTAAATATGCTAAATGTGTAGTATGTTCCGCGGGTCTACGAAGAGGTCATGGCTCTAGCCGGGATTCGAACGGCCAAAAGTAACCAGTCTAATTGGGCTTAAGATGTAGTATGTTCAGCGGGTCTAAGAAGAGGTCATGGCAACAGTCAACTCCTTCATTTGTGTGGTGAGATGCCCTCAACGTTCATCATCGCTTTAACCACACCTGGGTCTGCACGAGGGGAATTGCAGATAAAATGAGTGCGCATGCCGCCAAGCCATTCTGTCGCTCAAGCTGGACCATCTCTATAGCCAAAAGTAACCAGTCTTGCCGGGATTCGAACTTGCAAACGTGACCGCTCTTGCTGCCGTGATTCGAACTCACTTCCAATAGTCGCCCCCAAAAAGCCCTGTTTGTTCAGTGTGTTTTCTCTGTGTTGTGTTTTATGTGTTATATGAGTTGTGTCCCCTGTGTTTGATGTGTCTAATTCTTTTCTCTCTTTTGCAGTAGCCTTCCTGTCGGTGATGGGGATCGTCGTATCGGGGCATGCCGTCGCACCGCGCGCTATCGCGTTTTCCTACTTTCGAATGGCGGTAGTGTAGTAGATTGTAGGACAGTTGTAGTAGTAGATTGTAGAACAGTAGTTTTAAGATTGTAGCATGGTAGACTGTAGGTCTTGTGCTGTAGTCTTAGATTGTATTGTAGATGTATCTTATGCTAATTCGTTTGTTCTTTTTTCTTCTCGCAGGCTGGTGTTGGCGTGATGGCGAAGAGTGTGCTGACGATGATGGCGAAGAAGATGGCGAAGATGTCGAGATGGAGTGGACTTTCGAGAAAAGTTGAGTATACAATTCATTCTTTAAATATGCTAAATGTGTAGTATGTTCCGCGGGTCTACGAAGAGGTCATGGCTCTAGCCGGGATTCGAACGGCCAAAAGTAACCAGTCTAATTGGGCTTAAGATGTAGTATGTTCAGCGGGTCTAAGAAGAGGTCATGGCAACAGTCAACTCCTTCATTTGTGTGGTGAGATGCCCTCAACGTTCATCATCGCTTTAACCACACCTGGGTCTGCACGAGGGGAATTGCAGATAAAATGAGTGCGCATGCCGCCAAGCCATTCTGTCGCTCAAGCTGGACCATCTCTATAGCCAAAAGTAACCAGTCTTGCCGGGATTCGAACTTGCAAACGTGACCGCTCTTGCTGCCGTGATTCGAACTCACTTCCAATAGTCGCCCCCAAAAAGCCCTGTTTGTTCTGTGTGTTTTCTCTGTGTTGTGTTTTATGTGTTATATGAGTTGTGTCCCCTGTGTTTGATGTGTCTAATTCTTTTCTCTCTTTTGCAGTAGCCTTCCTGTCGGTGATGGGGATCGTCGTATCGGGGCATGCCGTCGCACCGCGCGCTATCGCGTTTTCCTATTTTCGAATGGCGGTAGTGTAGTAGATTGTAGGACAGTTGTAGTAGTAGATTGTAGAACAGTAGTTTTAAGATTGTAGCATGGTAGACTGTAGGTCTTGTGCTGTAGTCTTAGATTGTATTGTAGATGTATCTTATGCTAATTCGTTTGTTCTTTTTTCTTCTCGCAGGCTGGTGTTGGCGTGATGGCGAAGAGTGTGCTGACGATGATGGCGAAGAAGATGGCGAAGATGTCGAGATGGAGTGGACTTTCGAGAAAAGTTGAGTATACAATTCATTCTTTAAATATGCTAAATGTGTAGTATGTTCCGCGGGTCTACGAAGAGGTCATGGCTCTAGCCGGGATTCGAACGGCCAAAAGTAACCAGTCTAATTGGGCTTAAGATGTAGTATGTTCAGCGGGTCTAAGAAGAGGTCATGGCAACAGTCAACTCCTTCATTTGTGTGGTGAGATGCCCTCAACGTTCATCATCGCTTTAACCACACCTGGGTCTGCACGAGGGGAATTGCAGATAAAATGAGTGCGCATGCCGCCAAGCCATTCTGTCGCTCAAGCTGGACCATCTCTATAGCCAAAAGTAACCAGTCTTGCCGGGATTCGAACTTGCAAACGTGACCGCTCTTGCTGCCGTGATTCGAACTCACTTCCAATAGTCGCCCCCAAAAAGCCCTGTTTGTTCAGTGTGTTTTCTCTGTGTTGTGTTTTATGTGTTATATGAGTTGTGTCCCCTGTGTTTGATGTGTCTAATTCTTTTCTCTCTTTTGCAGTAGCCTTCCTGTCGGTGATGGGGATCGTCGTATCGGGGCATGCCGTCGCACCGCGCGCTATCGCGTTTTCCTACTTTCGAATGGCGGTAGTGTAGTAGATTGTAGGACAGTTGTAGTAGTAGATTGTAGAACAGTAGTTTTAAGATTGTAGCATGGTAGACTGTAGGTCTTGTGCTGTAGTCTTAGATTGTATTGTAGATGTATCTTATGCTAATTCGTTTGTTCTTTTTTCTTCTCGCAGGCTGGTGTTGGCGTGATGGCGAAGAGTGTGCTGACGATGATGGCGAAGAAGATGGCGAAGATGTCGAGATGGAGTGGACTTTCGAGAAAAGTTGAGTATACAATTCATTCTTTAAATATGCTAAATGTGTAGTATGTTCCGCGGGTCTACGAAGAGGTCATGGCTCTAGCCGGGATTCGAACGGCCAAAAGTAACCAGTCTAATTGGGCTTAAGATGTTGTATGTTCAGCGGGTCTAAGAAGAGGTCATGGCAACAGTCAACTCCTTCATTTGTGTGGTGAGATGCCCTCAACGTTCATCATCGCTTTAACCACACCTGGGTCTGCACGAGGGGAATTGCAGATAAAATGAGTGCGCATGCCGCCAAGCCATTCTGTCGCTCAAGCTGGACCATCTCTATAGCCAAAAGTAACCAGTCTTGCCGGGATTCGAACTTGCAAACGTGACCGCTCTTGCTGCCGTGATTCGAACTCACTTCCAATAGTCGCCCCCAAAAAGCCCTGTTTGTTCAGTGTGTTTTCTCTGTGTTGTGTTTTATGTGTTATATGAGTTGTGTCCCCTGTGTTTGATGTGTCTAATTCTTTTCTCTCTTTTGCAGTAGCCTTCCTGTCGGTGATGGGGATCGTCGTATCGGGGCATGCCGTCGCACCGCGCGCTATCGCGTTTTCCTACTTTCGAATGGCGGTAGTGTAGTAGATTGTAGGACAGTTGTAGTAGTAGATTGTAGAACAGTAGTTTTAAGATTGTAGCATGGTAGACTGTAGGTCTTGTGCTGTAGTCTTAGATTGTATTGTAGATGTATCTTATGCTAATTCGTTTGTTCTTTTTTCTTCTCGCAGGCTGGTGTTGGCGTGATGGCGAAGAGTGTGCTGACGATGATGGCGAAGAAGATGGCGAAGATGTCGAGATGGAGTGGACTTTCGAGAAAAGTTGAGTATACAATTCATTCTTTAAATATGCTAAATGTGTAGTATGTTCCGCGGGTCTACGAAGAGGTCATGGCTCTAGCCGGGATTCGAACGGCCAAAAGTAACCAGTCTAATTGGGCTTAAGATGTAGTATGTTCAGCGGGTCTAAGAAGAGGTCATGGCAACAGTCAACTCCTTCATTTGTGTGGTGAGATGCCCTCAACGTTCATCATCGCTTTAACCACACCTGGGTCTGCACGAGGGGAATTGCAGATAAAATGAGTGCGCATGCCGCCAAGCCATTCTGTCGCTCAAGCTGGACCATCTCTATAGCCAAAAGTAACCAGTCTTGCCGGGATTCGAACTTGCAAACGTGACCGCTCTTGCTGCCGTGATTCGAACTCACTTCCAATAGTCGCCCCCAAAAAGCCCTGTTTGTTCAGTGTGTTTTCTCTGTGTTGTGTTTTATGTGTTATATGAGTTGTGTCCCCTGTGTTTGATGTGTCTAATTCTTTTCTCTCTTTTGCAGTAGCCTTCCTGTCGGTGATGGGGATCGTCGTATCGGGGCATGCCGTCGCACCGCTCGCTATCGCGTTTTCCTATTTTCGAATGGCGGTAGTGTAGTAGATTGTAGGACAGTTGTAGTAGTAGATTGTAGAACAGTAGTTTTAAGATTGTAGCATGGTAGACTGTAGGTCTTGTGCTGTAGTCTTAGATTGTATTGTAGATGTATCTTATGCTAATTCGTTTGATCTTTTTTCTTCTCGCAGGCTGGTGTTGGCGTGATGGCGAAGAGTGTGCTGACGATGATGGCGAAGAAGATGGCGAAGATGTCGAGATGGAGTGGACTTTCGAGAAAAGTTGAGTATACAATTCATTCTTTAAATATGCTAAATGTGTAGTATGTTCCGCGGGTCTACGAAGAGGTCATGGCTCTAGCCGGGATTCGAACGGCCAAAAGTAACCAGTCTAATTGGGCTTAAGATGTAGTATGTTCAGCGGGTCTAAGAAGAGGTCATGGCAACAGTCAACTCCTTCATTTGTGTGGTGAGATGCCCTCAACGTTCATCATCGCTTTAACCACACCTGGGTCTGCACGAGGGGAATTGCAGATAAAATGAGTGCGCATGCCGCCAAGCCATTCTGTCGCTCAAGCTGGACCATCTCTATAGCCAAAAGTAACCAGTCTTGCCGGGATTCGAACTTGCAAACGTGACCGCTCTTGCTGCCGTGATTCGAACTCACTTCCAATAGTCGCCCCCAAAAAGCCCTGTTTGTTCAGTGTGTTTTCTCTGTGTTGTGTTTTATGTGTTATATGAGTTGTGTCCCCTGTGTTTGATGTGTCTAATTCTTTTCTCTCTTTTGCAGTAGCCTTCCTGTCGGTGATGGGGATCGTCGTATCGGGGCATGCCGTCGCACCGCGCGCTATCGCGTTTTCCTACTTTCGAATGGCGGTAGTGTAGTAGATTGTAGGACAGTTGTAGTAGTAGATTGTAGAACAGTAGTTTTAAGATTGTAGCATGGTAGACTGTAGGTCTTGTGCTGTAGTCTTAGATTGTATTGTAGATGTATCTTATGCTAATTCGTTTGTTCTTTTTTCTTCTCGCAGGCTGGTGTTGGCGTGATGGCGAAGAGTGTGCTGACGATGATGGCGAAGAAGATGGCGAAGATGTCGAGATGGAGTGGACTTTCGAGAAAAGTTGAGTATACAATTCATTCTTTAAATATGCTAAATGTGTAGTATGTTCCGCGGGTCTACGAAGAGGTCATGGCTCTAGCCGGGATTCGAACGGCCAAAAGTAACCGGTCTAATTGGGCTTAAGATGTAGTATGTTCAGCGGGTCTAAGAAGAGGTCATGGCAACAGTCAACTCCTTCATTTGTGTGGTGAGATGCCCTCAACGTTCATCATCGCTTTAACCACACCTGGGTCTGCACGAGGGGAATTGCAGATAAAATGAGTGCGCATGCCGCCAAGCCATTCTGTCGCTCAAGCTGGACCATCTCTATAGCCAAAAGTAACCAGTCTTGCCGGGATTCGAACTTGCAAACGTGACCGCTCTTGCTGCCGGGATTCGAACTCACTTCCAATAGTCGCCCCCAAAAAGCCCTGTTTGTTCAGTGTGTTTTCTCTGTGTTGTGTTTTATGTGTTATATGAGTTGTGTCCCCTGTGTTTGATGTGTCTAATTCTTTTCTCTCTTTTGCAGTAGCCTTCCTGTCGGTGATGGGGATCGTCGTATCGGGGCATGCCGTCGCACCGCGCGCTATCGCGTTTTCCTACTTTCGAATGGCGGTAGTGTAGTAGATTGTAGGACAGTTGTAGTAGTAGATTGTAGAACAGTAGTTTTAAGATTGTAGCATGGTAGACTGTAGGTCTTGTGCTGTAGTCTTAGATTGTATTGTAGATGTATCTTATGCTAATTCGTTTGTTCTTTTTTCTTCTCGCAGGCTGGTGTTGGCGTGATGGCGAAGAGTGTGCTGACGATGATGGCGAAGAAGATGGCGAAGATGTCGAGATGGAGTGGACTTTCGAGAAAAGTTGAGTATACAATTCATTCTTTAAATATGCTAAATGTGTAGTATGTTCCGCGGGTCTACGAAGAGGTCATGGCTCTAGCCGGGATTCGAACGGCCAAAAGTAACCAGTCTAATTGGGCTTAAGATGTAGTATGTTCAGCGGGTCTAAGAAGAGGTCATGGCAACAGTCAACTCCTTCATTTGTGTGGTGAGATGCCCTCAACGTTCATCATCGCTTTAACCACACCTGGGTCTGCACGAGGGGAATTGCAGATAAAATGAGTGCGCATGCCGCCAAGCCATTCTGTCGCTCAAGCTGGACCATCTCTATAGCCAAAAGTAACCAGTCTTGCCGGGATTCGAACTTGCAAACGTGACCGCTCTTGCTGCCGGGATTCGAACTCACTTCCAATAGTCGCCCCCAAAAAGCCCTGTTTGGTCAGTGTGTTCTCTCTGTGTTGTGTTTTATGTGTTATATGAGTTGTGTCCCCTGTGTTTGATGTGTCTAATTCTTTTCTCTCTTTTGCAGTAGCCTTCCTGTCGGTGATGGGGATCGTCGTATCGGGGCATGCCGTCGCACCGCGCGCTATCGCGTTTTCCTACTTTCGAATGGCGGTAGTGTAGTAGATTGTAGGACAGTTGTAGTAGTAGATTGTAGAACAGTAGTTTTAAGATTGTAGCATGGTAGACTGTAGGTCTTGTGCTGTAGTCTTAGATTGTATTGTAGATGTATCTTATGCTAATTCGTTTGTTCTTTTTTCTTCTCGCAGGCTGGTGTTGGCGTGATGGCGAAGAGTGTGCTGACGATGATGGCGAAGAAGATGGCGAAGATGTCGAGATGGAGTGGACTTTCGAGAAAAGTTGAGTATACAATTCATTCTTTAAATATGCTAAATGTGTAGTATGTTCCGCGGGTCTACGAAGAGGTCATGGCTCTAGCCGGGATTCGAACGGCCAAAAGTAACCAGTCTAATTGGGCTTAAGATGTAGTATGTTCAGCGGGTCTAAGAAGAGGTCATGGCAACAGTCAACTCCTTCATTTGTGTGGTGAGATGCCCTCAACGTTCATCATCGCTTTAACCACACCTGGGTCTGCACGAGGGGAATTGCAGATAAAATGAGTGCGCATGCCGCCAAGCCATTCTGTCGCTCAAGCTGGACCATCTCTATAGCCAAAAGTAACCAGTCTTGCCGGGATTCGAACTTGCAAACGTGACCGCTCTTGCTGCCGGGATTCGAACTCACTTCCAATAGTCGCCCCCAAAAAGCCCTGTTTGTTCAGTGTGTTTTCTCTGTGTTGTGTTTTATGTGTTATATGAGTTGTGTCCCCTGTGTTTGATGTGTCTAATTCTTTTCTCTCTTTTGCAGTAGCCTTCCTGTCGGTGATGGGGATCGTCGTATCGGGGCATGCCGTCGCACCGCGCGCTATCGCGTTTTCCTACTTTCGAATGGCGGTAGTGTAGTAGATTGTAGGACAGTTGTAGTAGTAGATTGTAGAACAGTAGTTTTAAGATTGTAGCATGGTAGACTGTAGGTCTTGTGCTGTAGTCTTAGATTGTATTGTAGATGTATCTTATGCTAATTCGTTTGTTCTTTTTTCTTCTCGCAGGCTGGTGTTGGCGTGATGGCGAAGAGTGTGCTGACGATGATGGCGAAGAAGATGGCGAAGATGTCGAGATGGAGTGGACTTTCGAGAAAAGTTGAGTATACAATTCATTCTTTAAATATGCTAAATGTGTAGTATGTTCCGCGGGTCTACGAAGAGGTCATGGCTCTAGCCGGGATTCGAACGGTCAAAAGTAACCAGTCTAATTGGGCTTAAGATGTAGTATGTTCAGCGGGTCTAAGAAGAGGTCATGGCAACAGTCAACTCCTTCATTTGTGTGGTGAGATGCCCTCAACGTTCATCATCGCTTTAACCACACCTGGGTCTGCACGAGGGGAATTGCAGATAAAATGAGTGCGCATGCCGCCAAGCCATTCTGTCGCTCAAGCTGGACCATCTCTATAGCCAAAAGTAACCAGTCTTGCCGGGATTCGAACTTGCAAACGTGACCGCTCTTGCTGCCGGGATTCGAACTCACTTCCAATAGTCGCCCCCAAAAAGCCCTGTTTGTTCAGTGTGTTTTCTCTGTGTTGTGTTTTATGTGTTATATGAGTTGTGTCCCCTGTGTTTGATGTGTCTAATTCTTTTCTCTCTTTTGCAGTAGCCTTCCTGTCGGTGATGGGGATCGTCGTATCGGGGCATGCCGTCGCACCGCGCGCTATCGCGTTTTCCTACTTTCGAATGGCGGTAGTGTAGTAGATTGTAGGACAGTTGTAGTAGTAGATTGTAGAACAGTAGTTTTAAGATTGTAGCATGGTAGACTGTAGGTCTTGTGCTGTAGTCTTAGATTGTATTGTAGATGTATCTTATGCTAATTCGTTTGTTCTTTTTTCTTCTCGCAGGCTGGTGTTGGCGTGATGGCGAAGAGTGTGCTGACGATGATGGCGAAGAAGATGGCGAAGATGTCGAGATGGAGTGGACTTTCGAGAAAAGTTGAGTATACAATTCATTCTTTAAATATGCTAAATGTGTAGTATGTTCCGCGGGTCTACGAAGAGGTCATGGCTCTAGCCGGGATTCGAACGGCCAAAAGTAACCAGTCTAATTGGGCTTAAGATGTAGTATGTTCAGCGGGTCTAAGAAGAGGTCATGGCAACAGTCAACTCCTTCATTTGTGTGGTGAGATGCCCTCAACGTTCATCATCGCTTTAACCACACCTGGGTCTGCACGAGGGGAATTGCAGATAAAATGAGTGCGCATGCCGCCAAGCCATTCTGTCGCTCAAGCTGGACCATCTCTATAGCCAAAAGTAACCAGTCTTGCCGGGATTCGAACTTGCAAACGTGACCGCTCTTGCTGCCGTGATTCGAACTCACTTCCAATAGTCGCCCCCAAAAAGCCCTGTTTGTTCAGTGTGTTTTCTCTGTGTTGTGTTTTATGTGTTATATGAGTTGTGTCCCCTGTGTTTGATGTGTCTAATTCTTTTCTCTCTTTTGCAGTAGCCTTCCTGTCGGTGATGGGGATCGTCGTATCGGGGCATGCCGTCGCACCGCGCGCTATCGCGTTTTCCTACTTTCGAATGGCGGTAGTGTAGTAGATTGTAGGACAGTTGTAGTAGTAGATTGTAGAACAGTAGTTTTAAGATTGTAGCATGGTAGACTGTAGGTCTTGTGCTGTAGTCTTAGATTGTATTGTAGATGTATCTTATGCTAATTCGTTTGTTCTTTTTTCTTCTCGCAGGCTGGTGTTGGCGTGATGGCGAAGAGTGTGCTGACGATGATGGCGAAGAAGATGGCGAAGATGTCGAGATGGAGTGGACTTTCGAGAAAAGTTGAGTATACAATTCATTCTTTAAATATGCTAAATGTGTAGTATGTTCCGCGGGTCTACGAAGAGGTCATGGCTCTAGCCGGGATTCGAACGGCCAAAAGTAACCAGTCTAATTGGGCTTAAGATGTAGTATGTTCAGCGGGTCTAAGAAGAGGTCATGGCAACAGTCAACTCCTTCATTTGTGTGGTGAGATGCCCTCAACGTTCATCATCGCTTTAACCACACCTGGGTCTGCACGAGGGGAATTGCAGATAAAATGAGTGCGCATGCCGCCAAGCCATTCTGTCGCTCAAGCTGGACCATCTCTATAGCCAAAAGTAACCAGTCTTGCCGGGATTCGAACTTGCAAACGTGACCGCTCTTGCTGCCGTGATTCGAACTCACTTCCAATAGTCGCCCCCAAAAAGCCCTGTTTGTTCTGTGTGTTTTCTCTGTGTTGTGTTTTATGTGTTATATGAGTTGTGTCCCCTGTGTTTGATGTGTCTAATTCTTTTCTCTCTTTTGCAGTAGCCTTCCTGTCGGTGATGGGGATCGTCGTATCGGGGCATGCCGTCGCACCGCGCGCTATCGCGTTTTCCTATTTTCGAATGGCGGTAGTGTAGTAGATTGTAGGACAGTTGTAGTAGTAGATTGTAGAACAGTAGTTTTAAGATTGTAGCATGGTAGACTGTAGGTCTTGTGCTGTAGTCTTAGATTGTATTGTAGATGTATCTTATGCTAATTCGTTTGTTCTTTTTTCTTCTCGCAGGCTGGTGTTGGCGTGATGGCGAAGAGTGTGCTGACGATGATGGCGAAGAAGATGGCGAAGATGTCGAGATGGAGTGGACTTTCGAGAAAAGTTGAGTATACAATTCATTCTTTAAATATGCTAAATGTGTAGTATGTTCCGCGGGTCTACGAAGAGGTCATGGCTCTAGCCGGGATTCGAACGGCCAAAAGTAACCAGTCTAATTGGGCTTAAGATGTAGTATGTTCAGCGGGTCTAAGAAGAGGTCATGGCAACAGTCAACTCCTTCATTTGTGTGGTGAGATGCCCTCAACGTTCATCATCGCTTTAACCACACCTGGGTCTGCACGAGGGGAATTGCAGATAAAATGAGTGCGCATGCCGCCAAGCCATTCTGTCGCTCAAGCTGGACCATCTCTATAGCCAAAAGTAACCAGTCTTGCCGGGATTCGAACTTGCAAACGTGACCGCTCTTGCTGCCGTGATTCGAACTCACTTCCAATAGTCGCCCCCAAAAAGCCCTGTTTGTTCAGTGTGTTTTCTCTGTGTTGTGTTTTATGTGTTATATGAGTTGTGTCCCCTGTGTTTGATGTGTCTAATTCTTTTCTCTCTTTTGCAGTAGCCTTCCTGTCGGTGATGGGGATCGTCGTATCGGGGCATGCCGTCGCACCGCGCGCTATCGCGTTTTCCTACTTTCGAATGGCGGTAGTGTAGTAGATTGTAGGACAGTTGTAGTAGTAGATTGTAGAACAGTAGTTTTAAGATTGTAGCATGGTAGACTGTAGGTCTTGTGCTGTAGTCTTAGATTGTATTGTAGATGTATCTTATGCTAATTCGTTTGTTCTTTTTTCTTCTCGCAGGCTGGTGTTGGCGTGATGGCGAAGAGTGTGCTGACGATGATGGCGAAGAAGATGGCGAAGATGTCGAGATGGAGTGGACTTTCGAGAAAAGTTGAGTATACAATTCATTCTTTAAATATGCTAAATGTGTAGTATGTTCCGCGGGTCTACGAAGAGGTCATGGCTCTAGCCGGGATTCGAACGGCCAAAAGTAACCAGTCTAATTGGGCTTAAGATGTTGTATGTTCAGCGGGTCTAAGAAGAGGTCATGGCAACAGTCAACTCCTTCATTTGTGTGGTGAGATGCCCTCAACGTTCATCATCGCTTTAACCACACCTGGGTCTGCACGAGGGGAATTGCAGATAAAATGAGTGCGCATGCCGCCAAGCCATTCTGTCGCTCAAGCTGGACCATCTCTATAGCCAAAAGTAACCAGTCTTGCCGGGATTCGAACTTGCAAACGTGACCGCTCTTGCTGCCGTGATTCGAACTCACTTCCAATAGTCGCCCCCAAAAAGCCCTGTTTGTTCAGTGTGTTTTCTCTGTGTTGTGTTTTATGTGTTATATGAGTTGTGTCCCCTGTGTTTGATGTGTCTAATTCTTTTCTCTCTTTTGCAGTAGCCTTCCTGTCGGTGATGGGGATCGTCGTATCGGGGCATGCCGTCGCACCGCGCGCTATCGCGTTTTCCTACTTTCGAATGGCGGTAGTGTAGTAGATTGTAGGACAGTTGTAGTAGTAGATTGTAGAACAGTAGTTTTAAGATTGTAGCATGGTAGACTGTAGGTCTTGTGCTGTAGTCTTAGATTGTATTGTAGATGTATCTTATGCTAATTCGTTTGTTCTTTTTTCTTCTCGCAGGCTGGTGTTGGCGTGATGGCGAAGAGTGTGCTGACGATGATGGCGAAGAAGATGGCGAAGATGTCGAGATGGAGTGGACTTTCGAGAAAAGTTGAGTATACAATTCATTCTTTAAATATGCTAAATGTGTAGTATGTTCCGCGGGTCTACGAAGAGGTCATGGCTCTAGCCGGGATTCGAACGGCCAAAAGTAACCAGTCTAATTGGGCTTAAGATGTAGTATGTTCAGCGGGTCTAAGAAGAGGTCATGGCAACAGTCAACTCCTTCATTTGTGTGGTGAGATGCCCTCAACGTTCATCATCGCTTTAACCACACCTGGGTCTGCACGAGGGGAATTGCAGATAAAATGAGTGCGCATGCCGCCAAGCCATTCTGTCGCTCAAGCTGGACCATCTCTATAGCCAAAAGTAACCAGTCTTGCCGGGATTCGAACTTGCAAACGTGACCGCTCTTGCTGCCGTGATTCGAACTCACTTCCAATAGTCGCCCCCAAAAAGCCCTGTTTGTTCAGTGTGTTTTCTCTGTGTTGTGTTTTATGTGTTATATGAGTTGTGTCCCCTGTGTTTGATGTGTCTAATTCTTTTCTCTCTTTTGCAGTAGCCTTCCTGTCGGTGATGGGGATCGTCGTATCGGGGCATGCCGTCGCACCGCTCGCTATCGCGTTTTCCTATTTTCGAATGGCGGTAGTGTAGTAGATTGTAGGACAGTTGTAGTAGTAGATTGTAGAACAGTAGTTTTAAGATTGTAGCATGGTAGACTGTAGGTCTTGTGCTGTAGTCTTAGATTGTATTGTAGATGTATCTTATGCTAATTCGTTTGATCTTTTTTCTTCTCGCAGGCTGGTGTTGGCGTGATGGCGAAGAGTGTGCTGACGATGATGGCGAAGAAGATGGCGAAGATGTCGAGATGGAGTGGACTTTCGAGAAAAGTTGAGTATACAATTCATTCTTTAAATATGCTAAATGTGTAGTATGTTCCGCGGGTCTACGAAGAGGTCATGGCTCTAGCCGGGATTCGAACGGCCAAAAGTAACCAGTCTAATTGGGCTTAAGATGTAGTATGTTCAGCGGGTCTAAGAAGAGGTCATGGCAACAGTCAACTCCTTCATTTGTGTGGTGAGATGCCCTCAACGTTCATCATCGCTTTAACCACACCTGGGTCTGCACGAGGGGAATTGCAGATAAAATGAGTGCGCATGCCGCCAAGCCATTCTGTCGCTCAAGCTGGACCATCTCTATAGCCAAAAGTAACCAGTCTTGCCGGGATTCGAACTTGCAAACGTGACCGCTCTTGCTGCCGTGATTCGAACTCACTTCCAATAGTCGCCCCCAAAAAGCCCTGTTTGTTCAGTGTGTTTTCTCTGTGTTGTGTTTTATGTGTTATATGAGTTGTGTCCCCTGTGTTTGATGTGTCTAATTCTTTTCTCTCTTTTGCAGTAGCCTTCCTGTCGGTGATGGGGATCGTCGTATCGGGGCATGCCGTCGCACCGCGCGCTATCGCGTTTTCCTACTTTCGAATGGCGGTAGTGTAGTAGATTGTAGGACAGTTGTAGTAGTAGATTGTAGAACAGTAGTTTTAAGATTGTAGCATGGTAGACTGTAGGTCTTGTGCTGTAGTCTTAGATTGTATTGTAGATGTATCTTATGCTAATTCGTTTGTTCTTTTTTCTTCTCGCAGGCTGGTGTTGGCGTGATGGCGAAGAGTGTGCTGACGATGATGGCGAAGAAGATGGCGAAGATGTCGAGATGGAGTGGACTTTCGAGAAAAGTTGAGTATACAATTCATTCTTTAAATATGCTAAATGTGTAGTATGTTCCGCGGGTCTACGAAGAGGTCATGGCTCTAGCCGGGATTCGAACGGCCAAAAGTAACCGGTCTAATTGGGCTTAAGATGTAGTATGTTCAGCGGGTCTAAGAAGAGGTCATGGCAACAGTCAACTCCTTCATTTGTGTGGTGAGATGCCCTCAACGTTCATCATCGCTTTAACCACACCTGGGTCTGCACGAGGGGAATTGCAGATAAAATGAGTGCGCATGCCGCCAAGCCATTCTGTCGCTCAAGCTGGACCATCTCTATAGCCAAAAGTAACCAGTCTTGCCGGGATTCGAACTTGCAAACGTGACCGCTCTTGCTGCCGGGATTCGAACTCACTTCCAATAGTCGCCCCCAAAAAGCCCTGTTTGTTCAGTGTGTTTTCTCTGTGTTGTGTTTTATGTGTTATATGAGTTGTGTCCCCTGTGTTTGATGTGTCTAATTCTTTTCTCTCTTTTGCAGTAGCCTTCCTGTCGGTGATGGGGATCGTCGTATCGGGGCATGCCGTCGCACCGCGCGCTATCGCGTTTTCCTACTTTCGAATGGCGGTAGTGTAGTAGATTGTAGGACAGTTGTAGTAGTAGATTGTAGAACAGTAGTTTTAAGATTGTAGCATGGTAGACTGTAGGTCTTGTGCTGTAGTCTTAGATTGTATTGTAGATGTATCTTATGCTAATTCGTTTGTTCTTTTTTCTTCTCGCAGGCTGGTGTTGGCGTGATGGCGAAGAGTGTGCTGACGATGATGGCGAAGAAGATGGCGAAGATGTCGAGATGGAGTGGACTTTCGAGAAAAGTTGAGTATACAATTCATTCTTTAAATATGCTAAATGTGTAGTATGTTCCGCGGGTCTACGAAGAGGTCATGGCTCTAGCCGGGATTCGAACGGCCAAAAGTAACCAGTCTAATTGGGCTTAAGATGTAGTATGTTCAGCGGGTCTAAGAAGAGGTCATGGCAACAGTCAACTCCTTCATTTGTGTGGTGAGATGCCCTCAACGTTCATCATCGCTTTAACCACACCTGGGTCTGCACGAGGGGAATTGCAGATAAAATGAGTGCGCATGCCGCCAAGCCATTCTGTCGCTCAAGCTGGACCATCTCTATAGCCAAAAGTAACCAGTCTTGCCGGGATTCGAACTTGCAAACGTGACCGCTCTTGCTGCCGGGATTCGAACTCACTTCCAATAGTCGCCCCCAAAAAGCCCTGTTTGGTCAGTGTGTTCTCTCTGTGTTGTGTTTTATGTGTTATATGAGTTGTGTCCCCTGTGTTTGATGTGTCTAATTCTTTTCTCTCTTTTGCAGTAGCCTTCCTGTCGGTGATGGGGATCGTCGTATCGGGGCATGCCGTCGCACCGCGCGCTATCGCGTTTTCCTACTTTCGAATGGCGGTAGTGTAGTAGATTGTAGGACAGTTGTAGTAGTAGATTGTAGAACAGTAGTTTTAAGATTGTAGCATGGTAGACTGTAGGTCTTGTGCTGTAGTCTTAGATTGTATTGTAGATGTATCTTATGCTAATTCGTTTGTTCTTTTTTCTTCTCGCAGGCTGGTGTTGGCGTGATGGCGAAGAGTGTGCTGACGATGATGGCGAAGAAGATGGCGAAGATGTCGAGATGGAGTGGACTTTCGAGAAAAGTTGAGTATACAATTCATTCTTTAAATATGCTAAATGTGTAGTATGTTCCGCGGGTCTACGAAGAGGTCATGGCTCTAGCCGGGATTCGAACGGCCAAAAGTAACCAGTCTAATTGGGCTTAAGATGTAGTATGTTCAGCGGGTCTAAGAAGAGGTCATGGCAACAGTCAACTCCTTCATTTGTGTGGTGAGATGCCCTCAACGTTCATCATCGCTTTAACCACACCTGGGTCTGCACGAGGGGAATTGCAGATAAAATGAGTGCGCATGCCGCCAAGCCATTCTGTCGCTCAAGCTGGACCATCTCTATAGCCAAAAGTAACCAGTCTTGCCGGGATTCGAACTTGCAAACGTGACCGCTCTTGCTGCCGGGATTCGAACTCACTTCCAATAGTCGCCCCCAAAAAGCCCTGTTTGTTCAGTGTGTTTTCTCTGTGTTGTGTTTTATGTGTTATATGAGTTGTGTCCCCTGTGTTTGATGTGTCTAATTCTTTTCTCTCTTTTGCAGTAGCCTTCCTGTCGGTGATGGGGATCGTCGTATCGGGGCATGCCGTCGCACCGCGCGCTATCGCGTTTTCCTACTTTCGAATGGCGGTAGTGTAGTAGATTGTAGGACAGTTGTAGTAGTAGATTGTAGAACAGTAGTTTTAAGATTGTAGCATGGTAGACTGTAGGTCTTGTGCTGTAGTCTTAGATTGTATTGTAGATGTATCTTATGCTAATTCGTTTGTTCTTTTTTCTTCTCGCAGGCTGGTGTTGGCGTGATGGCGAAGAGTGTGCTGACGATGATGGCGAAGAAGATGGCGAAGATGTCGAGATGGAGTGGACTTTCGAGAAAAGTTGAGTATACAATTCATTCTTTAAATATGCTAAATGTGTAGTATGTTCCGCGGGTCTACGAAGAGGTCATGGCTCTAGCCGGGATTCGAACGGTCAAAAGTAACCAGTCTAATTGGGCTTAAGATGTAGTATGTTCAGCGGGTCTAAGAAGAGGTCATGGCAACAGTCAACTCCTTCATTTGTGTGGTGAGATGCCCTCAACGTTCATCATCGCTTTAACCACACCTGGGTCTGCACGAGGGGAATTGCAGATAAAATGAGTGCGCATGCCGCCAAGCCATTCTGTCGCTCAAGCTGGACCATCTCTATAGCCAAAAGTAACCAGTCTTGCCGGGATTCGAACTTGCAAACGTGACCGCTCTTGCTGCCGGGATTCGAACTCACTTCCAATAGTCGCCCCCAAAAAGCCCTGTTTGTTCAGTGTGTTTTCTCTGTGTTGTGTTTTATGTGTTATATGAGTTGTGTCCCCTGTGTTTGATGTGTCTAATTCTTTTCTCTCTTTTGCAGTAGCCTTCCTGTCGGTGATGGGGATCGTCGTATCGGGGCATGCCGTCGCACCGCGCGCTATCGCGTTTTCCTACTTTCGAATGGCGGTAGTGTAGTAGATTGTAGGACAGTTGTAGTAGTAGATTGTAGAACAGTAGTTTTAAGATTGTAGCATGGTAGACTGTAGGTCTTGTGCTGTAGTCTTAGATTGTATTGTAGATGTATCTTATGCTAATTCGTTTGTTCTTTTTTCTTCTCGCAGGCTGGTGTTGGCGTGATGGCGAAGAGTGTGCTGACGATGATGGCGAAGAAGATGGCGAAGATGTCGAGATGGAGTGGACTTTCGAGAAAAGTTGAGTATACAATTCATTCTTTAAATATGCTAAATGTGTAGTATGTTCCGCGGGTCTACGAAGAGGTCATGGCTCTAGCCGGGATTCGAACGGCCAAAAGTAACCAGTCTAATTGGGCTTAAGATGTAGTATGTTCAGCGGGTCTAAGAAGAGGTCATGGCAACAGTCAACTCCTTCATTTGTGTGGTGAGATGCCCTCAACGTTCATCATCGCTTTAACCACACCTGGGTCTGCACGAGGGGAATTGCAGATAAAATGAGTGCGCATGCCGCCAAGCCATTCTGTCGCTCAAGCTGGACCATCTCTATAGCCAAAAGTAACCAGTCTTGCCGGGATTCGAACTTGCAAACGTGACCGCTCTTGCTGCCGTGATTCGAACTCACTTCCAATAGTCGCCCCCAAAAAGCCCTGTTTGTTCAGTGTGTTTTCTCTGTGTTGTGTTTTATGTGTTATATGAGTTGTGTCCCCTGTGTTTGATGTGTCTAATTCTTTTCTCTCTTTTGCAGTAGCCTTCCTGTCGGTGATGGGGATCGTCGTATCGGGGCATGCCGTCGCACCGCGCGCTATCGCGTTTTCCTACTTTCGAATGGCGGTAGTGTAGTAGATTGTAGGACAGTTGTAGTAGTAGATTGTAGAACAGTAGTTTTAAGATTGTAGCATGGTAGACTGTAGGTCTTGTGCTGTAGTCTTAGATTGTATTGTAGATGTATCTTATGCTAATTCGTTTGTTCTTTTTTCTTCTCGCAGGCTGGTGTTGGCGTGATGGCGAAGAGTGTGCTGACGATGATGGCGAAGAAGATGGCGAAGATGTCGAGATGGAGTGGACTTTCGAGAAAAGTTGAGTATACAATTCATTCTTTAAATATGCTAAATGTGTAGTATGTTCCGCGGGTCTACGAAGAGGTCATGGCTCTAGCCGGGATTCGAACGGCCAAAAGTAACCAGTCTAATTGGGCTTAAGATGTAGTATGTTCAGCGGGTCTAAGAAGAGGTCATGGCAACAGTCAACTCCTTCATTTGTGTGGTGAGATGCCCTCAACGTTCATCATCGCTTTAACCACACCTGGGTCTGCACGAGGGGAATTGCAGATAAAATGAGTGCGCATGCCGCCAAGCCATTCTGTCGCTCAAGCTGGACCATCTCTATAGCCAAAAGTAACCAGTCTTGCCGGGATTCGAACTTGCAAACGTGACCGCTCTTGCTGCCGTGATTCGAACTCACTTCCAATAGTCGCCCCCAAAAAGCCCTGTTTGTTCAGTGTGTTTTCTCTGTGTTGTGTTTTATGTGTTATATGAGTTGTGTCCCCTGTGTTTGATGTGTCTAATTCTTTTCTCTCTTTTGCAGTAGCCTTCCTGTCGGTGATGGGGATCGTCGTATCGGGGCATGCCGTCGCACCGCGCGCTATCGCGTTTTCCTACTTTCGAATGGCGGTAGTGTAGTAGATTGTAGGACAGTTGTAGTAGTAGATTGTAGAACAGTAGTTTTAAGATTGTAGCATGGTAGACTGTAGGTCTTGTGCTGTAGTCTTAGATTGTATTGTAGATGTATCTTATGCTAATTCGTTTGATCTTTTTTCTTCTCGCAGGCTGGTGTTGGCGTGATGGCGAAGAGTGTGCTGACGATGATGGCGAAGAAGATGGCGAAGATGTCGAGATGGAGTGGACTTTCGAGAAAAGTTGAGTATACAATTCATTCTTTAAATATGCTAAATGTGTAGTATGTTCCGCGGGTCTACGAAGAGGTCATGGCTCTAGCCGGGATTCGAACGGCCAAAAGTAACCAGTCTAATTGGGCTTAAGATGTAGTATGTTCAGCGGGTCTAAGAAGAGGTCATGGCAACAGTCAACTCCTTCATTTGTGTGGTGAGATGCCCTCAACGTTCATCATCGCTTTAACCACACCTGGGTCTGCACGAGGGGAATTGCAGATAAAATGAGTGCGCATGCCGCCAAGCCATTCTGTCGCTCAAGCTGGACCATCTCTATAGCCAAAAGTAACCAGTCTTGCCGGGATTCGAACTTGCAAACGTGACCGCTCTTGCTGCCGGGATTCGAACTCACTTCCAATAGTCGCCCCTAAAAAGCCCTGTTTGTTCTGTGTGTTTTCTCTGTGTTGTGTTTTATGTGTTATATGAGTTGTGTCCCCTGTGTTTGATGTGTCTAATTCTTTTCTCTCTTTTGCAGTAGCCTTCCTGTCGGTGATGGGGATCGTCGTATCGGGGCATGCCGTCGCACCGCGCGCTATCGCGTTTTCCTATTTTCGAATGGCGGTAGTGTAGTAGATTGTAGGACAGTTGTAGTAGTAGATTGTAGAACAGTAGTTTTAAGATTGTAGCATGGTAGACTGTAGGTCTTGTGCTGTAGTCTTAGATTGTATTGTAGATGTATCTTATGCTAATTCGTTTGTTCTTTTTTCTTCTCGCAGGCTGGTGTTGGCGTGATGGCGAAGAGTGTGCTGACGATGATGGCGAAGAAGATGGCGAAGATGTCGAGATGGAGTGGACTTTCGAGAAAAGTTGAGTATACAATTCATTCTTTAAATATGCTAAATGTGTAGTATGTTCCGCGGGTCTACGAAGAGGTCATGGCTCTAGCCGGGATTCGAACGGCCAAAAGTAACCAGTCTAATTGGGCTTAAGATGTAGTATGTTCAGCGGGTCTAAGAAGAGGTCATGGCAACAGTCAACTCCTTCATTTGTGTGGTGAGATGCCCTCAACGTTCATCATCGCTTTAACCACACCTGGGTCTGCACGAGGGGAATTGCAGATAAAATGAGTGCGCATGCCGCCAAGCCATTCTGTCGCTCAAGCTGGACCATCTCTATAGCCAAAAGTAACCAGTCTTGCCGGGATTCGAACTTGCAAACGTGACCGCTCTTGCTGCCGTGATTCGAACTCACTTCCAATAGTCGCCCCCAAAAAGCCCTGTTTGTTCAGTGTGTTTTCTCTGTGTTGTGTTTTATGTGTTATATGAGTTGTGTCCCCTGTGTTTGATGTGTCTAATTCTTTTCTCTCTTTTGCAGTAGCCTTCCTGTCGGTGATGGGGATCGTCGTATCGGGGCATGCCGTCGCACCGCGCGCTATCGCGTTTTCCTACTTTCGAATGGCGGTAGTGTAGTAGATTGTAGGACAGTTGTAGTAGTAGATTGTAGAACAGTAGTTTTAAGATTGTAGCATGGTAGACTGTAGGTCTTGTGCTGTAGTCTTAGATTGTATTGTAGATGTATCTTATGCTAATTCGTTTGTTCTTTTTTCTTCTCGCAGGCTGGTGTTGGCGTGATGGCGAAGAGTGTGCTGACGATGATGGCGAAGAAGATGGCGAAGATGTCGAGATGGAGTGGACTTTCGAGAAAAGTTGAGTATACAATTCATTCTTTAAATATGCTAAATGTGTAGTATGTTCCGCGGGTCTACGAAGAGGTCATGGCTCTAGCCGGGATTCGAACGGCCAAAAGTAACCAGTCTAATTGGGCTTAAGATGTAGTATGTTCAGCGGGTCTAAGAAGAGGTCATGGCAACAGTCAACTCCTTCATTTGTGTGGTGAGATGCCCTCAACGTTCATCATCGCTTTAACCACACCTGGGTCTGCACGAGGGGAATTGCAGATAAAATGAGTGCGCATGCCGCCAAGCCATTCTGTCGCTCAAGCTGGACCATCTCTATAGCCAAAAGTAACCAGTCTTGCCGGGATTCGAACTTGCAAACGTGACCGCTCTTGCTGCCGTGATTCGAACTCACTTCCAATAGTCGCCCCCAAAAAGCCCTGTTTGTTCAGTGTGTTTTCTCTGTGTTGTGTTTTATGTGTTATATGAGTTGTGTCCCCTGTGTTTGATGTGTCTAATTCTTTTCTCTCTTTTGCAGTAGCCTTCCTGTCGGTGATGGGGATCGTCGTATCGGGGCATGCCGTCGCACCGCGCGCTATCGCGTTTTCCTACTTTCGAATGGCGGTAGTGTAGTAGATTGTAGGACAGTTGTAGTAGTAGATTGTAGAACAGTAGTTTTAAGATTGTAGCATGGTAGACTGTAGGTCTTGTGCTGTAGTCTTAGATTGTATTGTAGATGTATCTTATGCTAATTCGTTTGTTCTTTTTTCTTCTCGCAGGCTGGTGTTGGCGTGATGGCGAAGAGTGTGCTGACGATGATGGCGAAGAAGATGGCGAAGATGTCGAGATGGAGTGGACTTTCGAGAAAAGTTGAGTATACAATTCATTCTTTAAATATGCTAAATGTGTAGTATGTTCCGCGGGTCTACGAAGAGGTCATGGCTCTAGCCGGGATTCGAACGGCCAAAAGTAACCAGTCTAATTGGGCTTAAGATGTAGTATGTTCAGCGGGTCTAAGAAGAGGTCATGGCAACAGTCAACTCCTTCATTTGTGTGGTGAGATGCCCTCAACGTTCATCATCGCTTTAACCACACCTGGGTCTGCACGAGGGGAATTGCAGATAAAATGAGTGCGCATGCCGCCAAGCCATTCTGTCGCTCAAGCTGGACCATCTCTATAGCCAAAAGTAACCAGTCTTGCCGGGATTCGAACTTGCAAACGTGACCGCTCTTGCTGCCGTGATTCGAACTCACTTCCAATAGTCGCCCCCAAAAAGCCCTGTTTGTTCAGTGTGTTTTCTCTGTGTTGTGTTTTATGTGTTATATGAGTTGTGTCCCCTGTGTTTGATGTGTCTAATTCTTTTCTCTCTTTTGCAGTAGCCTTCCTGTCGGTGATGGGGATCGTCGTATCGGGGCATGCCGTCGCACCGCGCGCTATCGCGTTTTCCTACTTTCGAATGGCGGTAGTGTAGTAGATTGTAGGACAGTTGTAGTAGTAGATTGTAGAACAGTAGTTTTAAGATTGTAGCATGGTAGACTGTAGGTCTTGTGCTGTAGTCTTAGATTGTATTGTAGATGTATCTTATGCTAATTCGTTTGATCTTTTTTCTTCTCGCAGGCTGGTGTTGGCGTGATGGCGAAGAGTGTGCTGACGATGATGGCGAAGAAGATGGCGAAGATGTCGAGATGGAGTGGACTTTCGAGAAAAGTTGAGTATACAATTCATTCTTTAAATATGCTAAATGTGTAGTATGTTCCGCGGGTCTACGAAGAGGTCATGGCTCTAGCCGGGATTCGAACGGCCAAAAGTAACCAGTCTAATTGGGCTTAAGATGTAGTATGTTCAGCGGGTCTAAGAAGAGGTCATGGCAACAGTCAACTCCTTCATTTGTGTGGTGAGATGCCCTCAACGTTCATCATCGCTTTAACCACACCTGGGTCTGCACGAGGGGAATTGCAGATAAAATGAGTGCGCATGCCGCCAAGCCATTCTGTCGCTCAAGCTGGACCATCTCTATAGCCAAAAGTAACCAGTCTTGCCGGGATTCGAACTTGCAAACGTGACCGCTCTTGCTGCCGGGATTCGAACTCACTTCCAATAGTCGCCCCTAAAAAGCCCTGTTTGTTCTGTGTGTTTTCTCTGTGTTGTGTTTTATGTGTTATATGAGTTGTGTCCCCTGTGTTTGATGTGTCTAATTCTTTTCTCTCTTTTGCAGTAGCCTTCCTGTCGGTGATGGGGATCGTCGTATCGGGGCATGCCGTCGCACCGCGCGCTATCGCGTTTTCCTATTTTCGAATGGCGGTAGTGTAGTAGATTGTAGGACAGTTGTAGTAGTAGATTGTAGAACAGTAGTTTTAAGATTGTAGCATGGTAGACTGTAGGTCTTGTGCTGTAGTCTTAGATTGTATTGTAGATGTATCTTATGCTAATTCGTTTGTTCTTTTTTCTTCTCGCAGGCTGGTGTTGGCGTGATGGCGAAGAGTGTGCTGACGATGATGGCGAAGAAGATGGCGAAGATGTCGAGATGGAGTGGACTTTCGAGAAAAGTTGAGTATACAATTCATTCTTTAAATATGCTAAATGTGTAGTATGTTCCGCGGGTCTACGAAGAGGTCATGGCTCTAGCCGGGATTCGAACGGCCAAAAGTAACCAGTCTAATTGGGCTTAAGATGTAGTATGTTCAGCGGGTCTAAGAAGAGGTCATGGCAACAGTCAACTCCTTCATTTGTGTGGTGAGATGCCCTCAACGTTCATCATCGCTTTAACCACACCTGGGTCTGCACGAGGGGAATTGCAGATAAAATGAGTGCGCATGCCGCCAAGCCATTCTGTCGCTCAAGCTGGACCATCTCTATAGCCAAAAGTAACCAGTCTTGCTGGGATTCGAACTTGCAAACGTGACCGCTCTTGCTGCCGGGATTCAAACTCACTTCCAATAGTCGCCCCCAAAAAGCCCTGTTTGTTCAGTGTGTTTTCTCTGTGTTGTGTTTTATGTGTTATATGAGTTGTGTCCCCTGTGTTTGATGTGTCTAATTCTTTTCTCTCTTTTGCAGTAGCCTTCCTGTCGGTGATGGGGATCGTCGTATCGGGGCATGCCGTCGCACCGCGCGCTATCGCGTTTTCCTATTTTCGAATGGCGGTAGTGTAGTAGATTGTAGGACAGTTGTAGTAGTAGATTGTAGAACAGTAGTTTTAAGATTGTAGCATGGTAGACTGTAGGTCTTGTGCTGTAGTCTTAGATTGTATTGTAGATGTATCTTATGCTAATTCGTTTGTTCTTTTTTCTTCTCGCAGGCTGGTGTTGGCTTGATGGCGAAGAGTGTGCTGACGATGATGGCGAAGAAGATGGCGAAGATGTCGAGATGGAGTGGACTTTCGAGAAAAGTTGAGTATACAATTCATTCTTTAAATATGCTAAATGTGTAGTATGTTCCGCGGGTCTACGAAGAGGTCATGGCTCTAGCCGGGATTCGAACGGCCAAAAGTAACCAGTCTAATTGGGCTTAAGATGTAGTATGTTCAGCGGGTCTAAGAAGAGGTCATGGCAACAGTCAACTCCTTCATTTGTGTGGTGAGATGCCCTCAACGTTCATCATCGCTTTAACCACACCTGGGTCTGCACGAGGGGAATTGCAGATAAAATGAGTGCGCATGCCGCCAAGCCATTCTGTCGCTCAAGCTGGACCATCTCTATAGCCAAAAGTAACCAGTCTTGCCGGGATTCGAACTTGCAAACGTGACCGCTCTTGCTGCCGGGATTCGAACTCACTTCCAATAGTCGCCCCCAAAAAGCCCTGTTTGTTCAGTGTGTTTTCTCTGTGTTGTGTTTTATGTGTTATATGAGTTGTGTCCCCTGTGTTTGATGTGTCTAATTCTTTTCTCTCTTTTGCAGTAGCCTTCCTGTCGGTGATGGGGATCGTCGTATCGGGGCATGCCGTCGCACCGCGCGCTATCGCGTTTTCCTACTTTCGAATGGCGGTAGTGTAGTAGATTGTAGGACAGTTGTAGTAGTAGATTGTAGAACAGTAGTTTTAAGATTGTAGCATGGTAGACTGTAGGTCTTGTGCTGTAGTCTTAGATTGTATTGTAGATGTATCTTATGCTAATTCGTTTGTTCTTTTTTCTTCTCGCAGGCTGGTGTTGGCGTGATGGCGAAGAGTGTGCTGACGATGATGGCGAAGAAGATGGCGAAGATGTCGAGATGGAGTGGACTTTCGAGAAAAGTTGAGTATACAATTCATTCTTTAAATATGCTAAATGTGTAGTATGTTCCGCGGGTCTACGAAGAGGTCATGGCTCTAGCCGGGATTCGAACGGCCAAAAGTAACCAGTCTAATTGGGCTTAAGATGTAGTATGTTCAGCGGGTCTAAGAAGAGGTCATGGCAACAGTCAACTCCTTCATTTGTGTGGTGAGATGCCCTCAACGTTCATCATCGCTTTAACCACACCTGGGTCTGCACGAGGGGAATTGCAGATAAAATGAGTGCGCATGCCGCCAAGCCATTCTGTCGCTCAAGCTGGACCATCTCTATAGCCAAAAGTAACCAGTCTTGCCGGGATTCGAACTTGCAAACGTGACCGCTCTTGCTGCCGGGATTCGAACTCACTTCCAATAGTCGCCCCCAAAAAGCCCTGTTTGTTCTGTGTGTTTTCTCTGTGTTGTGTTTTATGTGTTATATGAGTTGTGTCCCCTGTGTTTGATGTGTCTAATTCTTTTCTCTCTTTTGCAGTAGCCTTCCTGTCGGTGATGGGGATCGTCGTATCGGGGCATGCCGTCGCACCGCGCACTATCGCGTTTTCCTATTTTCGAATGGCGGTAGTGTAGTAGATTGTAGGACAGTTGTAGTAGTAGATTGTAGAACAGTAGTTTTAAGATTGTAGCATGGTAGACTGTAGGTCTTGTGCTGTAGTCTTAGATTGTATTGTAGATGTATCTTATGCTAATTCGTTTGTTCTTTTTTCTTCTCGCAGGCTGGTGTTGGCGTGATGGCGAAGAGTGTGCTGACGATGATGGCGAAGAAGATGGCGAAGATGTCGAGATGGAGTGGACTTTCGAGAAAAGTTGAGTATACAATTCATTCTTTAAATATGCTAAATGTGTAGTATGTTCCGCGGGTCTACGAAGAGGTCATGGCTCTAGCCGGGATTCGAACGGCCAAAAGTAACCAGTCTAATTGGGCTTAAGATGTAGTATGTTCAGCGGGTCTAAGAAGAGGTCATGGCAACAGTCAACTCCTTCATTTGTGTGGTGAGATGCCCTCAACGTTCATCATCACTTTAACCACACCTGGGTCTGCACGAGGGGAATTGCAGATAAAATGAGTGCGCATGCCGCCAAGCCATTCTGTCGCTCAAGCTGGACCATCTCTATAGCCAAAAGTAACCAGTCTTGCCGGGATTCGAACTTGCAAACGTGACCGCTCTTGCTGCCGGGATTCGAACTCACTTCCAATAGTCGCCCCCAAAAAGCCCTGTTTGGTCAGTGTGTTCTCTCTGTGTTGTGTTTTATGTGTTATATGAGTTGTGTCCCCTGTGTTTGATGTGTCTAATTCTTTTCTCTCTTTTGCAGTAGCCTTCCTGTCGGTGATGGGGATCGTCGTATCGGGGCATGCCGTCGCACCGCGCGCTATCGCGTTTTCCTACTTTCGAATGGCGGTAGTGTAGTAGATTGTAGGACAGTTGTAGTAGTAGATTGTAGAACAGTAGTTTTAAGATTGTAGCATGGTAGACTGTAGGTCTTGTGCTGTAGTCTTAGATTGTATTGTAGATGTATCTTATGCTAATTCGTTTGTTCTTTTTTCTTCTCGCAGGCTGGTGTTGGCGTGATGGCGAAGAGTGTGCTGACGATGATGGCGAAGAAGATGGCGAAGATGTCGAGATGGAGTGGACTTTCGAGAAAAGTTGAGTATACAATTCATTCTTTAAATATGCTAAATGTGTAGTATGTTCCGCGGGTCTACGAAGAGGTCATGGCTCTAGCCGGGATTCGAACGGCCAAAAGTAACCAGTCTAATTGGGCTTAAGATGTAGTATGTTCAGCGGGTCTAAGAAGAGGTCATGGCAACAGTCAACTCCTTCATTTGTGTGGTGAGATGCCCTCAACGTTCATCATCGCTTTAACCACACCTGGGTCTGCACGAGGGGAATTGCAGATAAAATGAGTGCGCATGCCGCCAAGCCATTCTGTCGCTCAAGCTGGACCATCTCTATAGCCAAAAGTAACCAGTCTTGCCGGGATTCGAACTTGCAAACGTGACCGCTCTTGCTGCCGGGATTCGAACTCACTTCCAATAGTCGCCCCCAAAAAGCCCTGTTTGTTCAGTGTGTTTTCTCTGTGTTGTGTTTTATGTGTTATATGAGTTGTGTCCCCTGTGTTTGATGTGTCTAATTCTTTTCTCTCTTTTGCAGTAGCCTTCCTGTCGGTGATGGGGATCGTCGTATCGGGGCATGCCGTCGCACCGCGCGCTATCGCGTTTTCCTACTTTCGAATGGCGGTAGTGTAGTAGATTGTAGGACAGTTGTAGTAGTAGATTGTAGAACAGTAGTTTTAAGATTGTAGCATGGTAGACTGTAGGTCTTGTGCTGTAGTCTTAGATTGTATTGTAGATGTATCTTATGCTAATTCGTTTGTTCTTTTTTCTTCTCGCAGGCTGGTGTTGGCGTGATGGCGAAGAGTGTGCTGACGATGATGGCGAAGAAGATGGCGAAGATGTCGAGATGGAGTGGACTTTCGAGAAAAGTTGAGTATACAATTCATTCTTTAAATATGCTAAATGTGTAGTATGTTCCGCGGGTCTACGAAGAGGTCATGGCTCTAGCCGGGATTCGAACGGCCAAAAGTAACCAGTCTAATTGGGCTTAAGATGTAGTATGTTCAGCGGGTCTAAGAAGAGGTCATGGCAACAGTCAACTCCTTCATTTGTGTGGTGAGATGCCCTCAACGTTCATCATCGCTTTAACCACACCTGGGTCTGCACGAGGGGAATTGCAGATAAAATGAGTGCGCATGCCGCCAAGCCATTCTGTCGCTCAAGCTGGACCATCTCTATAGCCAAAAGTAACCAGTCTTGCCGGGATTCGAACTTGCAAACGTGACCGCTCTTGCTGCCGGGATTCGAACTCACTTCCAATAGTCGCCCCCAAAAAGCCCTGTTTGTTCAGTGTGTTTTCTCTGTGTTGTGTTTTATGTGTTATATGAGTTGTGTCCCCTGTGTTTGATGTGTCTAATTCTTTTCTCTCTTTTGCAGTAGCCTTCCTGTCGGTGATGGGGATCGTCGTATCGGGGCATGCCGTCGCACCGCGCGCTATCGCGTTTTCCTACTTTCGAATGGCGGTAGTGTAGTAGATTGTAGGACAGTTGTAGTAGTAGATTGTAGAACAGTAGTTTTAAGATTGTAGCATGGTAGACTGTAGGTCTTGTGCTGTAGTCTTAGATTGTATTGTAGATGTATCTTATGCTAATTCGTTTGTTCTTTTTTCTTCTCGCAGGCTGGTGTTGGCGTGATGGCGAAGAGTGTGCTGACGATGATGGCGAAGAAGATGGCGAAGATGTCGAGATGGAGTGGACTTTCGAGAAAAGTTGAGTATACAATTCATTCTTTAAATATGCTAAATGTGTAGTATGTTCCGCGGGTCTACGAAGAGGTCATGGCTCTAGCCGGGATTCGAACGGCCAAAAGTAACCAGTCTAATTGGGCTTAAGATGTAGTATGTTCAGCGGGTCTAAGAAGAGGTCATGGCAACAGTCAACTCCTTCATTTGTGTGGTGAGATGCCCTCAACGTTCATCATCGCTTTAACCACACCTGGGTCTGCACGAGGGGAATTGCAGATAAAATGAGTGCGCATGCCGCCAAGCCATTCTGTCGCTCAAGCTGGACCATCTCTATAGCCAAAAGTAACCAGTCTTGCCGGGATTCGAACTTGCAAACGTGACCGCTCTTGCTGCCGGGATTCGAACTCACTTCCAATAGTCGCCCCCAAAAAGCCCTGTTTGTTCAGTGTGTTTTCTCTGTGTTGTGTTTTATGTGTTATATGAGTTGTGTCCCCTGTGTTTGATGTGTCTAATTCTTTTCTCTCTTTTGCAGTAGCCTTCCTGTCGGTGATGGGGATCGTCGTATCGGGGCATGCCGTCGCACCGCGCGCTATCGCGTTTTCCTACTTTCGAATGGCGGTAGTGTAGTAGATTGTAGGACAGTTGTAGTAGTAGATTGTAGAACAGTAGTTTTAAGATTGTAGCATGGTAGACTGTAGGTCTTGTGCTGTAGTCTTAGATTGTATTGTAGATGTATCTTATGCTAATTCGTTTGTTCTTTTTTCTTCTCGCAGGCTGGTGTTGGCGTGATGGCGAAGAGTGTGCTGACGATGATGGCGAAGAAGATGGCGAAGATGTCGAGATGGAGTGGACTTTCGAGAAAAGTTGAGTATACAATTCATTCTTTAAATATGCTAAATGTGTAGTATGTTCCGCGGGTCTACGAAGAGGTCATGGCTCTAGCCGGGATTCGAACGGCCAAAAGTAACCAGTCTAATTGGGCTTAAGATGTAGTATGTTCAGCGGGTCTAAGAAGAGGTCATGGCAACAGTCAACTCCTTCATTTGTGTGGTGAGATGCCCTCAACGTTCATCATCGCTTTAACCACACCTGGGTCTGCACGAGGGGAATTGCAGATAAAATGAGTGCGCATGCCGCCAAGCCATTCTGTCGCTCAAGCTGGACCATCTCTATAGCCAAAAGTAACCAGTCTTGCCGGGATTCGAACTTGCAAACGTGACCGCTCTTGCTGCCGGGATTCGAACTCACTTCCAATAGTCGCCCCCAAAAAGCCCTGTTTGTTCAGTGTGTTTTCTCTGTGTTGTGTTTTATGTGTTATATGAGTTGTGTCCCCTGTGTTTGATGTGTCTAATTCTTTTCTCTCTTTTGCAGTAGCCTTCCTGTCGGTGATGGGGATCGTCGTATCGGGGCATGCCGTCGCACCGCGCGCTATCGCGTTTTCCTACTTTCGAATGGCGGTAGTGTAGTAGATTGTAGGACAGTTGTAGTAGTAGATTGTAGAACAGTAGTTTTAAGATTGTAGCATGGTAGACTGTAGGTCTTGTGCTGTAGTCTTAGATTGTATTGTAGATGTATCTTATGCTAATTCGTTTGTTCTTTTTTCTTCTCGCAGGCTGGTGTTGGCGTGATGGCGAAGAGTGTGCTGACGATGATGGCGAAGAAGATGGCGAAGATGTCGAGATGGAGTGGACTTTCGAGAAAAGTTGAGTATACAATTCATTCTTTAAATATGCTAAATGTGTAGTATGTTCCGCGGGTCTACGAAGAGGTCATGGCTCTAGCCGGGATTCGAACGGCCAAAAGTAACCAGTCTAATTGGGCTTAAGATGTAGTATGTTCAGCGGGTCTAAGAAGAGGTCATGGCAACAGTCAACTCCTTCATTTGTGTGGTGAGATGCCCTCAACGTTCATCATCGCTTTAACCACACCTGGGTCTGCACGAGGGGAATTGCAGATAAAATGAGTGCGCATGCCGCCAAGCCATTCTGTCGCTCAAGCTGGACCATCTCTATAGCCAAAAGTAACCAGTCTTGCCGGGATTCGAACTTGCAAACGTGACCGCTCTTGCTGCCGTGATTCGAACTCACTTCCAATAGTCGCCCCCAAAAAGCCCTGTTTGTTCAGTGTGTTTTCTCTGTGTTGTGTTTTATGTGTTATATGAGTTGTGTCCCCTGTGTTTGATGTGTCTAATTCTTTTCTCTCTTTTGCAGTAGCCTTCCTGTCGGTGATGGGGATCGTCGTATCGGGGCATGCCGTCGCACCGCGCGCTATCGCGTTTTCCTACTTTCGAATGGCGGTAGTGTAGTAGATTGTAGGACAGTTGTAGTAGTAGATTGTAGAACAGTAGTTTTAAGATTGTAGCATGGTAGACTGTAAGTCTTGTGCTGTAGTCTTAGATTGTATTGTAGATGTATCTTATGCTAATTCGTTTGTTCTTTTTTCTTCTCGCAGGCTGGTGTTGGCGTGATGGCGAAGAGTGTGCTGACGATGATGGCGAAGAAGATGGCGAAGATGTCGAGATGGAGTGGACTTTCGAGAAAAGTTGAGTATACAATTCATTCTTTAAATATGCTAAATGTGTAGTATGTTCCGCGGGTCTACGAAGAGGTCATGGCTCTAGCCGGGATTCGAACGGCCAAAAGTAACCAGTCTAATTGGGCTTAAGATGTAGTATGTTCAGCGGGTCTAAGAAGAGGTCATGGCAACAGTCAACTCCTTCATTTGTGTGGTGAGATGCCCTCAACGTTCATCATCGCTTTAACCACACCTGGGTCTGCACGAGGGGAATTGCAGATAAAATGAGTGCGCATGCCGCCAAGCCATTCTGTCGCTCAAGCTGGACCATCTCTATAGCCAAAAGTAACCAGTCTTGCCGGGATTCGAACTTGCAAACGTGACCGCTCTTGCTGCCGTGATTCGAACTCACTTCCAATAGTCGCCCCCAAAAAGCCCTGTTTGTTCAGTGTGTTTTCTCTGTGTTGTGTTTTATGTGTTATATGAGTTGTGTCCCCTGTGTTTGATGTGTCTAATTCTTTTCTCTCTTTTGCAGTAGCCTTCCTGTCGGTGATGGGGATCGTCGTATCGGGGCATGCCGTCGCACCGCGCGCTATCGCGTTTTCCTACTTTCGAATGGCGGTAGTGTAGTAGATTGTAGGACAGTTGTAGTAGTAGATTGTAGAACAGTAGTTTTAAGATTGTAGCATGGTAGACTGTAGGTCTTGTGCTGTAGTCTTAGATTGTATTGTAGATGTATCTTATGCTAATTCGTTTGATCTTTTTTCTTCTCGCAGGCTGGTGTTGGCGTGATGGCGAAGAGTGTGCTGACGATGATGGCGAAGAAGATGGCGAAGATGTCGAGATGGAGTGGACTTTCGAGAAAAGTTGAGTATACAATTCATTCTTTAAATATGCTAAATGTGTAGTATGTTCCGCGGGTCTACGAAGAGGTCATGGCTCTAGCCGGGATTCGAACGGCCAAAAGTAACCAGTCTAATTGGGCTTAAGATGTAGTATGTTCAGCGGGTCTAAGAAGAGGTCATGGCAACAGTCAACTCCTTCATTTGTGTGGTGAGATGCCCTCAACGTTCATCATCGCTTTAACCACACCTGGGTCTGCACGAGGGGAATTGCAGATAAAATGAGTGCGCATGCCGCCAAGCCATTCTGTCGCTCAAGCTGGACCATCTCTATAGCCAAAAGTAACCAGTCTTGCCGGGATTCGAACTTGCAAACGTGACCGCTCTTGCTGCCGTGATTCGAACTCACTTCCAATAGTCGCCCCCAAAAAGCCCTGTTTGTTCAGTGTGTTTTCTCTGTGTTGTGTTTTATGTGTTATATGAGTTGTGTCCCCTGTGTTTGATGTGTCTAATTCTTTTCTCTCTTTTGCAGTAGCCTTCCTGTCGGTGATGGGGATCGTCGTATCGGGGCATGCCGTCGCACCGCGCGCTATCGCGTTTTCCTACTTTCGAATGGCGGTAGTGTAGTAGATTGTAGGACAGTTGTAGTAGTAGATTGTAGAACAGTAGTTTTAAGATTGTAGCATGGTAGACTGTAGGTCTTGTGCTGTAGTCTTAGATTGTATTGTAGATGTATCTTATGCTAATTCGTTTGTTCTTTTTTCTTCTCGCAGGCTGGTGTTGGCGTGATGGCGAAGAGTGTGCTGACGATGATGGCGAAGAAGATGGCGAAGATGTCGAGATGGAGTGGACTTTCGAGAAAAGTTGAGTATACAATTCATTCTTTAAATATGCTAAATGTGTAGTATGTTCCGCGGGTCTACGAAGAGGTCATGGCTCTAGCCGGGATTCGAACGGCCAAAAGTAACCAGTCTAATTGGGCTTAAGATGTAGTATGTTCAGCGGGTCTAAGAAGAGGTCATGGCAACAGTCAACTCCTTCATTTGTGTGGTGAGATGCCCTCAACGTTCATCATCGCTTTAACCACACCTGGGTCTGCACGAGGGGAATTGCAGATAAAATGAGTGCGCATGCCGCCAAGCCATTCTGTCGCTCAAGCTGGACCATCTCTATAGCCAAAAGTAACCAGTCTTGCCGGGATTCGAACTTGCAAACGTGACCGCTCTTGCTGCCGGGATTCAAACTCACTTCCAATAGTCGCCCCCAAAAAGCCCTGTTTGTTCAGTGTGTTTTCTCTGTGTTGTGTTTTATGTGTTATATGAGTTGTGTCCCCTGTGTTTGATGTGTCTAATTCTTTTCTCTCTTTTGCAGTAGCCTTCCTGTCGGTGATGGGGATCGTCGTATCGGGGCATGCCGTCGCACCGCGCGCTATCGCGTTTTCCTATTTTCGAATGGCGGTAGTGTAGTAGATTGTAGGACAGTTGTAGTAGTAGATTGTAGAACAGTAGTTTTAAGATTGTAGCATGGTAGACTGTAGGTCTTGTGCTGTAGTCTTAGATTGTATTGTAGATGTATCTTATGCTAATTCGTTTGTTCTTTTTTCTTCTCGCAGGCTGGTGTTGGCTTGATGGCGAAGAGTGTGCTGACGATGATGGCGAAGAAGATGGCGAAGATGTCGAGATGGAGTGGACTTTCGAGAAAAGTTGAGTATACAATTCATTCTTTAAATATGCTAAATGTGTAGTATGTTCCGCGGGTCTACGAAGAGGTCATGGCTCTAGCCGGGATTCGAACGGCCAAAAGTAACCAGTCTAATTGGGCTTAAGATGTAGTATGTTCAGCGGGTCTAAGAAGAGGTCATGGCAACAGTCAACTCCTTCATTTGTGTGGTGAGATGCCCTCAACGTTCATCATCGCTTTAACCACACCTGGGTCTGCACGAGGGGAATTGCAGATAAAATGAGTGCGCATGCCGCCAAGCCATTCTGTCGCTCAAGCTGGACCATCTCTATAGCCAAAAGTAACCAGTCTTGCCGGGATTCGAACTTGCAAACGTGACCGCTCTTGCTGCCGGGATTCGAACTCACTTCCAATAGTCGCCCCCAAAAAGCCCTGTTTGTTCAGTGTGTTTTCTCTGTGTTGTGTTTTATGTGTTATATGAGTTGTGTCCCCTGTGTTTGATGTGTCTAATTCTTTTCTCTCTTTTGCAGTAGCCTTCCTGTCGGTGATGGGGATCGTCGTATCGGGGCATGCCGTCGCACCGCGCGCTATCGCGTTTTCCTATTTTCGAATGGCGGTAGTGTAGTAGATTGTAGGACAGTTGTAGTAGTAGATTGTAGAACAGTAGTTTTAAGATTGTAGCATGGTAGACTGTAGGTCTTGTGCTGTAGTCTTAGATTGTATTGTAGATGTATCTTATGCTAATTCGTTTGTTCTTTTTTCTTCTCGCAGGCTGGTGTTGGCGTGATGGCGAAGAGTGTGCTGACGATGATGGCGAAGAAGATGGCGAAGATGTCGAGATGGATTGGACTTTCGAGAAAAGTTGAGTATACAATTCATTCTTTAAATATGCTAAATGTGTAGTATGTTCCGCGGGTCTACGAAGAGGTCATGGCTCTAGCCGGGATTCGAACGGCCAAAAGTAACCAGTCTAATTGGGCTTAAGATGTAGTATGTTCAGCGGGTCTAAGAAGAGGTCATGGCAACAGTCAACTCCTTCATTTGTGTGGTGAGATGCCCTCAACGTTCATCATCGCTTTAACCACACCTGGGTCTGCACGAGGGGAATTGCAGATAAAATGAGTGCGCATGCCGCCAAGCCATTCTGTCGCTCAAGCTGGACCATCTCTATAGCCAAAAGTAACCAGTCTTGCCGGGATTCGAACTTGCAAACGTGACCGCTCTTGCTGCCGGGATTCGAACTCACTTCCAATAGTCGCCCCCAAAAAGCCCTGTTTGTTCTGTGTGTTTTCTCTGTGTTGTGTTTTATGTGTTATATGAGTTGTGTCCCCTGTGTTTGATGTGTCTAATTCTTTTCTCTCTTTTGCAGTAGCCTTCCTGTCGGTGATGGGGATCGTCGTATCGGGGCATGCCGTCGCACCGCGCGCTATCGCGTTTTCCTATTTTCGAATGGCGGTAGTGTAGTAGATTGTAGGACAGTTGTAGTAGTAGATTGTAGAACAGTAGTTTTAAGATTGTAGCATGGTAGACTGTAGGTCTTGTGCTGTAGTCTTAGATTGTATTGTAGATGTATCTTATGCTAATTCGTTTGTTCTTTTTTCTTCTCGCAGGCTGGTGTTGGCGTGATGGCGAAGAGTGTGCTGACGATGATGGCGAAGAAGATGGCGAAGATGTCGAGATGGAGTGGACTTTCGAGAAAAGTTGAGTATACAATTCATTCTTTAAATATGCTAAATGTGTAGTATGTTCCGCGGGTCTACGAAGAGGTCATGGCTCTAGCCGGGATTCGAACGGCCAAAAGTAACCAGTCTAATTGGGCTTAAGATGTAGTATGTTCAGCGGGTCTAAGAAGAGGTCATGGCAACAGTCAACTCCTTCATTTGTGTGGTGAGATGCCCTCAACGTTCATCATCACTTTAACCACACCTGGGTCTGCACGAGGGGAATTGCAGATAAAATGAGTGCGCATGCCGCCAAGCCATTCTGTCGCTCAAGCTGGACCATCTCTATAGCCAAAAGTAACCAGTCTTGCCGGGATTCGAACTTGCAAATGTGACCGCTCTTGCTGCCGGGATTCGAACTCACTTCCAATAGTCGCCCCCAAAAAGCCCTGTTTGTTCAGTGTGTTTTCTCTGTGTTGTGTTTTATGTGTTATATGAGTTGTGTCCCCTGTGTTTGATGTGTCTAATTCTTTTCTCTCTTTTGCAGTAGCCTTCCTGTCGGTGATGGGGATCGTCGTATCGGGGCATGCCGTCGCACCGCGCGCTATCGCGTTTTCCTACTTTCGAATGGCGGTAGTGTAGTAGATTGTAGGACAGTTGTAGTAGTAGATTGTAGAACAGTAGTTTTAAGATTGTAGCATGGTAGACTGTAGGTCTTGTGCTGTAGTCTTAGATTGTATTGTAGATGTATCTTATGCTAATTCGTTTGTTCTTTTTTCTTCTCGCAGGCTGGTGTTGGCGTGATGGCGAAGAGTGTGCTGACGATGATGGCGAAGAAGATGGCGAAGATGTCGAGATGGAGTGGACTTTCGAGAAAAGTTGAGTATACAATTCATTCTTTAAATATGCTAAATGTGTAGTATGTTCCGCGGGTCTACGAAGAGGTCATGGCTCTAGCCGGGATTCGAACGGCCAAAAGTAACCAGTCTAATTGGGCTTAAGATGTAGTATGTTCAGCGGGTCTAAGAAGAGGTCATGGCAGCAGTCAACTCCTTCATTTGTGTGGTGAGATGCCCTCAACGTTCATCATCGCTTTAACCACACCTGGGTCTGCACGAGGGGAATTGCAGATAAAATGAGTGCGCATGCCGCCAAGCCATTCTGTCGCTCAAGCTGGACCATCTCTATAGCCAAAAGTAACCAGTCTTGCCGGGATTCGAACTTGCAAACGTGACCGCTCTTGCTGCCGGGATTCGAACTCACTTCCAATAGTCGCCCCCAAAAAGCCCTGTTTGTTCAGTGTGTTTTCTCTGTGTTGTGTTTTATGTGTTATATGAGTTGTGTCCCCTGTGTTTGATGTGTCTAATTCTTTTCTCTCTTTTGCAGTAGCCTTCCTGTCGGTGATGGGGATCGTCGTATCGGGGCATGCCGTCGCACCGCGCGCTATCGCGTTTTCCTACTTTCGAATGGCGGTAGTGTAGTAGATTGTAGGACAGTTGTAGTAGTAGATTGTAGAACAGTAGTTTTAAGATTGTAGCATGGTAGACTGTAGGTCTTGTGCTGTAGTCTTAGATTGTATTGTAGATGTATCTTATGCTAATTCGTTTGTTCTTTTTTCTTCTCGCAGGCTGGTGTTGGCGTGATGGCGAAGAGTGTGCTGACGATGATGGCGAAGAAGATGGCGAAGATGTCGAGATGGAGTGGACTTTCGAGAAAAGTTGAGTATACAATTCATTCTTTAAATATGCTAAATGTGTAGTATGTTCCGCGGGTCTACGAAGAGGTCATGGCTCTAGCCGGGATTCGAACGGCCAAAAGTAACCAGTCTAATTGGGCTTAAGATGTAGTATGTTCAGCGGGTCTAAGAAGAGGTCATGGCAACAGTCAACTCCTTCATTTGTGTGGTGAGATGCCCTCAACGTTCATCATCGCTTTAACCACACCTGGGTCTGCACGAGGGGAATTGCAGATAAAATGAGTGCGCATGCCGCCAAGCCATTCTGTCGCTCAAGCTGGACCATCTCTATAGCCAAAAGTAACCAGTCTTGCCGGGATTCGAACTTGCAAACGTGACCGCTCTTGCTGCCGGGATTCGAACTCACTTCCAATAGTCGCCCCCAAAAAGCCCTGTTTGTTCTGTGTGTTTTCTCTGTGTTGTGTTTTATGTGTTATATGAGTTGTGTCCCCTGTGTTTGATGTGTCTAATTCTTTTCTCTCTTTTGCAGTAGCCTTCCTGTCGGTGATGGGGATCGTCGTATCGGGGCATGCCGTCGCACCGCGCGCTATCGCGTTTTCCTATTTTCGAATGGCGGTAGTGTAGTAGATTGTAGGACAGTTGTAGTAGTAGATTGTAGAACAGTAGTTTTAAGATTGTAGCATGGTAGACTGTAGGTCTTGTGCTGTAGTCTTAGATTGTATTGTAGATGTATCTTATGCTAATTCGTTTGTTCTTTTTTCTTCTCGCAGGCTGGTGTTGGCGTGATGGCGAAGAGTGTGCTGACGATGATGGCGAAGAAGATGGCGAAGATGTCGAGATGGAGTGGACTTTCGAGAAAAGTTGAGTATACAATTCATTCTTTAAATATGCTAAATGTGTAGTATGTTCCGCGGGTCTACGAAGAGGTCATGGCTCTAGCCGGGATTCGAACGGCCAAAAGTAACCAGTCTAATTGGGCTTAAGATGTAGTATGTTCAGCGGGTCTAAGAAGAGGTCATGGCAACAGTCAACTCCTTCATTTGTGTGGTGAGATGCCCTCAACGTTCATCATCACTTTAACCACACCTGGGTCTGCACGAGGGGAATTGCAGATAAAATGAGTGCGCATGCCGCCAAGCCATTCTGTCGCTCAAGCTGGACCATCTCTATAGCCAAAAGTAACCAGTCTTGCCGGGATTCGAACTTGCAAACGTGACCGCTCTTGCTGCCGGGATTCGAACTCACTTCCAATAGTCGCCCCCAAAAAGCCCTGTTTGTTCAGTGTGTTTTCTCTGTGTTGTGTTTTATGTGTTATATGAGTTGTGTCCCCTGTGTTTGATGTGTCTAATTCTTTTCTCTCTTTTGCAGTAGCCTTCCTGTCGGTGATGGGGATCGTCGTATCGGGGCATGCCGTCGCACCGCGCGCTATCGCGTTTTCCTACTTTCGAATGGCGGTAGTGTAGTAGATTGTAGGACAGTTGTAGTAGTAGATTGTAGAACAGTAGTTTTAAGATTGTAGCATGGTAGACTGTAGGTCTTGTGCTGTAGTCTTAGATTGTATTGTAGATGTATCTTATGCTAATTCGTTTGTTCTTTTTTCTTCTCGCAGGCTGGTGTTGGCGTGATGGCGAAGAGTGTGCTGACGATGATGGCGAAGAAGATGGCGAAGATGTCGAGATGGAGTGGACTTTCGAGAAAAGTTGAGTATACAATTCATTCTTTAAATATGCTAAATGTGTAGTATGTTCCGCGGGTCTACGAAGAGGTCATGGCTCTAGCCGGGATTCGAACGGCCAAAAGTAACCAGTCTAATTGGGCTTAAGATGTAGTATGTTCAGCGGGTCTAAGAAGAGGTCATGGCAACAGTCAACTCCTTCATTTGTGTGGTGAGATGCCCTCAACGTTCATCATCGCTTTAACCACACCTGGGTCTGCACGAGGGGAATTGCAGATAAAATGAGTGCGCATGCCGCCAAGCCATTCTGTCGCTCAAGCTGGACCATCTCTATAGCCAAAAGTAACCAGTCTTGCCGGAATTCGAACTTGCAAACGTGACCGCTCTTGCTGCCGGGATTCGAACTCACTTCCAATAGTCGCCCCCAAAAAGCCCTGTTTGTTCTGTGTGTTTTCTCTGTGTTGTGTTTTATGTGTTATATGAGTTGTGTCCCCTGTGTTTGATGTGTCTAATTCTTTTCTCTCTTTTGCAGTAGCCTTCCTGTCGGTGATGGGGATCGTCGTATCGGGGCATGCCGTCGCACCGCGCGCTATCGCGTTTTCCTATTTTCGAATGGCGGTAGTGTAGTAGATTGTAGGACAGTTGTAGTAGTAGATTGTAGAACAGTAGTTTTAAGATTGTAGCATGGTAGACTGTAGGTCTTGTGCTGTAGTCTTAGATTGTATTGTAGATGTATCTTATGCTAATTCGTTTGTTCTTTTTTCTTCTCGCAGGCTGGTGTTGGCGTGATGGCGAAGAGTGTGCTGACGATGATGGCGAAGAAGATGGCGAAGATGTCGAGATGGAGTGGACTTTCGAGAAAAGTTGAGTATACAATTCATTCTTTAAATATGCTAAATGTGTAGTATGTTCCGCGGGTCTACGAAGAGGTCATGGCTCTAGCCGGGATTCGAACGGCCAAAAGTAACCAGTCTAATTGGGCTTAAGATGTAGTATGTTCAGCGGGTCTAAGAAGAGGTCATGGCAACAGTCAACTCCTTCATTTGTGTGGTGAGATGCCCTCAACGTTCATCATCACTTTAACCACACCTGGGTCTGCACGAGGGGAATTGCAGATAAAATGAGTGCGCATGCCGCCAAGCCATTCTGTCGCTCAAGCTGGACCATCTCTATAGCCAAAAGTAACCAGTCTTGCCGGGATTCGAACTTGCAAACGTGACCGCTCTTGCTGCCGGGATTCGAACTCACTTCCAATAGTCGCCCCCAAAAAGCCCTGTTTGTTCAGTGTGTTTTCTCTGTGTTGTGTTTTATGTGTTATATGAGTTGTGTCCCCTGTGTTTGATGTGTCTAATTCTTTTCTCTCTTTTGCAGTAGCCTTCCTGTCGGTGATGGGGATCGTCGTATCGGGGCATGCCGTCGCACCGCGCGCTATCGCGTTTTCCTACTTTCGAATGGCGGTAGTGTAGTAGATTGTAGGACAGTTGTAGTAGTAGATTGTAGAACAGTAGTTTTAAGATTGTAGCATGGTAGACTGTAGGTCTTGTGCTGTAGTCTTAGATTGTATTGTAGATGTATCTTATGCTAATTCGTTTGTTCTTTTTTCTTCTCGCAGGCTGGTGTTGGCGTGATGGCGAAGAGTGTGCTGACGATGATGGCGAAGAAGATGGCGAAGATGTCGAGATGGAGTGGACTTTTGAGAAAAGTTGAGTATACAATTCATTCTTTAAATATGCTAAATGTGTAGTATGTTCCGCGGGTCTACGAAGAGGTCATGGCTCTAGCCGGGATTCGAACGGCCAAAAGTAACCAGTCTAATTGGGCTTAAGATGTAGTATGTTCAGCGGGTCTAAGAAGAGGTCATGGCAACAGTCAACTCCTTCATTTGTGTGGTGAGATGCCCTCAACGTTCATCATCGCTTTAACCACACCTGGGTCTGCACGAGGGGAATTGCAGATAAAATGAGTGCGCATGCCGCCAAGCCATTCTGTCGCTCAAGCTGGACCATCTCTATAGCCAAAAGTAACCAGTCTTGCCGGGATTCGAACTTGCAAACGTGACCGCTCTTGCTGCCGGGATTCGAACTCACTTCCAATAGTCGCCCCCAAAAAGCCCTGTTTGTTCAGTGTGTTTTCTCTGTGTTGTGTTTTATGTGTTATATGAGTTGTGTCCCCTGTGTTTGATGTGTCTAATTCTTTTCTCTCTTTTGCAGTAGCCTTCCTGTCGGTGATGGGGATCGTCGTATCGGGGCATGCCGTCGCACCGCGCGCTATCGCGTTTTCCTACTTTCGAATGGCGGTAGTGTAGTAGATTGTAGGACAGTTGTAGTAGTAGATTGTAGAACAGTAGTTTTAAGATTGTAGCATGGTAGACTGTAGGTCTTGTGCTGTAGTCTTAGATTGTATTGTAGATGTATCTTATGCTAATTCGTTTGTTCTTTTTTCTTCTCGCAGGCTGGTGTTGGCGTGATGGCGAAGAGTGTGCTGACGATGATGGCGAAGAAGATGGCGAAGATGTCGAGATGGAGTGGACTTTTGAGAAAAGTTGAGTATACAATTCATTCTTTAAATATGCTAAATGTGTAGTATGTTCCGCGGGTCTACGAAGAGGTCATGGCTCTAGCCGGGATTCGAACGGCCAAAAGTAACCAGTCTAATTGGGCTTAAGATGTAGTATGTTCAGCGGGTCTAAGAAGAGGTCATGGCAGCAGTCAACTCCTTCATTTGTGTGGTGAGATGCCCTCAACGTTCATCATCGCTTTAACCACACCTGGGTCTGCACGAGGGGAATTGCAGATAAAATGAGTGCGCATGCCGCCAAGCCATTCTGTCGCTCAAGCTGGACCATCTCTATAGCCAAAAGTAACCAGTCTTGCCGGGATTCGAACTTGCAAACGTGACCGCTCTTGCTGCCGGGATTCGAACTCACTTCCAATAGTCGCCCCCAAAAAGCCCTGTTTGTTCAGTGTGTTTTCTCTGTGTTGTGTTTTATGTGTTATATGAGTTGTGTCCCCTGTGTTTGATGTGTCTAATTCTTTTCTCTCTTTTGCAGTAGCCTTCCTGTCGGTGATGGGGATCGTCGTATCGGGGCATGCCGTCGCACCGCGCGCTATCGCGTTTTCCTACTTTCGAATGGCGGTAGTGTAGTAGATTGTAGGACAGTTGTAGTAGTAGATTGTAGAACAGTAGTTTTAAGATTGTAGCATGGTAGACTGTAGGTCTTGTGCTGTAGTCTTAGATTGTATTGTAGATGTATCTTATGCTAATTCGTTTGTTCTTTTTTCTTCTCGCAGGCTGGTGTTGGCGTGATGGCGAAGAGTGTGCTGACGATGATGGCGAAGAAGATGGCGAAGATGTCGAGATGGAGTGGACTTTCGAGAAAAGTTGAGTATACAATTCATTCTTTAAATATGCTAAATGTGTAGTATGTTCCGCGGGTCTACGAAGAGGTCATGGCTCTAGCCGGGATTCGAACGGCCAAAAGTAACCAGTCTAATTGGGCTTAAGATGTTGTATGTTCAGCGGGTCTAAGAAGAGGTCATGGCAACAGTCAACTCCTTCATTTGTGTGGTGAGATGCCCTCAACGTTCATCATCGCTTTAACCACACCTGGGTCTGCACGAGGGGAATTGCAGATAAAATGAGTGCGCATGCCGCCAAGCCATTCTGTCGCTCAAGCTGGACCATCTCTATAGCCAAAAGTAACCAGTCTTGCCGGGATTCGAACTTGCAAACGTGACCGCTCTTGCTGCCGTGATTCGAACTCACTTCCAATAGTCGCCCCCAAAAAGCCCTGTTTGTTCAGTGTGTTTTCTCTGTGTTGTGTTTTATGTGTTATATGAGTTGTGTCCCCTGTGTTTGATGTGTCTAATTCTTTTCTCTCTTTTGCAGTAGCCTTCCTGTCGGTGATGGGGATCGTCGTATCGGGGCATGCCGTCGCACCGCGCGCTATCGCGTTTTCCTACTTTCGAATGGCGGTAGTGTAGTAGATTGTAGGACAGTTGTAGTAGTAGATTGTAGAACAGTAGTTTTAAGATTGTAGCATGGTAGACTGTAGGTCTTGTGCTGTAGTCTTAGATTGTATTGTAGATGTATCTTATGCTAATTCGTTTGTTCTTTTTTCTTCTCGCAGGCTGGTGTTGGCGTGATGGCGAAGAGTGTGCTGACGATGATGGCGAAGAAGATGGCGAAGATGTCGAGATGGAGTGGACTTTCGAGAAAAGTTGAGTATACAATTCATTCTTTAAATATGCTAAATGTGTAGTATGTTCCGCGGGTCTACGAAGAGGTCATGGCTCTAGCCGGGATTCGAACGGCCAAAAGTAACCAGTCTAATTGGGCTTAAGATGTAGTATGTTCAGCGGGTCTAAGAAGAGGTCATGGCAACAGTCAACTCCTTCATTTGTGTGGTGAGATGCCCTCAACGTTCATCATCGCTTTAACCACACCTGGGTCTGCACGAGGGGAATTGCAGATAAAATGAGTGCGCATGCCGCCAAGCCATTCTGTCGCTCAAGCTGGACCATCTCTATAGCCAAAAGTAACCAGTCTTGCCGGGATTCGAACTTGCAAACGTGACCGCTCTTGCTGCCGTGATTCGAACTCACTTCCAATAGTCGCCCCCAAAAAGCCCTGTTTGTTCAGTGTGTTTTCTCTGTGTTGTGTTTTATGTGTTATATGAGTTGTGTCCCCTGTGTTTGATGTGTCTAATTCTTTTCTCTCTTTTGCAGTAGCCTTCCTGTCGGTGATGGGGATCGTCGTATCGGGGCATGCCGTCGCACCGCTCGCTATCGCGTTTTCCTATTTTCGAATGGCGGTAGTGTAGTAGATTGTAGGACAGTTGTAGTAGTAGATTGTAGAACAGTAGTTTTAAGATTGTAGCATGGTAGACTGTAGGTCTTGTGCTGTAGTCTTAGATTGTATTGTAGATGTATCTTATGCTAATTCGTTTGATCTTTTTTCTTCTCGCAGGCTGGTGTTGGCGTGATGGCGAAGAGTGTGCTGACGATGATGGCGAAGAAGATGGCGAAGATGTCGAGATGGAGTGGACTTTCGAGAAAAGTTGAGTATACAATTCATTCTTTAAATATGCTAAATGTGTAGTATGTTCCGCGGGTCTACGAAGAGGTCATGGCTCTAGCCGGGATTCGAACGGCCAAAAGTAACCAGTCTAATTGGGCTTAAGATGTAGTATGTTCAGCGGGTCTAAGAAGAGGTCATGGCAACAGTCAACTCCTTCATTTGTGTGGTGAGATGCCCTCAACGTTCATCATCGCTTTAACCACACCTGGGTCTGCACGAGGGGAATTGCAGATAAAATGAGTGCGCATGCCGCCAAGCCATTCTGTCGCTCAAGCTGGACCATCTCTATAGCCAAAAGTAACCAGTCTTGCCGGGATTCGAACTTGCAAACGTGACCGCTCTTGCTGCCGTGATTCGAACTCACTTCCAATAGTCGCCCCCAAAAAGCCCTGTTTGTTCAGTGTGTTTTCTCTGTGTTGTGTTTTATGTGTTATATGAGTTGTGTCCCCTGTGTTTGATGTGTCTAATTCTTTTCTCTCTTTTGCAGTAGCCTTCCTGTCGGTGATGGGGATCGTCGTATCGGGGCATGCCGTCGCACCGCGCGCTATCGCGTTTTCCTACTTTCGAATGGCGGTAGTGTAGTAGATTGTAGGACAGTTGTAGTAGTAGATTGTAGAACAGTAGTTTTAAGATTGTAGCATGGTAGACTGTAGGTCTTGTGCTGTAGTCTTAGATTGTATTGTAGATGTATCTTATGCTAATTCGTTTGTTCTTTTTTCTTCTCGCAGGCTGGTGTTGGCGTGATGGCGAAGAGTGTGCTGACGATGATGGCGAAGAAGATGGCGAAGATGTCGAGATGGAGTGGACTTTCGAGAAAAGTTGAGTATACAATTCATTCTTTAAATATGCTAAATGTGTAGTATGTTCCGCGGGTCTACGAAGAGGTCATGGCTCTAGCCGGGATTCGAACGGCCAAAAGTAACCGGTCTAATTGGGCTTAAGATGTAGTATGTTCAGCGGGTCTAAGAAGAGGTCATGGCAACAGTCAACTCCTTCATTTGTGTGGTGAGATGCCCTCAACGTTCATCATCGCTTTAACCACACCTGGGTCTGCACGAGGGGAATTGCAGATAAAATGAGTGCGCATGCCGCCAAGCCATTCTGTCGCTCAAGCTGGACCATCTCTATAGCCAAAAGTAACCAGTCTTGCCGGGATTCGAACTTGCAAACGTGACTGCTCTTGCTGCCGGGATTCGAACTCACTTCCAATAGTCGCCCCCAAAAAGCCCTGTTTGTTCAGTGTGTTTTCTCTGTGTTGTGTTTTATGTGTTATATGAGTTGTGTCCCCTGTGTTTGATGTGTCTAATTCTTTTCTCTCTTTTGCAGTAGCCTTCCTGTCGGTGATGGGGATCGTCGTATCGGGGCATGCCGTCGCACCGCGCGCTATCGCGTTTTCCTACTTTCGAATGGCGGTAGTGTAGTAGATTGTAGGACAGTTGTAGTAGTAGATTGTAGAACAGTAGTTTTAAGATTGTAGCATGGTAGACTGTAGGTCTTGTGCTGTAGTCTTAGATTGTATTGTAGATGTATCTTATGCTAATTCGTTTGTTCTTTTTTCTTCTCGCAGGCTGGTGTTGGCGTGATGGCGAAGAGTGTGCTGACGATGATGGCGAAGAAGATGGCGAAGATGTCGAGATGGAGTGGACTTTCGAGAAAAGTTGAGTATACAATTCATTCTTTAAATATGCTAAATGTGTAGTATGTTCCGCGGGTCTACGAAGAGGTCATGGCTCTAGCCGGGATTCGAACGGCCAAAAGTAACCAGTCTAATTGGGCTTAAGATGTAGTATGTTCAGCGGGTCTAAGAAGAGGTCATGGCAACAGTCAACTCCTTCATTTGTGTGGTGAGATGCCCTCAACGTTCATCATCGCTTTAACCACACCTGGGTCTGCACGAGGGGAATTGCAGATAAAATGAGTGCGCATGCCGCCAAGCCATTCTGTCGCTCAAGCTGGACCATCTCTATAGCCAAAAGTAACCAGTCTTGCCGGGATTCGAACTTGCAAACGTGACCGCTCTTGCTGCCGGGATTCGAACTCACTTCCAATAGTCGCCCCCAAAAAGCCCTGTTTGGTCAGTGTGTTCTCTCTGTGTTGTGTTTTATGTGTTATATGAGTTGTGTCCCCTGTGTTTGATGTGTCTAATTCTTTTCTCTCTTTTGCAGTAGCCTTCCTGTCGGTGATGGGGATCGTCGTATCGGGGCATGCCGTCGCACCGCGCGCTATCGCGTTTTCCTACTTTCGAATGGCGGTAGTGTAGTAGATTGTAGGACAGTTGTAGTAGTAGATTGTAGAACAGTAGTTTTAAGATTGTAGCATGGTAGACTGTAGGTCTTGTGCTGTAGTCTTAGATTGTATTGTAGATGTATCTTATGCTAATTCGTTTGTTCTTTTTTCTTCTCGCAGGCTGGTGTTGGCGTGATGGCGAAGAGTGTGCTGACGATGATGGCGAAGAAGATGGCGAAGATGTCGAGATGGAGTGGACTTTCGAGAAAAGTTGAGTATACAATTCATTCTTTAAATATGCTAAATGTGTAGTATGTTCCGCGGGTCTACGAAGAGGTCATGGCTCTAGCCGGGATTCGAACGGCCAAAAGTAACCAGTCTAATTGGGCTTAAGATGTAGTATGTTCAGCGGGTCTAAGAAGAGGTCATGGCAACAGTCAACTCCTTCATTTGTGTGGTGAGATGCCCTCAACGTTCATCATCGCTTTAACCACACCTGGGTCTGCACGAGGGGAATTGCAGATAAAATGAGTGCGCATGCCGCCAAGCCATTCTGTCGCTCAAGCTGGACCATCTCTATAGCCAAAAGTAACCAGTCTTGCCGGGATTCGAACTTGCAAACGTGACCGCTCTTGCTGCCGGGATTCGAACTCACTTCCAATAGTCGCCCCCAAAAAGCCCTGTTTGTTCAGTGTGTTTTCTCTGTGTTGTGTTTTATGTGTTATATGAGTTGTGTCCCCTGTGTTTGATGTGTCTAATTCTTTTCTCTCTTTTGCAGTAGCCTTCCTGTCGGTGATGGGGATCGTCGTATCGGGGCATGCCGTCGCACCGCGCGCTATCGCGTTTTCCTACTTTCGAATGGCGGTAGTGTAGTAGATTGTAGGACAGTTGTAGTAGTAGATTGTAGAACAGTAGTTTTAAGATTGTAGCATGGTAGACTGTAGGTCTTGTGCTGTAGTCTTAGATTGTATTGTAGATGTATCTTATGCTAATTCGTTTGTTCTTTTTTCTTCTCGCAGGCTGGTGTTGGCGTGATGGCGAAGAGTGTGCTGACGATGATGGCGAAGAAGATGGCGAAGATGTCGAGATGGAGTGGACTTTCGAGAAAAGTTGAGTATACAATTCATTCTTTAAATATGCTAAATGTGTAGTATGTTCCGCGGGTCTACGAAGAGGTCATGGCTCTAGCCGGGATTCGAACGGCCAAAAGTAACCAGTCTAATTGGGCTTAAGATGTAGTATGTTCAGCGGGTCTAAGAAGAGGTCATGGCAACAGTCAACTCCTTCATTTGTGTGGTGAGATGCCCTCAACGTTCATCATCGCTTTAACCACACCTGGGTCTGCACGAGGGGAATTGCAGATAAAATGAGTGCGCATGCCGCCAAGCCATTCTGTCGCTCAAGCTGGACCATCTCTATAGCCAAAAGTAACCAGTCTTGCCGGGATTCGAACTTGCAAACGTGACCGCTCTTGCTGCCGGGATTCGAACTCACTTCCAATAGTCGCCCCCAAAAAGCCCTGTTTGTTCAGTGTGTTTTCTCTGTGTTGTGTTTTATGTGTTATATGAGTTGTGTCCCCTGTGTTTGATGTGTCTAATTCTTTTCTCTCTTTTGCAGTAGCCTTCCTGTCGGTGATGGGGATCGTCGTATCGGGGCATGCCGTCGCACCGCGCGCTATCGCGTTTTCCTACTTTCGAATGGCGGTAGTGTAGTAGATTGTAGGACAGTTGTAGTAGTAGATTGTAGAACAGTAGTTTTAAGATTGTAGCATGGTAGACTGTAGGTCTTGTGCTGTAGTCTTAGATTGTATTGTAGATGTATCTTATGCTAATTCGTTTGTTCTTTTTTCTTCTCGCAGGCTGGTGTTGGCGTGATGGCGAAGAGTGTGCTGACGATGATGGCGAAGAAGATGGCGAAGATGTCGAGATGGAGTGGACTTTCGAGAAAAGTTGAGTATACAATTCATTCTTTAAATATGCTAAATGTGTAGTATGTTCCGCGGGTCTACGAAGAGGTCATGGCTCTAGCCGGGATTCGAACGGCCAAAAGTAACCAGTCTAATTGGGCTTAAGATGTAGTATGTTCAGCGGGTCTAAGAAGAGGTCATGGCAACAGTCAACTCCTTCATTTGTGTGGTGAGATGCCCTCAACGTTCATCATCGCTTTAACCACACCTGGGTCTGCACGAGGGGAATTGCAGATAAAATGAGTGCGCATGCCGCCAAGCCATTCTGTCGCTCAAGCTGGACCATCTCTATAGCCAAAAGTAACCAGTCTTGCCGGGATTCGAACTTGCAAACGTGACCGCTCTTGCTGCCGGGATTCGAACTCACTTCCAATAGTCGCCCCCAAAAAGCCCTGTTTGTTCAGTGTGTTTTCTCTGTGTTGTGTTTTATGTGTTATATGAGTTGTGTCCCCTGTGTTTGATGTGTCTAATTCTTTTCTCTCTTTTGCAGTAGCCTTCCTGTCGGTGATGGGGATCGTCGTATCGGGGCATGCCGTCGCACCGCGCGCTATCGCGTTTTCCTACTTTCGAATGGCGGTAGTGTAGTAGATTGTAGGACAGTTGTAGTAGTAGATTGTAGAACAGTAGTTTTAAGATTGTAGCATGGTAGACTGTAGGTCTTGTGCTGTAGTCTTAGATTGTATTGTAGATGTATCTTATGCTAATTCGTTTGTTCTTTTTTCTTCTCGCAGGCTGGTGTTGGCGTGATGGCGAAGAGTGTGCTGACGATGATGGCGAAGAAGATGGCGAAGATGTCGAGATGGAGTGGACTTTCGAGAAAAGTTGAGTATACAATTCATTCTTTAAATATGCTAAATGTGTAGTATGTTCCGCGGGTCTACGAAGAGGTCATGGCTCTAGCCGGGATTCGAACGGCCAAAAGTAACCAGTCTAATTGGGCTTAAGATGTAGTATGTTCAGCGGGTCTAAGAAGAGGTCATGGCAACAGTCAACTCCTTCATTTGTGTGGTGAGATGCCCTCAACGTTCATCATCGCTTTAACCACACCTGGGTCTGCACGAGGGGAATTGCAGATAAAATGAGTGCGCATGCCGCCAAGCCATTCTGTCGCTCAAGCTGGACCATCTCTATAGCCAAAAGTAACCAGTCTTGCCGGGATTCGAACTTGCAAACGTGACCGCTCTTGCTGCCGTGATTCGAACTCACTTCCAATAGTCGCCCCCAAAAAGCCCTGTTTGTTCAGTGTGTTTTCTCTGTGTTGTGTTTTATGTGTTATATGAGTTGTGTCCCCTGTGTTTGATGTGTCTAATTCTTTTCTCTCTTTTGCAGTAGCCTTCCTGTCGGTGATGGGGATCGTCGTATCGGGGCATGCCGTCGCACCGCGCGCTATCGCGTTTTCCTACTTTCGAATGGCGGTAGTGTAGTAGATTGTAGGACAGTTGTAGTAGTAGATTGTAGAACAGTAGTTTTAAGATTGTAGCATGGTAGACTGTAGGTCTTGTGCTGTAGTCTTAGATTGTATTGTAGATGTATCTTATGCTAATTCGTTTGTTCTTTTTTCTTCTCGCAGGCTGGTGTTGGCGTGATGGCGAAGAGTGTGCTGACGATGATGGCGAAGAAGATGGCGAAGATGTCGAGATGGAGTGGACTTTCGAGAAAAGTTGAGTATACAATTCATTCTTTAAATATGCTAAATGTGTAGTATGTTCCGCGGGTCTACGAAGAGGTCATGGCTCTAGCCGGGATTCGAACGGCCAAAAGTAACCAGTCTAATTGGGCTTAAGATGTAGTATGTTCAGCGGGTCTAAGAAGAGGTCATGGCAACAGTCAACTCCTTCATTTGTGTGGTGAGATGCCCTCAACGTTCATCATCGCTTTAACCACACCTGGGTCTGCACGAGGGGAATTGCAGATAAAATGAGTGCGCATGCCGCCAAGCCATTCTGTCGCTCAAGCTGGACCATCTCTATAGCCAAAAGTAACCAGTCTTGCCGGGATTCAACTTGCAAACGTGACCGCTCTTGCTGCCGGGATTCGAACTCACTTCCAATAGTCGCCCCCAAAAAGCCCTGTTTGTTCAGTGTGTTTTCTCTGTGTTGTGTTTTATGTGTTATATGAGTTGTGTCCCCTGTGTTTGATGTGTCTAATTCTTTTCTCTCTTTTGCAGTAGCCTTCCTGTCGGTGATGGGGATCGTCGTATCGGGGCATGCCGTCGCACCGCGCGCTATCGCGTTTTCCTACTTTCGAATGGCGGTAGTGTAGTAGATTGTAGGACAGTTGTAGTAGTAGATTGTAGAACAGTAGTTTTAAGATTGTAGCATGGTAGACTGTAGGTCTTGTGCTGTAGTCTTAGATTGTATTGTAGATGTATCTTATGCTAATTCGTTTGATCTTTTTTCTTCTCGCAGGCTGGTGTTGGCGTGATGGCGAAGAGTGTGCTGACGATGATGGCGAAGAAGATGGCGAAGATGTCGAGATGGAGTGGACTTTCGAGAAAAGTTGAGTATACAATTCATTCTTTAAATATGCTAAATGTGTAGTATGTTCCGCGGGTCTACGAAGAGGTCATGGCTCTAGCCGGGATTCGAACGGCCAAAAGTAACCAGTCTAATTGGGCTTAAGATGTAGTATGTTCAGCGGGTCTAAGAAGAGGTCATGGCAACAGTCAACTCCTTCATTTGTGTGGTGAGATGCCCTCAACGTTCATCATCGCTTTAACCACACCTGGGTCTGCACGAGGGGAATTGCAGATAAAATGAGTGCGCATGCCGCCAAGCCATTCTGTCGCTCAAGCTGGACCATCTCTATAGCCAAAAGTAACCAGTCTTGCCGGGATTCGAACTTGCAAACGTGACCGCTCTTGCTGCCGTGATTCGAACTCACTTCCAATAGTCGCCCCCAAAAAGCCCTGTTTGTTCAGTGTGTTTTCTCTGTGTTGTGTTTTATGTGTTATATGAGTTGTGTCCCCTGTGTTTGATGTGTCTAATTCTTTTCTCTCTTTTGCAGTAGCCTTCCTGTCGGTGATGGGGATCGTCGTATCGGGGCATGCCGTCGCACCGCGCGCTATCGCGTTTTCCTACTTTCGAATGGCGGTAGTGTAGTAGATTGTAGGACAGTTGTAGTAGTAGATTGTAGAACAGTAGTTTTAAGATTGTAGCATGGTAGACTGTAGGTCTTGTGCTGTAGTCTTAGATTGTATTGTAGATGTATCTTATGCTAATTCGTTTGTTCTTTTTTCTTCTCGCAGGCTGGTGTTGGCGTGATGGCAAAGAGTGTGCTGACGATGATGGCGAAGAAGATGGCGAAGATGTCGAGATGGAGTGGACTTTCGAGAAAAGTTGAGTATACAATTCATTCTTTAAATATGCTAAATGTGTAGTATGTTCCGCGGGTCTACGAAGAGGTCATGGCTCTAGCCGGGATTCGAACGGCCAAAAGTAACCAGTCTAATTGGGCTTAAGATGTAGTATGTTCAGCGGGTCTAAGAAGAGGTCATGGCAACAGTCAACTCCTTCATTTGTGTGGTGAGATGCCCTCAACGTTCATCATCGCTTTAACCACACCTGGGTCTGCACGAGGGGAATTGCAGATAAAATGAGTGCGCATGCCGCCAAGCCATTCTGTCGCTCAAGCTGGACCATCTCTATAGCCAAAAGTAACCAGTCTTGCCGGGATTCGAACTTGCAAACGTGACCGCTCTTGCTGCCGGGATTCGAACTCACTTCCAATAGTCGCCCCTAAAAAGCCCTGTTTGTTCTGTGTGTTTTCTCTGTGTTGTGTTTTATGTGTTATATGAGTTGTGTCCCCTGTGTTTGATGTGTCTAATTCTTTTCTCTCTTTTGCAGTAGCCTTCCTGTCGGTGATGGGGATCGTCGTATCGGGGCATGCCGTCGCACCGCGCGCTATCGCGTTTTCCTATTTTCGAATGGCGGTAGTGTAGTAGATTGTAGGACAGTTGTAGTAGTAGATTGTAGAACAGTAGTTTTAAGATTGTAGCATGGTAGACTGTAGGTCTTGTGCTGTAGTCTTAGATTGTATTGTAGATGTATCTTATGCTAATTCGTTTGTTCTTTTTTCTTCTCGCAGGCTGGTGTTGGCGTGATGGCGAAGAGTGTGCTGACGATGATGGCGAAGAAGATGGCGAAGATGTCGAGATGGAGTGGACTTTCGAGAAAAGTTGAGTATACAATTCATTCTTTAAATATGCTAAATGTGTAGTATGTTCCGCGGGTCTACGAAGAGGTCATGGCTCTAGCCGGGATTCGAACGGCCAAAAGTAACCAGTCTAATTGGGCTTAAGATGTAGTATGTTCAGCGGGTCTAAGAAGAGGTCATGGCAACAGTCAACTCCTTCATTTGTGTGGTGAGATGCCCTCAACGTTCATCATCGCTTTAACCACACCTGGGTCTGCACGAGGGGAATTGCAGATAAAATGAGTGCGCATGCCGCCAAGCCATTCTGTCGCTCAAGCTGGACCATCTCTATAGCCAAAAGTAACCAGTCTTGCCGGGATTCGAACTTGCAAACGTGACCGCTCTTGCTGCCGGGATTCGAACTCACTTCCAATAGTCGCCCCCAAAAAGCCCTGTTTGTTCAGTGTGTTTTCTCTGTGTTGTGTTTTATGTGTTATATGAGTTGTGTCCCCTGTGTTTGATGTGTCTAATTCTTTTCTCTCTTTTGCAGTAGCCTTCCTGTCGGTGATGGGGATCGTCGTATCGGGGCATGCCGTCGCACCGCGCGCTATCGCGTTTTCCTATTTTCGAATGGCGGTAGTGTAGTAGATTGTAGGACAGTTGTAGTAGTAGATTGTAGAACAGTAGTTTTAAGATTGTAGCATGGTAGACTGTAGGTCTTGTGCTGTAGTCTTAGATTGTATTGTAGATGTATCTTATGCTAATTCGTTTGTTCTTTTTTCTTCTCGCAGGCTGGTGTTGGCGTGATGGCGAAGAGTGTGCTGACGATGATGGCGAAGAAGATGGCGAAGATGTCGAGATGGATTGGACTTTCGAGAAAAGTTGAGTATACAATTCATTCTTTAAATATGCTAAATGTGTAGTATGTTCCGCGGGTCTACGAAGAGGTCATGGCTCTAGCCGGGATTCGAACGGCCAAAAGTAACCAGTCTAATTGGGCTTAAGATGTAGTATGTTCAGCGGGTCTAAGAAGAGGTCATGGCAACAGTCAACTCCTTCATTTGTGTGGTGAGATGCCCTCAACGTTCATCATCGCTTTAACCACACCTGGGTCTGCACGAGGGGAATTGCAGATAAAATGAGTGCGCATGCCGCCAAGCCATTCTGTCGCTCAAGCTGGACCATCTCTATAGCCAAAAGTAACCAGTCTTGCCGGGATTCGAACTTGCAAACGTGACCGCTCTTGCTGCCGGGATTCGAACTCACTTCCAATAGTCGCCCCCAAAAAGCCCTGTTTGTTCAGTGTGTTTTCTCTGTGTTGTGTTTTATGTGTTATATGAGTTGTGTCCCCTGTGTTTGATGTGTCTAATTCTTTTCTCTCTTTTGCAGTAGCCTTCCTGTCGGTGATGGGGATCGTCGTATCGGGGCATGCCGTCGCACCGCGCGCTATCGCGTTTTCCTACTTTCGAATGGCGGTAGTGTAGTAGATTGTAGGACAGTTGTAGTAGTAGATTGTAGAACAGTAGTTTTAAGATTGTAGCATGGTAGACTGTAGGTCTTGTGCTGTAGTCTTAGATTGTATTGTAGATGTATCTTATGCTAATTCGTTTGTTCTTTTTTCTTCTCGCAGGCTGGTGTTGGCGTGATGGCGAAGAGTGTGCTGACGATGATGGCGAAGAAGATGGCGAAGATGTCGAGATGGAGTGGACTTTCGAGAAAAGTTGAGTATACAATTCATTCTTTAAATATGCTAAATGTGTAGTATGTTCCGCGGGTCTACGAAGAGGTCATGGCTCTAGCCGGGATTCGAACGGCCAAAAGTAACCAGTCTAATTGGGCTTAAGATGTAGTATGTTCAGCGGGTCTAAGAAGAGGTCATGGCAACAGTCAACTCCTTCATTTGTGTGGTGAGATGCCCTCAACGTTCATCATCGCTTTAACCACACCTGGGTCTGCACGAGGGGAATTGCAGATAAAATGAGTGCGCATGCCGCCAAGCCATTCTGTCGCTCAAGCTGGACCATCTCTATAGCCAAAAGTAACCAGTCTTGCCGGGATTCGAACTTGCAAACGTGACCGCTCTTGCTGCCGGGATTCGAACTCACTTCCAATAGTCGCCCCCAAAAAGCCCTGTTTGTTCAGTGTGTTTTCTCTGTGTTGTGTTTTATGTGTTATATGAGTTGTGTCCCCTGTGTTTGATGTGTCTAATTCTTTTCTCTCTTTTGCAGTAGCCTTCCTGTCGGTGATGGGGATCGTCGTATCGGGGCATGCCGTCGCACCGCGCGCTATCGCGTTTTCCTACTTTCGAATGGCGGTAGTGTAGTAGATTGTAGGACAGTTGTAGTAGTAGATTGTAGAACAGTAGTTTTAAGATTGTAGCATGGTAGACTGTAGGTCTTGTGCTGTAGTCTTAGATTGTATTGTAGATGTATCTTATGCTAATTCGTTTGTTCTTTTTTCTTCTCGCAGGCTGGTGTTGGCGTGATGGCGAAGAGTGTGCTGACGATGATGGCGAAGAAGATGGCGAAGATGTCGAGATGGAGTGGACTTTCGAGAAAAGTTGAGTATACAATTCATTCTTTAAATATGCTAAATGTGTAGTATGTTCCGCGGGTCTACGAAGAGGTCATGGCTCTAGCCGGGATTCGAACGGCCAAAAGTAACCAGTCTAATTGGGCTTAAGATGTAGTATGTTCAGCGGGTCTAAGAAGAGGTCATGGCAACAGTCAACTCCTTCATTTGTGTGGTGAGATGCCCTCAACGTTCATCATCGCTTTAACCACACCTGGGTCTGCACGAGGGGAATTGCAGATAAAATGAGTGCGCATGCCGCCAAGCCATTCTGTCGCTCAAGCTGGACCATCTCTATAGCCAAAAGTAACCAGTCTTGCCGGGATTCGAACTTGCAAACGTGACCGCTCTTGCTGCCGGGATTCGAACTCACTTCCAATAGTCGCCCCCAAAAAGCCCTGTTTGTTCAGTGTGTTTTCTCTGTGTTGTGTTTTATGTGTTATATGAGTTGTGTCCCCTGTGTTTGATGTGTCTAATTCTTTTCTCTCTTTTGCAGTAGCCTTCCTGTCGGTGATGGGGATCGTCGTATCGGGGCATGCCGTCGCACCGCGCGCTATCGCGTTTTCCTACTTTCGAATGGCGGTAGTGTAGTAGATTGTAGGACAGTTGTAGTAGTAGATTGTAGAACAGTAGTTTTAAGATTGTAGCATGGTAGACTGTAGGTCTTGTGCTGTAGTCTTAGATTGTATTGTAGATGTATCTTATGCTAATTCGTTTGTTCTTTTTTCTTCTCGCAGGCTGGTGTTGGCGTGATGGCGAAGAGTGTGCTGACGATGATGGCGAAGAAGATGGCGAAGATGTCGAGATGGAGTGGACTTTCGAGAAAAGTTGAGTATACAATTCATTCTTTAAATATGCTAAATGTGTAGTATGTTCCGCGGGTCTACGAAGAGGTCATGGCTCTAGCCGGGATTCGAACGGCCAAAAGTAACCAGTCTAATTGGGCTTAAGATGTAGTATGTTCAGCGGGTCTAAGAAGAGGTCATGGCAACAGTCAACTCCTTCATTTGTGTGGTGAGATGCCCTCAACGTTCATCATCGCTTTAACCACACCTGGGTCTGCACGAGGGGAATTGCAGATAAAATGAGTGCGCATGCCGCCAAGCCATTCTGTCGCTCAAGCTGGACCATCTCTATAGCCAAAAGTAACCAGTCTTGCCGGGATTCGAACTTGCAAACGTGACCGCTCTTGCTGCCGGGATTCGAACTCACTTCCAATAGTCGCCCCCAAAAAGCCCTGTTTGTTCAGTGTGTTTTCTCTGTGTTGTGTTTTATGTGTTATATGAGTTGTGTCCCCTGTGTTTGATGTGTCTAATTCTTTTCTCTCTTTTGCAGTAGCCTTCCTGTCGGTGATGGGGATCGTCGTATCGGGGCATGCCGTCGCACCGCGCGCTATCGCGTTTTCCTACTTTCGAATGGCGGTAGTGTAGTAGATTGTAGGACAGTTGTAGTAGTAGATTGTAGAACAGTAGTTTTAAGATTGTAGCATGGTAGACTGTAGGTCTTGTGCTGTAGTCTTAGATTGTATTGTAGATGTATCTTATGCTAATTCGTTTGTTCTTTTTTCTTCTCGCAGGCTGGTGTTGGCGTGATGGCGAAGAGTGTGCTGACGATGATGGCGAAGAAGATGGCGAAGATGTCGAGATGGAGTGGACTTTCGAGAAAAGTTGAGTATACAATTCATTCTTTAAATATGCTAAATGTGTAGTATGTTCCGCGGGTCTACGAAGAGGTCATGGCTCTAGCCGGGATTCGAACGGCCAAAAGTAACCAGTCTAATTGGGCTTAAGATGTAGTATGTTCAGCGGGTCTAAGAAGAGGTCATGGCAACAGTCAACTCCTTCATTTGTGTGGTGAGATGCCCTCAACGTTCATCATCGCTTTAACCACACCTGGGTGTGCACGAGGGGAATTGCAGATAAAATGAGTGCGCATGCCGCCAAGCCATTCTGTCGCTCAAGCTGGACCATCTCTATAGCCAAAAGTAACCAGTCTTGCCGGGATTCGAACTTGCAAACGTGACCGCTCTTGCTGCCGGGATTCGAACTCACTTCCAATAGTCGCCCCCAAAAAGCCCTGTTTGTTCAGTGTGTTTTCTCTGTGTTGTGTTTTATGTGTTATATGAGTTGTGTCCCCTGTGTTTGATGTGTCTAATTCTTTTCTCTCTTTTGCAGTAGCCTTCCTGTCGGTGATGGGGATCGTCGTATCGGGGCATGCCGTCGCACCGCGCGCTATCGCGTTTTCCTACTTTCGAATGGCGGTAGTGTAGTAGATTGTAGGACAGTTGTAGTAGTAGATTGTAGAACAGTAGTTTTAAGATTGTAGCATGGTAGACTGTAGGTCTTGTGCTGTAGTCTTAGATTGTATTGTAGATGTATCTTATGCTAATTCGTTTGTTCTTTTTTCTTCTCGCAGGCTGGTGTTGGCGTGATGGCGAAGAGTGTGCTGACGATGATGGCGAAGAAGATGGCGAAGATGTCGAGATGGAGTGGACTTTCGAGAAAAGTTGAGTATACAATTCATTCTTTAAATATGCTAAATGTGTAGTATGTTCCGCGGGTCTACGAAGAGGTCATGGCTCTAGCCGGGATTCGAACGGCCAAAAGTAACCAGTCTAATTGGGCTTAAGATGTAGTATGTTCAGCGGGTCTAAGAAGAGGTCATGGCAACAGTCAACTCCTTCATTTGTGTGGTGAGATGCCCTCAACGTTCATCATCGCTTTAACCACACCTGGGTCTGCACGAGGGGAATTGCAGATAAAATGAGTGCGCATGCCGCCAAGCCATTCTGTCGCTCAAGCTGGACCATCTCTATAGCCAAAAGTAACCAGTCTTGCCGGGATTCGAACTTGCAAACGTGACCGCTCTTGCTGCCGTGATTCGAACTCACTTCCAATAGTCGCCCCCAAAAAGCCCTGTTTGTTCAGTGTGTTTTCTCTGTGTTGTGTTTTATGTGTTATATGAGTTGTGTCCCCTGTGTTTGATGTGTCTAATTCTTTTCTCTCTTTTGCAGTAGCCTTCCTGTCGGTGATGGGGATCGTCGTATCGGGGCATGCCGTCGCACCGCGCGCTATCGCGTTTTCCTACTTTCGAATGGCGGTAGTGTAGTAGATTGTAGGACAGTTGTAGTAGTAGATTGTAGAACAGTAGTTTTAAGATTGTAGCATGGTAGACTGTAGGTCTTGTGCTGTAGTCTTAGATTGTATTGTAGATGTATCTTATGCTAATTCGTTTGATCTTTTTTCTTCTCGCAGGCTGGTGTTGGCGTGATGGCGAAGAGTGTGCTGACGATGATGGCGAAGAAGATGGCGAAGATGTCGAGATGGAGTGGACTTTCGAGAAAAGTTGAGTATACAATTCATTCTTTAAATATGCTAAATGTGTAGTATGTTCCGCGGGTCTACGAAGAGGTCATGGCTCTAGCCGGGATTCGAACGGCCAAAAGTAACCAGTCTAATTGGGCTTAAGATGTAGTATGTTCAGCGGGTCTAAGAAGAGGTCATGGCAACAGTCAACTCCTTCATTTGTGTGGTGAGATGCCCTCAACGTTCATCATCGCTTTAACCACACCTGGGTCTGCACGAGGGGAATTGCAGATAAAATGAGTGCGCATGCCGCCAAGCCATTCTGTCGCTCAAGCTGGACCATCTCTATAGCCAAAAGTAACCAGTCTTGCCGGGATTCGAACTTGCAAACGTGACCGCTCTTGCTGCCGGGATTCGAACTCACTTCCAATAGTCGCCCCCAAAAAGCCCTGTTTGTTCAGTGTGTTTTCTCTGTGTTGTGTTTTATGTGTTATATGAGTTGTGTCCCCTGTGTTTGATGTGTCTAATTCTTTTCTCTCTTTTGCAGTAGCCTTCCTGTCGGTGATGGGGATCGTCGTATCGGGGCATGCCGTCGCACCGCGCGCTATCGCGTTTTCCTACTTTCGAATGGCGGTAGTGTAGTAGATTGTAGGACAGTTGTAGTAGTAGATTGTAGAACAGTAGTTTTAAGATTGTAGCATGGTAGACTGTAGGTCTTGTGCTGTAGTCTTAGATTGTATTGTAGATGTATCTTATGCTAATTAGTTTGTTCTTTTTTCTTCTCGCAGGCTGGTGTTGGCGTGATGGCGAAGAGTGTGCTGACGATGATGGCGAAGAAGATGGCGAAGATGTCGAGATGGAGTGGACTTTCGAGAAAAGTTGAGTATACAATTCATTCTTTAAATATGCTAAATGTGTAGTATGTTCCGCGGGTCTACGAAGAGGTCATGGCTCTAGCCGGGATTCGAACGGCCAAAAGTAACCAGTCTAATTGGGCTTAAGATGTAGTATGTTCAGCGGGTCTAAGAAGAGGTCATGGCAACAGTCAACTCCTTCATTTGTGTGGTGAGATGCCCTCAACGTTCATCATCGCTTTAACCACACCTGGGTCTGCACGAGGGGAATTGCAGATAAAATGAGTGCGCATGCCGCCAAGCCATTCTGTCGCTCAAGCTGGACCATCTCTATAGCCAAAAGTAACCAGTCTTGCCGGGATTCGAACTTGCAAACGTGACCGCTCTTGCTGCCGGGATTCGAACTCACTTCCAATAGTCGCCCCCAAAAAGCCCTGTTTGTTCTGTGTGTTTTCTCTGTGTTGTGTTTTATGTGTTATATGAGTTGTGTCCCCTGTGTTTGATGTGTCTAATTCTTTTCTCTCTTTTGCAGTAGCCTTCCTGTCGGTGATGGGGATCGTCGTATCGGGGCATGCCGTCGCACCGCGCGCTATCGCGTTTTCCTATTTTCGAATGGCGGTAGTGTAGTAGATTGTAGGACAGTTGTAGTAGTAGATTGTAGAACAGTAGTTTTAAGATTGTAGCATGGTAGACTGTAGGTCTTGTGCTGTAGTCTTAGATTGTATTGTAGATGTATCTTATGCTAATTCGTTTGTTCTTTTTTCTTCTCGCAGGCTGGTGTTGGCGTGATGGCGAAGAGTGTGCTGACGATGATGGCGAAGAAGATGGCGAAGATGTCGAGATGGAGTGGACTTTCGAGAAAAGTTGAGTATACAATTCATTCTTTAAATATGCTAAATGTGTAGTATGTTCCGCGGGTCTACGAAGAGGTCATGGCTCTAGCCGGGATTCGAACGGCCAAAAGTAACCAGTCTAATTGGGCTTAAGATGTAGTATGTTCAGCGGGTCTAAGAAGAGGTCATGGCAACAGTCAACTCCTTCATTTGTGTGGTGAGATGCCCTCAACGTTCATCATCGCTTTAACCACACCTGGGTCTGCACGAGGGGAATTGCAGATAAAATGAGTGCGCATGCCGCCAAGCCATTCTGTCGCTCAAGCTGGACCATCTCTATAGCCAAAAGTAACCAGTCTTGCCGGGATTCGAACTTGCAAACGTGACCGCTCTTGCTGCCGGGATTCGAACTCACTTCCAATAGTCGCCCCCAAAAAGCCCTGTTTGTTCAGTGTGTTTTCTCTGTGTTGTGTTTTATGTGTTATATGAGTTGTGTCCCCTGTGTTTGATGTGTCTAATTCTTTTCTCTCTTTTGCAGTAGCCTTCCTGTCGGTGATGGGGATCGTCGTATCGGGGCATGCCGTCGCACCGCGCGCTATCGCGTTTTCCTATTTTCGAATGGCGGTAGTGTAGTAGATTGTAGGACAGTTGTAGTAGTAGATTGTAGAACAGTAGTTTTAAGATTGTAGCATGGTAGACTGTAGGTCTTGTGCTGTAGTCTTAGATTGTATTGTAGATGTATCTTATGCTAATTCGTTTGTTCTTTTTTCTTCTCGCAGGCTGGTGTTGGCGTGATGGCGAAGAGTGTGCTGACGATGATGGCGAAGAAGATGGCGAAGATGTCGAGATGGAGTGGACTTTCGAGAAAAGTTGAGTATACAATTCATTCTTTAAATATGCTAAATGTGTAGTATGTTCCGCGGGTCTACGAAGAGGTCATGGCTCTAGCCGGGATTCGAACGGCCAAAAGTAACCAGTCTAATTGGGCTTAAGATGTAGTATGTTCAGCGGGTCTAAGAAGAGGTCATGGCAACAGTCAACTCCTTCATTTGTGTGGTGAGATGCCCTCAACGTTCATCATCGCTTTAACCACACCTGGGTCTGCACGAGGGGAATTGCAGATAAAATGAGTGCGCATGCCGCCAAGCCATTCTGTCGCTCAAGCTGGACCATCTCTATAGCCAAAAGTAACCAGTCTTGCCGGGATTCGAACTTGCAAATGTGACCGCTCTTGCTGCCGTGATTCGAACTCACTTCCAATAGTCGCCCCCAAAAAGCCCTGTTTGTTCAGTGTGTTTTCTCTGTGTTGTGTTTTATGTGTTATATGAGTTGTGTCCCCTGTGTTTGATGTGTCTAATTCTTTTCTCTCTTTTGCAGTAGCCTTCCTGTCGGTGATGGGGATCGTCGTATCGGGGCATGCCGTCGCACCGCGCGCTATCGCGTTTTCCTACTTTCGAATGGCGGTAGTGTAGTAGATTGTAGGACAGTTGTAGTAGTAGATTGTAGAACAGTAGTTTTAAGATTGTAGCATGGTAGACTGTAGGTCTTGTGCTGTAGTCTTAGATTGTATTGTAGATGTATCTTATGCTAATTCGTTTGTTCTTTTTTCTTCTCGCAGGCTGGTGTTGGCGTGATGGCGAAGAGTGTGCTGACGATGATGGCGAAGAAGATGGCGAAGATGTCGAGATGGAGTGGACTTTCGAGAAAAGTTGAGTATACAATTCATTCTTTAAATATGCTAAATGTGTAGTATGTTCCGCGGGTCTACGAAGAGGTCATGGCTCTAGCCGGGATTCGAACGGCCAAAAGTAACCAGTCTAATTGGGCTTAAGATGTAGTATGTTCAGCGGGTCTAAGAAGAGGTCATGGCAACAGTCAACTCCTTCATTTGTGTGGTGAGATGCCCTCAACGTTCATCATCGCTTTAACCACACCTGGGTCTGCACGAGGGGAATTGCAGATAAAATGAGTGCGCATGCCGCCAAGCCATTCTGTCGCTCAAGCTGGACCATCTCTATAGCCAAAAGTAACCAGTCTTGCCGGGATTCGAACTTGCAAACGTGACCGCTCTTGCTGCCGGGATTCGAACTCACTTCCAATAGTCGCCCCCAAAAAGCCCTGTTTGTTCAGTGTGTTTTCTCTGTGTTGTGTTTTATGTGTTATATGAGTTGTGTCCCCTGTGTTTGATGTGTCTAATTCTTTTCTCTCTTTTGCAGTAGCCTTCCTGTCGGTGATGGGGATCGTCGTATCGGGGCATGCCGTCGCACCGCGCGCTATCGCGTTTTCCTACTTTCGAATGGCGGTAGTGTAGTAGATTGTAGGACAGTTGTAGTAGTAGATTGTAGAACAGTAGTTTTAAGATTGTAGCATGGTAGACTGTAGGTCTTGTGCTGTAGTCTTAGATTGTATTGTAGATGTATCTTATGCTAATTCGTTTGTTCTTTTTTCTTCTCGCAGGCTGGTGTTGGCGTGATGGCGAAGAGTGTGCTGACGATGATGGCGAAGAAGATGGCGAAGATGTCGAGATGGAGTGGACTTTCGAGAAAAGTTGAGTATACAATTCATTCTTTAAATATGCTAAATGTGTAGTATGTTCCGCGGGTCTACGAAGAGGTCATGGCTCTAGCCGGGATTCGAACGGCCAAAAGTAACCAGTCTAATTGGGCTTAAGATGTAGTATGTTCAGCGGGTCTAAGAAGAGGTCATGGCAACAGTCAACTCCTTCATTTGTGTGGTGAGATGCCCTCAACGTTCATCATCGCTTTAACCACACCTGGGTCTGCACGAGGGGAATTGCAGATAAAATGAGTGCGCATGCCGCCAAGCCATTCTGTCGCTCAAGCTGGACCATCTCTATAGCCAAAAGTAACCAGTCTTGCCGGGATTCGAACTTGCAAACGTGACCGCTCTTGCTGCCGGGATTCGAACTCACTTCCAATAGTCGCCCCCAAAAAGCCCTGTTTGTTCAGTGTGTTTTCTCTGTGTTGTGTTTTATGTGTTATATGAGTTGTGTCCCCTGTGTTTGATGTGTCTAATTCTTTTCTCTCTTTTGCAGTAGCCTTCCTGTCGGTGATGGGGATCGTCGTATCGGGGCATGCCGTCGCACCGCGCGCTATCGCGTTTTCCTACTTTCGAATGGCGGTAGTGTAGTAGATTGTAGGACAGTTGTAGTAGTAGATTGTAGAACAGTAGTTTTAAGATTGTAGCATGGTAGACTGTAGGTCTTGTGCTGTAGTCTTAGATTGTATTGTAGATGTATCTTATGCTAATTCGTTTGTTCTTTTTTCTTCTCGCAGGCTGGTGTTGGCGTGATGGCGAAGAGTGTGCTGACGATGATGGCGAAGAAGATGGCGAAGATGTCGAGATGGAGTGGACTTTCGAGAAAAGTTGAGTATACAATTCATTCTTTAAATATGCTAAATGTGTAGTATGTTCCGCGGGTCTACGAAGAGGTCATGGCTCTAGCCGGGATTCGAACGGCCAAAAGTAACCAGTCTAATTGGGCTTAAGATGTAGTATGTTCAGCGGGTCTAAGAAGAGGTCATGGCAACAGTCAACTCCTTCATTTGTGTGGTGAGATGCCCTCAACGTTCATCATCGCTTTAACCACACCTGGGTCTGCACGAGGGGAATTGCAGATAAAATGAGTGCGCATGCCGCCAAGCCATTCTGTCGCTCAAGCTGGACCATCTCTATAGCCAAAAGTAACCAGTCTTGCCGGGATTCGAACTTGCAAACGTGACCGCTCTTGCTGCCGTGATTCGAACTCACTTCCAATAGTCGCCCCCAAAAAGCCCTGTTTGTTCAGTGTGTTTTCTCTGTGTTGTGTTTTATGTGTTATATGAGTTGTGTCCCCTGTGTTTGATGTGTCTAATTCTTTTCTCTCTTTTGCAGTAGCCTTCCTGTCGGTGATGGGGATCGTCGTATCGGGGCATGCCGTCGCACCGCGCGCTATCGCGTTTTCCTACTTTCGAATGGCGGTAGTGTAGTAGATTGTAGGACAGTTGTAGTAGTAGATTGTAGAACAGTAGTTTTAAGATTGTAGCATGGTAGACTGTAGGTCTTGTGCTGTAGTCTTAGATTGTATTGTAGATGTATCTTATGCTAATTCGTTTGATCTTTTTTCTTCTCGCAGGCTGGTGTTGGCGTGATGGCGAAGAGTGTGCTGACGATGATGGCGAAGAAGATGGCGAAGATGTCGAGATGGAGTGGACTTTCGAGAAAAGTTGAGTATACAATTCATTCTTTAAATATGCTAAATGTGTAGTATGTTCCGCGGGTCTACGAAGAGGTCATGGCTCTAGCCGGGATTCGAACGGCCAAAAGTAACCAGTCTAATTGGGCTTAAGATGTAGTATGTTCAGCGGGTCTAAGAAGAGGTCATGGCAACAGTCAACTCCTTCATTTGTGTGGTGAGATGCCCTCAACGTTCATCATCGCTTTAACCACACCTGGGTCTGCACGAGGGGAATTGCAGATAAAATGAGTGCGCATGCCGCCAAGCCATTCTGTCGCTCAAGCTGGACCATCTCTATAGCCAAAAGTAACCAGTCTTGCCGGGATTCGAACTTGCAAACGTGACCGCTCTTGCTGCCGGGATTCGAACTCACTTCCAATAGTCGCCCCCAAAAAGCCCTGTTTGTTCAGTGTGTTTTCTCTGTGTTGTGTTTTATGTGTTATATGAGTTGTGTCCCCTGTGTTTGATGTGTCTAATTCTTTTCTCTCTTTTGCAGTAGCCTTCCTGTCGGTGATGGGGATCGTCGTATCGGGGCATGCCGTCGCACCGCGCGCTATCGCGTTTTCCTACTTTCGAATGGCGGTAGTGTAGTAGATTGTAGGACAGTTGTAGTAGTAGATTGTAGAACAGTAGTTTTAAGATTGTAGCATGGTAGACTGTAGGTCTTGTGCTGTAGTCTTAGATTGTATTGTAGATGTATCTTATGCTAATTCGTTTGTTCTTTTTTCTTCTCGCAGGCTGGTGTTGGCGTGATGGCGAAGAGTGTGCTGACGATGATGGCGAAGAAGATGGCGAAGATGTCGAGATGGAGTGGACTTTCGAGAAAAGTTGAGTATACAATTCATTCTTTAAATATGCTAAATGTGTAGTATGTTCCGCGGGTCTACGAAGAGGTCATGGCTCTAGCCGGGATTCGAACGGCCAAAAGTAACCAGTCTAATTGGGCTTAAGATGTAGTATGTTCAGCGGGTCTAAGAAGAGGTCATGGCAACAGTCAACTCCTTCATTTGTGTGGTGAGATGCCCTCAACGTTCATCATCGCTTTAACCACACCTGGGTCTGCACGAGGGGAATTGCAGATAAAATGAGTGCGCATGCCGCCAAGCCATTCTGTCGCTCAAGCTGGACCATCTCTATAGCCAAAAGTAACCAGTCTTGCCGGGATTCGAACTTGCAAACGTGACCGCTCTTGCTGCCGGGATTCGAACTCACTTCCAATAGTCGCCCCCAAAAAGCCCTGTTTGTTCTGTGTGTTTTCTCTGTGTTGTGTTTTATGTGTTATATGAGTTGTGTCCCCTGTGTTTGATGTGTCTAATTCTTTTCTCTCTTTTGCAGTAGCCTTCCTGTCGGTGATGGGGATCGTCGTATCGGGGCATGCCGTCGCACCGCGCGCTATCGCGTTTTCCTACTTTCGAATGGCGGTAGTGTAGTAGATTGTAGGACAGTTGTAGTAGTAGATTGTAGAACAGTAGTTTTAAGATTGTAGCATGGTAGACTGTAGGTCTTGTGCTGTAGTCTTAGATTGTATTGTAGATGTATCTTATGCTAATTCGTTTGTTCTTTTTTCTTCTCGCAGGCTGGTGTTGGCGTGATGGCGAAGAGTGTGCTGACGATGATGGCGAAGAAGATGGCGAAGATGTCGAGATGGAGTGGACTTTCGAGAAAAGTTGAGTATACAATTCATTCTTTAAATATGCTAAATGTGTAGTATGTTCCGCGGGTCTACGAAGAGGTCATGGCTCTAGCCGGGATTCGAACGGCCAAAAGTAACCAGTCTAATTGGGCTTAAGATGTAGTATGTTCAGCGGGTCTAAGAAGAGGTCATGGCAACAGTCAACTCCTTCATTTGTGTGGTGAGATGCCCTCAACGTTCATCATCGCTTTAACCACACCTGGGTCTGCACGAGGGGAATTGCAGATAAAATGAGTGCGCATGCCGCCAAGCCATTCTGTCGCTCAAGCTGGACCATCTCTATAGCCAAAAGTAACCAGTCTTGCCGGGATTCGAACTTGCAAACGTGACCGCTCTTGCTGCCGGGATTCGAACTCACTTCCAATAGTCGCCCCCAAAAAGCCCTGTTTGGTCAGTGTGTTTTCTCTGTGTTGTGTTTTATGTGTTATATGAGTTGTGTCCCCTGTGTTTGATGTGTCTAATTCTTTTCTCTCTTTTGCAGTAGCCTTCCTGTCGGTGATGGGGATCGTCGTATCGGGGCATGCCGTCGCACCGCGCGCTATCGCGTTTTCCTACTTTCGAATGGCGGTAGTGTAGTAGATTGTAGGACAGTTGTAGTAGTAGATTGTAGAACAGTAGTTTTAAGATTGTAGCATGGTAGACTGTAGGTCTTGTGCTGTAGTCTTAGATTGTATTGTAGATGTATCTTATGCTAATTCGTTTGTTCTTTTTTCTTCTCGCAGGCTGGTGTTGGCGTGATGGCGAAGAGTGTGCTGACGATGATGGCGAAGAAGATGGCGAAGATGTCGAGATGGAGTGGACTTTCGAGAAAAGTTGAGTATACAATTCATTCTTTAAATATGCTAAATGTGTAGTATGTTCCGCGGGTCTACGAAGAGGTCATGGCTCTAGCCGGGATTCGAACGGCCAAAAGTAACCAGTCTAATTGGGCTTAAGATGTAGTATGTTCAGCGGGTCTAAGAAGAGGTCATGGCAACAGTCAACTCCTTCATTTGTGTGGTGAGATGCCCTCAACGTTCATCATCGCTTTAACCACACCTGGGTCTGCACGAGGGGAATTGCAGATAAAATGAGTGCGCATGCCGCCAAGCCATTCTGTCGCTCAAGCTGGACCATCTCTATAGCCAAAAGTAACCAGTCTTGCCGGGATTCGAACTTGCAAACGTGACCGCTCTTGCTGCCGGGATTCGAACTCACTTCCAATAGTCGCCCCCAAAAAGCCCTGTTTGGTCAGTGTGTTTTCTCTGTGTTGTGTTTTATGTGTTATATGAGTTGTGTCCCCTGTGTTTGATGTGTCTAATTCTTTTCTCTCTTTTGCAGTAGCCTTCCTGTCGGTGATGGGGATCGTCGTATCGGGGCATGCCGTCGCACCGCGCGCTATCGCGTTTTCCTACTTTCGAATGGCGGTAGTGTAGTAGATTGTAGGACAGTTGTAGTAGTAGATTGTAGAACAGTAGTTTTAAGATTGTAGCATGGTAGACTGTAGGTCTTGTGCTGTAGTCTTAGATTGTATTGTAGATGTATCTTATGCTAATTCGTTTGTTCTTTTTTCTTCTCGCAGGCTGGTGTTGGCGTGATGGCGAAGAGTGTGCTGACGATGATGGCGAAGAAGATGGCGAAGATGTCGAGATGGAGTGGACTTTCGAGAAAAGTTGAGTATACAATTCATTCTTTAAATATGCTAAATGTGTAGTATGTTCCGCGGGTCTACGAAGAGGTCATGGCTCTAGCCGGGATTCGAACGGCCAAAAGTAACCAGTCTAATTGGGCTTAAGATGTAGTATGTTCAGCGGGTCTAAGAAGAGGTCATGGCAACAGTCAACTCCTTCATTTGTGTGGTGAGATGCCCTCAACGTTCATCATCGCTTTAACCACACCTGGGTCTGCACGAGGGGAATTGCAGATAAAATGAGTGCGCATGCCGCCAAGCCATTCTGTCGCTCAAGCTGGACCATCTCTATAGCCAAAAGTAACCAGTCTTGCCGGGATTCGAACTTGCAAACGTGACCGCTCTTGCTGCCGGGATTCGAACTCACTTCCAATAGTCGCCCCCAAAAAGCCCTGTTTGTTCAGTGTGTTTTCTCTGTGTTGTGTTTTATGTGTTATATGAGTTGTGTCCCCTGTGTTTGATGTGTCTAATTCTTTTCTCTCTTTTGCAGTAGCCTTCCTGTCGGTGATGGGGATCGTCGTATCGGGGCATGCCGTCGCACCGCGCGCTATCGCGTTTTCCTACTTTCGAATGGCGGTAGTGTAGTAGATTGTAGGACAGTTGTAGTAGTAGATTGTAGAACAGTAGTTTTAAGATTGTAGCATGGTAGACTGTAGGTCTTGTGCTGTAGTCTTAGATTGTATTGTAGATGTATCTTATGCTAATTCGTTTGTTCTTTTTTCTTCTCGCAGGCTGGTGTTGGCGTGATGGCGAAGAGTGTGCTGACGATGATGGCGAAGAAGATGGCGAAGATGTCGAGATGGAGTGGACTTTCGAGAAAAGTTGAGTATACAATTCATTCTTTAAATATGCTAAATGTGTAGTATGTTCCGCGGGTCTACGAAGAGGTCATGGCTCTAGCCGGGATTCGAACGGCCAAAAGTAACCAGTCTAATTGGGCTTAAGATGTAGTATGTTCAGCGGGTCTAAGAAGAGGTCATGGCAACAGTCAACTCCTTCATTTGTGTGGTGAGATGCCCTCAACGTTCATCATCGCTTTAACCACACCTGGGTCTGCACGAGGGGAATTGCAGATAAAATGAGTGCGCATGCCGCCAAGCCATTCTGTCGCTCAAGCTGGACCATCTCTATAGCCAAAAGTAACCAGTCTTGCCGGGATTCGAACTTGCAAACGTGACCGCTCTTGCTGCCGGGATTCGAACTCACTTCCAATAGTCGCCCCCAAAAAGCCCTGTTTGTTCAGTGTGTTTTCTCTGTGTTGTGTTTTATGTGTTATATGAGTTGTGTCCCCTGTGTTTGATGTGTCTAATTCTTTTCTCTCTTTTGCAGTAGCCTTCCTGTCGGTGATGGGGATCGTCGTATCGGGGCATGCCGTCGCACCGCGCGCTATCGCGTTTTCCTACTTTCGAATGGCGGTAGTGTAGTAGATTGTAGGACAGTTGTAGTAGTAGATTGTAGAACAGTAGTTTTAAGATTGTAGCATGGTAGACTGTAGGTCTTGTGCTGTAGTCTTAGATTGTATTGTAGATGTATCTTATGCTAATTCGTTTGTTCTTTTTTCTTCTCGCAGGCTGGTGTTGGCGTGATGGCGAAGAGTGTGCTGACGATGATGGCGAAGAAGATGGCGAAGATGTCGAGATGGAGTGGACTTTCGAGAAAAGTTGAGTATACAATTCATTCTTTAAATATGCTAAATGTGTAGTATGTTCCGCGGGTCTACGAAGAGGTCATGGCTCTAGCCGGGATTCGAACGGCCAAAAGTAACCAGTCTAATTGGGCTTAAGATGTAGTATGTTCAGCGGGTCTAAGAAGAGGTCATGGCAACAGTCAACTCCTTCATTTGTGTGGTGAGATGCCCTCAACGTTCATCATCGCTTTAACCACACCTGGGTCTGCACGAGGGGAATTGCAGATAAAATGAGTGCGCATGCCGCCAAGCCATTCTGTCGCTCAAGCTGGACCATCTCTATAGCCAAAAGTAACCAGTCTTGCCGGGATTCGAACTTGCAAACGTGACCGCTCTTGCTGCCGGGATTCGAACTCACTTCCAATAGTCGCCCCCAAAAAGCCCTGTTTGTTCAGTGTGTTTTCTCTGTGTTGTGTTTTATGTGTTATATGAGTTGTGTCCCCTGTGTTTGATGTGTCTAATTCTTTTCTCTCTTTTGCAGTAGCCTTCCTGTCGGTGATGGGGATCGTCGTATCGGGGCATGCCGTCGCACCGCGCGCTATCGCGTTTTCCTACTTTCGAATGGCGGTAGTGTAGTAGATTGTAGGACAGTTGTAGTAGTAGATTGTAGAACAGTAGTTTTAAGATTGTAGCATGGTAGACTGTAGGTCTTGTGCTGTAGTCTTAGATTGTATTGTAGATGTATCTTATGCTAATTCGTTTGTTCTTTTTTCTTCTCGCAGGCTGGTGTTGGCGTGATGGCGAAGAGTGTGCTGACGATGATGGCGAAGAAGATGGCGAAGATGTCGAGATGGAGTGGACTTTCGAGAAAAGTTGAGTATACAATTCATTCTTTAAATATGCTAAATGTGTAGTATGTTCCGCGGGTCTACGAAGAGGTCATGGCTCTAGCCGGGATTCGAACGGCCAAAAGTAACCAGTCTAATTGGGCTTAAGATGTAGTATGTTCAGCGGGTCTAAGAAGAGGTCATGGCAACAGTCAACTCCTTCATTTGTGTGGTGAGATGCCCTCAACGTTCATCATCGCTTTAACCACACCTGGGTCTGCACGAGGGGAATTGCAGATAAAATGAGTGCGCATGCCGCCAAGCCATTCTGTCGCTCAAGCTGGACCATCTCTATAGCCAAAAGTAACCAGTCTTGCCGGGATTCGAACTTGCAAACGTGACCGCTCTTGCTGCCGTGATTCGAACTCACTTCCAATAGTCGCCCCCAAAAAGCCCTGTTTGTTCAGTGTGTTTTCTCTGTGTTGTGTTTTATGTGTTATATGAGTTGTGTCCCCTGTGTTTGATGTGTCTAATTCTTTTCTCTCTTTTGCAGTAGCCTTCCTGTCGGTGATGGGGATCGTCGTATCGGGGCATGCCGTCGCACCGCGCGCTATCGCGTTTTCCTACTTTCGAATGGCGGTAGTGTAGTAGATTGTAGGACAGTTGTAGTAGTAGATTGTAGAACAGTAGTTTTAAGATTGTAGCATGGTAGACTGTAGGTCTTGTGCTGTAGTCTTAGATTGTATTGTAGATGTATCTTATGCTAATTCGTTTGATCTTTTTTCTTCTCGCAGGCTGGTGTTGGCGTGATGGCGAAGAGTGTGCTGACGATGATGGCGAAGAAGATGGCGAAGATGTCGAGATGGAGTGGACTTTCGAGAAAAGTTGAGTATACAATTCATTCTTTAAATATGCTAAATGTGTAGTATGTTCCGCGGGTCTACGAAGAGGTCATGGCTCTAGCCGGGATTCGAACGGCCAAAAGTAACCAGTCTAATTGGGCTTAAGATGTAGTATGTTCAGCGGGTCTAAGAAGAGGTCATGGCAACAGTCAACTCCTTCATTTGTGTGGTGAGATGCCCTCAACGTTCATCATCGCTTTAACCACACCTGGGTCTGCACGAGGGGAATTGCAGATAAAATGAGTGCGCATGCCGCCAAGCCATTCTGTCGCTCAAGCTGGACCATCTCTATAGCCAAAAGTAACCAGTCTTGCCGGGATTCGAACTTGCAAACGTGACCGCTCTTGCTGCCGGGATTCGAACTCACTTCCAATAGTCGCCCCCAAAAAGCCCTGTTTGTTCAGTGTGTTTTCTCTGTGTTGTGTTTTATGTGTTATATGAGTTGTGTCCCCTGTGTTTGATGTGTCTAATTCTTTTCTCTCTTTTGCAGTAGCCTTCCTGTCGGTGATGGGGATCGTCGTATCGGGGCATGCCGTCGCACCGCGCGCTATCGCGTTTTCCTACTTTCGAATGGCGGTAGTGTAGTAGATTGTAGGACAGTTGTAGTAGTAGATTGTAGAACAGTAGTTTTAAGATTGTAGCATGGTAGACTGTAGGTCTTGTGCTGTAGTCTTAGATTGTATTGTAGATGTATCTTATGCTAATTCGTTTGTTCTTTTTTCTTCTCGCAGGCTGGTGTTGGCGTGATGGCGAAGAGTGTGCTGACGATGATGGCGAAGAAGATGGCGAAGATGTCGAGATGGAGTGGACTTTCGAGAAAAGTTGAGTATACAATTCATTCTTTAAATATGCTAAATGTGTAGTATGTTCCGCGGGTCTACGAAGAGGTCATGGCTCTAGCCGGGATTCGAACGGCCAAAAGTAACCAGTCTAATTGGGCTTAAGATGTAGTATGTTCAGCGGGTCTAAGAAGAGGTCATGGCAACAGTCAACTCCTTCATTTGTGTGGTGAGATGCCCTCAACGTTCATCATCGCTTTAACCACACCTGGGTCTGCACGAGGGGAATTGCAGATAAAATGAGTGCGCATGCCGCCAAGCCATTCTGTCGCTCAAGCTGGACCATCTCTATAGCCAAAAGTAACCAGTCTTGCCGGGATTCGAACTTGCAAACGTGACCGCTCTTGCTGCCGGGATTCGAACTCACTTCCAATAGTCGCCCCCAAAAAGCCCTGTTTGTTCTGTGTGTTTTCTCTGTGTTGTGTTTTATGTGTTATATGAGTTGTGTCCCCTGTGTTTGATGTGTCTAATTCTTTTCTCTCTTTTGCAGTAGCCTTCCTGTCGGTGATGGGGATCGTCGTATCGGGGCATGCCGTCGCACCGCGCGCTATCGCGTTTTCCTACTTTCGAATGGCGGTAGTGTAGTAGATTGTAGGACAGTTGTAGTAGTAGATTGTAGAACAGTAGTTTTAAGATTGTAGCATGGTAGACTGTAGGTCTTGTGCTGTAGTCTTAGATTGTATTGTAGATGTATCTTATGCTAATTCGTTTGTTCTTTTTTCTTCTCGCAGGCTGGTGTTGGCGTGATGGCGAAGAGTGTGCTGACGATGATGGCGAAGAAGATGGCGAAGATGTCGAGATGGAGTGGACTTTCGAGAAAAGTTGAGTATACAATTCATTCTTTAAATATGCTAAATGTGTAGTATGTTCCGCGGGTCTACGAAGAGGTCATGGCTCTAGCCGGGATTCGAACGGCCAAAAGTAACCAGTCTAATTGGGCTTAAGATGTAGTATGTTCAGCGGGTCTAAGAAGAGGTCATGGCAACAGTCAACTCCTTCATTTGTGTGGTGAGATGCCCTCAACGTTCATCATCGCTTTAACCACACCTGGGTCTGCACGAGGGGAATTGCAGATAAAATGAGTGCGCATGCCGCCAAGCCATTCTGTCGCTCAAGCTGGACCATCTCTATAGCCAAAAGTAACCAGTCTTGCCGGGATTCGAACTTGCAAACGTGACCGCTCTTGCTGCCGGGATTCGAACTCACTTCCAATAGTCGCCCCCAAAAAGCCCTGTTTGGTCAGTGTGTTTTCTCTGTGTTGTGTTTTATGTGTTATATGAGTTGTGTCCCCTGTGTTTGATGTGTCTAATTCTTTTCTCTCTTTTGCAGTAGCCTTCCTGTCGGTGATGGGGATCGTCGTATCGGGGCATGCCGTCGCACCGCGCGCTATCGCGTTTTCCTACTTTCGAATGGCGGTAGTGTAGTAGATTGTAGGACAGTTGTAGTAGTAGATTGTAGAACAGTAGTTTTAAGATTGTAGCATGGTAGACTGTAGGTCTTGTGCTGTAGTCTTAGATTGTATTGTAGATGTATCTTATGCTAATTCGTTTGTTCTTTTTTCTTCTCGCAGGCTGGTGTTGGCGTGATGGCGAAGAGTGTGCTGACGATGATGGCGAAGAAGATGGCGAAGATGTCGAGATGGAGTGGACTTTCGAGAAAAGTTGAGTATACAATTCATTCTTTAAATATGCTAAATGTGTAGTATGTTCCGCGGGTCTACGAAGAGGTCATGGCTCTAGCCGGGATTCGAACGGCCAAAAGTAACCAGTCTAATTGGGCTTAAGATGTAGTATGTTCAGCGGGTCTAAGAAGAGGTCATGGCAACAGTCAACTCCTTCATTTGTGTGGTGAGATGCCCTCAACGTTCATCATCGCTTTAACCACACCTGGGTCTGCACGAGGGGAATTGCAGATAAAATGAGTGCGCATGCCGCCAAGCCATTCTGTCGCTCAAGCTGGACCATCTCTATAGCCAAAAGTAACCAGTCTTGCCGGGATTCGAACTTGCAAACGTGACCGCTCTTGCTGCCGGGATTCGAACTCACTTCCAATAGTCGCCCCCAAAAAGCCCTGTTTGGTCAGTGTGTTTTCTCTGTGTTGTGTTTTATGTGTTATATGAGTTGTGTCCCCTGTGTTTGATGTGTCTAATTCTTTTCTCTCTTTTGCAGTAGCCTTCCTGTCGGTGATGGGGATCGTCGTATCGGGGCATGCCGTCGCACCGCGCGCTATCGCGTTTTCCTACTTTCGAATGGCGGTAGTGTAGTAGATTGTAGGACAGTTGTAGTAGTAGATTGTAGAACAGTAGTTTTAAGATTGTAGCATGGTAGACTGTAGGTCTTGTGCTGTAGTCTTAGATTGTATTGTAGATGTATCTTATGCTAATTCGTTTGTTCTTTTTTCTTCTCGCAGGCTGGTGTTGGCGTGATGGCGAAGAGTGTGCTGACGATGATGGCGAAGAAGATGGCGAAGATGTCGAGATGGAGTGGACTTTCGAGAAAAGTTGAGTATACAATTCATTCTTTAAATATGCTAAATGTGTAGTATGTTCCGCGGGTCTACGAAGAGGTCATGGCTCTAGCCGGGATTCGAACGGCCAAAAGTAACCAGTCTAATTGGGCTTAAGATGTAGTATGTTCAGCGGGTCTAAGAAGAGGTCATGGCAACAGTCAACTCCTTCATTTGTGTGGTGAGATGCCCTCAACGTTCATCATCGCTTTAACCACACCTGGGTCTGCACGAGGGGAATTGCAGATAAAATGAGTGCGCATGCCGCCAAGCCATTCTGTCGCTCAAGCTGGACCATCTCTATAGCCAAAAGTAACCAGTCTTGCCGGGATTCGAACTTGCAAACGTGACCGCTCTTGCTGCCGGGATTCGAACTCACTTCCAATAGTCGCCCCCAAAAAGCCCTGTTTGGTCAGTGTGTTTTCTCTGTGTTGTGTTTTATGTGTTATATGAGTTGTGTCCCCTGTGTTTGATGTGTCTAATTCTTTTCTCTCTTTTGCAGTAGCCTTCCTGTCGGTGATGGGGATCGTCGTATCGGGGCATGCCGTCGCACCGCGCGCTATCGCGTTTTCCTACTTTCGAATGGCGGTAGTGTAGTAGATTGTAGGACAGTTGTAGTAGTAGATTGTAGAACAGTAGTTTTAAGATTGTAGCATGGTAGACTGTAGGTCTTGTGCTGTAGTCTTAGATTGTATTGTAGATGTATCTTATGCTAATTCGTTTGTTCTTTTTTCTTCTCGCAGGCTGGTGTTGGCGTGATGGCGAAGAGTGTGCTGACGATGATGGCGAAGAAGATGGCGAAGATGTCGAGATGGAGTGGACTTTCGAGAAAAGTTGAGTATACAATTCATTCTTTAAATATGCTAAATGTGTAGTATGTTCCGCGGGTCTACGAAGAGGTCATGGCTCTAGCCGGGATTCGAACGGCCAAAAGTAACCAGTCTAATTGGGCTTAAGATGTAGTATGTTCAGCGGGTCTAAGAAGAGGTCATGGCAACAGTCAACTCCTTCATTTGTGTGGTGAGATGCCCTCAACGTTCATCATCGCTTTAACCACACCTGGGTCTGCACGAGGGGAATTGCAGATAAAATGAGTGCGCATGCCGCCAAGCCATTCTGTCGCTCAAGCTGGACCATCTCTATAGCCAAAAGTAACCAGTCTTGCCGGGATTCGAACTTGCAAACGTGACCGCTCTTGCTGCCGGGATTCGAACTCACTTCCAATAGTCGCCCCCAAAAAGCCCTGTTTGTTCAGTGTGTTTTCTCTGTGTTGTGTTTTATGTGTTATATGAGTTGTGTCCCCTGTGTTTGATGTGTCTAATTCTTTTCTCTCTTTTGCAGTAGCCTTCCTGTCGGTGATGGGGATCGTCGTATCGGGGCATGCCGTCGCACCGCGCGCTATCGCGTTTTCCTACTTTCGAATGGCGGTAGTGTAGTAGATTGTAGGACAGTTGTAGTAGTAGATTGTAGAACAGTAGTTTTAAGATTGTAGCATGGTAGACTGTAGGTCTTGTGCTGTAGTCTTAGATTGTATTGTAGATGTATCTTATGCTAATTCGTTTGTTCTTTTTTCTTCTCGCAGGCTGGTGTTGGCGTGATGGCGAAGAGTGTGCTGACGATGATGGCGAAGAAGATGGCGAAGATGTCGAGATGGAGTGGACTTTCGAGAAAAGTTGAGTATACAATTCATTCTTTAAATATGCTAAATGTGTAGTATGTTCCGCGGGTCTACGAAGAGGTCATGGCTCTAGCCGGGATTCGAACGGCCAAAAGTAACCAGTCTAATTGGGCTTAAGATGTAGTATGTTCAGCGGGTCTAAGAAGAGGTCATGGCAACAGTCAACTCCTTCATTTGTGTGGTGAGATGCCCTCAACGTTCATCATCGCTTTAACCACACCTGGGTCTGCACGAGGGGAATTGCAGATAAAATGAGTGCGCATGCCGCCAAGCCATTCTGTCGCTCAAGCTGGACCATCTCTATAGCCAAAAGTAACCAGTCTTGCCGGGATTCGAACTTGCAAACGTGACCGCTCTTGCTGCCGGGTATCGAACTCACTTCCAATAGTCGCCCCCAAAAAGCCCTGTTTGTTCAGTGTGTTTTCTCTGTGTTGTGTTTTATGTGTTATATGAGTTGTGTCCCCTGTGTTTGATGTGTCTAATTCTTTTCTCTCTTTTGCAGTAGCCTTCCTGTCGGTGATGGGGATCGTCGTATCGGGGCATGCCGTCGCACCGCGCGCTATCGCGTTTTCCTATTTTCGAATGGCGGTAGTGTAGTAGATTGTAGGACAGTTGTAGCAGTAGATTGTAGAACAGTAGTTTTTAGATTGTAGCATGGTAGACTGTAGGTCTTGTGCTGTAGTCTTAGATTGTATTGTAGATGTATCTTATGCTAATTCGTTTGTTCTTTTTTCTTCTCGCAGGCTGGTGTTGGCGTGATGGCGAAGAGTGTGCTGACGATGATGGCGAAGAAGATGGCGAAGATGTCGAGATGGAGTGGACTTTCGAGAAAAGTTGAGTATACAATTCATTCTTTAAATATGCTAAATGTGTAGTATGTTCGGCGGGTCTACGAAGAGGTCATGGCTCTAGCCGGGATTCGAACGGCCAAAAGTAACCAGTCTAATTGGGCTTAAGATGTAGTATGTTCAGCGGGTCTAAGAAGAGGTCATGGCAACAGTCAACTCCTTCATTTGTGTGGTGAGATGCCCTCAACGTTCATCATCGCTTTAACCACACCTGGGTCTGCACGAGGGGAATTGCAGATAAAATGAGTGCGCATGCCGCCAAGCCATTCTGTCGCTCAAGCTGGACCATCTCTATAGCCAAAAGTAACCAGTCTTGCCGGGATTCGAACTTGCAAACGTGACCGCTCTTGCTGCCGGGATTCGAACTCACTTCCAATAGTCGCCCCCAAAAAGCCCTGTTTGTTCAGTGTGTTTTCTCTGTGTTGTGTTTTATGTGTTATATGAGTTGTGTCCCCTGTGTTTGATGTGTCTAATTCTTTTCTCTCTTTTGCAGTAGCCTTCCTGTCGGTGATGGGGATCGTCGTATCGGGGCATGCCGTCGCACCGCGCGCTATCGCGTTTTCCTATTTTCGAATGGCGGTAGTGTAGTAGATTGTAGGACAGTTGTAGTAGTAGATTGTAGAACAGTAGTTTTAAGATTGTAGCATGGTAGACTGTAGGTCTTGTGCTGTAGTCTTAGATTGTATTGTAGATGTATCTTATGCTAATTCGTTTGTTCTTTTTTCTTCTCGCAGGCTGGTGTTGGCGTGATGGCGAAGAGTGTGCTGACGATGATGGCGAAGAAGATGGCGAAGATGTCGAGATGGAGTGGACTTTCGAGAAAAGTTGAGTATACAATTCATTCTTTAAATATGCTAAATGTGTAGTATGTTCCGCGGGTCTACGAAGAGGTCATGGCTCTAGCCGGGATTCGAACGGCCAAAAGTAACCAGTCTAATTGGGCTTAAGATGTAGTATGTTCAGCGGGTCTAAGAAGAGGTCATGGCAACAGTCAACTCCTTCATTTGTGTGGTGAGATGCCCTCAACGTTCATCATCGCTTTAACCACACCTGGGTCTGCACGAGGGGAATTGCAGATAAAATGAGTGCGCATGCCGCCAAGCCATTCTGTCGCTCAAGCTGGACCATCTCTATAGCCAAAAGTAACCAGTCTTGCCGGGATTCGAACTTGCAAACGTGACCGCTCTTGCTGCCGGGTATCGAACTCACTTCCAATAGTCGCCCCCAAAAAGCCCTGTTTGTTCAGTGTGTTTTCTCTGTGTTGTGTTTTATGTGTTATATGAGTTGTGTCCCCTGTGTTTGATGTGTCTAATTCTTTTCTCTCTTTTGCAGTAGCCTTCCTGTCGGTGATGGGGATCGTCGTATCGGGGCATGCCGTCGCACCGCGCGCTATCGCGTTTTCCTATTTTCGAATGGCGGTAGTGTAGTAGATTGTAGGACAGTTGTAGCAGTAGATTGTAGAACAGTAGTTTTTAGATTGTAGCATGGTAGACTGTAGGTCTTGTGCTGTAGTCTTAGATTGTATTGTAGATGTATCTTATGCTAATTCGTTTGTTCTTTTTTCTTCTCGCAGGCTGGTGTTGGCGTGATGGCGAAGAGTGTGCTGACGATGATGGCGAAGAAGATGGCGAAGATGTCGAGATGGAGTGGACTTTCGAGAAAAGTTGAGTATACAATTCATTCTTTAAATATGCTAAATGTGTAGTATGTTCGGCGGGTCTACGAAGAGGTCATGGCTCTAGCCGGGATTCGAACGGCCAAAAGTAACCAGTCTAATTGGGCTTAAGATGTAGTATGTTCAGCGGGTCTAAGAAGAGGTCATGGCAACAGTCAACTCCTTCATTTGTGTGGTGAGATGCCCTCAACGTTCATCATCGCTTTAACCACACCTGGGTCTGCACGAGGGGAATTGCAGATAAAATGAGTGCGCATGCCGCCAAGCCATTCTGTCGCTCAAGCTGGACCATCTCTATAGCCAAAAGTAACCAGTCTTGCCGGGATTCGAACTTGCAAACGTGACCGCTCTTGCTGCCGGGATTCGAACTCACTTCCAATAGTCGCCCCCAAAAAGCCCTGTTTGTTCAGTGTGTTTTCTCTGTGTTGTGTTTTATGTGTTATATGAGTTGTGTCCCCTGTGTTTGATGTGTCTAATTCTTTTCTCTCTTTTGCAGTAGCCTTCCTGTCGGTGATGGGGATCGTCGTATCGGGGCATGCCGTCGCACCGCGCGCTATCGCGTTTTCCTATTTTCGAATGGCGGTAGTGTAGTAGATTGTAGGACAGTTGTAGTAGTAGATTGTAGAACAGTAGTTTTAAGATTGTAGCATGGTAGACTGTAGGTCTTGTGCTGTAGTCTTAGATTGTATTGTAGATGTATCTTATGCTAATTCGTTTGTTCTTTTTTCTTCTCGCAGGCTGGTGTTGGCGTGATGGCGAAGAGTGTGCTGACGATGATGGCGAAGAAGATGGCGAAGATGTCGAGATGGAGTGGACTTTCGAGAAAAGTTGAGTATACAATTCATTCTTTAAATATGCTAAATGTGTAGTATGTTCAGCGGGTAGAGGTCATGGCTCTAGCCGGGATTCGAACGGCCAAAAGTAACCAGTCTAATTGGGCTTAAGATGTAGTATGTTCAGCGGGTCTAAGAAGAGGTCATGGCAACAGTCAACTCCTTCATTTGTGTGGTGAGATGCCCTCAACGTTCATCATCGCTTTAACCACACCTGGGTCTGCACGAGGGGAATTGCAGATAAAATGAGTGCGCATGCCGCCAAGCCATTCTGTCGCTCAAGCTGGACCATCTCTATAGCCAAAAGTAACCAGTCTTGCCGGGATTCGAACTTGCAAACGTGACCGCTCTTGCTGCCGGGATTCGAACTCACTTCCAATAGTCGCCCCCAAAAAGCCCTGTTTGTTCAGTGTGTTTTCTCTGTGTTGTGTTTTATGTGTTATATGAGTTGTGTCCCCTGTGTTTGATGTGTCTAATTCTTTTCTCTCTTTTGCAGTAGCCTTCCTGTCGGTGATGGGGATCGTCGTATCGGGGCATGCCGTCGCACCGCGTGCTATCGCGTTTTCCTATTTTCGAATGGCGGTAGTGTAGTAGATTGTAGGACAGTTGTAGTAGTAGATTGTAGAACAGTAGTTTTTAGATTGTAGCATGGTAGACTGTAGGTCTTGTGCTGTAGTCTTAGATTGTATTGTAGATGTATCTTATGCTAATTCGTTTGTTCTTTTTTCTTCTCGCAGGCTGGTGTTGGCGTGATGGCGAAGAGTGTGCTGACGATGATGGCGAAGAAGATGGCGAAGATGTCGAGATGGAGTGGACTTTCGAGAAAAGTTGAGTATACAATTCATTCTTTAAATATGCTAAATGTGTAGTATGTTCGGCGGGTCTACGAAGAGGTCATGGCTCTAGCCGGGATTCGAACGGCCAAAAGTAACCAGTCTAATTGGGCTTAAGATGTAGTATGTTCAGCGGGTCTAAGAAGAGGTCATGGCAACAGTCAACTCCTTCATTTGTGTGGTGAGATGCCCTCAACGTTCATCATCGCTTTAACCACACCTGGGTCTGCACGAGGGGAATTGCAGATAAAATGAGTGCGCATGCCGCCAAGCCATTCTGTCGCTCAAGCTGGACCATCTCTATAGCCAAAAGTAACCAGTCTTGCCGGGATTCGAACTTGCAAACGTGACCGCTCTTGCTGCCGGGATTCGAACTCACTTCCAATAGTCGCCCCCAAAAAGCCCTGTTTGTTCAGTGTGTTTTCTCTGTGTTGTGTTTTATGTGTTATATGAGTTGTGTCCCCTGTGTTTGATGTGTCTAATTCTTTTCTCTCTTTTGCAGTAGCCTTCCTGTCGGTGATGGGGATCGTCGTATCGGGGCATGCCGTCGCACCGCGCGCTATCGCGTTTTCCTATTTTCGAATGGCGGTAGTGTAGTAGATTGTAGGACAGTTGTAGTAGTAGATTGTAGAACAGTAGTTTTAAGATTGTAGCATGGTAGACTGTAGGTCTTGTGCTGTAGTCTTAGATTGTATTGTAGATGTATCTTATGCTAATTCGTTTGTTCTTTTTTCTTCTCGCAGGCTGGTGTTGGCGTGATGGCGAAGAGTGTGCTGACGATGATGGCGAAGAAGATGGCGAAGATGTCGAGATGGAGTGGACTTTCGAGAAAAGTTGAGTATACAATTCATTCTTTAAATATGCTAAATGTGTAGTATGTTCCGCGGGTCTACGAAGAGGTCATGGCTCTAGCCGGGATTCGAACGGCCAAAAGTAACCAGTCTAATTGGGCTTAAGATGTAGTATGTTCAGCGGGTCTAAGAAGAGGTCATGGCAACAGTCAACTCCTTCATTTGTGTGGTGAGATGCCCTCAACGTTCATCATCGCTTTAACCACACCTGGGTCTGCACGAGGGGAATTGCAGATAAAATGAGTGCGCATGCCGCCAAGCCATTCTGTCGCTCAAGCTGGACCATCTCTATAGCCAAAAGTAACCAGTCTTGCTGGGATTCGAACTTGCAAACGTGACCGCTCTTGCTGCCGGGATTCGAACTCACTTCCAATAGTCGCCCCCAAAAAGCCCTGTTTGTTCAGTGTGTTTTCTCTGTGTTGTGTTTTATGTGTTATATGAGTTGTGTCCCCTGTGTTTGATGTGTCTAATTCTTTTCTCTCTTTTGCAGTAGCCTTCCTGTCGGTGATGGGGATCGTCGTATCGGGGCATGCCGTCGCACCGCGCGCTATCGCGTTTTCCTATTTTCGAATGGCGGTAGTGTAGTAGATTGTAGGACAGTTGTAGTAGTAGATTGTAGAACAGTAGTTTTAAGATTGTAGCATGGTAGACTGTAGGTCTTGTGCTGTAGTCTTAGATTGTATTGTAGATGTATCTTATGCTAATTCGTTTGTTCTTTTTTCTTCTCGCAGGCTGGTGTTGGCGTGATGGCGAAGAGTGTGCTGACGATGATGGCGAAGAAGATGGCGAAGATGTCGAGATGGAGTGGACTTTCGAGAAAAGTTGAGTATACAATTCATTCTTTAAATATGCTAAATGTGTAGTATGTTCCGCGGGTCTACGAAGAGGTCATGGCTCTAGCCGGGATTCGAACGGCCAAAAGTAACCAGTCTAATTGGGCTTAAGATGTAGTATGTTCAGCGGGTCTAAGAAGAGGTCATGGCAACAGTCAACTCCTTCATTTGTGTGGTGAGATGCCCTCAACGTTCATCATCGCTTTAACCACACCTGGGTCTGCACGAGGGGAATTGCAGATAAAATGAGTGCGCATGCCGCCAAGCCATTCTGTCGCTCAAGCTGGACCATCTCTATAGCCAAAAGTAACCAGTCTTGCCGGGATTCGAACTTGCAAACGTGACCGCTCTTGCTGCCGGGTATCGAACTCACTTCCAATAGTCGCCCCCAAAAAGCCCTGTTTGTTCAGTGTGTTTTCTCTGTGTTGTGTTTTATGTGTTATATGAGTTGTGTCCCCTGTGTTTGATGTGTCTAATTCTTTTCTCTCTTTTGCAGTAGCCTTCCTGTCGGTGATGGGGATCGTCGTATCGGGGCATGCCGTCGCACCGCGCGCTATCGCGTTTTCCTATTTTCGAATGGCGGTAGTGTAGTAGATTGTAGGACAGTTGTAGTAGTAGATTGTAGAACAGTAGTTTTAAGATTGTAGCATGGTAGACTGTAGGTCTTGTGCTGTAGTCTTAGATTGTATTGTAGGTGTATCTTATGCTAATTCGTTTGTTCTTTTTTATTCTCGCAGGCTGGTGTTGGCGTGATGGCGAAGAGTGTGCTGACGATGATGGCGAAGAAGATGGCGAAGATGTCGAGATGGAGTGGACTTTCGAGAAAAGTTGAGTATACAATTCATTCTTTAAATATGCTAATTGTGTAGTATGTTCCGCGGGTCTACGAAGAGGTCATGGCTCTAGCCGGGATTCGAACGGCCAAAAGTAGCCAGTCTAATTGGGCTTAAGATGTAGTATGTTCAGCGGGTCTAAGAAGAGGTCATGGCAACAGTCAACTCCTTCATTTGTGTGGTGAGATGCCCTCAACGTTCATCATCGCTTTAACCACACCTGGGTCTGCACGAGGGGAATTGCAGATAAAATGAGTGCGCATGCCGCCAAGCCATTCTGTCGCTCAAGCTGGACCATCTCTATAGCCAAAAGTAACCAGTCTTGCCGGGATTCGAACTTGCAAACGTGACCGCTCTTGCTGCCGGGATTCGAACTCACTTCCAATAGTCGCCCCCAAAAAGCCCTGTTTGTTCAGTGTGTTTTCTCTGTGTTGTGTTTTATGTGTTATATGAGTTGTGTCCCCTGTGTTTGATGTGTCTAATTCTTTTCTCTCTTTTGCAGTAGCCTTCCTGTCGGTGATGGGGATCGTCGTATCGGGGCATGCCGTCGCACCGCGCGCTATCGCGTTTTCCTATTTTCGAATGGCGGTAGTGTAGTAGATTGTAGGACAGTTGTAGTAGTAGATTGTAGAACAGTAGTTTTAAGATTGTAGCATGGTAGACTGTAGGTCTTGTGCTGTAGTCTTAGATTGTATTGTAGATGTATCTTATGCTAATTCGTTTGTTCTTTTTTCTTCTCGCAGGCTGGTGTTGGCGTGATGGCGAAGAGTGTGCTGACGATGATGGCGAAGAAGATGGCGAAGATGTCGAGATGGAGTGGACTTTCGAGAAAAGTTGAGTATACAATTCATTCTTTAAATATGCTAAATGTGTAGTATGTTCCGCGGGTCTACGAAGAGGTCATGGCTCTAGCCGGGATTCGAACGGCCAAAAGTAACCAGTCTAATTGGGCTTAAGATGTAGTATGTTCAGCGGGTCTAAGAAGAGGTCATGGCAACAGTCAACTCCTTCATTTGTGTGGTGAGATGCCCTCAACGTTCATCATCGCTTTAACCACACCTGGGTCTGCACGAGGGGAATTGCAGATAAAATGAGTGCGCATGCCGCCAAGCCATTCTGTCGCTCAAGCTGGACCATCTCTATAGCCAAAAGTAACCAGTCTTGCCGGGATTCGAACTTGCAAACGTGACCGCTCTTGCTGCCGGGATTCGAACTCACTTCCAATAGTCGCCCCCAAAAAGCCCTGTTTGTTCAGTGTGTTTTCTCTGTGTTGTGTTTTATGTGTTATATGAGTTGTGTCCCCTGTGTTTGATGTGTCTAATTCTTTTCTCTCTTTTGCAGTAGCCTTCCTGTCGGTGATGGGGATCGTCGTATCGGGGCATGCCGTCGCACCGCGCGCTATCGCGTTTTCCTATTTTCGAATGGCGGTAGTGTAGTAGATTGTAGGACAGTTGTAGTAGTAGATTGTAGAACAGTAGTTTTAAGATTGTAGCATGGTAGACTGTAGGTCTTGTGCTGTAGTCTTAGATTGTATTGTAGATGTATCTTATGCTAATTCGTTTGTTCTTTTTTCTTCTCGCAGGCTGGTGTTGGCGTGATGGCGAAGAGTGTGCTGACGATGATGGCGAAGAAGATGGCGAAGATGTCGAGATGGAGTGGACTTTCGAGAAAAGTTGAGTATACAATTCATTCTTTAAATATGCTAAATGTGTAGTATGTTCCGCGGGTCTACGAAGAGGTCATGGCTCTAGCCGGGATTCGAACGGCCAAAAGTAACCAGTCTAATTGGGCTTAAGATGTAGTATGTTCAGCGGGTCTAAGAAGAGGTCATGGCAACAGTCAACTCCTTCATTTGTGTGGTGAGATGCCCTCAACGTTCATCATCGCTTTAACCACACCTGGGTCTGCACGAGGGGAATTGCAGATAAAATGAGTGCGCATGCCGCCAAGCCATTCTGTCGCTCAAGCTGGACCATCTCTATAGCCAAAAGTAACCAGTCTTGCCGGGATTCGAACTTGCAAACGTGACCGCTCTTGCTGCCGGGTATCGAACTCACTTCCAATAGTCGCCCCCAAAAAGCCCTGTTTGTTCAGTGTGTTTTCTCTGTGTTGTGTTTTATGTGTTATATGAGTTGTGTCCCCTGTGTTTGATGTGTCTAATTCTTTTCTCTCTTTTGCAGTAGCCTTCCTGTCGGTGATGGGGATCGTCGTATCGGGGCATGCCGTCGCACCGCGCGCTATCGCGTTTTCCTATTTTCGAATGGCGGTAGTGTAGTAGATTGTAGGACAGTTGTAGTAGTAGATTGTAGAACAGTAGTTTTAAGATTGTAGCATGGTAGACTGTAGGTCTTGTGCTGTAGTCTTAGATTGTATTGTAGGTGTATCTTATGCTAATTCGTTTGTTCTTTTTTATTCTCGCAGGCTGGTGTTGGCGTGATGGCGAAGAGTGTGCTGACGATGATGGCGAAGAAGATGGCGAAGATGTCGAGATGGAGTGGACTTTCGAGAAAAGTTGAGTATACAATTCATTCTTTAAATATGCTAATTGTGTAGTATGTTCCGCGGGTCTACGAAGAGGTCATGGCTCTAGCCGGGATTCGAACGGCCAAAAGTAGCCAGTCTAATTGGGCTTAAGATGTAGTATGTTCAGCGGGTCTAAGAAGAGGTCATGGCAACAGTCAACTCCTTCATTTGTGTGGTGAGATGCCCTCAACGTTCATCATCGCTTTAACCACACCTGGGTCTGCACGAGGGGAATTGCAGATAAAATGAGTGCGCATGCCGCCAAGCCATTCTGTCGCTCAAGCTGGACCATCTCTATAGCCAAAAGTAACCAGTCTTGCCGGGATTCGAACTTGCAAACGTGACCGCTCTTGCTGCCGGGATTCGAACTCACTTCCAATAGTCGCCCCCAAAAAGCCCTGTTTGTTCAGTGTGTTTTCTCTGTGTTGTGTTTTATGTGTTATATGAGTTGTGTCCCCTGTGTTTGATGTGTCTAATTCTTTTCTCTCTTTTGCAGTAGCCTTCCTGTCGGTGATGGGGATCGTCGTATCGGGGCATGCCGTCGCACCGCGCGCTATCGCGTTTTCCTATTTTCGAATGGCGGTAGTGTAGTAGATTGTAGGACAGTTGTAGTAGTAGATTGTAGAACAGTAGTTTTAAGATTGTAGCATGGTAGACTGTAGGTCTTGTGCTGTAGTCTTAGATTGTATTGTAGATGTATCTTATGCTAATTCGTTTGTTCTTTTTTCTTCTCGCAGGCTGGTGTTGGCGTGATGGCGAAGAGTGTGCTGACGATGATGGCGAAGAAGATGGCGAAGATGTCGAGATGGAGTGGACTTTCGAGAAAAGTTGAGTATACAATTCATTCTTTAAATATGCTAAATGTGTAGTAAGTTCGGCGGGTCTACGAAGAGGTCATGGCTCTAGCCGGGATTCGAACGGCCAAAAGTAACCAGTCTAATTGGGCTTAAGATGTAGTATGTTCAGCGGGTCTAAGAAGAGGTCATGGCAACAGTCAACTCCTTCATTTGTGTGGTGAGATGCCCTCAACGTTCATCATCGCTTTAACCACACCTGGGTCTGCACGAGGGGAATTGCAGATAAAATGAGTGCGCATGCCGCCAAGCCATTCTGTCGCTCAAGCTGGACCATCTCTATAGCCAAAAGTAACCAGTCTTGCCGGGATTCGAACTTGCAAACGTGACCGCTCTTGCTGCCGGGTATCGAACTCACTTCCAATAGTCGCCCCCAAAAAGCCCTGTTTGTTCAGTGTGTTTTCTCTGTGTTGTGTTTTATGTGTTATATGAGTTGTGTCCCCTGTGTTTGATGTGTCTAATTCTTTTCTCTCTTTTGCAGTAGCCTTCCTGTCGGTGATGGGGATCGTCGTATCGGGGCATGCCGTCGCACCGCGCGCTATCGCGTTTTCCTATTTTCGAATGGCGGTAGTGTAGTAGATTGTAGGACAGTTGTAGTAGTAGATTGTAGAACAGTAGTTTTAAGATTGTAGCATGGTAGACTGTAGGTCTTGTGCTGTAGTCTTAGATTGTATTGTAGGTGTATCTTATGCTAATTCGTTTGTTCTTTTTTCTTCTCGCAGGCTGGTGTTGGCGTGATGGCGAAGAGTGTGCTGACGATGATGGCGAAGAAGATGGCGAAGATGTCGAGATGGAGTGGACTTTCGAGAAAAGTTGAGTATACAATTCATTCTTTAAATATGCTAAATGTGTAGTATGTTCCGCGGGTCTACGAAGAGGTCATGGCTCTAGCCGGGATTCGAACGGCCAAAAGTAACCAGTCTAATTGGGCTTAAGATGTAGTATGTTCAGCGGGTCTAAGAAGAGGTCATGGCAACAGTCAACTCCTTCATTTGTGTGGTGAGATGCCCTCAACGTTCATCATCGCTTTAACCACACCTGGGTCTGCACGAGGGGAATTGCAGATAAAATGAGTGCGCATGCCGCCAAGCCATTCTGTCGCTCAAGCTGGACCATCTCTATAGCCAAAAGTAACCAGTCTTGCCGGGATTCGAACTTGCAAACGTGACCGCTCTTGCTGCCGGGATTCGAACTCACTTCCAATAGTCGCCCCCAAAAAGCCCTGTTTGTTCAGTGTGTTTTCTCTGTGTTGTGTTTTATGTGTTATATGAGTTGTGTCCCCTGTGTTTGATGTGTCTAATTCTTTTCTCTCTTTTGCAGTAGCCTTCCTGTCGGTGATGGGGATCGTCGTATCGGGGCATGCCGTCGCACCACGCGCTATCGCGTTTTCCTATTTTCGAATGGCGGTAGTGTAGTAGATTGTAGGACAGTTGTAGTAGTAGATTGTAGAACAGTAGTTTTAAGATTGTAGCATGGTAGACTGTAGGTCTTGTGCTGTAGTCTTAGATTGTATTGTAGATGTATCTTATGCTAATTCGTTTGTTCTTTTTTCTTCTCGCAGGCTGGTGTTGGCGTGATGGCGAAGAGTGTGCTGACGATGATGGCGAAGAAGATGGCGAAGATGTCGAGATGGAGTGGACTTTCGAGAAAAGTTGAGTATACAATTCATTCTTTAAATATGCTAAATGTGTAGTATGTTCCGCGGGTCTACGAAGAGGTCATGGCTCTAGCCGGGATTCGAACGGCCAAAAGTAACCAGTCTAATTGGGCTTAAGATGTAGTATGTTCAGCGGGTCTATGAAGAGGTCATGGCAACAGTCAACTCCTTCATTTGTGTGGTGAGATGCCCTCAACGTTCATCATCGCTTTAACCACACCTGGGTCTGCACGAGGGGAATTGCAGATAAAATGAGTGCGCATGCCGCCAAGCCATTCTGTCGCTCAAGCTGGACCATCTCTATAGCCAAAAGTAACCAGTCTTGCCGGGATTCGAACTTGCAAACGTGACCGCTCTTGCTGCCGGGATTCGAACTCACTTCCAATAGTCGCCCCCAAAAAGCCCTGTTTGTTCAGTGTGTTTTCTCTGTGTTGTGTTTTATGTGTTATATGAGTTGTGTCCCCTGTGTTTGATGTGTCTAATTCTTTTCTCTCTTTTGCAGTAGCCTTCCTGTCGGTGATGGGGATCGTCGTATCGGGGCATGCCGTCGCACCGCGCGCTATCGCGTTTTCCTATTTTCGAATGGCGGTAGTGTAGTAGATTGTAGGACAGTTGTAGTAGTAGATGTAGAACAGTAGTTTTAAGATTGTAGCATGGTAGACTGTAGGTCTTGTGCTGTAGTCTTAGATTGTATTGTAGATGTATCTTATGCTAATTCGTTTGTTCTTTTTTCTTCTCGCAGGCTGGTGTTGGCGTGATGGCGAAGAGTGTGCTGACGATGATGGCGAAGAAGATGGCGAAGATGTCGAGATGGAGTGGACTTTCGAGAAAAGTTGAGTATACAATTCATTCTTTAAATATGCTAAATGTGTAGTATGTTCCGCGGGTCTACGAAGAGGTCATGGCTCTAGCCGGGATTCGAACGGCCAAAAGTAACCAGTCTAATTGGGCTTAAGATGTAGTATGTTCAGCGGGTCTAAGAAGAGGTCATGGCAACAGTCAACTCCTTCATTTGTGTGGTGAGATGCCCTCAACGTTCATCATCGCTTTAACCACACCTGGGTCTGCACGAGGGGAATTGCAGATAAAATGAGTGCGCATGCCGCCAAGCCATTCTGTCGCTCAAGCTGGACCATCTCTATAGCCAAAAGTAACCAGTCTTGCCGGGATTCGAACTTGCAAACGTGACCGCTCTTGCTGCCGGGTATCGAACTCACTTCCAATAGTCGCCCCCAAAAAGCCCTGTTTGTTCAGTGTGTTTTCTCTGTGTTGTGTTTTATGTGTTATATGAGTTGTGTCCCCTGTGTTTGATGTGTCTAATTCTTTTCTCTCTTTTGCAGTAGCCTTCCTGTCGGTGATGGGGATCGTCGTATTGGGGCATGCCGTCGCACCGCGCGCTATCGCGTTTTCCTATTTTCGAATGGCGGTAGTGTAGTAGATTGTAGGACAGTTGTAGTAGTAGATTGTAGAACAGTAGTTTTAAGATTGTAGCATGGTAGACTGTAGGTCTTGTGCTGTAGTCTTAGATTGTATTGTAGATGTATCTTATGCTAATTCGTTTGTTCTTTTTTCTTCTCGCAGGCTGGTGTTGGCGTGATGGCGAAGAGTGTGCTGACGATGATGGCGAAGAAGATGGCGAAGATGTCGAGATGGAGTGGACTTTCGAGAAAAGTTGAGTATACAATTCATTCTTTAAATATGCTAAATGTGTAGTATGTTCCGCGGGTCTACGAAGAGGTCATGGCTCTAGCCGGGATTCGAACGGCCAAAAGTAACCAGTCTAATTGGGCTTAAGATGTAGTATGTTCAGCGGGTCTAAGAAGAGGTCATGGCAACAGTCAACTCCTTCATTTGTGTGGTGAGATGCCCTCAACGTTCATCATCGCTTTAACCACACCTGGGTCTGCACGAGGGGAATTGCAGATAAAATGAGTGCGCATGCCGCCAAGCCATTCTGTCGCTCAAGCTGGACCATCTCTATAGCCAAAAGTAACCAGTCTTGCCGGGATTCGAACTTGCAAACGTGACCGCTCTTGCTGCCGGGATTCGAACTCACTTCCAATAGTCGCCCCCAAAAAGCCCTGTTTGTTCAGTGTGTTTTCTCTGTGTTGTGTTTTATGTGTTATATGAGTTGTGTCCCCTGTGTTTGATGTGTCTAATTCTTTTCTCTCTTTTGCAGTAGCCTTCCTGTCGGTGATGGGGATCGTCGTATCGGGGCATGCCGTCGCACCGCGCGCTATCGCGTTTTCCTATTTTCGAATGGCGGTAGTGTAGTAGATTGTAGGACAGTTGTAGTAGTAGATTGTAGAACAGTAGTTTTAAGATTGTAGCATGGTAGACTGTAGGTCTTGTGCTGTAGTCTTAGATTGTATTGTAGATGTATCTTATGCTAATTCGTTTGTTCTTTTTTCTTCTCGCAGGCTGGTGTTGGCGTGATGGCGAAGAGTGTGCTGACGATGATGGCGAAGAAGATGGCGAAGATGTCGAGATGGAGTGGACTTTCGAGAAAAGTTGAGTATACAATTCATTCTTTAAATATGCTAAATGTGTAGTAAGTTCGGCGGGTCTACGAAGAGGTCATGGCTCTAGCCGGGATTCGAACGGCCAAAAGTAACCAGTCTAATTGGGCTTAAGATGTAGTATGTTCAGCGGGTCTAAGAAGAGGTCATGGCAACAGTCAACTCCTTCATTTGTGTGGTGAGATGCCCTCAACGTTCATCATCGCTTTAACCACACCTGGGTCTGCACGAGGGGAATTGCAGATAAAATGAGTGCGCATGCCGCCAAGCCATTCTGTCGCTCAAGCTGGACCATCTCTATAGCCAAAAGTAACCAGTCTTGCCGGGATTCGAACTTGCAAACGTGACCGCTCTTGCTGCCGGGATTCGAACTCACTTCCAATAGTCGCCCCCAAAAAGCCCTGTTTGTTCAGTGTGTTTTCTCTGTGTTGTGTTTTATGTGTTATATGAGTTGTGTCCCCTGTGTTTGATGTGTCTAATTCTTTTCTCTCTTTTGCAGTAGCCTTCCTGTCGGTGATGGGGATCGTCGTATCGGGGCATGCCGTCGCACCGCGCGCTATCGCGTTTTCCTATTTTCGAATGGCGGTAGTGTAGTAGATTGTAGGACAGTTGTAGTAGTAGATGTAGAACAGTAGTTTTAAGATTGTAGCATGGTAGACTGTAGGTCTTGTGCTGTAGTCTTAGATTGTATTGTAGATGTATCTTATGCTAATTCGTTTGTTCTTTTTTCTTCTCGCAGGCTGGTGTTGGCGTGATGGCGAAGAGTGTGCTGACGATGATGGCGAAGAAGATGGCGAAGATGTCGAGATGGAGTGGACTTTCGAGAAAAGTTGAGTATACAATTCATTCTTTAAATATGCTAAATGTGTAGTATGTTCCGCGGGTCTACGAAGAGGTCATGGCTCTAGCCGGGATTCGAACGGCCAAAAGTAACCAGTCTAATTGGGCTTAAGATGTAGTATGTTCAGCGGGTCTAAGAAGAGGTCATGGCAACAGTCAACTCCTTCATTTGTGTGGTGAGATGCCCTCAACGTTCATCATCGCTTTAACCACACCTGGGTCTGCACGAGGGGAATTGCAGATAAAATGAGTGCGCATGCCGCCAAGCCATTCTGTCGCTCAAGCTGGACCATCTCTATAGCCAAAAGTAACCAGTCTTGCCGGGATTCGAACTTGCAAACGTGACCGCTCTTGCTGCCGGGTATCGAACTCACTTCCAATAGTCGCCCCCAAAAAGCCCTGTTTGTTCAGTGTGTTTTCTCTGTGTTGTGTTTTATGTGTTATATGAGTTGTGTCCCCTGTGTTTGATGTGTCTAATTCTTTTCTCTCTTTTGCAGTAGCCTTCCTGTCGGTGATGGGGATCGTCGTATTGGGGCATGCCGTCGCACCGCGCGCTATCGCGTTTTCCTATTTTCGAATGGCGGTAGTGTAGTAGATTGTAGGACAGTTGTAGTAGTAGATTGTAGAACAGTAGTTTTAAGATTGTAGCATGGTAGACTGTAGGTCTTGTGCTGTAGTCTTAGATTGTATTGTAGATGTATCTTATGCTAATTCGTTTGTTCTTTTTTCTTCTCGCAGGCTGGTGTTGGCGTGATGGCGAAGAGTGTGCTGACGATGATGGCGAAGAAGATGGCGAAGATGTCGAGATGGAGTGGACTTTCGAGAAAAGTTGAGTATACAATTCATTCTTTAAATATGCTAAATGTGTAGTATGTTCCGCGGGTCTACGAAGAGGTCATGGCTCTAGCCGGGATTCGAACGGCCAAAAGTAACCAGTCTAATTGGGCTTAAGATGTAGTATGTTCAGCGGGTCTAAGAAGAGGTCATGGCAACAGTCAACTCCTTCATTTGTGTGGTGAGATGCCCTCAACGTTCATCATCGCTTTAACCACACCTGGGTCTGCACGAGGGGAATTGCAGATAAAATGAGTGCGCATGCCGCCAAGCCATTCTGTCGCTCAAGCTGGACCATCTCTATAGCCAAAAGTAACCAGTCTTGCCGGGATTCGAACTTGCAAACGTGACCGCTCTTGCTGCCGGGATTCGAACTCACTTCCAATAGTCGCCCCCAAAAAGCCCTGTTTGTTCAGTGTGTTTTCTCTGTGTTGTGTTTTATGTGTTATATGAGTTGTGTCCCCTGTGTTTGATGTGTCTAATTCTTTTCTCTCTTTTGCAGTAGCCTTCCTGTCGGTGATGGGGATCGTCGTATCGGGGCATGCCGTCGCACCGCGCGCTATCGCGTTTTCCTATTTTCGAATGGCGGTAGTGTAGTAGATTGTAGGACAGTTGTAGTAGTAGATTGTAGAACAGTAGTTTTAAGATTGTAGCATGGTAGACTGTAGGTCTTGTGCTGTAGTCTTAGATTGTATTGTAGATGTATCTTATGCTAATTCGTTTGTTCTTTTTTCTTCTCGCAGGCTGGTGTTGGCGTGATGGCGAAGAGTGTGCTGACGATGATGGCGAAGAAGATGGCGAAGATGTCGAGATGGAGTGGACTTTCGAGAAAAGTTGAGTATACAATTCATTCTTTAAATATGCTAAATGTGTAGTAAGTTCGGCGGGTCTACGAAGAGGTCATGGCTCTAGCCGGGATTCGAACGGCCAAAAGTAACCAGTCTAATTGGGCTTAAGATGTAGTATGTTCAGCGGGTCTAAGAAGAGGTCATGGCAACAGTCAACTCCTTCATTTGTGTGGTGAGATGCCCTCAACGTTCATCATCGCTTTAACCACACCTGGGTCTGCACGAGGGGAATTGCAGATAAAATGAGTGCGCATGCCGCCAAGCCATTCTGTCGCTCAAGCTGGACCATCTCTATAGCCAAAAGTAACCAGTCTTGCCGGGATTCGAACTTGCAAACGTGACCGCTCTTGCTGCCGGGATTCGAACTCACTTCCAATAGTCGCCCCCAAAAAGCCCTGTTTGTTCAGTGTGTTTTCTCTGTGTTGTGTTTTATGTGTTATATGAGTTGTGTCCCCTGTGTTTGATGTGTCTAATTCTTTTCTCTCTTTTGCAGTAGCCTTCCTGTCGGTGATGGGGATCGTCGTATCGGGGCATGCCGTCGCACCGCGCGCTATCGCGTTTTCCTATTTTCGAATGGCGGTAGTGTAGTAGATTGTAGGACAGTTGTAGTAGTAGATTGTAGAACAGTAGTTTTAAGATTGTAGCATGGTAGACTGTAGGTCTTGTGCTGTAGTCTTAGATTGTATTGTAGATGTATCTTATGCTAATTCGTTTGTTCTTTTTTCTTCTCGCAGGCTGGTGTTGGCGTGATGGCGAAGAGTGTGCTGACGATGATGGCGAAGAAGATGGCGAAGATGTCGAGATGGAGTGGACTTTCGAGAAAAGTTGAGTATACAATTCATTCTTTAAATATGCTAAATGTGTAGTATGTTCCGCGGGTCTACGAAGAGGTCATGGCTCTAGCCGGGATTCGAACGGCCAAAAGTAACCAGTCTAATTGGGCTTAAGATGTAGTATGTTCAGCGGGTCTAAGAAGAGGTCATGGCAACAGTCAACTCCTTCATTTGTGTGGTGAGATGCCCTCAACGTTCATCATCGCTTTAACCACACCTGGGTCTGCACGAGGGGAATTGCAGATAAAATGAGTGCGCATGCCGCCAAGCCATTCTGTCGCTCAAGCTGGACCATCTCTATAGCCAAAAGTAACCAGTCTTGCCGGGATTCGAACTTGCAAACGTGACCGCTCTTGCTGCCGGGTATCGAACTCACTTCCAATAGTCGCCCCCAAAAAGCCCTGTTTGTTCAATGTGTTTTCTCTGTGTTGTGTTTTATGTGTTATATGAGTTGTGTCCCCTGTGTTTGATGTGTCTAATTCTTTTCTCTCTTTTGCAGTAGCCTTCCTGTCGGTGATGGGGATCGTCGTATCGGGGCATGCCGTCGCACCGCGCGCTATCACGTTTTCCTATTTTCGAATGGCGGTAGTGTAGTAGATTGTAGGACAGTTGTAGTAGTAGATTGTAGAACAGTAGTTTTAAGATTGTAGCATGGTAGACTGTAGGTCTTGTGCTGTAGTCTTAGATTGTATTGTAGGTGTATCTTATGCTAATTCGTTTGTTCTTTTTTCTTCTCGCAGGCTGGTGTTGGCGTGATGGCGAAGAGTGTGCTGACGATGATGGCGAAGAAGATGGCGAAGATGTCGAGATGGAGTGGACTTTCGAGAAAAGTTGAGTATACAATTCATTCTTTAAATATGCTAATTGTGTAGTATGTTCCGCGGGTCTACGAAGAGGTCATGGCTCTAGCCGGGATTCGAACGGCCAAAAGTAGCCAGTCTAATTGGGCTTAAGATGTAGTATGTTCAGCGGGTCTAAGAAGAGGTCATGGCAACAGTCAACTCCTTCATTTGTGTGGTGAGATGCCCTCAACGTTCATCATCGCTTTAACCACACCTGGGTCTGCACGAGGGGAATTGCAGATAAAATGAGTGCGCATGCCGCCAAGCCATTCTGTCGCTCAAGCTGGACCATCTCTATAGCCAAAAGTAACCAGTCTTGCCGGGATTCGAACTTGCAAACGTGACCGCTCTTGCTGCCGGGATTCGAACTCACTTCCAATAGTCGCCCCCAAAAAGCCCTGTTTGTTCAGTGTGTTTTCTCTGTGTTGTGTTTTATGTGTTATATGAGTTGTGTCCCCTGTGTTTGATGTGTCTAATTCTTTTCTCTCTTTTGCAGTAGCCTTCCTGTCGGTGATGGGGATCGTCGTATCGGGGCATGCCGTCGCACCGCGCGCTATCGCGTTTTCCTATTTTCGAATGGCGGTAGTGTAGTAGATTGTAGGACAGTTGTAGTAGTAGATTGTAGAACAGTAGTTTTAAGATTGTAGCATGGTAGACTGTAGGTCTTGTGCTGTAGTCTTAGATTGTATTGTAGATGTATCTTATGCTAATTCGTTTGTTCTTTTTTCTTCTCGCAGGCTGGTGTTGGCGTGATGGCGAAGAGTGTGCTGACGATGATGGCGAAGAAGATGGCGAAGATGTCGAGATGGAGTGGACTTTCGAGAAAAGTTGAGTATACAATTCATTCTTTAAATATGCTAAATGTGTAGTATGTTCCGCGGGTCTACGAAGAGGTCATGGCTCTAGCCGGGATTCGAACGGCCAAAAGTAACCAGTCTAATTGGGCTTAAGATGTAGTATGTTCAGCGGGTCTAAGAAGAGGTCATGGCAACAGTCAACTCCTTCATTTGTGTGGTGAGATGCCCTCAACGTTCATCATCGCTTTAACCACACCTGGGTCTGCACGAGGGGAATTGCAGATAAAATGAGTGCGCATGCCGCCAAGCCATTCTGTCGCTCAAGCTGGACCATCTCTATAGCCAAAAGTAACCAGTCTTGCCGGGATTCGAACTTGCAAACGTGACCGCTCTTGCTGCCGGGATTCGAACTCACTTCCAATAGTTTTAATTTTCTTGTATTGATTACCTATTTATGCATGTGACTGGATGAGCTGTTACTAATTAAATGTCATTTCTATAAAGATAATAAATGATTATTATAATTTCAGGACACTGAACGATAGACGAATTGTGGAGATGATGATAAATTGAGCTTACGTGTTGGAGAACCACAGCTTCTCGAAGTAGTTGTGAAGTGAATCTGTAAATTCTCATTGAACATTTGGGATAAATATGTGTTTGGAATAATGTGTAATAGTCTCATTCAGCCTATGTCTCAGAAACGTTAAGTCTCGTACAGCGAACATTAGATAAAACTTATTCGAAGGATAATAACATCTGCCAAAAGTTGTGTTATTTGACATGAACTATTGGGGCATTATACAACTGCCAACCTGAAGAAATCTTTCTAAACATTCTTGCGACATTCATGCGATGAGATCTATTGGAACATTTCTTATGATGTGAACATGACATTTTGACTGATGGGAATGTAGAGAACATTATTGAAATCATTCATTCACACCTTGTGAAGATAGAAATGAACTCATTTGTGCTATTTTTTGTTTAACATTGTCTAGTTTTATTGCCTAAAACATGTTACAAAGTTTATAGCAAACAAAATTCAATACTACTATACAAAATGTAGAAGAATTACATGGATTTTCAAATGTGTGTCACATTGTAATATTCCTGGTTGGTGCAATGATAAAATTGACTTGTACATTGTATTAATGTTAAATTTGCTAGCTCATATTGCTATATTATGCATTTTTTTGCAATGGAAACAGTTTTCCAGAGTTGACTGCCTGGTTTTTAATCTGGACCAATGGCTTTAAATATTTTGTATAATGTGTGTATGCAGTTAAGCTCACTTTTCTAGAAATTGTTCAGATGCAATGTTAAAAAATGTTTATACTTTGCTATATTTATTTCAATCAGTTCAGCAAAATGAAGCTGCTATATGAGAAGTACATGTTCTACATTTTATTTGTTCTGTTCTTTATATAATGTTTGTAAAATGCTGTATGTACTGTGTGTACCTGACTTGACACTTGGTACAAGGAGTAATTCCTACAGTTCAGAAACTTGATCAATGTGTGCACAAAGTGATGACAATATTCGATAATTGCATCTAAATTAGTTTTAAAAATGAATCATTATTTCTGTTACAATGTCTCTGTAATTTAGGTTTTTTGTTTTGTTTGCTTTTAGTGCGATGATGATGCCACATTTTTGTCATTCAACAAAATGACACCTGTTTCATTTCCAATAATATGGTACATTTGTATATCTATAATTATTTTCTGGAAACTTTTTGTAAAAAGGACATTATTTGACAGTATATTGTAAAATTATGTTTTGGCACATATTCCTGTGATTGAAACAAATTTTGTCAAACAAGTTATTCAAGAATAAACTTCCCCACTGACATTTAAAACACCTCTGAACCGAAAACTCTTCGATACCTTACTGTTTCTTTGGTCCAGAAGGTGTTTGGTTTGGAGGGGTTCCACTGTACAATTAACACTGTATTCTATTTATGTATCATTATTTCTATTGTGAGAATAAATTACCAAAGTGTTGCAATTATTCTTGTCATTGACTTGGTAGTATATCAAATACACATAGTGGGTATTTCACATATGATCATAGATTACCTTCATTCATTCCATCTCCATGAATAAATTGCCAATTCATGAGCATGAATGTAATGTTTTGTTGAGATGGAGGAGAACATTTCTGCAGCATCAATTATCTTATAAATACAAGAACATAAAACCTTTTATTTGGTCCTCTAGTCATTTTGAGTCCATGATATGCAATAATCTTCAATTTTTACATGGATAGTTACTGGATTGTAAATAGCAACAAGGGAATGGCAGTTGATGTCTTATGAAGATTATGGAAATTGCCAAAAAATAGTGTCTTAGTTTTCATTTTCAGCAATGTCTACATGATAATAATATGATAACATATATAACTACATGTATATGAATTGCACTTGGCATTGAGGCCTCATTATTAAGACCAAGAAATATGATAATTTTCACACAGAATATGTACATATAAACTTACGTTATCAGTAAGCCAACCAGTTCCTCGAAGACTCTTGATGTCTGTATCTGTGACAGCTGTACCAAATACCTTAGTTACAGGGATGTGATATTCACATTTCAGCCCCCAAAATCTATCAACAAGGTTTGAAGCTGGAAAGGATTGTTAATACTGATAAATGTGATAACAAAACAAATACTATCGTCGAACCCCATAACTGCGCCCCTCCCCGGCCTCCCCTAACTGCGCCACCATCTTGTAGTCTCGCGAGTTTTTATGGTACATGACCCAAACCGAGGGAAAATAATGATGTCATCACAGTTGGTGTGTAAAACCAAAAGACGAGTCAAAATGCACCCAAAACATGTTATTATTAACAATTTTTCCTTCATCATCTACTTTTACATGTTTTTTTATAATACCAAAAAAGAATCCAGCCCAATGTCCCTATTATACTCGTAACTTGGTGAAAAAAATGTTGAGATGGGCGGATCAGGGTGTCGAGGATATCTTAAATGGAGAGAAACTTTTATCCACAAAACACTTCTTTCGAGAAGGAAAACCAACGAACAACAAAATTACAGTACCAAGGGAAAAACTGTACCAACCAACCATCAAAATACTAAAATATTCATAAAATGTTAAATTCTGATAAAAAAGCTCATCTAACCAAGTGATGAATATGTATTAACAATAACCACTTAGTAGGGTCTATGACCCTTTTAACGGTGTATACTAGTGACCGGTGTAATCCGAGAAATCCAAATATCTATTACGTCATGTCATTTACATACCGGAAGTTTTTATATTGCGATGTCCAAATTTTCCCGCAATCCGATGAATCCATCAAAGTGACAACAATGGGCTTTTTAAGAAAATTATGGCCTTTTCAATACTCTAGTCTATTTTTTTCATTCAAATTTTCTGTTAACAATCATTTTCATTGGGCTATTCCTCCTTTCAGCTCAAAAATCTCTAAAAAAAATCTTATCTTCTGCTACGCTGCAGTAACAAAGCGGTGTTAGAGTAATAATCATCCCATCGGAATTTAAAGACAATGTGTACAAAAGGACATTTTTCTAGAGGAGATTTCGCTCAATGCACCGCTTACTGGTAACAAAATGGCGTCCAACTTTATTTTTGTACATGGCAAATCGAGTCAAATAGCACATGTTTGATGGAATTTGCAGCTGTTTTGTAGGTTGCGTAATGTGTTTGGAATGAAAATCTATCAAATACAATGAATCAAGCAGTTGAAATATTTTATTTTTAACTATTATTTTTTTTTATACAGTAAGTACACCGCTTACACGTACAGGGAGCATATAATTGTTTCAATTAAATGATTCTTAGTTAAACTATAGCGCTCCTATTAGAAGTCCTAAACACAAATTACCAACAATGAATGATAATCAACATGTATTCCAAATGAACAAAAGGTAAGCATAATACCTACGCTCCCACACAGCGCTTTGATTCCACTACCAATACCCTGCAAATCATCCCTTTCAATCTGACTCAGCTGTGACAAGTATTGGCCAAGGACTTTACAGTGAAACTTCAAACAGTTTTGGCTCAAACACGGTCTCAAGTCCCGGCGAAATCCCTTCTTATTTCATATAATCTAACAGCAGATCACTCGAACAGAGATAGGTCGAACACTCGATCAGGATTTGCGGTCCCTAGCTATCATTTCATTCATTGTTCACCATAGATAGGTTGAACAATACAATAATTCACACCTTTCATTGACCGCTTAATATTCTATTGTTTGTAAATTGTAGACGGGCAAGATTAGCGACACATGTTATTCACAAGTCGTGATAATTACTTGATGGTTGTACAATGTACTATGTGACAAACAATTCATGTGTATAAGAACAAACGAATAATCTTAATCTGTTTTTGTTTCATTTCTTTAATTATTATTATGAATAATGCTTCGACTATGTATCGACGTGGAAGGAACCACTGCTGGCGGAGGGGGAGTGAGCGTTTATACAACTTGTGCTGATATGATAGACTTAAAAAACTCGGTTGATCTTCAGTTGACAGCACTATCACTAAGTTTATTCCAGTCAAAAACAGTTCTCACAAAATGAATGTTTAAACTTTAAAATTGTCACTTTTCGCGTTGTCGGTTGAAAACACTTTGAACTGTAATTCACTGAGATTGCAAGCTTGAACAATAAGGTCATTGGGCAACACCGATTTATCTTTTAATTTTCAGGTTTTGTAGATCGTGCTTAACACTGGCTTTTCCAATTTCTCTTCTTCGTGGAAGAGACAGCATGTTTTAAAATTGCTTCACATTTTTCTTTCATCATAATCGTCAGACGCTTTTCAAAGAACGACAACTCCGTATAAACTATGTAGGTTAAACACCACTAAATATGACTCGCGCGACAGAGTTGTCGTTCCTTACACTCACTTCGACGCGAGTTTTCCAAGGCTTGCAAAGCAGCTATTTTTTATCTGTTTAAAGTGAGGTTTTCTAAAGCACACAATAATATCTTGAGTGTCCAGAATATATAAAAGTCCCGACTTTTTACCGTTTTTTACTTTTTCTTTGAAATTAAACAATTGTCCAGGTCTGGAAAATGACTTGAACAAATCAAGGACTTTTCCCGTTTTCCAGGAAGCGTGGGAACTCTGTGAAATACATGACATAGCATGAATATCAGAACAAAACAAAACAGAACAGAACATTTTATTTGTTTTGACTTGTACATGGAACATCGCATACAAAGTACAAAATATACAGTAAAATGTTTAATCTAAGTTTTGAGAAATAAGGACGTATATTAAATATGTATGAACAATATTTTAAGTTCAATGATTTTAGTAACCCACTTTGAGTAAGATATTTTCAGTAGTGATAATTTTCACCAATACTTTATTATGTTGACCTCAACGACAGAAGGCAATAATCCAATTAGTACTTATGCTCCAATTATTATCTATAATACGACCATGTCGAAACGTGCCTGGAGTACTTTGCTATAATACTTAATGTTTGGATTAATTGTTCACACATATTTTGATTTGGTAATGAGAGTACTAATTCAAATTCAACGAATTCAAATATATATGCATGTACTCTACAGCAGCACATCGGTCTTTTTGTAAGTCAGTATGTTTGCCTGTCTCTATCTTTAACTGGGCTACCTAACGTTTGTTTAGTTAATTAACACGAGCTATATATTGAAGCAGCTAGGGACCATATGAGTATGGTCCAGATTGAAGAAGGAATTAAGATATCGAAATGTATATATATATAGTTAATATCAAGGGTTAATCGCAAGACTATCCTTACTCCTATGTATTTATATAGGAGTTAGTATAGTCTTGTACTTAACCCTCGATATAGTCATTGGCATAATTTGCAAAAAAAACGTATATTTTTTATCATTTATAAAAAGCACATTAATTTAGCTAAATACATTTACCACGCACATATATCCTCTGTGGTTAAAATATATTTGTATTTTTCACAATTTTCTAATCATGTTTGGGTATGCCACTATCAGAAAAAATTGTAACGGCGGTGAAAAAAATGTACTTTGTAGTTATACAGTACAGGTTTAGCAGTTTTTGGCCCACAATTAATACAGTGTAGTTCATTTACACGCTTAAGTTCTTACATCCTCATTCTCAGAGCAATCTCAATCAAACTTTGGCACAATGTGTAAAGTTCTATAAAAGTTAATTTTCTTCTTTAAAGTTGCATTATTGTCACAATGCTAGTCTGTTAACTGTTGCCTCTGGTCCGACTTCTGCTTGGTGACTCAAGTGAGTGATACAGAGGCTTCTTGGCCGAATTGTTCGAAGTTTTGCCTGTGTTAACAGCCAACACGTGGACAGTGATGAATTGAAGGTCTGCTGAAAGTTGCTATTCAGTAAATCATGCGTTTTAAACTATGGATATTGTGCAATGTAGTGCTATCTGACAGACATGAAGTGTACAATTTAAGGTGAAATGTCATTATGTTGGGCATACCAAATTGGTATTATGTATTATGTTAGTTTTATTCTAACTACATGTATAAAAGTGAACCATGTACATTTGTATGCAGGAAGCTTTACAATTACATTGCTTAAAATCCGTAATGTACACGATTAGTTAAAGGTCACTTTATGCTGTAAAGTTGTAAGTACATTGTATTTAATGCATTTTACTTGATTTTCAGGGTAGCAGAGATAATATGAGTATGGTTATAGTGACTTTCCATGGAGCACCTAAGTTGTCAGATGAAGCTATCAAAAAAGAGGAGGAATTAGATGCAAGAATTGAAGCTAAAATAATGAGTATGATATTTTAAAAAACATATGATATTTTACTATAGTTTTATTTAAAACAGAAATGTTAAATAGTATGCTAGAGTATAGTGATATAAAATAGTGAATGCTCGCCCATATGGGATATCCCGGTGGCGAGGGTAAATAAACTCAAATCCACTTATTTGTGAGTGTATTAGTTGGAAATTTTACGGCTTTATTTCAGTGTTATAAGGTATGTATGTATGTGAACACTACAAGTATTTTGCTCGTTTTGTCCATTATTATTCAATAACACTTCTCATGTGATGTCTATAGGGGTGCGAAAGACTTTCATGGGGGGCGAACTGGTAGGGCGCGAAACGACTAGGGGGCGAAACGACCTGATACCCCTCTATACGGGCCTCATTTCTTTATTGGTTGGGAGAACAAATGTAAGGGAGGTAATTATTGCCTGCTGCTATTGACGGCTCCTTACTGATTGATCTTGATCTTGATTGCTCTTACCTGCGTCTAGGTAAACAAATTTGACATATGTTGACAGTTGTTTTCGTAACAACTATTTTGCGGACAATTAAAATATCAACATATAGCAGGTAATAAAAGCGTACCATTCTGTGCTCTTGTCTCCATATATATAGAATATACTTTTTTGCATATGTGTATTTACAATTAGTAATTAATACAATCATTGATTAACTCCAGAAAAACACATTTTACATGTGTCAAAAAGTATAACGATCGCCTGTACTGGGCTGCTGTGCTAAATGGTTAGAACTGTGACGAATGACAGGCTAACACAACCAAATTTAACAATTGAGGTGAATCGATACATAATGTAACACATTTTTATATAAATTATAATTCATTGGATGAAATGATCGACTAGCTGTTAAATTGTCTTTGTCAACAAATCAACGTCATTATGACCTAAATTGTCATTGGCCGCTAGACCTCAAACACCACTGCCACATTTGAAACACACTCTCATGCCCTTCAATAGTTTTGCTATTCTCTGGTACACTGGGTGCTATAAGCAGGCGTGGGTCTAGACTCGTAACATTCAATTTTGTTTGCTGTTTTCAATGCTTGTTTCTACCATTTCAATGAATAAATGCTATACAATTGCATGAAAAAGCTTTACAGGGGATGAGGCATCAGCCCCTTATTATAGCTGTAATGATATTGTGTGGGGCAAGACTAGGTAGATGGGGTAGCAGTGAGTTTTAAAGATTAATGCTCTGTTGAAGTCGGTCATGAAAATTAATATTCAATTTGCTTCAACAACCTATTTCTATATATTGAATCCTTGATTCTTTCAATTTTTAGTTAGCTCTGATTATTCATATGTGTGTGCATTACAGATTTACTGAGGTAAAAATGGAGACAGAGGCCAAGATGAACAATCCTCAACCCAAAGATGTGAAGGGATCAAAGTCTGTGAGATTTGTTGACTCTGTGAAGGAATATTTGATTGTCATGGGCTCATGTTTATTATTATTTGCTGCTGCAAGAAATTCCTTTCACTGGTATGTTAAAATTTCAGTTCTGACAGCATTTGCCTAGTGGGTCTAACATGCTTAACACGGACATATAAACTCTGGATTCGAAACAGGCTGATAAATCAGTGAAATAATAAGAAGAAATAATTAACTCAAAATCCTTTGCGCGCAATTTACCCGACAATCCTTAGCGCGTACTTGACAGTATCATGGATTTGAATCAAATTTCATTCGATTATACGACGCTCGTATTGAACAAAAAAATGCATACAAGCAAACAACAAGATAAACACAAAATATAAGAATACCATATGTATGGTGGCATATTACTGCCACCAGCTAGCATGATAGCGTTCGCGAATTAATTTGTGTTAACCACTTAATTATTACGATAATTATCTAGCTATCTAGTTAATATTCGTGATAAATTTTCGGTAAGATAAATATCATACAACTAGAAACAGGCTTGAAAGTGCCCAGAACTGCCACCTCTTACCTTTTTATGATGTATTACATGTATTTATATTCGGTCTTTGAAGTATTGTATTGTACAATGTATCATTATCTGTCAGTAAGTGGTCAATCGTGCGTAACGTACACGGGTTTTATAAACTGTGGTAAACAGGGTTTACATTTATTAAGGTCGCCCTGTGGCTCAGTGGTTAACGCTGCTGACTACGAATCCGAAGGTCGTGGGTTCGATCCCTCGTCTCGCCGGATAAAACAGAAATACTTTTTAGTGTTTCCCACCTAATGTAGCTGTCACACTACACCGTATAGCGTTAACGGACGCCCAACGTATATAAAATTGCGGCAGAAAGTTATCCGGTGACGAAAGGCATCCCCCGCTGCTGCTCGGTGCTCTCGCGATCGGTGTATGGGGCGCATAAAACGGACAAAACGCACAATGACCGCACGATCAACGCACATATACAGGACGAACAACGTTCAATTAACGGACATCACCGTACTAGTAACGGACTTGTACTGCGTAAAACGTAAGCGCAACGCATGAGAAACTGACAAAACGTTCTTTGAACGTTTGACGAACGTATTTCTACCGGTCACGTGATGGACAAAACGGGTATAAAGAGTCCGATATTTTTTTTGTTCCGGCACAATAGTTTCCGCTCGCTCAGACATCACACGTGCTGAAGTAATTCCAAAATACCAAAAGCGAAGGCCACGAATGCTGGGAAGGGTAAGGCCAGGGGACGGAGGAAGGCTCCAAGATCACCCTCTCATCCCTCTGATCGTAGTGACGTTGTTGGAGAACAGACCACCAAAGAACAAGATACCATTCAAGTTACACAGGTAGAAACCCTGTCTAAATCTGGAGAAAAGTCTAGTCAGTCAAATAAGCTCAGTCCGTTATTTATCAGTTCCTATGCGTTCCTCGTCAGTTATCGTCCGTTAAACATACGTTGCATGTCCGGTAGTAGTCCGGCCGTGAATCAGGGCCACCGGGCAAGAACGGATGCGAGCCGGACAAATACAGAATAAGGAACGCACGAGTAACGAACAAAACGCATAGAAACGCATTGCTACCGTACATATAACGGACAACTTTGTCCGGTGGTGTACGTTCCAAATTTTGAACATGTTCAAAACCTTCTACCGGATGGAACGAACATCGCCGGACGAGGAGCGTAGGCGCCGCATGAGAAACGGAAAAGAAACGCATGCGAACGGACACGAACGGACTGAAAATTTTGTTATACGTTGGACGTCCGTTAACGCTATACGGTGTAGTGTGACTGACCCATAACATAGTACTGGCATGTAACCAGAAAATTACTGGGTAGATTCCAGGAAAGTACTGGTTAGGTGCCAGGAAAATGGTAACTGTACGATAGGTCTCATTGGCACTGTGCAGTGACCGTCTTTGGCTTCAAAAATTGTCTGTTTGATCTATACTGCTATACTGGCAGGTAAATTTCCCCCTTCGGTTTCAAAAAGTCTATTTATGGTGTGCGGGGGACATACCGGGTCGACCAAAATACCATAAAGTGCATTATAAAATGTGCGCGGCGACGGGCGACCTCATAAACAGTAATACCAAACCAACCGTTTACATTTATTGGAGATGGTATTAGGCTTACACGTTTAGTTCGTTAGACAACCCAGTTACACTTTACTGCTCGCTTTGCAACGTGGCATGGAGGAAAGCATTGAATACGTTGGTCCTTCAGACGTACATAGAAACATTACGGACAGAGGGGCTTCCGTACAACAACAGGAACAGCAACAACAATTCTTAAGCAGTCTTGTTTAGAGGGAGAGACACAGTAGACAACCGAACACGCCAGCACGTGGTTCCACCGAGCCACAACATCCAAGAACAGAGGGATACCAGCCTACTTTCAGTGCCAGGGACACGAGAGTTAATGGTCAGCGTTTTCTTTAATAATAGTCTGCATCATTAACATCACCAGCTGAATGACATCCTCAATGATATTTGACTTACAATTAAGTATTAAATCCTCAATAAATTAGATCTTAAAGATCGTGAAAACTCAAGAAAATAATAAACTATTTAAGCAAGTTTTCATCCTTCTGAGCATAGAATACCACTCAATATACTGTTTCTTAAGCTGTGTAGTGGAGTGTGACGAAACGGTAGAGCACCTTGCGAGAGTCGGGGTGGGGTCGAGCCCAACACTGGGTGCACATCCACCTGCATTTATATGAAGGTAGCAAAAGTGTAGTGACATAAGTGGGAGGAGAACATCGGTGTGGGATGATACAGCCAACTGGTTACTACAGTTTGTAGAGCGCCATGCAGGGATAGAGGGAGTGGCGTGAGTACGAACACCTCATCAAGCGCCACACCACTACAGTACTTTCATATTTCAGTTCGAACCTCTTATGACCAGCCCCTGTTTATTCGCATCTTAGTCATCAGACATGAAATAGCAAACCTCCTCTTTAAGAAATAGGCTTTTAGTGGGTAGGCATATCCGCCGACATATCTAACTGATTACTGTTCAGTGTTCTGTTACATTGTACCAGTACTTTAAAGCAGCTGTCCACCGAAGTTTGCTCGTCTTCCTCTGAGAAGTTTGTTTGCCTACTGACAACAGATGGATAGGCGGTTATATTTTTGTTTCTCAACAGACGACTGAGAGACGACGTGAGATACGTCTAGTTTGACATCCCTAAGAAGAGCGTGTACTGATTTACTGTGCGCACGAACATTCTTATTCGTAAGTTCGCAGTCATAAATGTATACGGACACATTTTGATAAAACGATCGTAAGTATTTTCGTAAGAAAATTCTTACGAACATTTCGTATCGTACGAACGCTCGTTCGTACGAATATTGATAAAACGGGTCCAACTCAAGACCAAAACTGAATGTTGATATGCGTGTCACAGGCACACTCATGTCCAACTTTCTGGCTCATCGCAAGATTCCCCAGATCTGATCGATATTCGCTCCATGCTATAACCGATTATATATACGCCACTTTAACGTCTCATAATCATTATCATTCGCGACTGAATTAGCCACCCCGCTGTGTTTAGCCAGCATGATGAAATTGCCCAGGGCTGTAGCATTTATCTTGATGTATCAGTATGTATGTAGTTGTGTATATTTTGCTTTCGAATATTACATGTATCATAATATATTTGCAAACAAAACTGTATCTGTTTTCTTCAGTATACGTTTTAATCAATAATATATATTGACATTTTAGTACTCAGTACATGTAATAACGCATGATATGGGATCTTTATATTTTCATTGACTGACTTTTAGGATACAAGAAATTAACAACACGATATTATGACTGATAAATAAAAGTATTTGGAAGTAATTGACAAGTTATCTTTACACCTTTGATGTAAGTCAATTACTTAACACAAATGTGTGAAAATACACATGGATGACAAACAGTTGGTTGAAATGTATCACATTTCACACCTTGTATTGAGACATAATTTTTCAATAGAAAAATAATGAAATTGGTAAATGTAAATAAAATATTATATTATGTTATATTGGAATGTTAAGTACTAATACTACAATTCACAAACTATTATACATATCTTTCACATAAAATATAATCAAGAAGTTTAAGTTAAAATCATGAAGATTAGGAATTGTAATACATTTTTTTCACAAATAAATTACCATACATTAAAGTGCTATCGTCATGTTGGGGGAAAATAAAATTAATCTTTAAGCAAACAACATTATATGAACAGAACAGAACAGACATTTTATAAAGACTTGTACAATGTAAATCGTCCACAACACATACATGTTTATATACATTTTGTCAACGTGAAAGTTACTTACTAAGTGTTATTGAACAACAATAAAAATAAATCGGAATAAGTCATATATTACACAATTTAGTTTGAAATAAATCGTCGGAGGTTGAACTAAGCATTTATCTTTCAACAGTTAATAAAGTATTCAGTATTATATGAGATGTTAATCCAATTATGACAACGAAGATGTTCAATTGCCTGTAAAAACAAATATCATCTATATATAGTAATAAGTGACATGTACTTAAAACCGCATAACATTAAATGTTCGTAGCTTTAAATTCGACACGCTAGATGCATATAGGAGGTGATATGTCAAATCTAATTTATATGTGTATATACTTATGTGCTTAATCGACCTCATGGTTATTATTGTATCGTAAAATGTTGCTTAATATGGGCGCTTTCCCACACCTTACACTATTTGTCGGCACATCAACAACAATTTAAAATTTCACAATCTGTTCATGTCTAGCTGTTCTTTGTTACATAGTTATATGATTATGTTCATGTAATAAAATTCACCAGACCAATGCTTAACAACTTTAAAGATTAAAATCTGAAACAATTTTATGCATTTCATATAATACATATGTACTGCATAACCATCAACAAATTGCTTACTTTTTGAAGAACGCACCCTCATAATGCATTTTAGATTTGTTTACAATAAACAACTGAATGTTGCAACTATTATGAAGCAGTGAAACGGTGTTGTTTTTGTCTTTGGACGTCCGTGGTGTTTTGTAACTGTATAAGCCGCTCCCTGGATGATGCCGATGTCTAAAAGCTACCACCGCTGTTGTTAACGTTTAAATGAACACAAAGTTCTAAGTAATTTGAGACGTTTTATTTTCGTCCAATAACAATTATATTGATTTGTTCACAAAGATAGTAAATACTAATTCACAAAGTTAATTATGTACACAAAGTACAAATGTATTCTTTTAGATATTTTAACACAAAGTAAATTCACACAAAGTGATATTATTATTATTTGTACACAAAGTACAAATTCTAAATTCAAATTTCTTATTATTTCTTAAGTTTCATTTTTTTATACTGTTGTATTTGCGTTTATTTATCGTCGCCACCGGTTTCCCATATGGGCGACGCCTCCAGAAGAATGTTAGTCATATTAGATTTTTGGAGGATAGTGCATGATACAGAAGATGCCCCAGTTCCAGAAGCACCCCTGGTTCTTTTACGTGCTCGATGTAAAGCATCATACACAGGACCTCGGTTTTTAAAGTCTCCTCCGAAAGACTGTTAGTACTGTCAGTGATGGAGCGGGGAATCGAACCAGCGATCCCTGGATTACAAGTCCAGCGTTTTACCACTGGACCATGGTTTTTAAAGTCTCCTCCGAAAGACTGTTAGTACTGTCAGTGATGGAGCGGGGAATCGAACCAGCGATCCCTGGATTACAAGTCCAGCGTTTTACCACTGGACCATGGATCCGCTACATTTTTTATACTAAATATTTCCAAGACTTATATACTAGTCAAGATACCTTGACATGTTGAGTCAGTCTTGCCTTAGGAAGGGACTGTCTACTCTTAATAATTTAAACAATCAAAAATATTTATGGTAAGGTTTCAAACAATGACAACTAAACAATAAGTGATAATATCACAAAGAAAGTTTGTCACATGCCATAACATATGGCTTTATGTGAAATTGATAAAATCTTAACATATTAGAATTATAAGCATGAAACTAAATGCTCATTATTTAAATTGACATATGTCAGCTTTTGAACAGCTATTTTAGAAATTAATATTAAAAGTTAAATTAAAACAATAACAATAACATCTGGTTAGGTAAGAATTATTATGATCAAATAACAATGAAATATGCATCATAATACAACTGTCATAAATTCTTGATCGCTTCAGTGAAATTTTTGATTATAGTATATACATTTTTAAGTATAAGTGTTTATTCATGAGAATGCAAAATTTCAAATCAGCTGAAAATTCGGCAAGGGGTCCATGGGGGGCCGCTGAAGCTACTGGCTTTAAGCATCTAAGACGGTTTAAATTGTCTCAAAAACGGCCCTTGCGAGCGTCAAATCAATCCCCGGAAAATTCTCATGCCTGATTATTACACGAGTACAGTAGAGCCACTCGTAACAAGTCTCTTATGTCATGTATGTCATGTTTTATATTGTTGTTGTTTTATCTATAAACTAGAGACAAGTGCTAATCAGTTCATCTACTGTCTGCCAGAGATGTAATCGATTTTTACAAAATGTTATTTCACAATCTTTCTGAAAAACGGAATATGTATTGCAGAAATTTTAATTTTTTCATAACCGTTTGCACAAGTTTGATATCTCAATCTGTTGTTGAGATATTTACGATTTCCCATAGTTCCCATGTATTTTTCCCATTACCCACGTTATCGACGGTGAACAGTTCACCAGTAATAATAGGACATGATTGTTGGGAGTAGAATATAGATGTGTTGAAACAACAGTAGCTTACAGAAATCATTGGTCCATGCAGCAGTAGAAATTTAGAACAAGACTAAGATTTTTTTTACTTAAGAAAATCTTAGGAAAGAAATATCTTAAGTAATATATTGAACATAACTTAAAGATAAAATATGTTTTATCCTTGCGTAAGGAAAAAATATGTCTTAAGGAAAAACTTAAGAAATATCTTAAGATGTATATTGAATACGGGCCCAGATATAAAGGATGCCCTGTCCTTGAACAGGAGGTGGATTATTTGTGTGAGGTTGTTTACGTATAAGAATACGGTTAATGCTTGTATGCGTATTTGTACATACATTGATAACATTATTTGATACACTGTCCCGTTTATATCAGATGTAAACAATGTCTTGTTCTGAACAGGAATATAATTACTGATATTTGATTACTTAAATGTATACACACACACATATATATATATATGTATGTATCAATTTGGCGGCGAAAATATTCGGTTTACATTTATAAATATTTTACAATATACCAGCAAGGGAAATATTAAAGAAGACATTGTCAAAAATCGGTCTAGACAGTTCCGTATACGACTTGCATTCTTTACGGGCGGGTGGCGCTACAGCAGCTGCCAAATCTGGAGTGCTAGACAGATTGTTTAAGAAACATGAACGATGGAAGTCTGATAAAGCCAAAGATGGTTATGTTAGGGAAGATGAACAAATAATGAGTAAAGTTTCTAGTTGTTTAAGTATTTAAACCATATACTGTTGTCTATATAACATTTATTATTGTGAACGCTTTACCCTTTCTTTTTAAGTCGATACGTAGCCTATACTATCACTCCTATATATGAGTTGTTTTCATTTTAGTATTGTATTTATACTAGCTAATATAATACGAAGAAGTTAGATTGTAAATTATTTATGTTTGGCTGCTGAATGTAATGAAAGAAAACATAAATGTATTTATATTCAGTCTTTGAAGTATTGTATTATACAAAGTATCGTATCATTATCGGTCAGTAAACTTGTGGTCAATCGTGCATAACGTACAAGGGTATATAAACTGCGGTAAACAGGGTTTACATTTATTGGGGATGGTATAGACGTTTAGTTCGTATGTATGTATGTTTTTGTTTTTTTGTTTACCTGATATTTTTTTATTACAGATGAAATGATTATTGGTCTTTTGCTCCGTATTTAGTTATGTAAGTGTTATGATATTCGGGAAATGTGTGACGGCGGTTCTGGACTAAAACTACGATCTCATCGATTTCTGTTAAGTGTATGGACATAGCTACGGCCAGTGGCAGTATACTACAGAATCACCAGTGTGTTTGAGTGTATGATCGTGATTGAAATAAATACGTAGCCTATACTATCACTCCTATATATGAATTGTTTTCATTTTAGTATTGTATTAGTACTAGCTAATATAATACAGAGAAGTTAGATTATAAATTATTTATGTTTGGCTGAATGTAATGAAAGAAAACATAAAATAGATTTAAATGGTAACACAAATCTTATCTAGTTGTCCACTTATTATGTTACTTAGTAACTCAAATTCGTGAATTTCACTTAAGATTCGTGTTACCACTTATTTATAAATACATTTTTGGCTTCTAGATGTAATTGGTAACACGAATCTTAAGTGAAATTCGCGAATTTGAGTTATTAAGTAACATAATAAGTGGTCAACTAGATAAGATTCGTGTTACCACTTACATCTAGAAGCCAAAAATGAATAAGTGGTAACACAAATCTTAAGTGAAATTCGCGAATTTGAGTTATTAAGTAACATAATAAGTGGTCAACTAGATAAGATTCGTGTTACCACTTATATCTAGAAGCCAAAATTGCATTTATGAATATGTGGTAACACGAATCTTAAGTGAAATTTGCGAATTTGAGTTACTAAGTAACATAATAAGTGGACAACTAGATAAGATTCGTGTTACCACTTAAATCTAGTGTAATACATCATAAAAAGGTAAGAGGTGGCAGTTCTGGGCACTTTCAAGCCTGTTTCTAGTTGTATGATATTTATCTTACCGAAAATTTATCACGAATATTAACTAGATAGCTAGATAATTATCGTAATAATTAAGTGGTTAACACAAATTAATTCGCGAACGCTATCATGCTAGCTGGTGGCAGTAATATGCCACCATACATATGCATCAAGAAATATATAGCTGTTGTAAACATGTCACCAATTTTTTACCGCTAATCGGAACACCTCGCTAGCTTATTGCAGATCATTTTTGTAGAATTGTACAAGGTGTTCTGATCGTTTGATCTCGGAAGAAAATCTCACTGCTACCTAGAGTTCCACCATGTCTAAATACATATACCAGCCTGTTTCGAATCCATGCTTTACATGTCTGTGACATAATTTCATTTGCCCTGGTAAATTATTTTTGAATTTCATAATAAGCCAAGATGAAAGTATTTTTGGTCTGGTACTTGATGAACTTTGTGATGATTTTATCAACATATTTATGTTCATTAGCTATAAATACATGTGAAATAGCTTATCAGATGTGATATTTTTGTCATTAATTTTTCTGGACATTATTTTAATCTGATGTGTATGTTGTCAGAGTGTATGGAATTTATGATTAAGGTTGTAATTACTCATATTCTTTTGCTTGATTCTGTCAATCTGAACAACGTTTATGTGTATTTTACAGTCTTTAACTCTGCACAAAGGCAGGAACATTGAGAATTGCAAGCACTAAGTTTAGTACAGTAAAACCTCAATAATAAGATCATACTTGGGACAATTTGAAACTATTGAGATGGTCTTTATATTGAGGTTGAATAAAGAGCAAAACTGTGAAAATGGGCTTGAAAGTTGTGTTCTTAATTTTGAGGTGGTCTTATTATTGAGGAGGTCTTTTTCTGTATTTTGAAATATATATTTTCTCAGTAAATGACTTGATTTGACTGTACATTTATATCAAACACTGTGTTTGTGGCATTTTGCAGGCATATTCACAGAATCTGGGGTGCAACTGGAAGTTTTTGGCAGAGTTGTTGGGACTACATTTATCAGAAATATGGACTGGACAATGAACTGGTCTTTTCTTGCTTAGGTATGATGTTCTTAAGCTTCTGAGCATTTCAGACTTTTTAAGAATTTTTATGCCCCCACTCTGAAAACGGGGGGGGGGGGGGGGCATATAGATTTGCCCTTGTCCGTCCTTCCGTCCGTCGCAAAATCTTGTGTCACTCATATCTCCAAATGAATATATGAGCCAGAGTCATAAAACTTTACAGGAATGTTCACCAGTCTATGTAGTTTTGCACCTGGGGTTTCATGTTTGGCTGTGCCAGTAAATGCACAGTTATGGCCCTTGACTTAGTTAAAACATAGCCTACAAAGTATGCAATCTTGGGTCTCTCATATCTCCAAAAATATATGAGCCAGAGTCAAAAGACTTCACAGGAATGTTCACCAGCCTGTATAGTTGTGCACCTGGGGTTTCATGTATGGTTATGCCCAGTAAGTGCAAAGTTATGGCCCTTGACTTATCACCATAATCAGTACAGTTGTTCACTTGGTAATTCTGATATCCATTCACAAACTATGAGCAGAATAATAGCATCTGCTTTTGTGACAAAGGCTTTAAGTGGGGGCATCTGTGTCCTATGGACGTATTCTAGTTTTATATAAGGGGCCTTATTCACAAACATTTTAAGATTGAAACTCAGACTTTGACTTCCTATTGATACTGCAGATTACTATTCATTGTGACTCTAATTTGTGTATTATAAAGGTAAAAATCAGCCGATTTTGGGAAATTAATTATTTTTGCATCTTGAGTGCATGTAGATAGAAATGAGAGATTATGCTTGTTATATTTATCAGGGGTTCCATTTGACCCCTGAAATTTCCAAAGAAGCCCAATTTTGACCCTAAGGATTCTGGCTAGAGGGTCATTTCTCTCAAAATTATAGGTATTTTGGCTACAAAAATGTAAAATCTAGCCAAAAATTATCAAAATGACCTTTAAGATTCAACATCTAGTGGAAACGCTGTTTATATAAATTGACTATTTCAGGAACATTTATTGTTACAACTGTGGTATTCTGGATGTCAAACGCTTTCTTTCTCTTTCTTGATGTTACTGGTATACCACAATGTGTGGGAAAGTACAAAGTTCAAAAGGAGGTCAAGGTAGGTAACTATATTGTTTCATTTCTGATACCAACAGTAGACTCCCTTTATATGTAATGCTTATGAAAACTTATGAATAAACCTGTATTTTTGATGACAAAGTTGAATGTATTGACAAGAAAAATTAATATCTTTAAAATGCCATTCATGAAAAAAATACCAATGGTTGGAGTAGTCTGGCTGTGTCAGGTTCATCAACATTTGTAAACAAATAAGACAACATTAATAAAAAGTCGTCTTTTCACGGACCACATAGACTAAGAAGGGAACAACTTCAGATGTAAACAAACTGAATATTTCGTGCCCATGTAAACGTAAAATGAAAAATGAATTAGTTCAGTATTGAACAATTCATACATCTTTTGAGTTTTTAACAAGTTTTTTGAAGAAAACCAGGTTATTAGAATGGTGTGTGTCATTGGGCAGGAAGGAGGGAGGGCGGTTGTCAAACTGGGGGTTTCCGGCAAATAACTTGCGTTTCGTTTATCATATTGCAACCAAACTTGGTGTATAGTAAGAACATATGGAGAGCTCGCTTTGGATTGCTTTTGGGTTTGTTCCGCCAAAGGTCAAGGTCACTGTTACTAAAAATAGCAATTTGGTTTCCGGCAAATAACTTTAGTTTCGGTGATCATATTAGTTTCGGTGATGATATTGACATCAAACTTGGTTTATAGTAAGAACATGTGGAGAGCCCGCTTGGGATTGCTTTTGGACTTGTTCCATCAAAGGTCAAGGTCACCATTACTAAAAATAGAAATTTGGTGTCCGGCAAATAACTTTAGTTTCGTTGATCATATTGATATCAAACTTGGTGTATTGTAGAATCATGTGGAGAGCTCACTTGGATTGCTTTTGGACTCATTTCGTCAAAGCTCAAGGTCACCGTTACTAAAAATAGCAATTTGGTTTCCGGCAAATAACTTCAGTTTCGTTGATCATATTGACATCAAACTTGGTGTATAGTAAGAACATATTGAGAGCTCCCTTAGGATTGCTTTTATACTGGTTCCGTCAAAGGTCACCATTACTAAAAATAGCAATTTGGTTTCCGGCAAATAACTTGAGTTCCGTTGATAATATTGAAACCAAACTTGGTGTATAATAAGAACATTTTGAGAGCGTAAGTGTGTGTATGCATGTATCACCTACAGCACCTTTGCAGCATTGATGATCATAATGTATTCATTATACAAATAGAGCCTTGGTTACAAATAACTAGGTCGAAAACCTGGTTTGTGGGCATTGCCCATTTCTTGTTTTGCTTAGAAGGTATTTAACTAAAATAATTTGTTTAAAATAAAAAGGCTGATTATATTGAGATGCCAGTCTATTATCTTTAGTCGTTTCCATTCTATGTGAAAAACTGTTCGAATTTACTTGTATTGTATGTAAATATGAGAAAATATATAGTTTTTTAGTGTAGGAACCTCACAGGGTTGCTATCAAAACATCATGCAGTGGGACTGGTTTTAAACTTTACCTGGTTATAACTGGTTGATTTTAATGTTCATTTATGTTAAAAATTGGAAAATATCTTATAGCATTTCAAGCTTATGTTTAGATTATTTATTTTATATAAATGTATTTCGGACATTTTTTTTGAAGGGTTTGAAATGAGAGCTTAGTTCAAACTGATTAGGTTTTATCATAAATTAAATTTTGTGACTTTTTTCAATGGATGAGAATATCAAATTTAACTTTTGTTTGTTTTCAGATTGAGATGCCAAAACTAAGGAAAGCTCTTAAGCTTGTCTTGTTTAATCAGATAGTTGTTGGTATACCATTTTGTATCGGAGCGTCGTATTTATATTTTTTGCGTGGATGTTCAGTGGGTGGGGAACTACCAACATTTCCTTGGGTAATGCTGGAAATCCTTGTCTTCTCATTTGTGTTAGAATTCTTTTTCTACTACTCTCACAGGTGAGTTGAAATGTTCATTTTATATTTTGGTTAAGTTGAAAATATTTTTGTGCTAAGGCCATCCTTAAAAAAATGCTTGTTTGTGGTTACGCGACCCGGAATTTTAACAGTCGGAAGGTTGGTAGTGTTTTGTTTAGTTTAGTACTGTAACGGCTAAAAGACCGAAAAAATTAATTGAGTGACAACATTTTCATGGGTCTGTCATGTAACTGCAAACTGACAATTTCTGTATTAAAGGATGGCCTAAACATGAAGAATTTGTTTTTCAGTGACACAAAATTTGTTATGTCTTTTGAAATGTTAGGGTAACTTGGTTTTTTGGCTTCTTTGTTATTTTATGACTTTCAATGTGTAAATAAATTCAGGATATCATTATTTCTGCAGTAATTCTGGTTGAATTACGTCTACCCCTGTATCATTTTGTCTGGGTGTTAAAACTTTCTTATTATCCATAATTATTATACCACATTTATATAGCACTTTTATCATACAATACATACGCTCAAAAGTGCTTAACAAACAAATATAGGTATACATACAAACAATCTATAAAAATCTATAAAAAGCATCAGTAGGTATTAAAAATTACAAATCATAAAATGCAACACTAAATTAGTAAACTATTAAACTTTATGTGTTCCATGTAGCTAATTGTCTGTTTTATATGTTATTATAATAAGACTTCAGAAGCTACCTCGAGCCAGAGGTTGACTTTAATTTTGATCTAAACCCAGTCCATGACAATTAAATGTAACTAGGTGCAAATGTTGACAACAAGATGTAAGATGTTGGGAGAATGTTTGAGAATATACATAGAAATGATACAAGAAACACAGATGCTGGTTGAAATCATGTAGTAAAATTACTATCACATTTTCAAATAAACATTCAACCCCTACACTAATCTATTACGCCACAAATCGGCAAAGTTACGACATCTTAGCTACGACAAACGTTGATAACATGCCCTTGTTGTAGATTCGGCGTCTTACGACAGACTTACAGCAAAAAACGTCGTAAGACACGTTGATAAAACGCACCCTAGGAGCTTCAGTGGTCCCCTGGACCCCTTATCAACTGACTTTGAAAGTTTGCATTCTGATGCCTGCATATTGTAACTTGATAAGTAGACCCCCACGGAACCAAGACTGTCTTTGGTCAGAACGAGAAGCAAGGATGGTCTTATATTGAGGTTTCTCTGCAGTTTACCAAAGTTTTCGAATGTACATGATATACATGTAGTTTGGAAATATGTTTTATTTTACTTTAGACTGTTTCATCATCCGAGACTCTACAAATATGTTCACAAGATACATCATGAGTGGACAGCCCCTATAAGTGTTGTCTCTGTGTATGCTCATCCACTCGAACATTTCCTCTGTAACATGTTACCTACAGCATTAGGACCACTGTTGATGGGATCTCATCTTGGTAAATATTTGATATACATGTTGGTGTGCTGGTTTGCTAACGCAATATTGTATTAGTTTAACAAGTTGTTGACTGGGTATATTTAGAGGTTATTATACAGGGCTGATATGCCTTAATGCGAAATTATCGCCATAAGGAACACGGGTCCTGTTTTATAATGTTTTTATTGCATATGTTTGACTCCAGTGTAGAGTTGCTTCAACTTAACAAGCTTGATAATGTATTGGAAATAATTAAACATTTAAGAAATGATTTAGAATCTACATTTGTTTCTTGAAAATGTATATAGATATAAAACAGTTTGTAATGAATTTTTGAACATTCTAAAGTCTAACACTAAGATTTTGGCATACTTTAATTGCGAACATCGACATCTAAATCCCAACAGGTGGATCAACTATGTATGTGGTATGTAAAGAAGAAATGTGTGTCTTTAATTTTAGCTACATCATGGCTATGGTTTGGTTTAGCATTGATGTCGACTACGATTGCCCACTGTGGTTACCATCTACCATTATTTCCGTCTCCTGAAGCACACGATTATCATCATCGCAAGTAAGTCTTCCACAGGATGGTGTAGGTTTTTGAAATTTACAGTTGTCCTAGGCCATACTAAAAAATGTTTGTGACACCCACCTAGCCTACCAAAATTGGCCTGACACAAATTTCGTTATAAGCTGTTGAATGCGTCTCTAATAATTAATATATAAATTCTACCTACTGATCCATTAGGCAATAATGAAAAAAAAGTTTGTTCAGCATTACCTACCTACCCAAGAAATTGACCCATTCTCAGAAAATATTTTTAGAGGGTCGAGTGGGATTTTTTTTCAGGCATTTTGGCTTCAAGAATTCTCAAATTCAACTTCATGAATTCATGAATCCAAATTCATGAATTCACAATCTTAACTTCATGAATTCATGATCGTGTATCGTGAAGTTGAAATAGTGAATTCTTGAAATTCAAATCTTGAAGTTGATATTGTAAATTCGAGAAGTTGAAATCGTGAATTCGTTAAATTGAATTTGTGAATTTGTTAAGTTTAATTTGTGATCTTGTGAATTCATGAAGATGATCGCAATTCTTGAAGCTAAAATGTCACCACCAGGCATTCGTAATTTACATATTGTCTGATACCTTGCAGGTTTAACCAGATCTTTGGTGTACTTGGTGTTCTGGACAGACTACATGGCACAGATATACAGTTCCGTAACAGCAAGCAGTATCAACATCACGTCATGTTGCTAAGTCTTGTACCAATGTCCAGACAATTTCCGTTGTCACCCAAGAAAAAACCAGAGTAAAGGAGCAAGATATCGAGGGTTATTTGCGAAACAATTTTAAATCCATTTTGGTGAATAAGCATTAACGATACATTAGTGCCATATCATTGATACATAGTACAGTAAAACCTCACTTAAAGACCACCTCAATAATAAGACTACCTCAAAATTAAGAACACAATTTTCAAGTTCATTTTCACTATTGCTCTTTATTCAACCTCAATATTAAGACTACCTCAATATTAAGACCAGTTTTCAAGAGACCCAAGGGTGGTCTTATTATTGAGGTATTACTGTACATTCAACACCTTTTGATAAAATACAGAGAAACCTCACTGTAGAGTTAAGCACGTCTGGCTGACTGATATCAGATTTTATTCACATTTGACCTTGATCTTTTTATTGTTGTCACTCACTGTTGCCAAAATTTCATGAAGAAATATTTGATTCCTTTTTTTGCATATCAACGATATTGATGTATTGAAAGACAAATATCAAAATGATGTATCAATATAACGATTGAATTCCTTGTTTAACTAGTATTTGCTCTGCATCATTCAATTTTAGAAACATAATTTTGCTTCATGTTTAAATATCATTTGCTCCTTTTTGCGAAATTACAATTATTTATGTGAAGTTCAGTTTATGTAGAATTTAAAATTTAAATGCTAATTCGAGCAACTCAAGCTGGAAAAAAGTAGATCCTGTAATGCAAGTCTGAATGTCAATACAACCACAGGATATTGTCACATGTTCTCTCCCTTTATCCTTTCTAGGGGAGAAAACTCTAGAAAGGATAAAGGGAGAGAACTCATGACAGTATCCTGTGAGTACAACCAACTGTAAAAAGTGTTACTTTGAGCAAGATGGTGTGAGACAAATCTATGAGTGCTGTTACTCTTCTGGTTTAGATTTGTTTTGAATAAAAACATTTAAAACTTGTGTCAACATGTGTATCATATGTGGTGCCAATCTTAATTTTTGTTGTTTATAATTTTTGCTGCTTTGTTTCATCGCCTGTATATTTATGTGATGCATTACGTTAGCTTCAAGGCGGCAAGGAGCTGTTTAGACGTCCGTCCGTCTGTTTGTGTACCCCCCCTCCAAGTGGCGAGTGGGTGGGGGCGACACTTAGATTTGCCATTGTTTGTCCTTCAGTCATTTTGTGTAATTGTGACATGGGCATTATTTTATAGTGTCGCTTGGAATACTGGTTCATCTTTTTTTCATGATTGTATTTACATTATTTTTTATGTTCTTGTTTATTGTTATTCATGATTTTGTGAGCAAGCCCAGTAGACTTAGTGGGTAGAGCGCTTGACCGCTTTGACTGAAGATAGTACATCAAAAGTCATTTGTCCTCTGAGCTTGTTTCAAAAATACGGTCAGTGAATTCTTTTAGAACTATTTTGCTAATTATGCTGACACCATTATTTGAATCTCATTCACCCACATTGCACCGTAATTATATTATATACATTTTACAATATTGTTTGAATAAATTTTATTATGAAATTTAGTGACTTGTATTGAAGTAGTCCCCGAGTGACTATATTTGCCAAAACAGTTTTTGCATGCCAATTAAATAATTTATAAAGTAATCAGCATTTTTCTTTCATGTTTTTACAATGATTAAAGCAGCAAAACATTTTTTTATTTAATTAACAAATCAAGTAAATTTTGTATACATTCCCGCCAGCCACGGCCGTGGTGCAGTGGTTAGTGCGCTGGACTTGAAACCCTGCGATCTGGGTTCGATTCCTGGTCGCGGCAGGTCATACCCATGAAAATTTGACAAAAATGTCGATTTTCCTCCACATGTGGAGAAGTTGCCGGCTCCTTGTGGAAGGGTAAGTTAGTACTGGTAAGAATTCAGTCCAGGAAAAACTGGTTAGGTAAACCGGCCGCCGTATATAACTGAAATATCGTTGAGAAACGGCGTTAAACCCGATGAAACATACAATCCTGCCAAAATATTTATGTTTTTATTTTGCGAAATTTTACTCAATTTGCTTAATATAAAACATTTTAACTCCTTACATTCTTAGAAGAAATTTGTCTGTCTGAGGATTAATAAGGATAAACTATTGAAAGTGACGCTTTCTGACACGCAAATTCGTATGAAAAAAGTTTATAATATTACGACAGTAATGCAATGGTTAGCTGTATTAATTCAAACAGAAATATATTTATTTTTATTCCATACACATGTTTTCTCTTCATTTGGTACTAAACTTATCTGCTAGTATTTTAAACGTTTTGTTGGTTACACCAATAAACATCATAAACAAAACACTGAAACACTTGATATAATAGTTTATTACATATAAACATATATGAAAGCATACTTTACAAATTGTGTGTATCAAAATATGTATGTGTAAATATATTGATATCATTAAATGATGGAGAACACCGGTGCCTCTGTATTGGTATATGGTGCACGCAGATGGAACTTGGAGACATAATGGATCTGACCTTTATCTCAAGACTATACATCTACCCCCTCAAATTGGTCATTTTTGCGCATCAAATGGTCATTACGCCAACGGAGAAGTTTGACGAACCCACATTTTCTCAATGTATTCCTTCTAGAGTTTTCTCCTTTTATCTCTTCTATAATACATGTATACAGTCAAGAATTTTCTCCTTTTATCCATTCTAGTATCCCTTATATAGTACATTATGTAGTCACAATTAAGTTATCTCCCTTTATCACTTCTATAGTACATGTATATCGTCACGAGTTCTCTCCCATATACTATAGAAGGGATAAAGGGAGAGAACTCGTGACAATTTCATGTGTTCGAGCCTGTGGAAACGTGATAAAAAGTTAAAATTTATAATGCTTATACACAGGTAGTTAAGTATCCGTACGTGCTCTCGCACTGCATTAGCTTTGATAGAATGCATTTAAATACACACACGTGTTGAGTTCACTGCGCTTTCAATGTGTATTTTAACATCGAAACTTATCTTGATCTCAACTACACTGTATTTGATGATAAATGCTGTCGGGTAGACCGTCACAATGAGGATTTTTAAGAAGTTTACAATTTAATGTCAACAACAAGGTGCGGTGACTGAAGTGTTTGAGATATCTGAATCATTTATCTTACACTGCTCATTGTCTCGGATGGAACATATCTTATGTATTGATGAGTCACAAATCGTGGTCCAATAGCTTTATGTTTATAACTACAGTCGGAACTCGTTTATTCGACAATCCTTTATCCGAAGACTTGGTATAACCCGAAATGAATATCAGGTCCCGATGTATCTTAGGCACGTCGTATTGAAATTGGTTATTCGAAATCATGTATTTTTCGAAATAATATTTCGGACCCGATGAATTCGAAAAATCGAGGTCCGACTGTATTTTTTGAAATATGTTGATTGCCTTGCGAAAATGGACAAAACACTCAGGAATTTTAAACACACTTATGAAATTCAATATTTGATGCCATCAAACCTTAGCGTGCAGTTTCGAGGTTTTCGCTATTCGATACCTTCACGAACTTTTTCGGTTCAAATTCATGATTCCACACATATGACCACGAGTTATAATCTTTCAGTGGTTCGATGCCTCCATCTTTTTTCTTCATCCGCGGTGATAAAGAGTGCACTCCTTGTTTCTTTCTTAAAACATCTAAAATGTCCATAGCGCAGTGATATCTGTACGTCATGATAAGCTGTTTCTCTTTAGCTGCAGCGTATGCCAAGCGTCGGGCTTCTTTTTCAGTTTTTTGGGATTTTATCGGCGATTTTACGATTGGAACTGGTGATGCGGTCATAGTGCTCCGCGCCGACGGTTCATCACCCGGTAATGGCGTCGATGTAGAAGCTGGTTTGTCGTCATTATCTGACGTCACTTGTTCTACTCTTGGTGTCGTCTGTTCTACTGACTCCTGTCCGTCTGCCTCATCTTTCGTATTCGAATAAATAGGTTGTATTATTAATTCCGATGGTGTGGTGACATTCTTTTTCTTAGAGCAGACGACAACACCCCCGGTAAGTGGTGTCCGATTTCTTCTTAGCATCGGTCGATACTCGGGAAATTCTTGACATAAATTACCGTAAACCTTGTCTTCGTAACCTTTCATTATCGCATACTGGGCTTCGGCTGACAGAGTTGAGGCAAACCTTGGTTTACGAGGTAATGTTTCAATTTCGAATGCTTTCTCGTCTGGTGTATCGTCTTCTGCTTTACTGACTTTTGGCCTACTTTTAAATTTCGTGAACGCATTCTTTGCCTTAAGTAGCGTAGTAATTTTAGTACCAATGGTGCCGAAAGAAATTCGCCGTCCAGGCAGAATACTGACCATCGACTCTCGTCTTTGTTTTTCGACTCTCTTCATTATATTCTCTGACTTCGATAAGTCAATAGTGGTCGCGATTGACTTGCGGTGTCCAGTGCTCCTACTCGAAAACTCTTGCGAGGTTGTTACGGACGGTCCGGAAGAACGGCGAGAAGCCTGTCTGAAAGGGTTTTCTTTACTTGCCACAGCATTTAGACTTTTAGGAGGTGTTGTTTGTGGCGAGTGTTGTGAAGATTCGATGATCGGTGGCAGTTTGGAACCCCGTCCTTGCAAATTTTGCTTCCGTGTTGTAGACGGCATTTATGTACACTTAAAAATCCAGGGTACACTTGTAAAATTTTCGTCCAATCGTGCAAAAAAGCCGACGTAGAGTTGAGAGATATATATATGTCTTAATTAACAAAATCCAGTTTGTCCTTGCAATGAATAACTGTAGTCACAAACAAATCAGTATCTACGTTTTAATACATTCATATCATAATCAATCACTTGATGTAAAATTATTCAAATTATCTCGAAAATTTCAGCACGTATAATATCGATGCGACGAATTTAATCATAATATCCTTACAAATTGTTGGTTGAAACCTAGGCGTCTTCAACAAAATTTCCACATCATTATATTACTCTATTATATCCAAATCATTTCACGAACAGTTCATAAAATAAATATATAAACACCAATGTTTACTGCCCAGTGTAACCGCTACATCACTACCAAACCACAGACTAATCATACAAATCCTTAAATGTTCACCTACTTAATTTAATTTCTTTTCACGCATGATGCCAGTCTATCATCTCACGGATTAAATCTATCGATCCCTGGTCTGATCGGAATAATCCGCATCAAAATGTTATTCAATTACATCTATTAAACCTCATTAATATGTTCGTACTTGGTACTTTGTGAGCCGTGTTATATGAGATACGCAGATAAGCTACAGGACAAGTATTCGTATAGCGCAATTAATGTGGCGATATTAAAATTCATCCTCTTATATTTACAGCTACTATGTCCGTTTTTAATGCTATTCATCCAATATCGGTCCATTTAGCTTTCCAATAGAGCATGCGAGGATACACCCTTGCTTTTCAGAAAGCTTGCTCATATGTAAGCAAAGTTTGTCAGAAATCGCTCACCGCTAGCCCGGTTTCAGTCGCCGACATGATTATACTGTAAAACCTCTATAAAAAGACCACCATTGGAACCCTTGAAAACTGGTCTGTATATTGAGGCGTCTTGATATTGAGGTGGTCTTTAAATGAGGTTTAACTGATTTTTTTTATTTCACTTTATTTCTTCAACATCATTGAGTCACATAAAAACGAAGAAACGCGATCAAGACAGAAAATGTGACGTTTGTATACAAACGTTGGTCCCTCGTTGCCCATGACCATATTTAGAATATACTTTTAGTGCGCATGTGCCGCCACATATACCGGAAATAACAGCATGAAAATCCGCCATTTTATTTCATGAGTATCGGGTTAGAAAGTCCTGATTTGGATCATTGTTCGTTTAAATACGAGGCGTCACCAACGATGTATATTGATGTAAAAACATGTATCTTACTGTGAGTATTTGAAATGTTTTTCGACAACAACTTTGCCTAAATCTTTTTTAACTCTGAAATCGGTGCGGTTGTTGAAGTTCAGTGGAGGCACTTTTTAAAATGTTTTATGTTTAATTGTAGTACAAATACAACTATAGATGTGAGCCTATCGTAGTATGATTACCAATATCGTGCGCTAGTACCGGAAGATGACGTCAGAAGATGACGTCAGAGGGTAAATAACAAATAAAACACAAATTGGATTACCAGGCTACATCGGTGCCAGAATTTTATTAAAAAAATGTTTGAGTAGATTACATTATTAACAAAGACAATTGTTCAACAGATTGTGGAGTGTTTATCTAACCCAACAATCAATGCAACTAAATTCTAAATTGAAAAAAATTAAAGATATGAGCGCTGCTATGCGATTTACAACCTCTGCTGCAAGTGAACATTTCAAGTAAACGCAACATGTGATGTCACTTTTTGCAAGCAGGAAACAGTATTTACTCCATATGGTCTCTTCGTTTTATATTGCCATTTTGGGCAAATAGTGCTAACTGTCAATAAATGGTGACGTCATATGTGACGTTTTCTGAAAATGACGCCACTTACAGAAAATGTTTAAAAATCGTACAGCGGCGTTCATAAAAATTTACTAGTGTTCAAAATCTGTAGAGAGGATTAAGATCTGAACCGAATAATGCCCTGAGTAAATATTAAAAATGCTATATAATTGGTTTATACAAAAAAGAACAACAGCTAGCAAGATGTAAGGGAAATGTTAAATATTTAGTGGCTCGTCCGTCTGTTTGAAATACGCGATGCTTTCCATTCTAAATTTATATCTAATTTATTTGGTTATTTGAATCAATAAGATTTTACTTAAAATCTACTAACTATTACGTAGATTTTACTTAATATCTACTAACTGACTTAGAATGTAACCTACATTTTGATTGGCCGATACGCAAGCAAATTTCAACGCGCAATCTGGAACATGTGTGTAACGCTCACACAAATTCGCAGTAGGCTGAGCTTAAAAAGCCCGCGAAAAGTCGAAATGCTTAATGAATAAGCGTAGTACTTAACGGGAGCCGTTCTGTCATTTCATTGGCTGAAAATTTAGGTTGTATTCTAAATATAGGATATCAATTATGGTGATGTAGGGAAGGCCTGCCGAATCCCTGATCCGGAGATCTCGGGTTCGATTCGTGAGCGAGATTATTTCGTCGTCTTCAAAATCCCTGAATTATGTATGAGTATTGGTAAGATACTCAGGAAACAGCCATTGAGACTGACTAACATAATGTGCAACCTGTATAAACCAATGTTTAAACTATAGCAATAACAATAAAAACAAAGCTTCTTTCTTTCGTAGAAAACAATGGCGGTCTGACCTCTGACTCCAATTAGTACGCGTCACCTATTTTCCACTAGGGAGCGGTATAAAGCGTATTTTGAGCGTATAAGAGTCAGGGGTCGATTAACGCGTATTATTTATCAGTGTCCGACTCAAATGAATTTATATTCTATAAATTATTATTTGAATCTCCACTTCTGTGACTTATTATTATTTTCATGGTCAATCACATCATAGATAGTTTATATGTTCCAAGAGAAATAACAGACACATGAATATGTGAAAATGTCATTTTATTTCAAATGACTATTATGCTTTATTGCATAACTAGTAAAAACATAATGAAATATGATAATGATATTTTTATCAATAGATAACTGTCTGAAGAACATAGATGGGGGCCACTAACCGCCACAAACCCCTATTTACGACGATAATGTGAGCTTGAAATGGACATAAACGTACGTATATAGGTATAACAAAGTAATCAAGTACGTCGTTGTCAAGGTGATAAATGGCAATAATATGTATTGAATTTGTAGATTTTACACAAATGTCTTTAATACATTGTATAAGAAATATCTGAAACATAATATTTTGTACATAAATAAGTTATTCAGGATTTCAAAATTTCGGACGAACGTAAAATTTACTTAATAAGGTCTGAGTATTGAAGTATACAGAAATATATATACAAACATTTGTGCGTCGGAAAATATGTCGTGTATAAAAGACGCCAAGAAATATTTTACAGAACATTGTGGCTTCAGTAGAAGTAAATACAATTACTATACTAGTTATAGGGAAACAGGGTTATTCATACACTGACAAAAATCTGTAGTTTTTTTAACATATTCTTATCTAATAATTTAGTCATATCGTATGCGTTCAAGAAAGCACTGTAATTGGTTGGTAATAATCATTGGTCGTACATACCCGTTGCCTGACCCAATCTGAGGTAATTATTTTTTCAGTTTTTGGAGAAGTATTGCAGGTCCTTTAGATAGGGGGAATTTGTATCATGAATCACCAAATGTGCGTAATTATAAGGCTAAAAATTAAAAGAAGATGACTGAAGGGGAATTTTCTTTCTAAGTAGAGGAAACATATATACTTTTTCTTTGGGGAATGGGGCCCATTATTGGCCCGAACATTGCCATAAAAGGGCTGAGAGGGCACATATTGTTGGGACAAATATGAACATGCTTCGTTTATACTCCTGTAATGAGCTTATATGAGCATATTACTGAATTATAATCTAAAATGTTTACCATGATTTCAAGTGGATTCTGAAGCATACACTATCTATAAAACATCTAAACATATTAAACAAACGTAAATATTAGAGCATAGTTTTGGTAATGAGCATTTTGAACATGTTAAACGTAAAATGACGTTTAAAAACTAAAAAAAACAATATTTGAAGATCATACAAATCAAATCACCAATATGTTAACAATAGGAACGAATAATCACACCCGTTAATACTGTCCCAAATATCAAGAAAAACCTTAAACTTGAGAGATTAATCGACATAATCTAAGATAAAATACAACCGTTAATAAAACACATGGTTAAAAGTCATTAGGTCGAAAATAAATAATATATTATGACAATGCAATGCATTTTGTACACACCCGTAATGTCTAGAAGTCAACATGGTCAGAATATACAGTACAACCTCTCTAGAGTAGTCCTTTTTTTAACAACAACCTCTCTTCAGCATCATTATCAGTTTTACCTATGTAAAATATTCCTACCAATGTAACCTCTCGAAAGCAACAACCTCTCATCAACAGCCGTAATTTACCCCTACCATAGGGTGTGGCCTCGAGAAAGGTGGAGAGTTGGCACTGTAGTACTTCGTGTAACTGGCATTCAAAGATTCATAAAGTCAACATACAGTAAAACCTCAGTAATAAGAACACCCTTGTGACCCTTAAAACTTTGTTATGTTATTGAGATAGTCTTAATATTGAAGACGAAAAAAAAAATCCAAAATGACTTGAAAATTGTGTTCTTTATTTTGAGGTGGTCTTATTATTGAGGTGGTCTTTATGTGAGGTTTTACTGTTGAACGTAAAATGCAACAAAACAATAAAGGAATAACAACAAAAGACAGAGTATATAGAATCAAAATCTGTCTGAATCTAGAAAGATACACAATATTCAAAATAGTCACATAATTTGGTTGGTCCGCAGATTAATAATTAATATCACAGCATTCTAACAATTCGACATTATGCATGTGTCCGGAAGTTATCCGCTTATTTCCAAGGAGTCAATGTGTCGCCGCTGATGCAGCATTAAACTATATCACCTTCGTTTTGACAAAAATCGTTATCTTTGTAGTTTATACGATCACTTTGACATGTCTGATGGGTATGTGTCTTTGGACAACAGGCGTGTAACGTCTAGATAACTTCTATCCTCAGTACGCAGGCTATTCATAACATATATGATGCCCTGTGCAAATTCGTAATGCATTAATATATATTAGCATTTCTCGACCAATGAGATGGACGATAACAAAAAGAGATATCTCCTTTGTGAAGAGCTATTGGTCAGAACCGCGATTTCATCCGTCACTCTTTGGCAATTTCCGGCCGGATTTCACCTCATTTATTATTCATGAGTACGAGATATTTACAGTCAGTTTGCCCAGGGTATCATATATTTTATGAAAATCCTATGTACCGAAGATGGACAAATTCGGATGATAATGGCACTTATTTGAGCTTCTGATATGCATAAAATGTACGTTGCGCCAGCTCGGCTGTGTCCTTACTATCCACACTGTAGTAGAATTCGCGAGACTGGTTCCTGTCTGATTTTTACGATCAGTTTATGAACGTCTATCGCAACACCTCGGAAATTTCCGTTCAGTTCGGAAGTAGACATCGAAAGAACGTGTGTGAATACACTTAGAATATCGGTACGTGATGCGGTTTATTCTAAATGAGACATCTGATCAGCAAAACACAAATCAACATGATCTAGATGCTTTGTTTGCCTCCTATTCCTAATTATCAAAATATCTCTGATATACTTTCCACGGAGACTACATACATTCACTTGGCAGCCTATGGAACTACTTTTTCCCCACGCGTTACTTCAGGGGTCTACTTTTTTAATTAGCCGAGGTGATCCGATTGTGTGAACGTTAGAGAGTACCCTGTGTACCAGTCTAATGTAAGGCATGAATTTGATGTATATGTGCACAATAACTGATGACGTCGATCACAAACTTTGTAAAATAATATCATAGCAGAAAAAGAATCTAGTAACTATGAACCAAATGATCTGTCTTTGAATGCAAATCTTTCGTCATGAAGAAATTCTGCGAGTTCAGTAATGTACGGCTGATAAAGTTTAACAAGAAGTTTTCTAGTTTCTGGCTTCATTGGACCGGCTTTTGCTTTACTTTTCGTCTCGTAAAAATGTGGCAGTGACTTCATTCTATCAAGAATGGATTCGTCTGGAATGTCTGTAAAACATAACCATTTGTTAAATAAGCAATGCATGACAATAACAATCACAAATGTACTATAATATGTAGTGCAACATGTGAAGAGTGGTCCTCTCTTGAGAAAAAAACTAGCTTAAACAACAATACAAATTTTCCAGTTGTTAACATTTATTGTTATACCTCACGTGATTTATCCACGCTATGACATGACGTTTTTACCCTGTGACATAACGTCTTAACCCTCGCGCGGGTCTAAAAATAGACTACTGGAAATTCCCATAGCCCGGTCGATAGGTGCTTATTAAAATAGGTAACAATCAAGCGCGTGTAATGTTTGCAAATAACATTATCCGTCAGCTTTGACAGATTCAGTTCTTTCACAAAAATTGCTTCAACAAATCTAAAGACTGCAAGCAACAGTGGTCAAGAATATCGTCTCACTCATTGATTTATGAAAAAGGGAGCGCACTGTGCATGGATGCTCTCGATAAAACGATTCATTTTTGAAGAGTTGTCTCCCATAATGAATCATTGTAAAAATCAGTTATTATAAAACATATATCTTGCTGCGTATTTCCATTCTAGACAGTTTCTTTAATATAGAAAAGCATTTCGTATCCTTATCAACATCAAGACTTGGTGAAAACAGGGTGAAAACAGGGTGATAACAGGGTGAAAACAGGGTGATAACAGGGTGAAAACATGATGGGGACGGCGATGAACAGTTTTTAAAGCAACCGTTGGTTGGAAAGATGGTGATTATTGGGCACGATTGCGAGGAAAGCCATCCATGTGTATATTGAATAGATTTTGAGTTTTTTTGGATAAAGTAGTGGTGTTCGATTTGAATGCTGGATGTTGAGCTAAGTGAGGTTCGAATCGTCAACCACCAGACATAACGGTTGATGGTCGAGGCGTAAAGCGCCTGACCGCTGATCCGAAAGTTGTGAATTCGATTCATGCTTTTGGCGAGTATGAACCGTAAACTTTATAATCCCTACATTACTACTGCTTCAACTGGATAGTAACCATGGAAACAGTGGTGGAGAATGATTCATGTAAACAGGTAAGTTTTTAACTTGTTTCACAATCGATGTGAAATAAAACAAGAAATATCTTGAAAAAAGATGGTCTGCGCAATTTGAAGGTTAAGATTTGTTGTGCAACATAAACAAATGCCGAGATGTTACGATTGCTGGTCACTCCAGATCCAAAATGGATTTCGGTAAATTCACCGAAATTCAGTGGATTTCGGTAGGGTAATGTACCCTTTATCGGAAGGTTAACCAATCCGCGTCAAGGTTACAAACGTTGTTCGATTGAAGAGAAATTGCGTAAGATATGATTGGCTTACACAACACTGACATGCAAATAGCAAAACCATGGTAGTACGGCTGCGCCAAAAGAGTTTAAACTAAACTTAATCTATCCCTCCATCTTGATTGTAAATGTTTTGAACTGTAATAGCTCAAATAAGATTTAAAATAAAATACTTACCAACTTTCAAATGATTCAAAACCTGTGTCATTGTGCCTTTAATATCATTTGAATAATCTTCATTTCTAAATATGAATAGTTGTTCCCTTGGAAACGCTTTCAACCATTCTCTCAGATGAACGATATAGAAGCTGGTATGAATTGGAGCCTGCAAAAATAACACAGATTCAGATTGTTTGATAAGAAAAATCAACATACAGAAAAAAGTTAAACAACCTCAGATATATGACCTGTACGGCCTGGGTCGCTATGAGTCCGTATCCAATAGAGTATATGTAAACAGTAAAACCTCAGTAACACGCCCACCCTTCTGCCCATTGGAAACTGCATGGTCTTGTTATTGGGGTGGTCTTCATATTGAGGTTGAATAAAGAGTAAAACCGTGAAAATGTACTTGAAAATTGTGTTCTCAATTTTGAGATGGCATTATTGTTGAGGTGGTCTGTAAGTGAGGTTTTACTGTATTAGGGACATTCTAGGCCTGCAAAGAATCTACGTGAACTGAAAGAAGTTTTGTGTCGGAGTGGCGACAGTTGTCCAGTTGACAGATCCGACGTCTGACTGGAGGGATGGGTTGTCATTCTAGCGCATAGAGGCTGTACACGCTGCTGAACATTTGAATATGGATGTAATCTAGTGACTCAAGGTAACATTTTAAACCTGAAATAACCATCTTGTGTCGATGCAAGAACTTTGAAGACTTATATACCTTTGTGTAAAAATTGGCCAACTAATAGTTAGACAAATTCTTTATTAAAATGTATTCACTGATGAAGTGTGTTTTCGTATAGCCAGACTCTGATGTTTTCCTTGCAAGGTACATATATATATACAGTCAAACCTGTGTTAAAGACCACATGCGAACAAAGACCACTATTGCAAAACCTGTCTGCAAAGACCACCAATTTTATCTCCCATCAGACCATTTTCAATGATATTTAATCTGTTAATAGAGACCACCTGTAAACAAAGACCACATTTTGCTGTTCCCATGGGTGGTCTTTACAGACAGGTTTGTGACTGTATATATATTTATAAATTTGTATGGTTGTATTGTAAGTTATCTCCTGGGTAACCATTTTACATTAAAATATCCGGGGATGTGTTTTCTATGTGTATACATTGAATGAGCAAATAGTTGTGATATGATATGGTGATCGTGACGCTGTCTTTGAATATTTGCTATTTTGTTCATTTCACGAAATGATAATTTGTTATGCAGGTTTTGTTATATCTATTTTATCATCTCCAATTTAAACAAAATACTGTATGAATGGTTAAATTCGCGATTCAAGAATGTTGCTGAAATACCTTCCAGCGTATTTTACTTGGTACTTTGTGAGCCGTGTTATATGAGATACGCAGATAAGCTACAGGACAAGTATTCGTATAGCGCAATTAATGTGGCGATATTAAAATTCATCCTCTTATATTTACAGCTACTATGTCCGTTTTTAATGCTATTCATCCAATATCGGTCCATTTAGCTTTCCAATAGAGCATGCGAGGATACACCCTTGCTTTTCAGAAAGCTTGCTCATATGTAAGCAAAGTTTGTCAGAAATCGCTCACCGCTAGCCCGGTTTCAGTCGCCGACATGATTATACTGTAAAACCTCTATAAAAAGACCACCATTGGAACCCTTGAAAACTGGTCTGTATATTGAGGCGTCTTGATATTGAGGTGGTCTTTAAATGAGGTTTAACTGATTTTTTTTATTTCACTTTATTTCTTCAACATCATTGAGTCACATAAAAACGAAGAAACGCGATCAAGACAGAAAATGTGACGTTTGTATACAAACGTTGGTCCCTCGTTGCCCATGACCATATTTAGAATATACTTTTAGTGCGCATGTGCCGCCACATATACCGGAAATAACAGCATGAAAATCCGCCATTTTATTTCATGAGTATCGGGTTAGAAAGTCCTGATTTGGATCATTGTTCGTTTAAATACGAGGCGTCACCAACGATGTATATTGATGTAAAAACATGTATCTTACTGTGAGTATTTGAAATGTTTTTCGACAACAACTTTGCCTAAATCTTTTTTAACTCTGAAATCGGTGCGGTTGTTGAAGTTCAGTGGAGGCACTTTTTAAAATGTTTTATGTTTAATTGTAGTACAAATACAACTATAGATGTGAGCCTATCGTAGTATGATTACCAATATCGTGCGCTAGTACCGGAAGATGACGTCAGAAGATGACGTCAGAGGGTAAATAACAAATAAAACACAAATTGGATTACCAGGCTACATCGGTGCCAGAATTTTATTAAAAAAATGTTTGAGTAGATTACATTATTAACAAAGACAATTGTTCAACAGATTGTGGAGTGTTTATCTAACCCAACAATCAATGCAACTAAATTCTAAATTGAAAAAAATTAAAGATATGAGCGCTGCTATGCGATTTACAACCTCTGCTGCAAGTGAACATTTCAAGTAAACGCAACATGTGATGTCACTTTTTGCAAGCAGGAAACAGTATTTACTCCATATGGTCTCTTCGTTTTATATTGCCATTTTGGGCAAATAGTGCTAACTGTCAATAAATGGTGACGTCATATGTGACGTTTTCTGAAAATGACGCCACTTACAGAAAATGTTTAAAAATCGTACAGCGGCGTTCATAAAAATTTACTAGTGTTCAAAATCTGTAGAGAGGATTAAGATCTGAACCGAATAATGCCCTGAGTAAATATTAAAAATGCTATATAATTGGTTTATACAAAAAAGAACAACAGCTAGCAAGATGTAAGGGAAATGTTAAATATTTAGTGGCTCGTCCGTCTGTTTGAAATACGCGATGCTTTCCATTCTAAATTTATATCTAATTTATTTGGTTATTTGAATCAATAAGATTTTACTTAAAATCTACTAACTATTACGTAGATTTTACTTAATATCTACTAACTGACTTAGAATGTAACCTACATTTTGATTGGCCGATACGCAAGCAAATTTCAACGCGCAATCTGGAACATGTGTGTAACGCTCACACAAATTCGCAGTAGGCTGAGCTTAAAAAGCCCGCGAAAAGTCGAAATGCTTAATGAATAAGCGTAGTACTTAACGGGAGCCGTTCTGTCATTTCATTGGCTGAAAATTTAGGTTGTATTCTAAATATAGGATATCAATTATGGTGATGTAGGGAAGGCCTGCCGAATCCCTGATCCGGAGATCTCGGGTTCGATTCGTGAGCGAGATTATTTCGTCGTCTTCAAAATCCCTGAATTATGTATGAGTATTGGTAAGATACTCAGGAAACAGCCATTGAGACTGACTAACATAATGTGCAACCTGTATAAACCAATGTTTAAACTATAGCAATAACAATACATAATTTACGACGATAATGTGAGCTTGAAATGGACATAAACGTACGTATATAGGTATAACAAAGTAATCAAGTACGTCGTTGTCAAGGTGATAAATGGCAATAATATGTATTGATTTTACACTAATGTCTTTAATACATTGTATAAGAAATATCTGAAACATAATATTTTGTACATAAATAAGTTATTCAGGATTTCAAAATTTCGGACGAACGTAAAATTTACTTAATAAGGTCTGAGTATTGAAGTATACAGATATATATATACAAACATTTGTGCGTCGGAAAATATGTCGTGTATAAAAGACGCCAAGAAATATTTTACAGAACATTGTGGCTTCAGTAGAAGTAAATACAATTACTATACTAGTTATAGGGAAACAGGGTTATTCATACACAGACAAAAATCTGTAGTTTTTTTAACATATTCTTATCTAATAATTTAGTCATATCGTATGCGTTCAAGAAAACACTGTAATTGGTTGGTAATAATCATTGGTCGTACATACCTATTGCCTGACTCAACCAGAGGCAGCTACTTTTTTCAGTATTTGGAGAAGTATTGCAGGTCCTTTAGATAGGGGGAATTTGTATCATGAATCACCAAATGTGGGTATTTATAAGGCTAAAAATCTAAGTAGAGGAAACATATATACTTTTTCTTTGGGGAATAGGGGCCAATATTGGCCCGTACATTGCCATAAAAGGGCTGAGAGGGCACATATTGTTCGGACAAATATGAACATGCTTCGTTTATACTCCTGTAATGAGCTTATATGAGCATATTACTGAATTATAACCTAAACTGTTTACCATGATTTCAAGTGGATTCTGAAGCATAAACTATCTATAAAACATCTAAACATATTAAACAAACGTAAATATTAGAGCATAGTTTTGGTAATGAGCATTTTGAACATGTTAAACGTAAAATGACGTTTAAAAACTAAAAAAACAATATTTGAAGATCATACAAATCAAATCACCAATATGTTAACAATAGGAACGAATAATCACACCCGTTAATACTGTCCCAAATATCAAGAAAAACCTTAAACTTGAGAGATAAATCGACATAATCTAAGATAAAATACAACCGTTAATAAAACACATGGTTAAGTCATGATGTCGAAAATAAATAATATATTATGACAATGCAATGCATTTTGTACACACCCGTAATGCCTAGAAGTCAACATGGTCAGAATATACAGTACAACCTCTCTAGAGTAGTCCTTTTTTTAACAACAACCTCTCTTCAGCATCATTATCAGTTTTACCTATGTAAAACATTCCTACCAATTTAACCTCTCGAAAGCAACAACCTCTCAATAACAACCATAATTTACCCCTACCATAGGGTGTGGTCTCGAGAGAGGTGGAGAGTTGGCACTGTAGTACTTCGTGTAACTGGCATTCAAAATCCATAAAGTCAACATACAGTAAAACCTCAGTAATAAGACCACCCTTGTGACCCTTAAAACTTTGTTATTTTATTGAGATAGTATTAATATTGAAGACGAAAAAATAGCAAAATAATCCAAAATGACTTGAAAATTGTGTTCTTTATTTTGAGGTGGTCTTATTATTGAGGTGGTCTTTATGTGAGGTTTTACTGTTGAACGTAAAATGCAACAAAACAATAAAGGGACACCAACAAAAGACAGAGTAAATAGAATCAAAATCTGTCTAAATCTAGAAAGATACACAATATTCAAAATAGTCACATAATTTGGTTGGTCCGCAGATTAATAATTAATATCACAGCATTCTAACAATTCGACATTATGCACGTGTCCGGAAGTTATCCGCTTATTTCCAAGGAGTCAATGTGTCGCCGCTGATGCAGCATTAAACTATATCACCTTCATTTTGACAAAAATCGTTATCTTTGTAGTTTATACGATCACTTTGACATGTCTGATGGGTATGTGTCTTTGGACAACAGGCATGTAACGTCTAGATAAATTATATCCTCAGTACGCAGGCTATTCATAACATATATGATGCCCTGTGCAAATTCGTAATGCATTAATATATATTAGCATTTCTCGACCAATGAGATGGACGATAACAAAAAGAGGAATCTCCTTTGTGAAGAGCTATTGGTCAGAACCGCGATTTCACCCGTCACTCTTTGGCAATTTCCGGCCGGATTTCACCTCATTTATTATTCATGAGTACGAGATATTTACAGTCAGTTTGTCCAGGGTATCATATATTTTATGAAAATCCTATGTACCGAGGATGGACAAATTCGGATGATAATGGCACTTATTTGAGCTTCTGATATGCATAAAATGTACGTTGCGCCAGCTCGGCTGTGTCCTTACTATCCACACTGTAGTAGAATTCGCGAGACTGGTTCCTGTCTGATTTTTACGATCAGTTTATGAACGTCTATCGCAACACCTCGGAAATTTCCGTTCAGTTCGGAAGTAGACATCGAAAGAACGTGTATGAATACACTTAGAATATCGGTACGTGATGCGGTTCATTCTAAATGAGACATCTGATCAGGAAAACACAAATCAACATGATCTAGATGCTTTGTTTGCCTCCTATTCCTAATTATCAAAATATCTCTGATATACTTTCCACGGAGACTACATACATTCACTTGGCAGCCTATGGAACTACTTTTTCCCCACGCGTTACTTCAGGGGTCTACTTTTTTTAATTAGCCGAGGTGATCCGATTGTGTGAACGTTAGAGAGTACCCTGTGTACCAGTCTAATGTAAGGCATGAATTTCATGTATATGTGCACAATAACTGATAAGGTCGATCACAAACTTTGTAAAATAATATCATAGCAGAAAAAGAATCTAGTAACTATGAACCAAATGATCTGTCTTTGAATGCAAATCTTTCGTCATGAAGAAATTCTGCGAGTTCAGTAATGTACGGCTGATAAAGTTTAACAAGAAGTTTTCTAGTTTCTGGCTTCATAGGACCGGCTTTTGCTTTACTTTTCGTCTCGTAAAAATGTGGCAGTGTCTTCATTCTATCAAGAATGGATTCGTCTGGAATGTCTGTAAAAACATAACCATTTGTTAAATAAGCAATGCATGACAATAACAATCACAAATGTACTAAAATATGTAGTGCAACATGTGAAGAGTGGTCCTCTCTTGAGAAAAAAACTAGCTTAAACAACAATACAAATTTTCCAGTTGTTAACATTTATTGTTATACCTCACGTGATTTATCCACGCTATGACATGACGTTTTTACCCTGTGACATAACGTCTTAACCCTCGCGCGGGTCTAAAAATAGACTACTGGAAATTCCCATAGCCCGGTCGATAGGCGCTTATTAAATTAGGTAACAATCAAGCGCGTGTAATGTTTGCAAATGACATTATCTGACAGCTTTGACAGATTCAGTTCTTTCACAAAAATTGCTTCAACAAATCTAAAGACTCTGCAAGCAACAGTCGAATTTGCAAAGAGAAGAGTGTTGCTGTAGAGAGGTTGTAGGCATATTATACACCAAGCACAGGAAACAATGTTCGATAACCATCCCAAAACTGTTGTTGAGAATGTCGACTCAATATAAGACCCGGATTATATCTTCAATCATAGTTGAGATTGCTTTTTTGTTAAAGTTCAGTTTCACTCTTACGTGGTCAAGAATATCGTCTCACCCATGATTATGAAAAAGGGAGCGCACTGTGCATGGATGCTCTAGATAAAACGATTCATTTTTGAAGAGTTGTCTCCCATAATGAATCATTGTAAAAATCAGTAATTATAAAACATATATCTTGCTGCGTATTTCCATCCTAGACAGTTTCTTTAATATACAAAAGCATTTCGTATCCTTATCAACATCAAGACATGGTGAAAACAGGGTGAAAACAGGGTGAAAACAGGGTGATAACAGGGTGAAAACAGGGTGATAACAGGGTGAAAACATGATGGGGACGGCGATGAACAGTTTTTAAAGCAACCGTTGGTTGGAAAGATGGTGATTATTGGGCACGATTGCGAGGAAAGCCATCCATTTGTATATTGAATAGATTTTGAGTTTTTTTGGATAAAGTAGTGGTGTTCGAAGTGAATGCTGGATGTTGAGCTAAGTGAGGTTCGAATCGTCAACCACCAGACATAACGGTTGATGGTCGAGGCGTAAAGCGCCTGACCGCTGATCCGAAAGTTGTGAATTCGATTCATGCTTTTGGCGAGTATGAACCGTAAACTTTATAATCCCTACATTACTACTGCTTCTACTGGATAGTAACCATGGAAACAGTGATGGAGAATGATTCATGTAAACAGGTAAGTTTTTAATTTGTTTCACAATCGATGGATTTCGGTAGGGTAATGTACCCTTTATCGGAAGGTTAACCAATCCGCGTCAATGTTACAAACGTTGTTCGATTGAAGAGAAATTGCGTAAGATATGATTGGCTTACACAACACTGACATGCAAATAGCAAAACCATGGTAGTACGGCTGCGCCAAAAGAGTTTAAACTAAACTTAATCTATCCCTCCATCTTGATTGTAAATGTTTTGAACTGTAATAGCTCAAATAAGATTTAAAATAAAATACTTACCAACTTTCAAATGATTCAAAATCTGTGTCATTGTGCCTTTAATATCATTTGAATAATCTTCATTTCTAAATATGAATAGTTGTTCCCTTGGAAACGCTTTCAACCATTCTCTCAGATGAACGATATAGAAGCTGGTATGAATTGGAGCCTGCAAAAATAACACAGATTCAGATTGTTTGATAAGAAAAATCAACATACAGAAAAAAGTTAAACAACCTCAGATATATGATCTGTACGGCCTGGGTCGCTATGAGTCCGGATCTAATAGAGTACATGTAAACAGTAAAACCTCAGTAACACGCCCACCCTTCTGCCCATTGGAAACTGAATGGTCTTGTTATTGAGGTGGTCTTCATATTGAGGTTGAATAAAGAGTAAAACCGTGAAAATGTACTTGAAAATTGTGTTCTCAATTTTGAGATGGCATTATTGTTGAGGTGGTCTGTAAGTGAGGTTTTACTGTATTAGGGACATTCTAGGCCTGCAAAGAATCTACGTGAACTGAAAGAAGTTTTGTGTCGGGAGTGGCGACAGTTGTCCAGTCGACAGATCCGACGTCTGACTGGAGGGATGGGTTGTCATTCAAGCGCATAGAGGCTGTACACGCTGCTGAACATTTGAATATGGATGTAATCTAGTGACTCAAGGTAACATTTTAAACCTGAAATAACCATCTTGTGTCGACGCAAGAACTTTGAAGACTTATATACCTTTGTGTGAAAATTGGCCAACTAATAGTTGGACAAATTCTTTATTAACATTAATTCACTGATGAAGTGTGTTTTCTTATTGCCAGACTCTGATGTTTTCCTTGCAAGGTACATATATATATACAGTCAAACCTGTGTTAAAGACCACATGCAAACAAAGACCACTATTGCAAAACCTGTCTGCAAAGACCACCAATTTTATCTCCCATCAGACCATTTTCAATGATATTTAATCTGTTAATAGAGACCACCTGTAAACAAAGACCACATTTTGCTGTTCCCATGGGTGGTCTTTACAGACAGGTTTGTGACTGTATATATATTTATAAATTTGTATGGTTGTATTGTAAGTTATCTCCTGGGTAACCATTTTACATTAAAATATCCGGGGATGTGTTTTCTATGTGTATACATTGAATGAGCAAACAGTTGTGATATGATATGGTGATCGTGACGCTGTCTTTGAATACGCTATTTTGTTCATTTCACGAAATGATAATTAGTTATGCACGTTTTGTTATATCTATTTTAGCATCTCCAATTAAAACAAAATACTGTATGAATGGTAAAATTCGCGACGTAAAGTGTTTGCGATTCAAGAATGTAGCTGAAATACCTTCCAGCGTATTTTTCCTCGTTCACAGAAATAAATGTTTATACACTTCACTATCAAACAATAACATAATTCATTTTGGCAATTCGCAAACATTTCTGCATCTGAAATCGCCGTTTCGTGAACTTTCTGACTCGCGAAATTGTCCAGTAGACAGTAAACCATAGATAGGTTTCACATTACATACATACGGTACATTTAATGCGCTAGTTGAGTAAAACAGAAAAATAATCGCATCATTTACAAGACGTATTTCATTTCAATGTGTTTCAAATCTCTTCCTCGAGCCCATAGCATTCAAATTTATATTGAGTGACCTTCAAATGATCGCACCCATTAATCAACTGTTTGCATATTTCACATGAAGTATATTTGACAAATTACGATTAACAGTAGCTCAGTGCAGTGATTGCGAAAATAAATACAGTAAAACCTTAATTGAAGACCACCTCACTAATAAGACCCCCTCAATAATAAGACTACCTCAATAATAAGAACACCTCAATAATAAGACCACCTCACTAATAAGAACACCTCAATAATAAGACCACCTCACTAATAAGAACACCTCAATAATAAGAACACCTCAATAATAAGACCACCTCAATAATAAGACCACCTCACTAATAAGAACACCTCAATAATAAGACCACCTCACTAATAAGAACACCTCAATAATAAGACCACCTCACTAATAAGAACACCTCAATAATAAGAACACCTCAATAATAAGAACACCTCAATAATAAGAACACCTCACTAATAAGAACACCTCAATAATAAGACCACCTCACTAATAAGAACACCTCAATAATAAGAACACCTCAATAATAAGACCATCTCAATAATAAGACCACCTCACTAATAAGAACACCTCAATAATAAGAACACCTCAATAATAAGACCACCTCACTAATAAGAACACCTCAATAATAAGACCACCTCAATAATAAGAACACCTCAATAATAAGACCACCTCAATAATAAGACCATCTCAATAATAAGAACACCTCAATAATAAGACCACCTCACTAATAAGAACACCTCAATAATAAGAACACCTCAATAATAAGACCATCTCAATAATAAGACCACCTCACTAATAAGAACACCTCAATAATAAGAACACCTCAATAATAAGAACACCTCAATAATAAGAACACCTCAATAATAAGACCATCTCAATAATAAGACCACCTCACTAATAAGAACACCTCAATAATAAGAACACCTCAATAATAAGACCACATCACTAATAAGAACACCTCAATAATAAGACCATCTCAATAATAAGACCACCTCAATAATAAGAACACCTCAATAATAAGACCATCTCAATAATAAGACCACCTCAATAATACGACCACCTCAATAATAAGACCACCTCAATAATAAGACCACATAATTTTGTTCTTGATTAGATTAAAGGCAGGTGTGTGTTAAAGACATTGTACATTGTATTATTACAATACATAGTAACCTCTAAGAGCGGCCCTGTTTGAGAAACAACCTCTCTTCAACAATATCATCGGCTTTCTTATAATAAAAGTATTCACTGACTTCTCTAGAGCAACAACCTCTCAACAACAGCCCTTATTTGCATCAAGGGGTATTGCCCAGGAGTGGATCAATTGTACAAGATCAAAAGAATGTAATACATTGTATTTAAGTTATATTTGGCTTTTAAATCACTTTCTCGCAGCTATGCGATTCAAACTGATAAAGCTATTTACAAATGTACTGAGTGTAGAAACATTGTCACTGAATTACGTTGCCATGAATACACTGATGTAAATTTAAATATTTCACCAACCGCCAAGGCACGTTTTATTCTGAAATATTCAAATGAGTTGAAACACACCCAAACTCATCGGGAAAAAATGCAATTAGTATCGGTTAAAGTCATGTGACTTTACAGCTGTCTGAGAAATCACAAAGAATAGGTAATCCGAGTTAAGATTACAATCATCAGTAGTTGATATTCTCACTATAGAATAACACCATTGAAATTGGATGTAATTGTTATATAAATAGTCACAATTCAGGTGTGTAGCTGTGTGGTATTCTATCATGCTCGAGCCACAGCCACTTAAATGTTACACTCAATCGTTCACCTTTATTATTATTATTATTAAAGTTATTAATATTGAATCACGTTAGTAAAAATGCTCAAATCTATTACTATCTCAAATTAGTTTTGTGTAAACTCTATTCTATATACTTTATCAAATTCTAGAATATGTCCCCCTCTCATCAACCCATCCCTTTTTATTATGTTTTATTACCTATTCTAAAAGTGCAAACAGTAACTCTTACAACACATAGCTCTTTATTGATAGATACGTTTATTTCCTCCAAGTTGGAGAGCGGACTTGACCAGGACTTAATTACTCAATTTGTATTATTCAAAATCACTATAAATGCCATAACCCTATGTTGTACATTGTGTACATGGGTGTGATAAAATATATGTTCTGTTCTGTTCTTCTGTAATAAATGGGACGGGGGAGAGGGGACGATTACGGTGGCTGACTGTGCTGTCGAATCCTATCAGGAATATATACTTTTTATGTGAGGATGCTATCAAGCTATCTTACAATGCGTCGCATTATTTTCAGAACCCCATAACTTGATTTTCGTCTTTTTGAGAAAAGCAACTTTAAAGTTTAACCCTCCTGTAGAGGAAAGTTACATACGGGGTTATGGAATTGCATTTTATTTAAGTTATGTGTATTTCAGAACAATATAGGAAGTATATATAGAAAGAGCCTGGAAATATGGTTTCAACGATACCAAATACTCAAAACCGCCAAAATTTGCGTTACGGGGTTCTGGAAATAAGGCGACGAATGGTCGGTGGTTCTTACAGGTACCCGCATTATGCCCAAAATTATGCTAAAAGGTGCATTTGTGGTCTTCTCCACATTGATAGCTGGAAAATGCACTATACAGGCCTGACTGACTATGAGATTAAAATCCCCATTACAAGAACAATATAATGGAGAAAGGCCAATAGGTCTGTCAAGTGCTTGGATCGTATCAATATTGTCCGACTCCAAGTGTAATGTTAGCGTAACTTATTACTGTCATACACTACTTTGCCCACTATTAAAAATTTATGACCACCGACAAGCAATCAATAGTTTGCCTTTACAAATGTTCAAGCATTGTTCGTGTGAAACTAAGCAGCACTACACTATCATTGATCAACTGTCGCCATTTAATTGTTCGTTGAAACTTCAATTAGCTTTTAAAACGCTGCTGTTGCGATTTCTCAATATAGAAAACAGAAAATATGTTGGAAGTTGGAACAGACAATTAACAGGTTCATTAAAAGCATAAAGTTGTGAGACCGTGGTGTTTTAAGTACTGACAGACGTTTTTAATGCGTTTAATTAAATTTAAACTTGTTCACACGGTAAAACTGAACCAGTCCGGACCAGCAAATGAATTGGTTTTATCTCGTTCCAATTTGATAGACTATTGCATAATTTGTAACTTTGTTTTTTGAACAAAAGAGTTACATGTAATACACACACAGTATTTCCAGTTTGTGTAGGATTTAAGACTAAATGCGGTATGAATTAAATTGATTTTTCTGCTAACTTAAAAAATAATATTTAGTCTAAGATGTGCCCGTACTATGATTACGATAACGTTGAACGTGCCAACACATCTACAATGATAATTATGTTTTACCAGATCCTTTGTCATTGCCAGTCAAAGACATTTATACTTAGAGCGTCATAACATTATTTACTCTTCTCAGATGGCTAAAACTACGGTTGTTCATTGCATTTCCCCCCCAAAACTGAAACTTTCTGTAAACCGAAAGTAAAAGTAGCGAATTTCAGACATCAAAACGAAAGTAGGTATTTTGACAAATTGATGAGGATTTTCTAATGAACATGCAGTTTCTCCGAAGATAAGAGTCATTTTTTATCTTATTTATTACAACTCGGCGAAATAAAATATCCTAATCAAAATATGTGAAAGTGATTTTTTACATACTTTAATTACATAATATATGTGATGCCACTTTAAGACTATAGGAGGGTTCAGAATTAACATAAATGTTAAAGTCTATGACAAACTATGTCAGCATTAGGTAAATTCCTTAAAAGGTATGACCACAAGTAAAAAAAAATTGAATAAAAAATTGAAATGCAATTTGATTGGTTTGCAACTATCACGTATCTATCGGAGAAGATTAAACTAAATCATGTCACTTTAAGCCTTATGTGACTACATATTCCTACATAATATTTATATGTATATTTACTTCACTTTTGGTGCGAGTATCGGTTGGTAGCAAGGAAGCAGCCATCGAAAGTGAATCTTAGTATTGGTTGTAAGATATTGTTTCACAATCGATGTAAAAAAAATGTTTAAACTAAATTGACTTACCTTCATTGTATTTTTGAAGGAATTTGAATAAATACAATGTCTAACAGAATGTTCCGAAGTGCATTTCTCCCATTGGCTGATAGACTGTACCACGTGAGTATGAAATGTTTCTGCCGACGTTCCGTAGCTCCCATGGAAATAATGAGAATAGAGTCTGAAATAAATGACGTCATAATGAGGTCATGATTCAAAATGATCAGAAGGTAAGGACAGAATATATTTGCACAAATTACATCGTAACCTTTGGACATAGCAGGAAAGAAAGGAACACAGGTTTCAGGGGCGTACCTGAATGATTGTGCACTGCACAACAAAATAGTTCATGTAAGTGGTGGAGCTATGATTGATGGATGTGTGAGGAGGACGTGTTGGTGGACTTTTAGTGGCCTGACTTGACAACATTTTGAACATGCGTACGCAGCTTTCCGTGCCTTTTAGCTGGCTTATCGCAGTGGGTTGTCTCCCTTGAATACGAAAATAATGAATATGATGCTATTTCTATACATGCAGATGCTTTGATTCGCGCCTGTTTGTAGAACCGAAACTCGTCCTATAGAAGCAACGTTATGTAGGATCGATTGGTTTTAGCAGTAGTTACGATTACGGATTACGGAAGTCCCGTAATTGTACATGGTACTGCTAGAACGCGAGTCTAGTGTTACGGTCCTGTAAGCATAGCCACTGCCATTTATTCTACTTTAAGCGGACAATGGAATCCTGTATAAATAGCAAATAAAATAATACTACCATAGAGACGTGGATAGCTTTATTTCTTTATGCTTATACTCGTACTTGAGTTAAACACAGGAGATTGTCAGGAGTTCTTTCCCTTTATCCAATCTAGACTTCTCTCCCCTTGACCCTTCTATAGAACATATGGAACTCAAGATGGGATAAAGGGAAATAACTCGTGACAATCTTCTGTGCACGTAAACATGGTAATATGTTATATATTAAATAGAAATTAATATCAAATGTGGACAATCGACCAAGTCAGCTCTATTGCCACAAAAGGTTAACAGTTCCATGAACAACGCATGGAGGAGTTGTAATCGATCTAATGTATTGATTGGGTATTGATTACATGAAAGACATTGAAGCGGAAATAAAAACGAGAGCTGAAAGAACATGATCTAGAATATGAATAACAATTCATTAGATCAATACGAAAATACATGTAGAAATCATAAGACTATAAAACAACTATATAGAAAAGCGAACTTTATCAAATATTAATGATTAATGATCCGTAATAGACAACATGGACTGAGAGAAAATGGAAAGCAAAATTGTGTGCATGAATGTAACGAGAAATGAAACAAGGTAAACTATAACTCTCACCTATCCACTGGATCTCGAAGCATAAGAAGCAATTTTACATTAGGATTTATGTGGCGGACAGCATAAGGTGTGGTCCACAATAATTCTTCAGCTCCTGGAGTGTTCTGTGGAATGGCTTCTTCACGAAACCTGTCCCAAATATCCATGGGATCACCATGTCCTGAAAAAATAACATCATCATCATTACTTTAATCATTACCTTCAGCAATAATAACATCATCATCAGAACCTTCATCATTACCTTCAGCAATAATAACATTATCAGCAGAACCTTCATCAACATCATTATCAGCTTCATCATTATCTTCACCAATATCATAATCAGCTTCATCATTACCTTGATCAACATCAGTATCAGCTTCATCATTACCTTCATCAATATCATAATCAGCTTCATCATTACCTTCATCAACATCAGTATCAGCTTCATCATTACCTTCATCAACATCATTATCAGCTTCATCATTACCTTCATCAACATCAGTATCAGCTTCATCATTACCTTCATCAACATCATTATCAGCTTCATCATTACCTTCATCAACATCATAATCAGCTTCATATACCTTCATTAACATCATTATAAGTTTCATCATTATATTCATCGACATTATCCTTATCACAGCCGATATCATTATCATTATCGACAACACAAAAAGTAAGGCTATCATCACTTTCCTTGTCAAAAACAACTGTTATAATATCACGGCGAGGTTCGAGTTGGGGTAAATTTAACCTCAACATGGTTACTTCGATCAAATATTAATAATACTGAGAGATACCACGATACCAACACTAGCATTCTCTTGTATTGATGTACGAGGGATGTTTCAGAATTAAGAAGACTTTGGCCTTAATATTTCGCGGGAGAGCAAGTTAGTACTGGTTGATCATCAAGTTGAAAGAACTCCAGGAAAACTGGTTAGGTCAACTGGCAGCCATACATGACTGAAAAATTGTTGAAAAACGGCGTAAAACCCGATGACAACAAAAACAATCATTTTTCAAATTATTGCAACATTTCCTCTTGTAAGTCAGAGAACTTTTTTGTCTTGTCTCCATAGATATCATCATATTGGCGTGGCAGTATCAAGTATCTTGAGATATTTCCGTCTATATTTTAACTGCTGATTGATGTAGAATCTTTGAACAAAATACGCACCTGTTACTTTAATATGATTTCCATTTTGATCGACGGATTTACGAATAATGTCTGTATTGAACTGTTGTGTGAATTCTTTCAGCGTCATACCGAGTTTAAATCTTCCTCCTCTGTCTTCTACAAGTGGAATTTGAAGTGTTATTAGTTTTCTAAATTCAAGTAGTTAATATGAATGTTTTCTGTATACAGCCAAGCTTGGGAGCTGGACATAATGCCTCCAGTCACTTTATTAAAATATGCATAATACATCTCCCACGACTTTTACAGGTAGGATAAAACCCATCCCGTGATTTTTTATTGGTAGGACAAAACCCATCCCGTGAATTTTAGGGGTAGGATAAAACCCATCCCGTGAATTTTAGGGGTAGGATAAGATCCATCCCGTATTTTTACGGTAAGAATGAAACCCATCCCGTGATTTTTACGGGAAGAATAAAACCCCTCCCGTGATAATACCGTAACAGGCTGGACTTAACCCCTCCCTCACCATACTTATATGAAATGCTATGTAAATGTTTATGTTACATTTTTTATACCAATATCAATGTTAAGTAGATAATCGTCATTTATAGAAGTTCATTTATTATTTTAGCACGTTTGTAATTCAACAGTTTGTCCTACTTGAAATATTCACTGGTTGGGTTTTATCCATCTAAGCAAAAAGTGACAGGAGGGGTTCTGTCCGGGAGGGATTTGTCATACACTTACACAGCATATCCTTACTCCCATACATTTCTGTATAATCTCTAGTATTCACTTATTATTCACACATAATCGTGGTTCTTTAAATGTATGTAAGTGATCAAATTCACTGTGAAAAACATTTAAAAACCGACCTTAGTTTTGTATTAGAAAAATAAGAATCGCATCATTATAGACCTATTTCGAGAAATGAACCACATCCACTACACAGTAGATAAATACATTTACAGTTAAACCTCACTTACAGACCACCTCAATAATAAGACCACCTCAATAATAAGACCACATCAATAATTAGACCTCATCAATAATAAGACCACCTCAATAATAAGACCACTTCAATATTAAGGACACATTTTCCCACTCCATTTTCCCTATTTTGCTCTTTATTCAACCTCATTGATTAAGACCACCTCAATAATAAGACCACTTCAATATTAAGGACACATTTTCCCACTCCATTTTCCCTATTTTGCTCTTTATTCAACCTCATTGATAAAGACCATCTCAATAATAAGACCACTTCAATATTAAGGACACATTTTCCCACTCCTTTTTTCCTATTTTGCTCTTTATTCAACCTCATTGATTAAGACCATCTCAATAATAAGACCACTTCAATATTAAGGACACATTTTCCCACTCCATTTTCCCTATTTTGCTCTTTATTCAACCTCATTGATTAAGACCATCTCAATAATAAGACCACTTCAATATTAAGGACACATTTTCCCACTCCATTTTCCCTATTTTGCTCTTTATTCAACCTCATTGATTAAGACCATCTCAATAATAAGACCACTTCAATATTAAGGACACATTTTCCCACTCCATTTTCCCTATTTTGCTCTTTATTCAAACTCATTGATTAAGACCATCTCAATAATAAGACCACTTCAATATTAAGGACACATTTTCCCACTCCATTTTCCCTATTTTGCTCTTTATTCAACCTCATTGATTAAGACCATCTCAATAATAAGACCACTTCAATATTAAGGACACATTTTCCCACTCCTTTTTTCCTATTTTGCTCTTTATTCAACCTCATTGATTAAGACCACCTCAATAATAAGACCACTTCAATATTAAGGAAACATTTTCCCACTCCATTTTCCCTATTTTGCTCTTTATTCAACCTCATTGATTAAGACCATCTCAATAATAAGACCACTTCAATATTAAGGACACATTTTCCCACTCCTTTTTTCCTATTTTGCTCTTTATTCAACCTCATTGATTAAGACCAAATCAATAATAAGACCACTTCAATATTAAGGACACATTTTCCCACTCCATTTTCCCTATTTTGCTCTTTATTCAACCTCATTGATTAAGACCATCTCAATAATAAGACCACTTCAATATTAAGGACACATTTTCCCACTCCATTTTCCCTATTTTGCTCTTTATTCAACCTCATTGATTAAGACCATCTCAATAATAAGACCACTTCAATATTAAGGACACATTTTCCCACTCCTTTTTTCCTATTTTGCTCTTTATTCATCCTCATTGATTAAGACCATCTCAATAATAAGACCACTTCAATATTAAGGACACATTTTCCCACTCCATTTTCCCTATTTTGCTCTTTATTCAACCTCATTATTAAGACCATCTCAATAATAAGACCACTTCAATATTAAGGACACATTTTCCCACTCCATTTTCCCTATTTTGCTCTTTATTCAACCTCATTGATTAAGACCACCTCAATAATAAGACCACTTCAATATTAAGGAAACATTTTCCCACTCCATTTTCCCTATTTTGCTCTTTATTCAACCTCATTGATTAAGACCATCTCAATAATAAGACCACTTCAATATTAAGGACACATTTTCCCACTCCTTTTTTCCTATTTTGCTCTTTATTCAACCTCATTGATTAAGACCAAATCAATAATAAGACCACTTCAATATTAAGGACACATTTTCCCACTCCATTTTCCCTATTTTGCTCTTTATTCAACCTCATTGATTAAGACCATCTCAATAATAAGACCACTTCAATATTAAGGACACATTTTCCCACTCCATTTTCCCTATTTTGCTCTTTATTCAACCTCATTGATTAAGACCATCTCAATAATAAGACCACTTCAATATTAAGGACACATTTTCCCACTCCTTTTTTCCTATTTTGCTCTTTATTCAACCTCATTGATTAAGACCATCTCAATAATAAGACCACTTCAATATTAAGGACACATTTTCCCACTCCATTTTCCCTATTTTGCTCTTTATTCAACCTCATTATTAAGACCATCTCAATAATAAGACCATGTTTAAATGTCCCAATGATGGTCGTATTATTGAGGTTTTACTGCATACGTGTATATGAAGATGGTATATATTTTGGTGACGTAAATTTGTCTTTTTAGAAGACCCGACATCTTCAACTTACAATAACATATTTGGTATTTGGTGATGCGGAGAAAAGTTTTGCTTATAGGCGTAAACAAATATTTTTGTTTTAGGATTCCAGACATATCATATTTTTTTGTCCCGACCCTAGAACATTTTTTCGCGTGTAAACATTTTATTTCCTTTTGGTAAAATTCTTTTGTGTGAAATTTTCTTTAGATTTATATTCCTGCACACTTTATGAGTATTCCAGCTATAGAGCGTTATATTCACCTTGATTAAACATTATCCATGTTTAAATGTTAAAAGGGACAGGGGATTTGTTTTTTTAACATATATTCATTTAAATCTATGTTTAATTTGCTTCGTTTGAAAATTAAAATTAAAAAAAAAATATATACATGTATATATATTTTCCGACCTACCTACTCTATTTTTTGGGGGGCATGAAACCTGAAACAATTTTGGCCTTATTAGTTTGTGGAGTCGTGAGAACAAAATTTATGTTCAATGTGTAATTGTCGTCCTTTCGTGGAATGCAAATATTTGAAATTGCACTGATGATATAGAATAGCATGCTAACTTGTCACGGGACTGTCAACCATATTTAATTAAAATATTTACATTAACTTTGAATGACACATTACACAGTACAGAACAGAACAGAACATACAGTTTATTTGAAAGACGTGTACATTGTACATGTACACAGTCATGTTCATCACAAAATATACAACCCAATAAATCACGTGACTTAGTATTAACAATTTGAGTTGGAGAAGGAAGAAAAATATAAAAAAATTAAAAATATATATTAGAAAAATATAATAGTTATTACTCATGTATATTCACATAGATTGTGAAAAGATAAACAAAACAACAGGAATCATAAAAGAACGTGGACAAGCTTGTTCACTATTTATACAGATTGTGTAAGGTGTTTCACTTTGAAATCGAATATTTGGTGTATTTAGTCTAGTTTAATAAATTGGTCTGCTGAGTTCATCAATTTTAAAAGAACAAGACAGATATATTTATAGTACATTAATCATAGAAAACGGTATCATATGTATTTGCCATTATTACATATTAACAGTATATATAAATATACACAGTTTTATGTATATATATTTATTTATTCAAGTCTCATCTTTGTACAAAACAAAGATATACATATAGTAACGACTATAAAAACAAACATAAAACATTGCACAAAGCCATTCAAATAAGAATGATAAGAGACTATATAAGCATACACCTCATACATTCAATTATACAAACTTTATACGATATATTATAAGGCTACACATGTACATGGTTATACAGATAAACAATAAATGCACTTAAACAATAAATGCACTTGCCGTGGTGAGGTCGAGACAAACAACAGCTATTAAACGTTAATTAATTGTACAGAATTCCTCTTTGCTTTAAGTGAATGCTTAATGTATTTAGCAAAGTTTATTAAAATCGATTTGTCGGATGAGTTAACAAGTTCTATAGTAGTAAGTAGTAGTAGTAAATAATTTATTAACGTGACATGTGTATAAGTTAATAAATACAAATATATAGAACACAAAGAAAACACCCGGCCCATTGGGCCTATATGTCACCATATTTACAACATAATAATGATCAAAGTAGTCACAAAATATGTACATATTTACAAAGCTACATGAGAATATTCAATTGAAATAGAAAATGATGTATAGACATAGATAAACTTAAACATAGACGGTCATCTTGTAAAGTATGGTGTTAAAAACTTGTTTCGAATTTCTCTATAACATGGGCATATACAAACAAAATGAACCGTTCACACTCGGGCACAAAATGCTCGAATTTTTTGTCAGTAAAAACAGAGGTTGAAAATGTGAAAGTGAAGTGAACTTTAAAGTCAAATGGAAAATGAGTAAGCAAGTCGGTTAACTATCTTATCGTTGGGGTGGACAGTTGGACATGAAACTGTTTTATCTAAGTTTAAGCTTCATAAAATACACATTCATGGTATCTTTAATGTCAAATTTGATACAAAGGAAAACTGGCCATGAACATGGGCATTGAGTATTCCCATTTTTATGGCCAGTTTTCCTTTGTATCAGAATGTAACATGTATATATTTACGATTAAACAAATAAAAACTGCCATTTTGTAACCAGTTAATGCCTAAACAAATATGTTTGTTTCAGGTGTCATACAACAAACAAATATGGTACGTAGGTCGGAATGTTTTTTTAAATTTTTATTTTATTTTCTTAAATGAATATCAATAAAACTTCCAAACCTCGAACAGTTTTACCTAGAACAGGTTCTTAAGTCCCGGCGAAACCCCTTCTTATCTCATATTATCTAACAGTAGATCACTCGAACAGAGATAGGTCGAACACTCGAACAGGATTTGTGGTCCCTAGCTATCATTTCATTCATTGTTCATGGTGAACTATACGATCTGACATATTTTTGCGGAAGATTATCGTCCGGTCTTGGGAGATTTATTTTACGTGTAAAATAACAATCCGGACAGAAAAATTCGTTCGGATTCCGGAGTAGGGAGGATCCGAACTGTGGGAGATTTTTTTATATGTCTGGAGGAACTAGAACTAGACCGAGAAAATTTTCCGGTTACAGGAAGTTCCCGTGCTGGAGAGTTTCCGGATTAGAGAGTTTCCATTGTACATGTACCACGTGACAGACAATCCTTGCGTATAAGAATACACGAGAGAGAATACGTTGCCACAGGGAATCATTTTTGCTTTCCTTTCATTTCTTTTTTAATCATTATTATTATGAATAATGCTGCGTCTATTGATCGACGTGCATTCAGTAAACAAAACGTGTGTTTAACATGCTTACTTGCACTTGCACCGGCGACTGTCAGTACGCGTATACCGTATACCGAATAGATGCCTCGAACAATAGATGGCTCGAACTAATTGCTAGGTTCGACGGCAGTTCGAGGTATCGAAGTTTTACTGTAATAATTATGTTAAAAGACAAACCCCTTTCCCCTTTAACATGGATAATGTTTAATCAAGGTGAAAATAATGCTCTATAGCTGGAATACTCGTGAAGCGTCTAATAACTGGGCAGAAATATGAACCTAAAGAAAAAAAAACATGTTAACACGCGAACAAATATTCTAGGGTCGGGGCAAAAACATAGGGTATGTCGGGAAACCTGAAACAAACATTTTTCTACGCATAACTACATTTACATGTTCTTTATGACTTTTCTCAAACGGGTCATATAAACCATAAACAAGGTATGCTATATTGTACGAGGATTGGTCTAGAGGAATGGTTCTACTTTAAACAAGAAATATCTTGAAAAAAGATGGTCGGCGCTATTTGAAGGTTAATATTTGCTGTGGAACATAAAATTGCCGGGATGTAACGATTGCTGGTCACTCAAGATCCAAAATGGATTTTGGTAAATTCACCGAAATTCAGTGAATTTCGGTATTGTAACGTACCCTTTGTCGACAGTTTAGCCAATTCGCGTCAAGGTTACAAACGTCGTTCTATATACCAAACATCGTTTAATTTTAAGTGGCTAACATTGCGAATTTTAAAACCTCTTAATATAGTCACTTAATATTTACCAATTTTCATACACAATGTACATTCATATGGTAGTGTTTGTGATTTGTCGGTTGAAATGTCATCGATAATATTGATTTTATTATTTATAACAGTCATACAATATAACCTGGCACTCAAGAATATTCGCACAAATTCGTAAGTTATCTTCGGGTACGGAGAGCGAGTAATTATCACGTGCTCGCTGACCGAGAACGGCGAGTGTGCACGAAGAGCGTGGCGGAAGGTAGCGAGGGTGCACGAAGAGCGTGGCGGAAGGTAGCGATTGTGCACGAAGAGCGTGTGCCAGTTTACGTTGTCAAATAATAAATGCAAAACTCTTGCCGGGTTTAAACATTCAAACAGTAACTTTGACTATTATAGATTTCTCTAATGAACTAAAACTTGATAAAAATAAAAGTCGACCGTATCTTCATAATTCGCATTTTTTTTATTTGACTGCAAAATACGTAAATATAGCGGGTGATACTGTGTCATATAGCCGTAAACGCTTAAACCTGCTTCAAACATACACGCCAACAAAATGATCATTATGATAGTAAAATGAATATTACTTACTGATGTAGAATCTCTTCCAAGACCAGTACCATACTTCTTTGCCAAATATCCCTTTATTTGGTACGATATCTGGGTGTAGTAATAATCGTTTGAAGAAATCCGATGTCCCACTTTTACAGATACCGATAAGATGAAAGTATGGTAGGCATCGAAATACTCCCTCGTCCATCCAACACGGATTCTTGTACTCAGGAAGAAACTTTGGAGGTTCCTTTAAGATATATAAAAGAGAATTACAGTCGAACCTCGATTATTCGATAACTTTCTATCCGAATACTTGGTATTATCCAAAATGAATATCAGGTCCCGAATAATTTTCTTAGGCACGTCGTATTGAAATGAGCTATTCGAAACTATGTATTATTCGAAATGAAATTTCGGACACGATGAATTCGAATGTACGATGTCCGACTGTATTGAACATTTTGTGGATGATAATGACGACAATCAAGCCACCACAAAAGCTCTACATTAAAAGTTTGTTCCATACAGACAAGCTAATATAAGAAAATAAACGATTTAATATCTTCGATAACATGTATAGAAAACCCTCAGTTATAGGACATCTCAACGTTAAGACTACCTCTTTCCTGGGCGGTATTTTCATGGATCCGATTTTTTTATTTTACTCTGATAATCAGACCACCCTACAAATAAGACCGACTTTCTTTACTGCCAATGGGGGTCTTGTTATTAAGGTTTCACTGTATTTTAAATACCCTCAGCCATACGGTAACACTGAAATTCATATTGATTTTAATAACACTCACGTGCGGGAAACATTATTACATCACGAAATATCTGTTTTTCGACTAACACACATTTCAAAATATTAATGTACAGCTGTCGACGTTTCTGATTAGGTCAATTTTTTTTACCATTTCGTGTCATTCATGTTTTAAATTTATGTTTTAGGTTTGGAATGTTAATTTGGATATTTCACAACAGTATTTAAACTTGCTTTCCAATACATAAAAATCCTCTTTATGTCGATCGACACAATTAAGAACACCTGAGCGTTTAAGCTGTAAGACAGTGCCTGGGTCGGAACAACAAAGAAAAAAAATACACCGATATAAGTTATAATACATGTAACTTAATATGTACTAAAATGTGTATAGTCACGTGTTTACTACAACGTTAAGTTACGTCTTGGTCTAGATTAATATTATACTAAAAATCAGATTGCTTTCATGTATCATTTAAAAATGTATCTGGCTAATCTGAACCTAAATGTTTTAATGGGCTTCATTCAGTATTAGTGTTACATAGTCTAAAACATCCTTAATAAGAACCATTGCTATGTATGACCGTTTAAACAATCTTGTTTAAAATAATCATATTGCTAACAGACAAAACTAGTGAAGAACATTAATTTTTTTCAATTTTATGATAATACAAACGTCTTTTTTCGACAAATACAGAGTAATACATTATACATGTATTCTGTGATAATGCATATATATTTTCATGTTTGTTTAGGTTAACCGTGAAATTAACAAAAAATGAGCATAATATATCTTTAAGCACGGACGCACGGATGGACTTTGATAATATACATGTATAATACAACAGAAGTATAATGAAACTTACGGTACAAAGTAAGTCCTCGACACCAGTATTGCGTCTGGGGCTGGCGCACGGATCAGGCTTACCAGGAAATTCTAAGCTTCCTTGTTTGCTGCTTGCAACATTCGTGCCGGAGACCTGTTTTTCTATTTTTTCTCCTAACATATTCCTGTTTTTATCAAGTATATCTAAACCTTTATCAATGAGTGTTTTGCTCTTAGTAATAATAGTATTTGCTATATTAGTGATGTCTGAATGGTGATCAATCAGTTTTGCTCCAACAGAAGCTTTGTCTGACCTTGTATCGGCGTTGACTCTGGCACCAACCTCAACCGACTTATCATCAGATGAAGAGACTTTCGATACATTCATTTGGAACAAACTAGTTGAAAGGTGCGACTGAAAGGCGCTAGTTGCTCTGATCGAAATGTGTTCCGTGGTTCCATACATTACAGTCAATGTTAATAACACTACGACGAAGGTAAATATAAAGGTCCTCCGAACGTTACCGATACACACATTGGCTTTAACTTGAAAATCATTATTCGTCTTCATGTTTCCTGGCACGCTTGAGTCTCCCTGAAATTCACAATGAAAAAAGTAGTAAGAGAACGCTAAAGTCATTCAAAGAAATGTTCGAAAAAAAGCTATCAACATGAATGATGTATTTCATAATCAACTTATCGGACGCACTATTGTACAATACGTTGCCAGCTCCCTCTAGCGACCCTCTCTAGAGCAACAACCTCTCTTCAACAATATTATCATATTTTCTTGCAGTAAGAATATTTCCACTGAATTAAACCTCTCTAGAGACGACACCTCTCATCACCAGCAAACATTTGCGTCACCCAAAGTGTATTGCTATGGATAAGTTGCAACAAACCGCACATTGTAGGTTATTTACGAAAGCCTGGTGGTGACTTCGGCTTCAAAAATTCACAAATTCAACTTCATGAATTCACAAATTCAACTTCATGAATTCACTATTTCATCTTCATGAATTCACGAGTTCAACTTCAGGAATTCATGATTTCAACCTGATGAAGTTGATCTCGTGAATTCATGATGTTGAATATGAGAATTCTTGAAGTCCAAATGTCACCACCAGGCTTTCGTAGTTATTTATCCCTTTTTCGCGCAAACAATGTTTAGAACACGCTCCTTAGACATTTATATACACTTGACAATAAACCTTTATTTAGTGTGCGTTCTTACGGTATTCTAGCCCGGCTAGTACACAATATTATGGCGTTCACTGAAAATCGTCTTAATTTAAAACAATGTAGTTCATAATCCTTGGTAAAAACGTTCTTCTATCTAATAGGAAATTGGTTGTTGAGAACTGGATGAAATATACGGATTGGTTAATGGCATAGTACACCGCGATAGGAAATCAACCCACTAAGAACTATTGACATATGAACATTACAAGATCGGACTTAAACATTAAATCCATAGAAGCAACATTACTGACTGCTGTAAAGGAACGTACAAATAAATCTGAATTTTATCAGCACATTTTCTAAACGTTTACTACAATACATTTAAGAGCCATTCATTAACATTCATAACAAGACATATCTTGAAAAAAATTCGGCGCAATTTAAAGGTTAAACTTTGTTGTACAACATAAAAAAATGCCGAGATGTTCCGATTGCTGCATGGTCACTCCAGATCCAAAATGGATTTCGGTAAATTCACCGAAATTCAGTGGATTTCGGTAAGGTAACGTACCCTTTATCAAAAGGCTAACCAATCCGCGTTAAAGTTACAAACGTTGTTCGGTTGAAGATAAATTGCCTTGGTGGTTATCGTGAGATTTGATTGGTTTTCCCAACACCGATATGTTGATCAATGTCTTAAAATTTCAGTGACATTGTTGTATTTATTGTCGAGCCATTCTTCGCCACGAAATAAGTAGATCAAAGTATTTATTGATCAAACTGTTTGCAATTACAAAATGTATTGTGTAACAACTATATTTGTTGTACATGTACTGTATTCTTAGGCTCATACTTCGATCCTTTGTAACACAAATTGTACAAAACAATCTGCCTTTTAAAGATTTTTATCCAAATCGATAAAATGCAGAAACGTGAGACAAACTTGAGACTTGTCTTCAATACATACTGGTCCGAGCTGCAAACCCGTCTGTATGCCTGCATGACGTTACTGCATACAATTTCTATTATATTGATTGCTGCGAACTACAACATACAGTAAAACCTCGGTTAAGGACCACCTCAATAATAAGACTACCTCAAATTTAAGAGCACAATGTTCAAGTCCATTTGCACTGTTTTGCTCTTTAGTCAACTTCAATATTAAGACCGCCTCAATATTAAGACCAGTTTTCAAGGGTCCCAAGGGTGGTCTTGCTATTGAGGTTTTACTGTATATGTTATTTATCGTATGTATATCATTACTCAAGTCCTATCAATAGAGTATGTAGCCCACCCGGCTAATCCAGTTGGCAGTCTGTCACCTGACATATCTGGGTTCGATTCCCGGGTTGGGCAGGGTGTGTTCTTCCGTGAAATTGTCAACAGTCTTGTACTTTACATGTGGAGAGGTTGTCAGTCGTTTGAGAAAGAGCAAGATAGTTCTGGTTGTTAATAAATTCCAGGAAAAAACTGGTTAGGTCAATTGACCGCCGTATATGACTGAAATGTTATTCATATATAAAACCAATGAAACAAATACAATAAACCCTCACCTAACGACCATCTCAATAATAAGACCACCTCCAAATTAAAAACACAATTTTCAAGTCCATTTTCACTATCTATTTTGCTCATTATTCAACCTCAATATTAAGACCACTTCAATAATAAGACCAGTTTTCAATACACAATAGAAACATTCCGAAGTGGTATAAATATGGGTATTTCTTTCTAATCCTACTTCAAACAACAATACAGCGTTAACATCGCACTGGAAACAAAGACACAATTTAACGTCTGACTGAACTTCAATGGATCTAAAATTAAATTCCGGATTTCTTCTATTCAAAAGAATTACTTGAGCATGCCTGTAGACAGCATCGACGCAGAATCAGAAAGAAATCACACATAGCAAACTTAAGTATAGTGCAATACACCTAATTCAATATTAAATAATAGATGTACATAAAATACGCCACCAGTTGCAGCGTTTTGTTATTCTTACCAGTTATATTGGAAGGATCGAATATTTTAAAAACCTTAATCCACACAAAATAATTCGAAGTCACATCTTGAGAGCAAGTATATGTATCAAATATCACATCACAGAGTTACTACAAAGTATACGACCGTATTGCTCGAGTCCTTTACAGAATATCACCTGTGAGAAACGCCAGGTACATTCTATCGACGGATTCGCTTCAATGGAAAACATTGAATGACCAGGTAGGGTTATCGATTCCATAGTCGGAGAGTATATTTCTACATGTCTGCCACATCAGAAACGCGTGGTTTTGTCTCGTCTGTGTTAGTATTTATAATCATGTCACTGTGGCAACAGTATCCCCACAGTCCCATGCATATATCTTTCTCATCTATTCTACTCTATTGATAGTACTTGAGTAATGATATTTATACGATAAATAACATATCAGGTCAATGGATTCTCTTCAGTGACATTAAAGAATTTATGAACAGTAAAAAACATCTGAATGAGAATAAATTGAAAAGCAGCCATGTATATAAATGGCTATTAAAAGGGAAAGGACAAAGTAGTCAAAGCAATCAATGACAAACCAGCTTTCAGTGTTCGAAGTGTACTTCAATTCTTCTTAGCTCAGAGTGAACATTACAATGTGTGTAACCAAATTTCCAAAGAAATACAAAGTCACCTAATGACAAAAAAGTCCAGGACATTTACATAGCTGTATCTAAAGCCGAGTTCCTTGACAGAGAGTTGGTTCTTCATGTGAAAATTAATGAAGATGCCATTAAAACAATCCATCATGCGTATAAAATATTCTTGTTGAGATATAGTTTTGTTTTGTAATTGCATTTTAATGGTACTAAGTTTTAAACTTAACTACCCGGTATTTGTTATTTGATTTATGTTAAAGGTTTTTTTCATGTGCTTAGGGTCGGCCAATGTGTATATATTTGAATTAAAAGCTGAATTAAAGAATGCTGAATAAATATATCTATCTATAGTATAAACTGAACAATATCTAATATAAACTACAGGGTTTAATGTATTATCCATTGTCATAACTCACAAAGAATGATTTTTTGTAAATATAAATATTAAACGGAATGATTTTTTGTACATGTAATATAAATGTTAAAATGTTTAATGTTTCTTGCATAATAGATGAAATTATAATGAAATGGGCAATGCCACCAAACCAGGTTTAGTTTGTTTGTTTGTTTCATCGGGTTTAACGCCGTTTCTCAACGATATTTCAGTTATATACGGCGGCCGGTTCACCTAACCAGTTTTTCCTGGATTGAATTCTTACCAGTACTAACTTACCCTTCCACAAGCAGCCGGCAACTTCTCCACATGTGGAGGAAAATCGACATTTTTGTCAAATTTTCATGGAAGGGTATGACCTGCCGCGACCGGGAATCGAACCCGGATCGCCGGGTTACAAGTCCAGCGCACTAACCACTGGACCACGGCCGCGGCCCAGTTTAAGTACGTAGTTATTTGTAACCAAAGCTCAATTTGTATAATGAATACATGATGATCATCAATGCTGCAAAGGTGCCATAGGTGATACATGCATATACACACTCACACATAGATATATTATATATATATGCAACAACTATACACCAAGTTTGATGTCAATACACCCGTACATAGCGAAGATATTAAGTGGAAACTGATTTTTAAATTTTAAGTGACCTTGACCTTGGACGGAACGAACCCAAAAGCAATCCCATGGGAGATGTCAGATGAAAATACGATGAAAGGAACTCAAGTTATTCGCCGGAAACCAAATTTCTAATTTTAGTAATGGTGACCTTGACCTTTAACGGACCGAACCCAAAAGCAATCCCAAGCGAGCTCTCTACATTTTCTTACTATACACCAAGTTTGATGTCAATACGATGAACAGAACTGAAGTTATTCGCCGGAAACCACTAGTTTGACGCCCGTCCGCCCATCCGCCCGCCCGCCCGCCCGCCCAACGACATACGCTATTCTAATAACCTGGTTTTCGTTGAAAACCTGGTTAAAAAGTACATGTGTAACTTGTTGATTCCATGTATATTAACTTATTAAGTATTACATTAAGTTGCATCAAACCCAAATCACAACTTTCTTGTAAATTTCGGCTGAGAAGCTGACCATCTGAGTTTGTAACTTGATACTGCCAGTTAGGCTTCAATACAAAATAACTCATCGATAAACAAGAAATAGCTTGCAAAAAGATGGTCGGCGCAATTCGAAGGTTAAGATTTGTTGTGCAACATAAACAAATGCCGATATGTTACGATTGCTGGTCACTCCAGACCCAAAATGGATTTCGGTAAATTCACCGAAATTCAGTAGATTTATCGAAAGGTTAACCAATCCGCGTCAAGGTTACAAAAGTTGTTCGGGTGAACAGAAATTGCCTTGGTGGTTAACGTAAAATTTGATTGGTTTACACAACACTGATATGCAAATAGCAAAACAATGTTAGTACGGCTGCGCCGAAAAACGATAGTGTTACTTAGGTAGATACTAGCGACTTAAGACCAAACCAATGGTATAATTTGTAATAGTGTAACAATCTTCAATATCAAATTTAAGAACATGTGCACGTGACGAACGAAGAGGAAATGACGTCATGTGATTGAGAATGTCCGGCTCATACACCATGAATCTGACAAAGTAACAGTCAAGGTCAAACCCGTCCGGATTTTTACGATAAATGAGACATTTGACTTGAAGAACACAGAAACACAATGTTACAATCCATTTCCTTATAAAGGGGTATTTGTGCTTTTTTTGTTTTACATTTTTGTACTTTTAACACCCGGTCTTCCATTCCAGCATGCATTCCAGCCGCTGAATTACATCACAGTGACCCCGTACGATACCAAGCTTGAAGAGCGTGATAATGCACATTTTTACAATTGAATGATTGAAACTGCTTGCATATCAGCCAATATCGTCTATGACCGGTTTCCAAAAATGGAATATTCCAATCTCAAAATAAATCTAACAGTAGGCCTATCATAATACATTAACATGTAGATAAAACGTTTACAGTTTTACACGTTTATTGTACACACTCGCAGCATTTTACAATGTAATATGAGATACGAATATTTAACACAGCATGTATTTTGCATGGCGCACTTCAAAACTTCCTTGTATAAAATGAGCCCACAATTATGAATTAAAGATGTTTTAGCCATTGTAGCAACATCACTGAATGAAGCCCATTCAAATATGTTTGCGTAAAGATGAGCCAGATACATCTTTAACACAGAGTATATTCTTGCATATCACGCGCACAAGTACTCTTATAACTTATACATTTTAAAATGAATTTTCAAGATTGCATTAAATGTATTTATAAAATATGTTTTCATTATGACTCGGCAAATCGAAAGAAAGAATGCATATATATGAATTATATTGTGTTGCGTTTATGCAAACATAATATTCTAGCTAACTTATTTAAAATACTGAAAAGAATCCCATGTCAGTTTTAGTTTGAATGGAACTTCTTTATACGACAGATAACATGACTTCTATGAAGCTTATAACATGTACAATGCAATTATATTCACAAGTAGATTTAAACGTTAAACTAAATCGATTTGATAACAAATGGTTGAAATGAACTAAATAGAACCTTTTTTCTATATTTAAACTGAAATTTTCATGTTGTGACATGAAACCGTAAAATTATTGAAAATATGGAAAACATATTCACATTCAATTTTCAATCAGACTGCTGTTATTTTCCAAATGTTTTCACTATATTACCACGTTATTTTGAAGTTTTAATAATACTAACCGATATTTAGACATGCAATTGTTTTCTTCATCAAAACAATAAATAGGCTAACTAACTTCGAACATACTTCGGTAGACAGCTGCTTAAAAGTACTGGAACAACGTCACGGAACACTGAACAGTATTCATTCAGATATGCCGGCAGATATGCCTGCCTTATATTTCTTAAAACATCATGGGTGATCAGGTTTGCTATTGAAGTTCTAGTGACTAAGATGCGATTTTTTACCCAACATGGGCTGGTCATAAGAGGTTCGAACAGAAATATGAAAGTACTGCAGTGATGTGGTGTTTGATGAGGTGCTCGAAGCCACGTCCCCCTCTACACCAGCAGGGCGCTCTACCAACTGTACTAACCAGTCGGCTGTATCACCCCACACCGCCACTCTCCTCCACTTACGTCACTACACTTCCGCTACCGTCATACAAATGCAGGTGGATGTGTACACCGGGGGGGGGGGGGGGCTCGACCCCCGACTCTCGCAAGGTGCTCTACCGTTTCGTTACACTCCACTATACAGCTTAAGTAATAGTATATTGAGTGGTATTCTATGCTCAGAAGGATGAAAACTAGCTGAAATAGTTAATTATTTTCTTGAGTTTTAACTTGAATATATAATTTATTGAGGATTTAATATTTTATTTTACAGTCAAGTGTCATTGAGGATGTCATTCAGCTGGTGATGTTAATGATGCTGATTACAATTAAGGAAAATGTGAAGTGCTGCTTAAAGTCATAACCACTGTAATTCTAATGATTTATAAGAGTTCATAATTAGTCTGCATTGATATATATTCATCAAATTCATGTCTTAACAGTTTAAAATTAGGCTAAGCATTAATCAAATAATGATATTCTATTTTTAAATGTTGTATGATACAGTTGATACTGTACTTTAAATGTAAACCATACATTTTAATTACATGTACAAGTCCACATACACTCTATTCTTATTGCATCTATTGATTGCCAAACGTTTTATTTTATGACTGATTATGTGACTTTGATTGACTACTGCATCAGCTAGTATGTATGGAATCATCTTATATAAGATAACAATATATACTTATTAATGTATTTCATTATTTTTTCAGAAATGCCAGACAATTTCATGTGATATGAAGTAGATGAATTGATAAAACAGTTTTTAACTGTTGTTGGTTTATGTGAAATATTATTATCAGTTTTGTTACGAACGTTACGATTGCCTATAACCACTCGTAGCATTTTCGTTAACACTTGCGAATTCGTAGCGTCTGCATGCGTACGATAATATTGATAAAACGCTCTCGAGATCGTAAGAACGTCGTAAGAAAATCTTACGAAAATTTCGTGCGTATGAACGTTGATAAAACGGGCCCAGTACTGTGTATAGTCTTCGCCGATACCGATATACAATTTCGTCCATTATTTCTGCTAATAATACACGAAACCGGAAGTTTAGCACCTCTAGGACTGCCGTATTCATAACAAACAATACATAATACAAAGTAATCGACCGTTTGTTAGATATATCTTGATATAGGCCGATAAGGTGCTATTTACAAGCATAGTTATAAACAGATTTTGTATGATGCAATACAAAACGTAGGGAGAACGGGGTTTCTTTACAATGTGAATCAATATAAACCGGTTTACAAGACAAATAACGCATGCACGGTTGTGTACGGTTGTGCACGGCTGTGTACGGGTGTGCACGGTGGTTAAGAAAAGTTGTAAATAATACGTGAAATAATAGATGGAAAGCAAATCATGTCCTAAACAGCTTTTGTGACGCAGCAGAAAATGCATCTGTACCTATAAATATATAAAATAATCATTTATTGCGAAGTGAAACGCACTATAAGGTATGTTTGCTTAAGTCTTGTGGGCCTCGTACTTTTTATAACGACAGTTAAACAAGACTGGTTATGTTTACATGGCTGTCTTCTCAACAGCTGACTTCATCGAATGCCGACAATTGATCAAAATTATGTAAACTTATACAAGTTTAAATATTTAATTGCGAATATGAAGTAAACAATGGAATGAGACGGCAATGATGTCCCTTGATCTCTCCAAAGAGAAATTGTAAAAGTGAAACTATAGTTCATAACTAAGTAAAAAATACTGTAAAACGTAATACGTATTACCAGTTACCTTAGTAGTGCAGTCACTATAGAAGCAGACACAACAATGACATTGTGCGCGTATATAAATCTATGTACAGTGAAACCTGTGTTAAAGACCACCTGTGAACGAAGACCACTATTGCAAAACCTGTCTGCAAAGACCACCAATTTTATCTCCCATCAGACCATTTTCAATGATATTTAATCTGTTAATAGAGACCACCTGTAAACAAAGACCACATTTTGCTGTTCCCATGGGTGGTCTTTACATACAGGTTTGACTGTATTCAGACCTTAGCCATGTCCCATTTATAAATGACAAATATTTATTTATCATTGTTTTATTGACTTAAATAAGCATATTGTTTATATAATGTAAACAACCTTATATTTTTTAGACGCTTCATTTTTTTCTTATTTATGCCGCTTTCTGATATGAATAGAACAGAATAGAACTGAAATTTTATTAGGCATATACGATCTACTTCATAGTCCATATTCATACAAACCTAGTAACCTAGTATATGATGACATATGCTTCAAGATAGTAATCGAATTTGCGTTATTTAAGAAAAATGCATATTAAGAACATTTATGCGGATAATGTGTACAATGTATATAGATACATGTAGTTTATTTCAAGATTGTAGGCCTTTGGCCAATGAATTATATGTATAATACAGAGAATATAGTGTAAAGTCACATGTGTTCACAGTACATATAGTATTCAGCATAACATTGTACAATAGTAATTATAATTATTGATCGATTCCGGCGAATGACAGTTACAGACTAGAATAACATTTATAAATCTAGTATGATAACATGTCGAAATAACATTGAATATATCTGATTTGTATCAATAATAGTACTACAACGTTTTGAAAAGGTTATATATAGAGAGAACAAATTAATTAGACATACCTCTCCGATTTACAAGATTTCTAATTGCTAAGGCCACACAATATCCTTTTGATGTCTAAAATCGGTTACTTTCGGTTTAAAAACACGCCAATGTCAAATCAGTAGTAAAGGGTCTCTTTAGGGCCAAGGGCTGCGCATGCGCGGCGACCATTTTGTATTTCACAATCGCCATGTAAATATTATGAAATACAAAAAAGCCGAAGGGCATGCGCAGTCCTTGGTCCTAAAGAGACTCCTATACTACTCAAACCAACAGAAAGCTTTTTTGTAAAATTATGTTTTATGGTTTAAAAGTACTGTAACAGTATTGCTATCTGAGAAAAGGAAACAAACTGTAATGTACGGTCACTCTCAGCAGATGTATTTAATAGCTGATCGATGCGATGTAACACTATAGCCCCCATACTACTGCACGGTATAACATAGGTAAACACAGGAGACCAAACAAACAATGTTTACTTTTCTACTTGAAATACTACCTGGCCGACTTAACTAGTACAATGCGTGTATAAAATTTGACCCAATGACTCGCTAAACTACGGAATCCTGTTTCCGCCGTCGGCTTGTCGACTGAATATAACGCGACAACTTAAAAGTAAGGTTAGATTTTAACTTTTCGACACATAATCTAGAAAAAAAGAATACATTTAAACAAGTTAATTTCAACTTGTTGCCTTAGATTCTGGGTCGACTAGTCGACTTTTGCGCGATAATTATCGAGTCAAATATTTTTCAGCTTTTCGCTTCTAGACAAATTGTGCGGTTGTCAGCCAATGAAAAACTTGTTTTGGAATTCTAACCAATCACAATCGCGTGTAAAGGCTAGCGGTGATCTCGACTAATTTCGAATCGATAGTAGTCAGTTTTTATTTACTTGAGAAAAGTTGTAAACAAATTGTGTGGTGCTCAATTGGACAGCTTTAATACAATTGAGCGTCGCTGTACGATTTCCAACCTCTTTTTTAGTGACGTCATTACTAGAAAACGTCACATATGACGTCACCATGTACTGACAGTAAGGAATAGTTGCCCCATATGGCAATATGAAAACGAAGTGACCATATGGAGGTAAATATTGTTTCCTGTCTGCAAAGAGTGACATCACATATTGCGTGTTCTTGAAATGACGTCACTTACAGAAGAGGTTGTAAATCCCATCCAATCTCTTGTGTATACAGTGTAACCTCCATTCGGAAATCCTCGGCCAACTACGTCAAGTGTTATCCGAGTAACGAAGTGGTACGGAAATGCCCGAGTGTTGTCGAGAATGTGTGACCTCTTCAGAGTTACGCCCCTTGGTCGGAGATGCAAATTTCGACTGTTGATGAGAGTACCACAGTTTTACTACGGGGACATTGATAATGTTGTTGATGAGAGACAGCTGCTTCAGAGAGGGCCAGTCTGAAGAGGTTGGACTGTTTAGGCTGAGACGTTTAACTTTCTTACATTTGTAATGGAAAATTAAGACGACAGATACACGTATGCTCTGTTAAATAATGCTAATTTAAGCTGAAATCAAACATAATTATTTAACGAACTGAATGGACTGCGGCCCAGGATTTGTGCCTAAAAGAGCAATATAACTACACAAGAGTATTGGATATCCTACCAACTTGATACCTAATTAAAAGTGAAAAGAAAACACGTTTTGAGGAGGGGCGGATGTGTTCCTCAAACCAAAAAGACAACATTAGTAATGCAATGAAACCTCACTTAAAGATCACCTCAATAATAAGACCACCTTGAAATTAAGGACAAACATTTTAAGTTCATTTTCAAAGTTGGGACCCTTGAAAACTGGTCTTAATCATGATGTGGTCTTACTATAGAGGTTGAGTATAGAACAAAACAGTGAAAATTGACTTGAAAATTGTGTTGTAATTTTGAGGTGGTCTTTAAGTGAGGTTTTATTGTATTTAAATTTTGAAATGTATCACATACGCTACATATTAAACAACGTACTGAGATTTCTAATAGAAATTGAGCGATTACGTTTTTCATGAATGAATACATTAAATTTGTATAGTTATGCAAACATTCAAGGGCATTTCAGTCCGTCTATTTAAGGCGTTATAGGCAGAAGGAAATAGCCATATTTGCTTTTTAGAAATAATTACCTAACTAACTGATATAGCAAGATGAAATGTATACTGTTTTGTCGTTATATACAGTCCTTCAACTAATGATGTTAGTAGTTTTGTAAAAATGTTGAAAAATAATTAAGTTATAATTGCTATATAATGTGTGTCCAAAATATCGCTTAAAATCAAATATGGCTATTTCCTAGGGTAAATATATCACCTCAACTTGAATAGCAATCGGTATGTACTTGCCAGTCAGAAATCTACAACAAAATTACGAATGACGGAAGTGTTTTACAGATTCTTGTTCTTATTCATATCATCACAAACAACTTCTAAGTAATATTTCAAAAGTAATGGTCACATACCTTATAACTAATGACAAATTAAAAAATCCTGTATTTTATTATCCGGGTAGTATGTATTGATCGTATTACAGTAAATAGCCACAACCCTTTTAACACATGGCAAATTAAGAAATGCACTAATCCTATACTTTATTCTCCGGGTATTTTGTATCGATCTGCAGTATATCACAAAAGGTTTAAGATTTTAAGTTAACACATGACAAACTGTACAAGCGCTCGAATTACATGCAAGCGTCCGTCACCCGTGACGGTTTCACTGTGTTTCTCGCCGGAGGCTAATCAAACTGGTCATTCATACTATCGGAATGAATCAAACGACTGGAATGGAGATTCGATACACGAACGACAGTTTATGTTCTATAGTCATGTACTATATAGTGGTCAGTTTACGACGTACTTGGTGTATTTTCAGGTTTAAATAACATGATATGTTGCGAACTAAAATATGTCAGTGAATACAGGATTTATACTTCTGACAAAAATAGGGCTAATCTTAGGGCTATGCTTAACTGAATTTAGGCTATGCTGAACTAAATTAAGGGCTACAATTAGGAATTTTAGGACTCCATTCTAAAATATCGGGGCTGTTTAAGGAACCATTTACCTCTGAAAAGTTGAGACAATATCAACTCACACGTACATAAAGGAAATTCATAGACCTATGAACATACTTATGTTTACCAGTGCTTAATAGTTTTCATCTGGCCTTGGCTGTGTACTCAAACAATAAAATCTTAGTACCAAGCTGAAGCTAACGATCTGGTAAACTGTATGAAAAGTCACTGTTCCAAAAGAACTAGAACAAGAAATATCTTGAAAAAAGATGATCGGCGCAATTTGAAGGTTAAGATTTGTTGCGCTGAGATGCCGAGATGTAACGATTACTGGTCATTCCAGATCCAAAATGGATTTCAGTAAATTCACCGAAATTCAGTGAATTTCGGTAAGGTAACGTACCCTTTGTCGAAAAGTTAACCAATCCGCGTCAAGGTTACACACGTTGTTCGGTTGAAGAGAAAGATTTTACACAACACTGATATGCAAATAGAAAAAACATGTTAGTACGGCTGCGCCGAAAAACCCATTCATCGGTTTATGTAGATGGTATGGATTTGTATGTATCAATATCATCTTACACATCAATAGACCCTGGCCAAATTGATATGAATTATTTTCGGTATAAGTTTCCAATTAGCATCTTCTCATTTACTTAAGGACTTTACCCATTTCATTTTTAATGTGTTTTTTTGGGGGGTAAAAATATTGAAACAATCCGCGATCACATCCTGCTTAGTCGTCCACGTGTTACTCCAGTCTGGAATGTTATATACGGAATATTTAGCCAGCTTGGAATTTGTAAATATCTAAATTTTGTAGAACATTTTGTTATTGGATTCAAAATTGAGATGAAGTGTTATGAAGATATCAATCATTATATTAATAAGTGTTAAATGATAAGTGATCGAAGAATGAAAAGTATAAACGTAAAAAAATTTACAACGACTTTTTAGTTTTACAACATTACTACAAAAACCTTAGATCTATTTATCCGATAAACGGTTAAAACATTATGCATTATTATCATAAAGAAACAAACATTTGGAGTTCGATTTTGTTGAAGAAAGCTGGGACCAATATATATGGGTCGTTCTCCAAGAAAACGGGGCTTAATGACAAATTTTCGATTTTCAGGTTTTCACAATTTCTGTTGCCTCAGACATTAAGAACCTTAAAAATGAAAACCGTATGACTCTATACTACATCATTGAAATATTATAACGTTTTAAAGAGTACACGTATGTCAAATCAAAGGCACACACCTTTTAGCTAGAACGACACTTAACTTCATACCTAGACCTTATTCACAAACGTTTTAAGACTGAATCTCATATTTAGACTTTAAAATTGCAAAAAAATAAATTTACAAGCATTTCGTTTTCATTATATTTAAACGGATACATTTTTGTCTGAATATTTCTTGTTACTCACTCTACACTTTGTTCATGTTTTATCAAAATACATTGTGTAACAATAATGTAGGAACAAAATGAAACTTTACCATTTTAAAGTCTAAGTTTGAGATTCAGTCTTAAAACGTTTGTAAATACGGGCCCAGGTCGCTTGTTATACGTTGTCCATAACTGACAATGGCACGATAGGTTACACACAACTACAGGTTATTCTGACGCAGTTGTCTGTTTCCCAAGACACACGACAAACTTTATCTTAGCATAGATCTTCGTGCTATCATACAGCGTTTATAAGTTGCCTTTATCTTAAAAATTCATGATCTTAAATGTAAGTTCTGATACAAGACCAACCTAGGTGCTGGCATCAAGGAGGCCTCCAAATTCTGATTGCATTGTTGTCTCTCGATTGTTCATTAAGTTTTTTCTATTACACTAAATCGTCAATAATAAGAGCATGTATTCTTATTGAGGCGGTCTTAATATTGAAATTGAATAAAGAGCAAAACAGTGAAAATGTAAAGTACTACAAGCGTTGTGTTTTTCTAGAACTATTTGTCGTAAAACGACAACAACAACTATATAAGATTACATTCGCATTTATTGCAGTTCTAGTGTTTAAGTGTCCTAGTATTTATTGCATACAGTAAAAACAAGCGTCTCTCTCGCCTTTATAAAGTTAACGTTCAGAACACTTTTTGAAAACAATGCGAAAAGTCGAAAGCTCAGAAAAGTTCTCAAATAATATATAATATCCTAGTTGCCCTGACGCTTATCGGTAACTAGACGTAAGTAGATTGCTAATGACATTTAAATCATTTTATGATGTACTTGTATAAATAAATACATGCGGTCAGATATTATGACGCTTAATAAAGTATTTCGTGATAGCCATAGTGCTGGACTTGAATATTGTGTTCTTAATTTGATGTGGTCTTATTATTGAGGTGGTCTGTAAGTGAGGTTTTACTGTATTTAGCATGGTGGCATAGTTGTTGTTCCGATGTTATACAGAGTAGATACCTCGAACATGTTCTTAAGTCCCGGCGAGACCCTTCTTATTTCATATTATCTAACAGTAGATCACTCGAACGGAGATATGTCGAACACTCGAACAGGATGTGGGGTCCCTAGCTATCATTTCATTCATTGTTCACCATAGATAGGTCGAACAATACAATAATTCACACCTTTCATTGACCGCTTAATATTCTATTGTTTGTTGACGGGTAAGATTGGTGACACATGTTATTCGCACTTCGTGATAATTACTTGCCAGTTGTACATGTACAGTGGAAACTCCCTAATCCGAACACCCCTCGGACAAACTATAAAGTTCGGATTAGAGGAGATTCCGGACTGGAGAGGATTCCTCTATTGAATGTCAGTAATTTGAATAAGTTCGCTAGACAGGTTGTTTGCGTTATCGCGATGTAATATATAATGTCTGAATGCATTATTTTATTCGACTTTGCAGAGTAATTTAAGCTACAATATTTTACAAACTTTATGTAAACTTTATGTAAAATTCAACTTATAGCCCAAAGTCATACGTTATAAGAGACCAACATATTTATGCTCCTTTCATAAAAGGAAGATTAATTTTGCAATGCGATATGCAAAATACATGCTTTGTTAAATATTGGTTGACATTTGAATTGTTCCATAAATTATCATTATTATTTGTTTAGTCGTTATAGAAATTGTAGAAAAATCGATTCTTCAATGATGCAAAATACATGCTTTGTTAAATATTGGTTGACATTTGAATTGTTCCATAAATTATCATTATTATTTGTTTAGTCGTTATAGAAATTGTAGAAAAATCGATTCTTCAATGATACAAAATACATGCTTTGTTAAATATTGGTTGACATTTGAATTGTTCCATAAATTATCATTATTATTTGTTTAGTCGTTATAGAAATTGTAGAAAAATCGATTCTTCAGAATATGCACCGCTATAGACGCCTCTCGTTTAATTAAAACTGTATGAAAGCATTGAATATAATTAACTTAAGATTTTGACAGTTGAGTGAAGTTGGCGCGGCAATCGTACATCGTACATCAACAATGAATACCGACCCAGATTGAATACAGAGCCAGCACTGACATCGTTATTCGACTTATATTTTTAAATACATATCTTATATCGAACCCAGAGCTAGCACTGACATCAACATTCGAAACGGGTCCGCGGCGAATACATATCTGGAGTCCAATAACGAGCCAGCTCGTACATCAATATTCGAGTTTTCTAAATATTTGAATACAGACCTATATGCGAACCCAGAGCTAGCACTGACATCAACATTCGAACTTGACCCCGGCGAATACGTATTTGGAGCCCAATAACGAGCCAGCTCGTACATCGTTATTCGAGTATTTTTTAAATATTTGAATACAGACCTAATATCGAACCCAGAGCTAGCACTGACATCAACATTCGAACTTGTAAGCGGCGAATACATATCTGGAGTCCAATAACGAGCCAGCTCGTACATCGTTATTCGAGTGTTTTTTATTTTTTTTAAAATACAGACCTAATATCGAACCCAGAGCTAGCACTGACATCAACATTCGAACTTGACCCCGGCGAATACGTATTTGGAGCCCAATAACGAGCCAGCTCGTACATCGTTATTCGAGTGTTTTTTTTTTAAATATTTGAATACAGACCAAGTAGCGAACCCAGAGCTAGCACAGACATCAACATTCGAACTTGACCGCGGCGAATACATATCTGGAGACCAATAACGAGCCAGCTCGTACATTGTTATTCGAGTGTTTTTTTTAAATATTTGAATGCAGACCTAATATCGAACCCAGAGCTAGCACTGACATCAACATTCGAACTTGTAAGTGGCGAATACATATCTGGAGCCTAATAACGAGCCAGCTCGTACATCGTTATTCGAGTGTTTTTTAAATATTTGAATACAGACCTAAAATCGAACCCAGACCTAGCACTGACATCAACATTCGAAATTGTAAGCGGTCTATCGGACTCCAGATATGTATTCGCCGGGGTCAAGTTCGAATGTTGATGTCAGTGCTAACTTTGGGTTCGCATATAGGTCTGTATTCAAATATTTAGAAAACTCGAATATTGATGTACGAGCTGGCTCGTTATTGGACTCCAGATATGTATTCGCCGCGGACCCGTTTCGAATGTTGATGTCAGTGCTAGCTCTGGGTTCGATATAAGATACGTATTCAAAAATATAAGTCGAATAACGATGTCAGTGCTGGCTCTGTTTTCAATCTGGGTCGGTATTCAATGTTGATGTACGATGAACGATTGCCGCGCCAACTTCAATCAACTGATTTTGACCTACAGTTCAATCTTCAATAGATGTAGAAATGACAGCAAAATGTGCAGAAAATGTATTAGATATTTTATTTCTTACACTTTTATATTTTGATAATTTCACTGCATAAGGTGGATATATCAATCTCAAGCAAGTATTTCAATGAATCATTCAACATGTCAAATGATTTCAAACATAGCTGAAATTAAGTATGGGTGTTTTGCGACGTTATACCGTCCATAAAACCTGACAAGCTATGCGCATAGTACGATGTATTTTCAAAACGCCATATCTGAAAACTATGCACCATAGCTTCATTTCAAAAGATTTTTCGTAGAGGAAAATAACGATCTAGGGTAAACATTTTGAATTGTGATTTGTGTACCTTATAGGCCCTTTTCTGCGCTTTGACTGTCAGTTAGGACATATACGCGAGTACCGTAGATGTCTCGAACAATAGATGGCTCGAACTAATTGCTAGGTCCGACGGCAGTTCGATGTTTCGAAGTTTTACTGTATTTAGGATTGCTTGCTATATACTGTAATAGACAGTTTGTATGTGTTATTATAACCAAACCTCACTGAAGCACAAGCTATACCAACCTGTAAACTAATGGTAACAAATACCGCTGACTTAACATGGAAACACAGTAAATAATGTGATAATTTGTTTAAAAACAAGTCTCTAGATCTCTGACAAGCAAGCAAATCCACAATCCGGCTATCTGCAGCCACAGGCAGGCCTTTAGCGTTCAGAGCGCTTTGATTTTTTAATTTCGAATTCACGATCCATAGTAAAGTACTGTACGCTTCATCGGTATACAACAACGAGCGCGCAGCATGAACTCTGATTTAGGTGGATAGAGCCCGATACAGCATAATACAAACTGTTTATTAACACCGAGGTCGCTTTAAGGGCAAGAATTTGGGGAAAACATTTTGTTGAATAGCCTCGAGATGAAAAATACTGGTGCGGTTAATTATTTAGGTAGCGGTTATTATAGGTTTAAATATGTGTTTCACAATCGACGCAAAATTAATAAGTTTAAGCAGAACATAACATTTTGGTTTATAAAATATCACACGAACTTCAATATGTACATAAGTTTATATCAAGTGGAACAATTATTTACGTTTTTACGTACCATGTTTTCCATTCCATTCCCCACTCACCTTAATCTGTGACACTTCGAACCATCTCGAATAATTCGGTAAACGGAATTGAGTGATTCACTTCTACAACATAGTCTCACTATAAAATCATCATCCTTCTAACTAGGTCTCGGATATCTATGACGTGTTCAAGAATATATAAAACTACAGCATCAACAACAGCCACCTAATACCGGAAAAATTAGGTTTAAAAATTCACATGTTTACAAATCCCCACACTACCATTGTTACAAACGTTTAGCTAAATTGCGCAATAAATTATCAATTAAGTTGATACAAATTCTCCTCATATATATGACATTATCCACAAATAATGAAAGGTGAAACTATCACCAATCTATACATTACACATATTCTCTTGTAGAGTTATTATTCCAGTGTCGATCATGTGTATGCTGGTATATGCTTGGTGTCGGATTTCTTGCATGCTAAGATAAGTTGAAGTGTAGAATTTGAATGCGCGTATCTGACACCCAGGAGAGGGGCGTATCTGACACCCAGGAGAGGGGCGTATCTGACACCCAGGAGAGGGGTGATAATTGAATGCTAATAGCCACTTAGTTTTATATGTCTGATATATTCTACAAAGGTTTGTATTGGACCATTTTCTGACGACATGAGGATACTCGCTGTTGTTCAAACTAGTGATGGCGTGATTATCGAAAATAATCGAAAATTCGTCGCTAGACATCCGACATCGGCGATAATCGATTATGAACTACAATAATCGATTATAATTGGAAATTGACTTTTTTGACATCTGTAAATTGTGCTGGTCTATCTATTTCTTCAAGCTATAGATCAAATCTTTAATAATAATAATAATAATAATAAATTCTTTATTTTCAGAAGGTTACATAGTTAAGGTTAACAATAAATTGTACATCTTTTTTTCAATATGGCCTTCTATTAACAATATAAACACGCACAAATTAACAAGAATTCACACACGCACACCTACACACACCCAATCACGCACGCATTCACACACGCATACACAATACATTGTACATGTACATCATGTTTTAACATCAGGATGTAAATGAGACTATTAAAAACTACAAAAGTTAAGATAATCTGAAAATAAAATTGAAATAAAACAACAACAATAACAGACACCTCACATAAGACACATACATACAATAATGAAATATTATTGATATCATTGTTTAAGCATTAAGTAGTTCCTATAATTATTTTTAAATGTTTCTGTATCAGACAGACAACGTATATTTACAGGAATTGCATTCCATACCTCACGAGCATAAAAAGAGAATGTTTGTTTACCATAATTTGATTTAAATGAAAAGGGTGCTATGTCATTGTTGGTGGTGGATCTTAATGAGTATGTAGAATTATGGGTGAAAGAAATTATATCATGAAAGTAAGTGGGCATTTTATTATTTGAGAATTTATGAACTATAGTTGCTGAGATAAATTTACATCTATTTTCAAATGATAGCCACCCTAATTCAATGAATAAGGGTCGTGATGGTGTTATTTGTGGTCTATGTAGAATAATTTTTGCTGCTTTTTTCTGTATTATGGATATTTTCTTGTTGTTTGCTACAAGCCCTCGACACCATATAGGGCAACAATAGTCCATTGAAGATAATATGTAAGAATTGTAGAATAATTTCCTTGTGTTGATGTTTAAGATATAGTTTATTCTTTTTAATAAATTTAACTTTGATTTGAGTTTGTGACATACGTGATCTATATGTGCATTCCAGCGAAGATTTTTATCAATGATTACTCCAAGCATATTGTGGCTACTTACCTGTTCTAGAGTGATATTATTTACATAAAGTGATAGCGAAGAATTTAGTACAGGTCTTTTAGCATTTGAAATTATCATACATTTAGTTTTATTAGGATGAATGGACATGTTGTTCCGGAAACACCAATCAGAAACCATGTCCAAATCGCCCTGTAGGGACTGCTGTATTTCGACAATGTTATAACCAGATAAGTGTAATGTTGAGTCATCTGCGTAGAGATCGATGGTCGAATTTTGAAGATAAAATGGAATGTCATTGATATATATTAGGAAAAGGAGGGGACCAAGAATAGATCCCTGTGGGACACCGGATTTGACCTCTTGAAAGGTTGACTTGTTGGATCCGATTTTTACACATTGCCTTCTATTTATCAAATAAGACCGCATCAAAGCTAACGAGTTTTCCGAGAAGTGGTACATTCGGAGCTTTTCAAGTAAAATTCTATGATCCACTAAATCAAAAGCTTTCCTAAGATCAAGAAATACAGATCCAATCAAACGTCCAGAGTCAATGTCTTTGAGCCACGAATCGACAAGCCTTATTAAAGAAGACTGGCAAGAATGATTTTGGCGAAATCCAGACTGATATTTATGAAGTAGTTGGTGTTTGTCAAGAAAAGTTTTGAGGCTTTTGGCAATGTGTCTTTCAAATATTTTAGATATTGTTGGAAGAATAGATATAGGACGGTAATTGTTAAGATCATCTTTATCAGAGCCCTTGTGCAGTGGAATAATATATGCATCTTTTAATTGATCAGGAAATACACCACAAGCTATACTATTATTTATAATGGATGTTATAGGACCAATGATAGTATCACCACAAAGTTTAAGAATATTGGGACCGATATTATCCAGACCAGAAGCTTTAGAAATGTCTAATTTTCCTATTATTCTCCGAACATCATATGTAGTAATGAAGTCTATGTTTAACAAATCTGAATTGATTTTATTATTTAAGTATGTTTCAAAAGTGTGGTAATTGTCAGGATCAAATTTATTCTTTTGAACGATGTCTGCAATGTTAGTGAAGTGTGTGTTGAATGCTTCAAGAATAGTGTTGGTATCATCAATGTATTCATTACCATGTTTGATTCTTTGTGGTACTGCAAGAAATGTTTGAGATTTTGTGAGTGAATTTAAAGTATTCCAAAGAAATTTTGTTGATTTATTTGCCATTATTGACTTATTGTAAAATTGTCGTTTGCTCTTACGAATGATGTGTGTTACATAATTTCGCTGCTTTTTATACTGGTCTATGTTATTTGCTTTTTTTAATGTATCACGAGTTCTAATTGCTGATCTTATTTCCCCGGTAAACCAACCTGGTAAACATTGTGATTTTATTCTTTTAGATTTCAGAGGTGCATTTAAGTTGAGTGTTTCTTTTATAATGCTGAGTAAATGATTGAGAGCAGAGTTGGGATTGTTCAACGTTTCAGTTATTTCTAGGTTGGACATCAATAAATCATTTTGGAATTTTGATGCCGAAAATGTTTTGAATTGTCTATATGAGATAGTAGTATGTGTATTCTTGTAGATTTTAGATTGAATACGACGCGTGAAACAAACAGGAAAATGGTCACTGATACTGTAAGAAGAAACAAAAACCTCCGTGACCCTGTCACGTCGACTAGAATACAGGTGGTCAATAATTGTACTCGACGTTTTAGATGTTCTCGTGGGTTGTGTTACCAGCTGCGAAAGTCCATTCGATACAATAAAGGAGGACCATCTAGAATTACTAAAAGAATTCCTATCTGCAAGAAAGTTTATGTTAAAATCACCCATAATATGATATTCTTGTGAAGAGCACGTTATAGCGTTTGTGAACTGATTCTCATACGCTGATATCCAATCATGAGTAGAATCCGGGGGTCTGTAAACAAAGTTTAATAAGAAAGATTGAGTTTTAGGGAAAGTAACTTCAGTCCACACTGATTCTAATATAGGAATATTTAAGTCATGTCTGTGTTGAAAAGGTATCTTGTCTTTGATGTATATAAGAATACCACCACCTTTACGGTTACTTCTATCCTTACGAATAATAGAATAATTTTGAATAAATAAATCTTCATCTAAAATTCCGTCATGCAAAAATGTTTCACAAAGACCCAGTATGTCAATATTTATAGAAGCGAGAAGGCATTTCAATTCGTCTAGCTTAGGCAATATGTGTTGAACATTTAGATTGACAACATGTAAACCTCTGTTCTTAAATTCAATATCGAAAAAATTTGTAGTAGGTAAACCATGTAAATTATTACTACCATTACTAATAATTGTAGAACAAGATAAATTAGGTAAGGAACTGTTTACATCAAATATTGTCTGAGGCTTATTTAATGATATCATATTATCAGAACATTTCAATTTTCTTATGTACAAATTAGAATCATTAGTGTTACACTGTAAGTCATTAAAAGAACAATTATGGTTATTGCAATCGGCACATATTGATTCTGAAAGTTCATATTTGTTAAAAGTGTTACCACTTGTTTCGATAAGATTATGTGAAGGTCTGTTAAGCTTATCCTACTTCTGGGCCATCGGACTTCTTGGTGCGTAACTGTATCCACGACGTCTGTTATCAGTAGGACGCCAGCTGTCGTTCGTGTAGCCGTAGATTTTGATGTATATAAGAGATAGTATGTAGATTTATCCGTTTGTCTATATATATACAAATACAAATACATGATATCCGTTCTATACCATTACTAGGTATCTATTACGCATGATACCAAGCGTTTGTGTATGGTGACGGAAATGCCGCTCGACTATTCTTTCATCGGGATGGTATTCACCTCAGCCAGAAGGGTTCCAGCGTGACAGTCACAGTCGATGATGGTGGCTCCCAGTTCTTCACCAACCTGCTTCAACGTATCGTTTAGCGAAATTACATCCGCGTCGACCCTAGGACAACTGGTGCATAGGGAAACAGCATAGGATTGGTTCATAATGCCCAGAAGAGACTTCATGTCATTATAAATGGTGGTTTGGGAAGATCCCGACGCAGCGTCATTTCCACCCGCGTAGATGATGATGTTTTCGTACTGCGAAGTATCCACATTTAATAGTTTCGTGTGGATACCATTTATTGTTGTCCCCGGGCATGTCATTATATCAGTATTCATTTCCAGTCCTCTTTTTTGGATGCCTTTTAAAATGGAGTCGCCAATGATGAGTGTTTTTTTGGATTTATCATCAGTGGTTTCAGATGGCAGGTTGGGTTTTGACGGTTGTGAAGGCCGTGCTAATACATTTTCTTGTTGAGGAGGCCTGTGGCTAGAAGAACTTAAACATGGTCTATTATTCTGAGGTGCCATTAAATTAGTCAGTTGTGATTTGATTGAGTCACCAAATGACTGCCATCTTTTAAGTAAAACATCGTGCATACCGCTCAACTGTGTCTTGACACTCTCCGTATCAGCCCTGACCGTAAAGGTAATGACATCCATACTAGTACTAATATGTACATAGAAAATATAATATACTTGTTTTCAATTTCATCAGTCAAATACAAATATACGGAATAAACATACAAAAACAAAATTAATTAATTGAATGATAAATTGTTCTTATGATATAAGAGTAACGTAAAACCCCATATATGTTAAATGTAGTTACAAAGAGATAAATAAACTTGCATAAATGAACTTATCTGTCAGCATTACCCTTTTACTAAAACAACTAAATATTTCGATTATTTCCGATTGGGTTATCGATTATGTTTTTTCAAACCAATCCAATAATCGATTATGAAATTTGTCCGATTATCCATCACTAGTTCAAACTATGAATACAGCTATAAATCTCCATCTTCACCAGAATAATGCTTTTGTATTACGGGCGATAAACGGAAAGTAACGGAAAAGATCAATCGTGGGTATATACAGTAAAACCTCAATAGTGCGACCACCGATGAGACCCTTGAAAACTGGTCTTATTATTGAGGTGGTCTTAATATTGATGTTGAATAATGAATAAAAATAGTAAAATGGAAAATTATTAACTTAATTTGGAGGTGGTCATATTATTGAGGTGGTCGTTATTGTAACATGATTGTTTGTGCATATTACGAATAGTATTGACCCCTACCCCAGCCCTGGTACTTGACCTAATCCTGTAACACGCGCGTATAATTCTGGCGCGAGCGACCTATCAACCCTAATGAAGTAGTTCTGTACATAGACCGAAGTTAGCTCATATTCTTGTGTTTTATATCATGTAAATTTTGGCTTTTAACATTTCTATACGTAGCAGGAATTAAGTTTAGACTTTTTAAGAATATACGTTCCGATATTGTGTCAGATTGATCGTAATGTCGGAAAATATTGCCCGTAATATTCGATTCGCTCGTGTTGTCACTGGAATTGTAAAGCGGCATAAATCACTAACATCGCAGCACAAGACAATGTTGGATATATAAAGATCCACTGCTGGGGATGTCATATTGAATTGTCACATATGACGGAAATATGATATAGTATTAACAATACCGTTGTGCCATCTGTTGTTGATTATAGCACTGACATGAACAAGTTCGATATAAGACAAAATTAATAAATTACCCATTTCGTTGCACATTGTACAGTTTTAACTCGCTAATTAATATGCTATTTGATTGGTAAGTGCAAATATGGAGGTGATCGGAAGCTGAAGAGATCACTGCATTTATATATGGCGGCGATCAGAGGTTGAAGATCTCAATACGTTTGAATATGGCGGCGATTAAAGGTTGAAGATCTTAATACGTTTGAATATGGCGGGGATTTGAGGTTGAAGATCTCAATACGTTTGAATATGGCGGGGATTTGAGGTTGAAGATCTCAATACGTTTGAATATGGCGGCGATCAGAGGTTGAAGATCTCAATACGTTTGAATATGGCGGCGATTAAAGGTTGAAGATCTTAATACGTTTGAATATGGCGGGGATTTGAGGTTGAAGATCTTTAATACGTTTGAATATGGCGGGGCTTTGAGGTTGAAGATCTCAATACGTTTGAATATGGCGGGGATTTGAGGTTGAAGATCTTTAATACGTTTGAATATGGCGGGGCTTTGAGGTTGAATATCTTAATACGTTTGAATATGGCGGGGATTTGAGGTTGAAGATCTTTAATACGTTTGAATATGGCGGGGCTTTGAGGTTGAATATCTTAATACGTTTGAATATGGCGGGGCTTTGAGGTTGAATATCTTAATACGTTTGAATATGGCGGGGCTTTGAGGTTGAATATCTTAATACGTTTGAATATGGCGGGGCTTTGAGGTTGAATATCTTAATACGTTTGAATATGGCGGGGCTTTGAGGTTGATATCTTAATACGTTTGAATATGGCGGCGATTAAAGGTTGAAGATCTTAATACGTTTACATATGGCGGGGATATGAGGTTGAAGATCTTTAATATGTTTGAATATAGCGGGGATTTGAGGTTGAATATCTTTAATACGTTTGAATATGGCGGGGATTTGAGGTTGAAGATCTTTAATACGTTTGAATATGGCGGGGATTTGAGGTTGAAGATCTTTAATACGTTTGAATATGGCGGGGCTTTGAGGTTGAATATCTTAATACGTTTGAATATGGCGGGGATTAAAGGTTGAAGATCTCAATACATTTAAATATGGCGGGGATTTGAGGTTGAAGATCTTTAATACGTTTGAATATGGCGGGGATTTGAGGTTGAAGATCTTTAATACGTTTGAATATGGCGGGGCTTTGAGGTTGAAGATCTCAATACGTTTGAATATGGCGGGGATTTGAGGTTGAAGATCTTTAATACGTTTGAATATGGCGGGGCTTTGAGGTTGAATATCTTAATACGTTTGAATATGGCGGGGATTTGAGGTTGAAGATCTTTAATACGTTTGAATATGGCGGGGCTTTGAGGTTGAATATCTTAATACGTTTGAATATGGCGGGGCTTTGAGGTTGAATATCTTAATACGTTTGAATATGGCGGGGCTTTGAGGTTGAATATCTTAATACGTTTGAATATGGCGGGGCTTTGAGGTTGAATATCTTAATACGTTTGAATATGGCGGGGCTTTGAGGTTGATATCTTAATACGTTTGAATATGGCGGCGATTAAAGGTTGAAGATCTTAATACGTTTACATATGGCGGGGATATGAGGTTGAAGATCTTTAATATGTTTGAATATAGCGGGGATTTGAGGTTGAATATCTTTAATACGTTTGAATATGGCGGGGATTTGAGGTTGAAGATCTTTAATACGTTTGAATATGGCGGGGATTTGAGGTTGAAGATCTTTAATACGTTTGAATATGGCGGGGCTTTGAGGTTGAATATCTTAATACGTTTGAATATGGCGGGGATTAAAGGTTGAAGATCTCAATACATTTAAATATGGCGGGGATTTGAGGTTGAAGATCTTTAATACGTTTGAATATGGCGGGGATTTGAGGTTGAAGATCTTTAATACGTTTGAATATGGCGGGGATTTGAGGTTGAAGATCTTTAATAAGTTTGAATATGGCGGGGATTTGAGGTTGAAGATCTTTAATACGTTTGAATATGGCGGGGATTTGAGGATGAAGATCTTTAATATGTTTGAATATGGCGGGGATTTGAGGTTGACGATCTTTAATACGTTTGAATATGGCGGGGATTTGAGGTTGAATATCTTCAATACGTTTGAATATGGCGGGGCTTTGAGGTTGAATATCTTAATACGTTTGAATATGGCGGGGATTAAAGGTTGAAGATCTCAATACATTTAAATATGGCGGGGATTTGAGGTTGAAGATCTTTAATACGTTTGAATATGGCGGGGATTTGAGGTTGAAGATCTTTAATACGTTTGAATATGGCGGGGCTTTGAGGTTGAAGATCTCAATACGTTTGAATATGGCGGGGATTTGAGGTTGAAGATCTTTAATACGTTTGAATATGGCGGGGCTTTGAGGTTGAATATCTTAATACGTTTGAATATGGCGGGGATTTGAGGTTGAAGATCTTTAATACGTTTGAATATGGCGGGGCTTTGAGGTTGAATATCTTAATACGTTTGAATATGGCGGGGCTTTGAGGTTGAATATCTTAATACGTTTGAATATGGCGGGGCTTTGAGGTTGAATATCTTAATACGTTTGAATATGGCGGGGCTTTGAGGTTGAATATCTTAATACGTTTGAATATGGCGGGGCTTTGAGGTTGATATCTTAATACGTTTGAATATGGCGGCGATTAAAGGTTGAAGATCTTAATACGTTTACATATGGCGGGGATATGAGGTTGAAGATCTTTAATATGTTTGAATATAGCGGGGATTTGAGGTTGAATATCTTTAATACGTTTGAATATGGCGGGGATTTGAGGTTGAAGATCTTTAATACGTTTGAATATGGCGGGGATTTGAGGTTGAAGATCTTTAATACGTTTGAATATGGCGGGGCTTTGAGGTTGAATATCTTAATACGTTTGAATATGGCGGGGATTAAAGGTTGAAGATCTCAATACATTTAAATATGGCGGGGATTTGAGGTTGAAGATCTTTAATACGTTTGAATATGGCGGGGATTTGAGGTTGAAGATCTTTAATACGTTTGAATATGGCGGGGATTTGAGGTTGAAGATCTTTAATAAGTTTGAATATGGCGGGGATTTGAGGTTGAAGATCTTTAATACGTTTGAATATGGCGGGGATTTGAGGATGAAGATCTTTAATATGTTTGAATATGGCGGGGATTTGAGGTTGACGATCTTTAATACGTTTGAATATGGCGGGGATTTGAGGTTGAATATCTTCAATACGTTTGAATATGGCGGGGCTTTGAGGTTGAATATCTTAATACGTTTGAATATGGCGGGGATTTGAGGTTGAAGTTTTCAATACGTTTGAATATGGCGGGGCTTTGAGGTTGAATATCTTAATACGTTTGAATATGGCGGGGATTAAAGGTTGAAGATCTCAATACATTTAAATATGGCGGCGATTCTGAGGTTGAAGATCTCAATACATTTAAATATGGCGGCGATTCTGAGTTTGAAGATATCAATACATTTGAATATGGCGGTGATCAGAGGTTGAAGATCTCAATACATTTGAATATGGCGGCAATCAGAGGTTGAATATCTTAATACGTTTGAATATGGTGGCGATCTGAGGTTGAAGATCTTAATACGTTTGAATATGGCGGTAATCAGAGATGGAAGATCTTAATACAAAGTTTGAATATGGCGGCGATCTGAGGTTGAAGATCTCAATACATTTGAATATGGCGGTAATCAGAGGTTGAATATCTTAATACATTTGAATATGGCGGTAATCAGAGATGGAAGATCTTAATACAAAGTTTGAATATGGTGGCGATCTGAGTTTGAAGATCTCAATACATTTGAATATGGTGGCGATCTGAGGTTGAAGATCTCAATACATTTGAATATGGCGGTAATCAGAGATGGAAGATCTTAATACAAAGTTTGAATATGGTGGCGATCTGAGGTTGAAGATCTTAATACGTTTGAATATGGTGGCGATCTGAGGTTGAATATCTGAATACGTTTGAATATGGCGGTAATCAGAGATGGAAGATCTTAATACAAAGTTTTAATATTGTGGCGATCTGAGTTTGAAGATCTCAATACATTTGAATATGGGGGCAATTTTGAGGTTGATTTTGATTAGGATAATGACATATCGTAATATTCTCATGTATCAATCATGACATGGCCCGGAATCAGGAGAAAATTAATTTCTCTTATGTTGAATATCTCCGGTAGGTGTCGCTAGCAGGTGCTTGTGCACGAGGTGTTCATGTCGTTAGTTTTTGAAAGCCATTCAGCTTCGGGCAGCCGACACAGTAACTAATACCTGTTTTTCTTTATAAGTCTAATATGATTTTCATGGAATCATATATAATGAGGTTTCAAACAAGTATGTCATAGTTATACCTTCAATAAAAAAAGATTATTAGATTAAGCTTACTATTGTTAGAATGAAAAGAAATATTTCTTAAAACTTCAAGACTTCATTTCGACTCAGTGGTCAATGTAATCGGACATTCATATTCTTATGTTTTTAAGAATTATGTCATTATTTCAATGGTTAAATAATGTGTGCGTTTATTTTAATATTAAACAAATATGTTTTTATGTAAATGTTTCCTTTTAAGTCACACGATTATAGTTTAAAATTAAATATTTATGTTAACAGTTTGGTTAACACGATAGTCTTATAATATATCGTATACATTTTGTATAATTTTATGTATGAGGTGTATGCTTATATAGTCTCTTATAATTCTTATTTGAATGGCTTTGTGCAATGTTTTATATTTTTTAAAATCTTTGTTATATGTATATCTATGTTTTGTACAAAGATGAGACTTTAATAAATAAATAATAAATAAATAATAAGTAAATAATTCGAACGGTTAACTGCTGACATCGCTAACTTGACATTTACTAGTACATGTATATGATCTTCAAACTACATATTTATTTATCTTTTGGATGGACCATTTCAAATCTTTACTGATGCACAGATTCTATTTTTGATAAACATAGAAGACTAAATGTATTATTGCGTGCGTTTCATGAAACGACATGACAAATTGATTATTACGTATTCTGAAATATTCATACCTGACACGATATATCGCCATCGGCTTTTCAATTTCTCAATGGTAATCAATTAAAATCATTAAGAAAAGTTGTTAATGGCATATTTTTTTGCATTATGTATATTCACAGGTTTAATAAGCAATTGACACACTTTTAAGAGAAACAGAAGCAATCTGATTAAAACTGCACAATCAATTTTTACAGTGACCTTGAATTTGACATTAGTATTGAATAGCAAATATAGTGTCTTACCTCATCATTATTTGTTCATACAAAATGTATCTCAAAAGCCATAATTACTATCAAGCTATCGTCATTGATATTTTCGATTTCTCTAGGTGACCTTTCTTACTCACAAAAGACGTATGTATTGAATATTTTGGGTATGCATGTCAATACAAATGCTTAAAAGCGATTTATACACACCGACAACCGGGGGAAAATACATTTTACTTGTGAGAACAGCAAATTTTGGACATTTATACCATTTGACCTTGACCTTTGACCTGGATACAATTGTAAAATTGAATCGCCTAATGTGGTGTGGAAGTTACAGTACATAATGTAATAAGTAACTGTTATTATTTTAGTTGTTCTTGTTTGAAGGGAATTCTTTAAAAATAATCATATTTCAGCAACCGGCATGATTACAGAAAAAACTCAATAATAAGACTATTATTTGGACCCTTGAAAACTGGTCTTAATATCGAGGTGATCTTAAAGTTGAGGCTGAATAAAGAGCAAACCGGTGAAAATGGACTTAAAGTTGTGTTTCATACACACTATTTCAACACAATAAGAAGTAATTTGAATTCTATATAATGTTCAGATTAAACACATTTGTATATTGTATGAAAATAGCAATACACTAGTTTATACATACATGTAATTGTCATTATTTAGACAGTACATTTTGTATATAAAAGTTATTGATTAAAACAATATCACCAAAGCCATATTTACATAAAGACTGTCACTATGATACTTTCAATTTCACCATGCTAACCAAACCGATTTGTAAAAGCTACATGTATTTGACATGTTTGCACAAACATACTAATATAAATGTGAATGAGCGTTTCATACGCATACATACTTTCCTCGTTTGTTTTATATTTTATTGCTCATACTCTTACATTCTTGTCACGTCGAATTGAAATGGGCTATTCGAAACCAGGTATTATTCGAAATAAAAGTCCGTAGCCAACGAATTCGAATGAACGAGGTCCGACTACATATTGATTTTATAACTGACAATTCAAGAAGAGTTTGTAATAAAACAGCCGATATGAACACAATGTACATTGCATTGTACGTATATTCGTACAATACCGTAATAATAAAAACATTTTATCTTATAATTTTATAATGAAATTTTGCAGTCAGTTTTTTATTAAGTTGTGCAAAATCATATTTTATTTTTAGTTTATTTTATTTAACAAAAAATCTTATATTCTCCTTCAAGTTTGTACATTTTGTCAATACATATGTCAAGACTCATTCTGTTGTCAGTGTTATTAAAGTTCGCATTGTGCAACTTAGTGCCAACATTTATTCCATTTTGACAATAAGAAATTTAAATTATTAGATACTGATACTCTCCTACCACGTTATTTAACTTTCTTATAAAAAGGGGCTCCAGCTCAAATCCGCTACATTCGTATTTTTCTACGTATCGTGTACTTCGTCAGAATAAAACATTTGATTGCGGCATAACTTCTGAAATTTTTTTATTCCAGAAAACTCCTATAATAAAAACTTTCAATAAGTCGCTCACAGTAGACGCGCGAGCAACACCAGCTACGGTATCTTCGATATTACAAAACCAACGAGCAAATGATGTGAGGGCGTTGCTAAATGATAAATTGATCGCCAAAAGATTTTGATAAAAAATGGAAATTCCCTTAAAACATGTAATCAATATGTATTCACGAAATTGAACAGAACATTGTGTTTCCCCATCGCCATTTCAAAAACGTAAAATGAATGTAAAATTGAGCTATTAAGGTGATATCCGGGATGTCTGGGTATTTTTTAATTTTTTAAATGGTGTATGGACAAAGTTTGTAGTTCACCAAAACTTATCTCGACGAAATCATAAATATGTTTGACATCGTTATAACTTTGAAATGTTTGATAATAACCAACATTGCACGCAGTAACCTCAATTAAAGACCACCTCAACATTAAAACACAATTTTCAATCCATTTCATTATTTTGCTCTTTATTTAACCTCGATATTAAGACCACCTCAATATAAGACCAGTTTTCAAGAGTCCCAAGGGTGGTCGTATTATTGAAGTTTTGCTGTACCTTAAAAGCTTACCTCTGTCAAAGCGTTTTGATATTCGTTCACTCCTCATGTACGAGTTACATTTACAAATGCTATAAGATTTAAAATAATATTAACAGCCGGTTATATTCTGTTTAATACCCTAATACAACGTTAACATAATGTGTTTACTTATTATAGTGTCACCAGTTTTTAAAGGGCATGCAATTTCCGACTTATGAGACACCTTCTTTCTGAATACGTTTATTTCTCATTTCCTAAACTTTCATATCAGACACCAGGCAGGTAGGCAAACTTTAAACGTTATTTAACCATCTGACGGCTTACCGACCGGCCATATCTGAACGGACACCTATCGGGCTTCAAACCTTTAACATCCCGCTGCCAAGGCAATGTTAAACATTTCAGTTTGTTAGAGATGCCACAAGACGTAAACGTCGAATTATTTTTTTTCCATAGCTAAACGCCATGTTCACGAGTTTATTAAAATAGTTCAAAGAATAAAAGAAAACTTATTATTTAAGAAAAATGTATATTTAAAACAACTTGTTCTATACCATCGCTGCTAGCACAGAAAAACCTCACTTAAAGACCATCTCAATAATAAGACCACCTCACTATTAAGAACACATTTTTCCTAGTTCATTTTCACTGTTTTGCACTTTATTCAACCTCAATATTAAGACCACCTCAATAAGAAAACCAGTTGTCCAGGATCACAAAGCTGGTCCTCTAATTGTGGCTTTACTGTATTTGTATTTTAATTTTTAACATTGAAAAAACGTCTTAATTCTGTAACCATTAACATCAGCCGATGTAATCAATATTTAAATAGTTACTGATATTTTGAATGCATCTATAGTACTTATTGTTCTTAAGGAATATGTTAATGTACATATCTTGTCAGAATAAATAGTTGAACAATGATCCCGTATGACTATGGATTTTTATTCTGAGCAAACTGTCCTGATGAGCGTATTGAATAAGATATTTTTATATCTGATTATTTTATCAACGTTTATTTATTATACATAATATGTACTCCCTACAAACGTTAAAGGAAATTTGCCTTCCAATATGGCCGATAGTTCAGAACAAGGGAGGTAAATATTGTAAATAATCGAGGGGTAAAGCGTCCGCTTTCGGATTCGAAGGTCTTGTGATCGAACCCAACATTGCGTGAGCCAGTGAGTATTTATTGAAAGTGGTTAATAAAAGCTGTACTAACTTATTTCACAATCGATATAAACTAGGTAAGTTGAAACCTAAACGAACATATTTACTGAATTAATAATGGACGCACTGTCCGATCTGCTATCTTATCAATTTAAACGCGAACAATACTTCACTTTTGTCGAATAGAAATTGATCACCCGGATGTAATGATGAAAGTATCATATAAATACGTTCTCTTGTTATTAGTATTATACGTCTTCAGCCAGCCGTGAAGGATGTCATGAATATCAATGACGAGTTAGACAGTTGCTATTCAATCGTGTCTCGTCATAATACCCATTGAAAACAAAATATATGTTTCCATGACATGCCCGGATACAGAAATTCCCGACTGGGGGGGGGGGGGCAAACATGATGAAAGTGCCCTGAACTTGAGGTGCTCAGCACCGAGTGGGGGTAGGTTCGGGAGGGTTTTATTCCCCTCCTTTAAGGGGGTCCGGGGGTCTCCCCGTAACATTTTTTCAAATATTTGTATATGAAATGGTGGCTTCTGTTGTATTTCAGGGTCAAACTTTTAAGACTCATTCTCGAGAATTGCACTAGTATTATCTTGTAAAAAATACAGAACGTCCAAATGATACAAGTACCAACATTTTAACAAATTTCCAGGGGACAGCCTTCAGTACAAATCCTTGTCACAAGTGAATAAGGGGCCATTTCGTCATAAACTCTGTGAAATAGTGTAGATATTAAAACCTTCGGGCTGATTTGGCAGAAGTTGACTATTCTTAATGTCCAAATTGAACATTAGCACACTTATAAACTGTATTAACTGGTTATCGCCTAAAGTATATACTTAAACTACTAACAGGTTTATGTATGCTCCCTGAAATACAGGGCGAATTTGTTTTGCAAGACCTAGTTAAGGTTTGAGGTTTCAGTTTTGTTGTAGTTTGGTTGAAAAACATAAACCAGTTATGATTAAGATTTGCAAACAAACAGACGGTTTAGTCGAATAAAAATGACCCATATGATTTTGATTGTATACGAACTTAGTGTCAGAAGACCATAACGATTTAGTTGACACAGTCGCATCAAAATCTAATTTCATTTACTGCAGTTTTGTGATTGCAGACAGATTGGTGCTCGATAAGAAAGTCAGATTTGAGAAATTTGTTACTTCTGTTTTGCAACATTACAATGTGGACGATTTTATAGCCAGGTTCCGATTAAGCAGACATACATTTGACCTGTAGGTTCGACTGTAGGTTGGTGATTTACAATAACATACATTTACTACATTCTATACCAATCGTTGTAGCTTAATGCGCAAAATATATATATATATACATGTACATGCATGTTCATGTTTCAAGTGGTGTAACATAACAAAAGGAAAAATGTAATCTCCAGCACATGAATAATTTGTCGTTTTTATTAACGTTAAGGTATTTGTATTAGCTATTTCAATAACATCTAAGTAGTTATGTTTCAAATTCAAATATCTCTTTCAGAAACATGACAGTTAATGTTCGGAACGCCTCTATATAGTATTCAAACCTCCAAGTATATAGGTCCGTGATATCACACTGCAAAACTTGCTTGTATGAAAGGACCACAATTATGATGGTGTCTTATTACTCAATCTTTTGAATTATTTAATTTTCCTTATGACTCGGTAAAGCCGCGGTAATACGAACGTATTCACAATACAAAGAAAACTATTGTGTGTTTAGTTTGAATACAAATTCTTTATACGATGAAGAAAATGTAATTTAAGATTTAAGCATTTTGAAATGCAATTCTAAAAAGGAAAATGTGAAAATATGAAAGAAGGCTTGTTCTAGAAAAACTTAATTATTTTATTTTGCAAAACTTTAGGCCCAAGTTTTACATTCCCTTCCATAAACTATTGAATTGTTTAAAATTATTTTAAGAAATTTTATTTTCACTGTTAGATCTCTGTCTCTGTTACATTTGATGCTCAAAAATCAGCGTATTACAGACGCTTTCAACATGATAAGGAAATTGAAAGCGACTGTCTGATGTAGAGTGAAGAGCACAAGATTTTTCTATACGGTCTCAAGGCCGATGAACACATCAGGGGGCCAACTTTTATTGCACTTGCTTCCGCTATACTGGTAGTTTTCAAGAGGAAATCGACCATAAATCAATGTATTGTATTTGAAGTGCTAAAAGAATAGTAACCTCAAGACCTAATCAGTGGATATAATTTTATATTAGGAATAGAAAAAGGTCACTTCACAGCCGACTGGGGGGGGGGGCAGGGCCCCCTCGGCCCCCCCGGTGGATCCGGGCCTGCATGTTGTCGGTTGAATATAAGTTATGTTTATTGTAATTATAACATTTATCCTGTCTTTTGAAAATATGTGTGTCTTCTTATTATACACAACTCTGTAACATCATACAGAGGTGCGTTTTTTAGAGGTAGGGGAAATAAGCAAGAAAAGCTAGCCAATGTAGAAAAGGTAGCCGTCTAAAAAACGCTTGAACGATTCGCTGAACAAAATGGCGCTCGCCAGACCACACGACACTGTTCCGCATGGACGCCATTTTGTTTAGCAAAGCTTAGTGAAAATAAACTTGTAAACTTGTAAAAAAACTTGTAAACTTTGTCATTGTAATTGTCACTAATCTGATTGTATAGCGAGTCAAAGGTAACATTAGAACACTGTTACACGCCCTTTATACCTTATAAGTCACACACATGTCTCGTGAATGTGGATAATATACAGTAAAACCTCACATAAAGACCACTTCAATAATAAGACCACCTCATAATTAAGAACACAATGTTCAAGTCTATTTTCGCTGTTTAGCGCTTTATTGAACCTCGATATTAAGATCACCTCAATATGAAGACCAGTTTTCAAGGGTCCCAATGATGGTCTTATTATCGAGGGTTTACTGTAGCCTCAGTTCAGACTAACACATAATGATTTAATGTAGTTCTATTAAATCATGAAATTTCTTAACTCATGAATAAAAAATACAATATTACGTTAATGTATCAATCGTGTACTGTCCACCATTTTATATAATTATTGTGTTTCAATTTATGTTGTTTTCTGTTAGAAGGCCATGTTTTATTTAAGAATTGTACAATTGTTTTTGTATACCTCTTTACATGTCACCTTCTGTAAATAAAGATATTATTATTATTATTATATGAAATATAAAAAAGCGTATTTTTTCATGATTTATTACGAAGCAATAAAATAGAAATGGACACATTATAGTAGAAAATACATGATATAAATATATATTGATATTTTATGTCTGTATAAAAAAATGACTCAGATTATCTTTCGTCATATAAAAATGGGATTATTTAGTAAAAAGCAAGAGGTACATAAAACCTCACTTAAAGACCAGCTCATTTATAAGACCACCTCACTATTAAGACCCATTTTAACTGGTTTGTTCTTTATTCAACTTCAATATTAAGAATACCTCAATATTAAGACTACTATTCAAGAGTCCCAAGGGTGGTCTTATTATTGAGGTTTTATTGTATATACAAAATAGATATATATATATATGAACAAAAAGTATCACATATATGTTATTTCAACAATAGTAATGTAGCATTAAATAACAAACAGAAAAATGAAAAGAAACGTGTTTAAAAATACTAAGATATAAAATGTATGTAGTATAAAAAGTCTTATTTATGTTATACTATGTAATATGACATTGTAGTGGGGATCGTTTTACGTTTCCGTAATATCAAACCGACTAACATTATTATATTTTAATATTTAACCTAATTGGCATGGCACATGGCAAACTCATTTCAGATGTCTGTATATTCAGTGTAAACATATTGTACTTACATTATATGAACAACATAATATTCGATACAGTTTACAACATTTTGAATAAAAAACTTCAATAGTAAATGTAGAAGGATAAGCCCGAAAGTCAATGGCTTATATGCGTCTAATACTTTCTATATTTATGGAATTTAAAAAAAAAAATCATCATGAATCACTAAGTCTTTAAGTACAGTTAAACATCTCTAACAGGCCACCTTAAAATTAAGACCACCTATCTAACAAGGCTATATTTTCATAGACCAGTTTGCAATATTTCTTCCATGTCTCAACTCAATAATCAGATTCTCTCATACATTTAAGACCGACTTTCTTCAGAACCAATAGTGGTCTTATTATTGACGTTTCACTGTACGTATACAAACATACATAGAAATGAATGAATGGCGGTGAAAGGATGAAATCTTAACAATCATTGTTTGAAAGCATGTTTTATAACAATTTATCAAGTTTACTTGATCTAATGACGTTTTCATAACATGTGATTTCATGTCATTTTTTCCTTAATGAATGCGATATTTAAACAGTCTATTAAAGTTTGATTTCGCGCGACTGAAACAATATTCTAGAACATTTACAGTAAAACATGACTTAAAGACCACCTCAATAATAAGACCATCTCAAAATTAAGAACACAGTTTTCAATTCCATTTTCACTGTTTTGCTCTTTATTCAACCTAAATATTAAGACCACCTCAATAATTATTCAGGCTCGTTTTCTAGGGTCTCGATGGTGGTCTTATTACTGAGGTTTTACTATATTTATACATTATACATGTTACTGTATTTGTTTAACAAGATAATAACCGAAATTCTTCTCACATAGTCTCGGTATAGGTCGCCTAGCAACCGCATATACAACAACATATCCGGAAAATTATCACTATACTGTTACAGAAAGTACAGGTAAAACATCACTAAATTGCCTACTCCAAATTGTCCGTCAGAGACAACACGTTCCCTGGCAATGGTGTTCGCTCAGGTTTAGATTTTTCTTCGGTCGCGGTTCTTTTTGCAGATTTATCTTTTTGTCCTCTCGGAGTTTCATCTATTATCACTGTTTTTTCTTTAGATCGTTCTTTTTTTGCCGGAGTCTTGGCCGTATCAGATCTACCAGTAGGTGGAAGTCTGTCTATATTTTCCGCGCCACCATCTCTTTGTGTGGTCTCATTGTTTACTTGCGACCTCCCGCTCTGTTGGGGAATCGTCATAGTTGTCTCCCTTGAAGCGTCCGTCCATGACCGATGCGTCACTTCCGGTGCATCGTCAGCACTGTGTGGACGTCCATCTGTAGACGACATCATTGAGTGCATTCCAGAATCTGCCGTTGTGTGAAATGTGCGCATGCGCGAAAGTCGAAGTCCAAGTTCTGTTGGTGGTGGAAGTGGAATGACAGGTTGGTTTTCTTGCCAAAATCCAGCTCGTTCCATCAAATATTCCCTGCCATGACTTGCTAAGTCGCGAGTTTCTAAAGCAGCATTGGTCGGCAATTCTGATAAAATATAAATGTTTTTCAAAAATTTGAAATGAGCGTGATAACTGGAGTATGTCTTAAAAAGCGAATACTGAGCTGTTTTCAACTGAGCTTCACGCCTTGATACAATCAACCATTGAAAAACTTGTTTGGTTCGATTTTTTGCCTTGACAGACTTTGGGAAAACGTATGTCTTCCCAGACGTTCCAAAGGGCTATAACTCAAAGTTAATTTGACGAACATACTGTCAATATGCACAACTACACTTGGTACTATCAACTCATGTGAAATGTCATTGTAATCCAACCACTTGTTTAGGAGAACAATCGGGGACAAAATGTGACATCCAGACAGATAGACAGTAAAACATCAATTTTTGTCTCACCACCCCACTATGTGAGGGACATCATTTTACTAAATACTAAAATAAACCGCCATCATCCTAAATTTTTATCAGCGGTCGCTGACCCTGCTGATCTAGCTATGACACCTTTGTATATGAACAAGTCCTACTTACTTTCAGTATCCAAGTAGTGTTGAAAGTATTTCTGGTCAGGGTAGAATTCTGGCATGAGTTTTCTCAATCTCTTGTCATCCCCAGAGAACGGTCGAACAGAATCCGGTGCTGTGCGCATGCTCACATCTGTCAGGTTTGAGAGCTCCCGTGCCGGCTGGTGAACATGCCGCTCATAACGCTGACACCATTTCGAGGAGGTCTGAGCATCACCATGACCATGACATTGAGTTCTGTCAAGCTGCACAAATATTAAAAGGTACGAGCACTCGTATAATAGATAAAGGAGAATAATAAAATGAAGAAACTCATTTCAATCTCTCGTATGATCAACACAAGCTACATAATGCTTCTCTTCCAGAATATTAAATATTTTACCAGGCAAAAAGTAATAACACCTTCAATCTCTCTAGAGCAACAACGTCTCAACCACAGGAGATTGTCACGAGTTTTCTTCCATTATCTAATCTGGAGTCCTCTCCCTTTATAGTTTTGTACATATACCTTAAAAGGGATAAAGGGAGATACTCATGATACTCTAATGTGATATGCACAACAGCCGCTAAATATGCGTCTCACACGGACTGCTTCTCAAGGGAGGTTGCGATGTCCTCTCAATGTGTATAATCATTCACAGTACACTGATCAAAATGGAACTACATAATACCTTTTGCATGCTTCCTCCGACTAAGATGAACTCATCAACCGACCCAATGTTGTGAGTAGATCGTGTCATACCCTAAAAGACAAAGATGGTATTACATTAATTGAACCATCGCCGGAGACGCGTTTCTAGAAGTAGGGGAAGTAAGCGAACAAAATGTTAGCTAGGTAGATGTCTAAAAACGCATGAACGCTTCGCTAGCTACAAAATGGCGCCCACCAGACTAGATAGCATTGTTTCGCGTGGACGCCATTTTGTTTAGCAAAGCTGGGACTGTCAGAACATGCTACCCATCTAAACATAGGGGCTACTTTTCCTTCGTTTAAGAAACGGTACCGTTACTTTCCTTATGAAGTGCTCCAGGTGGAATTATATTTGTCCTACCTCAAAAAAGCGCATCTGAAGTCACAGAACTCATTCCAATATCATCGCCATGTTGTGCATACAAAGAAGCGTAGAGTAACTTATTGAGCAAACGTGAGAATCTGTCGACCGAATTGAACTTAATATGACTGGTCTTCTTTCCTCGAGTTAAACAACATATATGGGAAATTGTTTAAGCCAGGTGTTCGTGATTTAATGACAATCAATGAAACAGCTGTTCCACATTATATGCCTCACACTTATATCAGTACTTCAAATCTGAGTATTACGTAATCATTTACGTGTAAAACAATACTTCCTTCAATGACATTGATTAATTACCGTCGATTAACACTGTAGTTAATTCGAGATATGGAGAAATACAGATGTTGAATGGGTTACCTGTATGCCTTTTGTTTGATGACTGTCTGCTTCATTTTCCTCGGGAATAAAATCGGGAATAGTTGCCTCACGTCCTGACCATGACGAACGATGCCCTAAACAGAAATATGGATATTTTTTCAATCTTTACAGTAGAGCTTAAACATTTTGGAGTTCGAATTAATCTGTAAACATTATACTCACTTAAACCAATCACGTACCTGTTGGAAATGTATAATGCTAAGGATAAGTCAATGGCTTTCAGCCTCATCCTTTTTACACCAACTATTGAACAAACTCGTTTTATACAAAATGTTGTATATTGTATTGTATTATTATGTTGTTCATAGTATGTAAATAAAATATGTTTAAATTAATATGGACATTTTGTATTTTTGTCCTTTTTCTGAGGAATTTTGCCTTGAATACACTTCCGGGTGTCAAATGTTAGGTAAGGTTATTCGATGCAGACTTCGATTTCACGTCTGTGTCAGCGTTTTACTCCGATTTTCAACACTATTTCAGTTAGGTATGTCAGGCAGCTGACCTGGCCGGTGTTCCTGGGTTATCTACCAGTACTATCACAGACCTTCCACCAGGTACAGACGTTTTCCCCATCTGAATCAGAGGTGAAGAACATATGTTTTTGAATGTACAGTAAAACCTCACTTAAAGACCACCTTAATAATAAGATCCACCGCAAAATTAAGAACACATTTTTTTCAAGTCCATTTTCCAAGGTCCCGAAAGTGGTCTTATTATTGAGGTTTACTGTATTATCTTCAGTCTCAATGTCACGCAGAACAATCAACTCTTATGTACAACTTCCCTATAGTCACGTGAGTGCTCTACAGAAAGGGCTTCTTTTCGAAGAACAAAAACCGCTTTTCTTACAATACATGTTGGGACATATCAATGCTAGTAGCTACATTTATATAAGCGAGTTCATTTTTCATTGCGTTTCATGAACAGTACAACATCTTCAAAGCGACCCTCTCTTGAGCAAACAAACTCTCTTTAACAACATTATCAACGTTTCCAGTATTAATTTACTATTAATTTAACCTCTTTAAAGCAACAACCCCACAACAACGATCACAAGTTGCATCTCCTGTAGGGCATTTCTCTGAAACGGTTGCTTTAAACGTAACTGTTTCATACTTACTAGTATTCCTACGTAATTTCATTCGTCCATCATCGAACGTATCAGATCTCTTTATCATGTTCCCATTGTTTAGTTTCGAAGGGGGTTTGTTACAATCTTGTCGCACTAATTGTTTTGCATCTATGTATACTGGTTCCGACTTTACTCCACCCTTTCTAATGTTAGCGAAGAAAACCTAAAAGAAATTAGGGAACCGTGTATGTGTGTGAAGACAGGGGAACGCTAATCATCTTCATCATCTTCAGTAATCACATTCCTCTAATAAAAGCATTGTTGCGACGTAGTTGTACTACTGAGAGCACGCGGAAGTCGGAACAACTTTTTACATGTTAAAATTTCGGCTCTTTGTACAATTACGATATAAACTGGTAAACACATCTTGAGTGCGTCTTAATGCCTCCAAGCCTATCCATGGCCGACTGGAACCCAACAAGGGTGGGCTGGTTGACCACGTCGGGTGTGCTTGTTTCATCGGGTTTAACGCCGTTTCTCAACGATAGTTCAGTTATATACGGCGGCCGGTTCACCTAACCAGTTTTTCCTGGACTGAAATCTAACCAGTACTAACTTACCCTTCCACAAGGAGCCGGCAACTTCTCCACATGAGGAGGAAAATCGACATTTTTATCAAATTTTCATGGAAGGGTATGACCTGCCGCGACCGGGAATCGAACACGGATCGCCGGGTTACTAGTCCAGCGCACTAACCACTGGACCACGGCCGCGGCACGTCGGGTGTGAGCATCTCATGCTGGAAGATGCATAAAATAACAGAAACCAGACTTGGAACAAACAGGAGATTTAACCTGCTGAGATAAGGACATACACAGTACACAGTATGTTGATTAATGATACATTTTAGTATCGTTTTGAAGCAATCGGATGAACATTTTATTTAAATACTCAAACAGCTGATCCTGTATACATACCGGAACTTCTGATTCCTGTTTTTGCTTTCCTTCAAACAATCTTTCGTTCAATTTCAATCTTTCCGCTGAACCTAATTGCCTCCCCTGATAAAGAAACAAAATTTCATATCATTTTCCTGAAACGTCATTCTATATTGTATGATAACATTTCAAAGCAAATCAATATATATTGGACCATTTGCTGTTTCGATTTTGCGTAAAGTTACTTTTGTAGTTTGGCGCATGTCTTGATATTTTTTTATATTGTATTTTAACACGATCAGCTACATTCTAAGATAAGGCCGAGTTCATTTCACCAACCAGAACTCGCTTTGTCCGAGTTATTTCGTATTTGCCGAGTTTTTCGTATTGGCCGAGATGTTACCATTTATTTGGGTTGGGGGGTTTTACATAACTTGTATATCTATTTTGAATTCTACATTGAAAAACTGCAACAGCCTGTTGTATACTTATAAGACCAAGGCCTGACAAATAAGGATAACATGCTATATTGGCGGACATTTTTATACAGTCATTATAGTACAATAGTTAATTCAATAAATACATATATGTGTCTTCAGGGTTTAATTTGGCTATTCTGGGGAGATGACCCATGCCCTTCAAATTAAGAAGTGTTGCGCTCTAAACTGACTGTGAGAGAAAAGCATCTAACGTTGTCAAGTCAGTTTGGCTAAATTGAACCAAAACATTTTCTTCAGATTTATTGGGATTTTTTACATTCAAATTAGAAAACATATGCACTTTTTGGCATTGGGAATAATGGCTATAAAATAGCTGGAAAACCCCTGGTATTTGATAGTTGGATAATATTATAATGTTTGTCACGGGTACCGTAGGATGTATTCATCAATTTTGTCTTCCTTAGTAAAACTAGAAACCATTGTAAATAAAACAGCCTAATTCCAACATAATTATTCACAAGAAGACAGACAAAGTACCAAGACGACTTCTACCATGGCTCTACGGTATATACCCTTTGCATTCAAGAATGAATCTAATGCTACATTGTACACTATTATTTTGCCATGTCTTACCTTCATTTGATTGTAATCAGTTTCTATTAAAGGTGTTCCGGGCGCACTCAATCCCTCGTCCACACTGAATGCTACTTGCCTTCCAGATGGTGGTCGTTGGGACTAAAAAGAAAAAAATACATGAATAACCATTGTAAAGTCCCCAAACAATATAATAACTTAGGTTTACAACGTACGCTATCATATATCGTATACTTCGTAATTCCGTTAGTATGCCGGACTTTTTCAGCATTGCAAGGTAACATTTCGTATTGAGCGTATATGTAAACTAAATAATCAAACTTTATTTGCTGAATGTTCATGACATATCAACAATCATTTTTTCCCAATCAGTAAAACCCCAAACCTGAATGTACCACTCGAAAGCAATCGGCTCATCTGAAATAGCAAGTATCGCTGACCCTTTCGAAACTATCATGTAATTACACAGTGTAAAATTGTATAACAACAGAACTAATGAACTAAGAAACCGCAATTAAAACATCTATGCTACCAAAATAGTTGCTCACCTCTGCTCTCTTTTGTTCGTCCTCATCTTCCTTTGCACTTAGTAGATCACCATAATCCCATTCTTCGTATGGTCCAAACTCGTCATTTTTGTATCCCTAAATTATAAACATCTTTTTATTAATCAACATACATTGTATATTAAACATTTTTTGCGGCATTACATACAAGGAGGATAATTTTGTGCACATTCATTTGAAAATTAGAATTTAATTCCATTTCAAATGCCTAAGAAGCACTGGAACTGACCTCTTGAACATTTTCTGAGAAAAAAAACCTTGTCTATTTTCGTTATCTGAGATAAGAAAAATCTCAACGATTTGAGACAATATTTGAGCTGAGATTGAGCTCAGACTGATATGCTTTGGGAGATCGGGGCATTAACCCCACTGGAAGAAGAAGTCTTGCGTACTTCTGCTTTGTAATGGACTTCTTTTCAGTCATATTTCAAATGTTTGGCAAATCTTACCCCTACAGGTCTCCCGTCTGAATCTCTCAGTAATCTTGGTATACTAAACACACGGCCGAACTTCTTTCTGTTCTCCATCTGCTTTTCATACGTTTCCTTTGGTAACTTCTTTCCATCAATATCACGCTGAAATAAACCAATGTCTGCATTCTTACTATGTTCTGATTCTTTTTATATTTTCTTATTTTAGTCTCATTCTAATTTTTGTCTTAACTCCTGACTGCCAACAGTATTCTGTTCAATAGCAATAATTCCAAGCTTATTGACATCTTAAACTGTGACCTTAATAATTCAATTTACCGGACAAGAACTAATAGTTCTGTGTTGTGCATAACAGTCTTGTTTGTTTATAAAGTTACATTCATTACTAAATTTTGGTTTGACAACCTGATCTAGTCAACGATTTTGGCCAAGCTGATAACACAAATGGCAATGTAATATATGAAACAAATTGGAACCGCATACAGAATCAACTAGATGCTTGATGCTTACGCGAACACACATATGATTTCCCCAAAATGCACATTTGAACTTAATTCATCTTATATTGAACCGACATTGGTGAAAGTTGTACGTTGTCCCATTGTAGTAAAAATGAGACGAAACATTTGCAAAAATCTCTCAAAGAGATCAAATGGACACGATTGTGTTGCAGACATATGGACATACAGACGGACAGTCAGACGGGCGACAGGACCAAAACTCCATATTTATCCCCATACTTCATGTGAGAGTATTGATATGCCAATGTATCACCCGAACGTGTTATTTGATGCTAATTCCGAATTGGAATCAATAACATACCAATATCTTTGTTGTGTTCATTTATCAATAGACCAAAGCTAAAGAACGGATTGTTGGTCTATGAAGTTTGTATACTTACAATGATATTTCCTTCATCATCGAAATGAAAACCACCTGGTAGAGTACCATCCATTCCAATAACTAGTTCTTTCATTCCATATGTATCCCACTTATCTGCCTCTTCTTTCATCATACGTTCTACATTAGATGTCTCTTTAGTTTCTGTGTTGGCTTCCTTAACGTTAACTGGAGCAACGTGTATTCTTTCCTTTCTTTGTTTGTCTGGAGAGTCGGACTAAAATAGATAAGATGAATTCAAATAAATGAAAGAAAATTTGGCTTTTAATACCTTCACATTAAAGAAAATTTAATACAAATCGAGCTGGAAAGTCACATACAAACACGCAGAGCACGGTTTACCTGCAGGGTATTGCATCTAGTTCAATTGCTCTTCTTATTTGATTTACTATAATAATAACAGAAATCAATTGACTTGATACCAAAGTTGAAGGTCGGTCTTTTCCATGTGTTTTTTTTGTTTTGCAAATGAGTCAATAATGTACAGTAGTGAATAAGTCATGTGCATGTTTATGGCAACATTTCAGTTGATTAAATAAGCTGAACACATTTTGGACGAAAAGATCAGTTGTGCATCATATGGACTTGTGGTATTTATGAAGCCGACATGGCAATCAAACTTATGCATATAATCATTCAATAAATTGTGTAAACTTTCTGACCTCTTCATCGTCCGATATGACAGTTTGTACCGGTTTAGTCTCCCAGAAATCCATATCATCGAGCTCCTTTTCAATGTCTTTCTTTCCATGATACTCTTTCGTAAAAGGTGCTTCAATGCCTCGAGTACCGCCAACTTTCCTGCGTTTCGATTTCTTCCTCGAAACTCCGCCCTCTGCTTCCGTGTCTGATGTTTCCACGTCGCTTGGAGATCTCAGCTTCTTCTTCGCCATTTTCTTGAAGTTTTTCTTTCGATTCCTTCGACGGTTTGCAAGCATTTCTTGCTCTTCTCGAGTAGTGATAGCTGTTGTCATTTCACCAACTGGTTCTCCCTGAGATGATGTAAAATAGACATTTACTTTTAACTTCGCTCTTAGTTTTTTAATAAAGATTTTTGTTTCAAGTTTACAAATTTTGTTCAAAAAGTATAAAAGGTCTCCTAAATGTTAACAAATTCCAGAGATGGGCATAAATTTTGTATTTTGATAACAAGTAAACTGCATACCTCATGGTGCTTGCGTCTTTTCTTCTTCCCGACAACTCTGCCTTCGGCAGCTCCAGTCGGCGACCAACCTGCAGCTTCAAGGCGTTTCCGCTGGAATATTGATGTATTGTATAAAAGATGATATTTTATCAAAATCAAAGCCAATAAAACGTTACTTATCAGCATTCTTAAGAGTAACTTTAAACGCAAAATTTTGGCTAACAATTGTGTTTTTTATGGTCGGCCATACCATTCATTGCACCCATATTCCCAAACATTTTTACCCTTGCACCTCATCAGTGACTAATGTTATGTAGAATGTTATTTTCCCGGGGGTCTCTATGGGGAGGCATTGTCTTGTGTATGTGGCGTTTCCTGCAACAACTTAATTCTCCTTTTCACAAATTAACAAAAAGGCATTGTCATTGATGAAACAAAATTGCATGTACATGTTGTATTACCTTTTCAAACAGTTTCTGTATTCTTTCATTGTTATCATCTTCGTCAGTCTGAAATAATTAAGATTTTTTTTTCTACTGTTCAAAAACCACTTAAAGTATTATATATTTTTCTACCATATACAATACAAAACAATACATTTTATATATTTTTTTTTCTACCATATATGCTATTATACCAGCGATGAGATATCTCTGAATATGATAACATATGTCTTTCTAGTACAGAATCACACTGATGACTCAAACTTTGGATTGCACCATGTTGATCGTTTGATTGTCTCGGGCGTTATGCCGTTTATCAACAGTGTTTTAGTTATATTCTATTGACCTTACCAGTGCTGCTGAGTTACCCAACAGTACTAACTCAGTCAGCTCAGAGTTGGAGGACAATTGGTTTTGGTTTTTCTTCATTCAAATCGTCACAGAAGAACGTACGCCTCTCTGGGTTACCAAACCACGACATCTAGATTAGTAGTCGGGCGCTCTACCAACTGAGCTAACCGGGCGGGTTTGAATCATGTATCAATCGCTTATGCCATATCAATTTGTGAACAAATCATCTCAGACATACAATAAACATTGTTCATTTTTTTCTCGCTGGTCACGTGATCTGACTGATTATTTTAAATTACCTCGTATTCCTCACTGGACGAAGAACGTCTGGTTTTCTTTATCACCTGTAATATAAAAAGAAAATTAGGATAAAACTTAATTAAAAAAGATAATTCTTTTCTATAATTTATGTTATGCTTTTATATTTTTTTTTATTTTTTTTTTATAATTTATGTTATGCTATTATATTGTAGTTACTAATAGCTACTTCTTGTACGTATGTGTTAATATTAAACTTGAGTTTCAATTTTATCGCATATATCAGAAAAAAAATAAGGGGTTAAATTCTTTATTTATTGCTTTGAAATGTCAGTCGTATCAGATTCCCCTGTTATATGACGGAAATGTTTTCGTAATTTACCATGTAGAATAAAGAATTATCGGAAAATCTAAACTTAGTGATATAAGAACACATGTTGGTAATCTTTCCACCTTGCTTTCAATTATCTCCTCTTCCTTTTCATCGGTTTTCTTAACCGTGTGGTCTTTCTTTTCTTTTGCTTGTTCCTTCTTCTTCTTTTCATCTCTTTCTTTTTCCTTCCTTTCACGTTCCCTTTTTATTCTTACCAATGTCTGTAAGTAGTAATTGTGATATAATAACAAAATAGACTACCATTACAACACGACTAGATGACTAGCATATTCATCTACCATTTTATATTTGTGTAAACCTGAAAATTGTGGAGCAGCAAAAATCCAATAGACGGTGGCTTGGTTAAGGAGTAAGTTGGGACCAGCCAGTATAAAACATTCAAAGTTACTCAAACCCAACGTTAAAAGAGAGAGACAAATAGAGCAAATTCGGCTACCTTTTACCCTTTGACCTTGAATTTGACCTTGAGAATTACCTTAGATATATATATTACCTGAAAGTATAGCATTTGTATGCTTCCATTCTATTGCATTTACCATAAATTGTTTTTCTCAATGTTTTCTATGTTATTAAACAGTCCTCGCGTTTAATTCAGGCATAGTGCATTTCACGGTCCACCCTCGACAAGTGAGGGATTCGAACCCTCGACATTCGGATCTGAATTCAGGCGCTCTACCCCTCGACTCTCAGGCTTCCATATCTTGCAAATTTCCTATTCTTGGCGTACGTATTTCAACGTTTTATGCTTGTACATATGAACAGTGTAAATAGTTGAAATGTTTTATAAGCATTAAATAGCCTATTATATTTGCAAAGCAATGGGTGGAGATATGTCAATAAATCAAGTTCGTGGGTCAATGCTGTTGTATAGTGTAATAGATAACTAGATACGTGTAACTACGTATTAAGCCTTTATGGCATCGACAGAACTCTCATAAAACCGTCTTGAATGACTAATGCCGGAATACAATTACAGACATATGGTGGTCGGTTGTCAGGAAATATGTAATCAAAGATGGTGAAAATTGTAGCCTGTTTCATTGGAAATTGATGTCTTTATTTGAGCACTGACCCATTTCGGTAAGTTGCTCAGCCATACCACTTGCCTTATATACTTCTAATTCTCAAAAAGCAGAAAATGTATTCTACAAGATGATAAGATCATTGATGGATTTCATTTTTCTCTGTTTCTGAGAAAAGTATATTCACTAACCCGAAATCAAAGCTAATAGCCCCGGGCTTCGAGCTAGTGGGCTACCGTGAAGAATGCTTATACTATTAATCTATTGAGAAACAAACTAGAGAACGTGTCCATGAATTGGATTTACCATTTAATTTGAATATACAATGCAACCTCTCTAGAAAGATACCCAGGAGACGCAAAGGTTGGCCATTGTAGAAAGGTTGTTGTTGTTTATGCTACATAAAAAAACAATACTGCTGGTGAGGAGAGTTTGTTGCTCAAGAGATCGCGGTTCTTGAGAGGTTGCATTGGAGCACCGCTGTACGATTTCCAACTTCTTCTTTACGTCATATGTTGCGATTTCTTGAAATGACGTCACTTACAGAAGAGGTTGTAAATCCCATAGCAGCGCTCATTGTATAATGAAATATTGTAATTTACCATATCATCGGCATCAGGTCTAGGTGTTGTTGGCGGTATTGACTTCTTGCGCGGAGTTATTTCAATGCGCTCAGTAGCCTTCTTAGCCTGCTGTGGTGGTGTAGGATGTGGTTGTGGTGTGGGCTTCTGCACAGGTTTTGGTGGCACTGGTTTGGTGTTTTTCACCACCTGTAATGAAAAGACCTCAACACAATCATTTACAGTCAACAATCGTTACAACAACCATGTGTGTCCCATGTATTTATGTCGTTGTATTGAACATGTCGTTATATTGAATTTAATCAATAAACACAATGTTCCGATTCGTTCACATCAGATTTATGTCATTAAACGCACAGTACTTGAAACAACTTATTCAAATGTTCTGTATGGCCTATAAGCCTTATAGAACATTAACATAGTTTGTGTCAAGGACATGTGTTTAAACGGAGAATGACCTAGTAACGAGACTTGACTGCAACAATATATACATGAATAATCGTGTATGAAACAAATCTTAAAACAGTCGAGTAACTAAGGAATAGAATAGCCAAGACGATTGTTCCTTTGCGGAGTATATCATAAATACATTCATTAAGTTCCAGAATTAAATAAAGACGCCGGGCAGAATATGCCACATACAAAATGCACAGCCTTCTCAAAAGCACAAGAAAACACGAAGAAGTCAGGGGTTCCCTTTGACCCTTGGAATTTCCTAAAAGCCACATTATGACCCTCAGAATTCTGGCTGAAGGGTCAATTTTTCTCTAAATTATAGATAATTTGGCTATAAACTGGTAAAATCCAGTCAAAAAGTATAAAAATGACCCCTGAGATTTAGCACCTCATGAAACCCCTGGAAGTATACGTACATGAAGTTAATTACAAAAACAAATGGAACACAAGGAACCAACATAAATGAAGGAGGAAAATTGGGATACCGTCTGAGAGATATTGAAAAACAATTTATTACAACAATAGCGTGAAAAGGTCCTGGATAAAAAGATAAAAAATTAGTCTGTTTATACGTTGTTATATTGACAAGACATTGTCATTGTCGGGAGATTCTCATTTTTGATTTCTGTCCGGTGTTTCCATGTACTATTTCGACGTAGACGACATGGACACATAGATTATTACACACATATTTAGCTTCCTTTACTGTGCCTAAAATGTCCATACATCGTTGGGTCTTTTCTTACCTTTGGTTGTTCGTCTATGATCTTAGCTTCTATGACTGGATTGACATCTTGCAGTTTCTTTGCTGCTTTATCTGGTTTGTAAACTACTTCTTTCAGATGAAATATTTTCTCTTTTTCTTTATTCTTTCTTTTCTCCAAAGTGATTTCATCAACTCTGGAAAACAACAACAATATTCTTACTTATTATATACAGTCGGACCACGTTTATTCGCATTCATCGGGTCCGAAATTTTATTTCGAATTATACATAGTTTCGAATAGCCCATTTCAATTTAACGTGCCTTAGAAGATACATCGGGAAAAGGACAATATCGTGATATTGTATTTTAAAAATCCACCGATTTTAACAGAACATATATAAAGCAGCACCATACTGTTTTCTGTTCAGACATTTACCCATATATTCTGGCTAGCCTGTATGCATGATGGATCGAACCTAACACCTCTCTTTAAGTGGTATGGGGCGTTTATAAAGTTACCAACAATTTTGTTTCTAGTTAAGCTGTATACTTACTTGCTGTTGTACTTGTTCACTTTTGGACCGCTCCCTTCCTTCATACGTTTGATTTCGTCGCCATGTAAACTGTCTGGAGAGGGCTGTCGTTCTGCATTAGAACCATGCACAAGTTATTCGACATGTTAATAATAATGCTATTTATTTAACGATATACGCGGTGATCAGATTGAAATCTTACCAAGCATTCGTGAATTAAAGTTGAAATTTAAGTTGTTAGCTCGAATCAAATATCAATATGTATAGTTAAATAGTGGAACCTTAACACATCGTATGCTTCTGGCAGCGATGAACCTGGCCACAGATTAGAAATTTAGATTAGTATGCAGTTGTCAGTTTAAGAAGGATGATGTTGTCAGCAAATTTGGCAAAGAAACCAGGTAGAGGGGGGGGGGGGGGTAATTGAATATGGCTAAGAAGAGAGGACTGTGCGTGAAAGGTGACTTTTAATAGATGTTTCACTGTAAATTGACCTTACAATGTAGAATATACACATATGAGGTTTTATTTATAACTGTATATGTGAACAATATATAAATATACAAATTCATATAAGATTATCCGACTACTGGTCAATGCAGGTTACATAAATATGTCCTTATTCTACGTCTGTATTGCCATGAAACGTTCAAATCGAGTTAGCACTGATTAATCGGAAACAAAAATGTCGTAAAGCAACGTTTACCAACCTTTGTCAACGAAGCCTTCTTTTTCATCACGAACATGTCGTGATTTTTTCACATAAATGAGACACAACACTATGATAACAGTGATTAATATGGCGGCTAGGATCCCAAGAACAATCAGAGCTATTTGCCAGCTCTCAAGTTGCCCGGATGTCTCTGCAGTTGTGGTTGTGTTTGTGGTAGGCGCTTAAATGAAAGAGCATGTATAGTTTAGCATACTGCCCATGATTTCACTTAAACAAACAATGCAAATATATATACAAAAATAACGAAATATTTTACATTGGTCAATGGATATAATACCATTTGACATACACTATAGTATGGATGATGAACATAATATAAATCATAAATATAGTACTCATTAAATTTTCATTGAAACAATGTGAAAAATAATCGAATAGTGAGGAGAAAATGCAATACAAACGTTTTATTTATTTATAATACAACTTATTTCTTAGGTTAAAAGCTTTATGAATAAACAATGACAGATTTTTAACAACAGTCTTACTTTCAGAGGTTAATAGTTCAACACAGTTTGGTATATTGTATTCTTTTCTGCAATACTGTTTTATATATTGTTTACGTATTTCATGGTACAATGGATATTCGAACACAAAATGAAATTCATCTTCGATAACATTGCATAACTGGCATTTTCTATCTTGGAGTAGTATTTTGCTGGTTTGTGCAATCGACCAGTATATATTATATAAAAAAAGTGTTTATTTATAATAGTGTCATCCCTATTTCAAGGGTAAGCCATTTCTGACTTATGAGACACCTACTTTCTGAGCACATTTACTTTACGATTCATATCCTTTAATGCCAGGAACCAGGCAGGATGGCGCACGGTAACCATTACTTAACTAGCTGGCGGCTCACCAACCGTCCATATCCGAGCGGACCTTCGACCTCCCGCTCCCAAGGTGGATGCTTTAACCACTTGGCCACGGGAGACGGTTAATATATGTATATAAATGAAATATGAAATATTCAGTTTACTTTGGTCGTCTAACAGTAACTAGAAACAAGAAGGAAATAATCGTGTTGCGTGGAGCTTGATGCGGGTTCAATGTTTTATATTCTACCGTAAAGGTATCATATTATGTTTTAATAATATAGATATTAAAGTGTTTGCCTCAAAAGATTGTAATTGTTTTACAAAGACACCTGGTACTCGGAATCCTCTTACAACATTCGGAGAAGCTGATAAGCAGAGAAATTGTCATAAGTTAAATTGTTTATACATTTGTACCAAATGAAAACGGTAAGTGGAAACCTGCAACTGTCGATAAAAGTCGTAAAATGCAATAACACGATAAAAACCGACAACTATATTTAATCTTCATTACACGATATTAAATTCTCCCTTAAAATGCATACAAGGAAAACGTCTGTCCAAAATTACACTCGTTTGCATTTTACTTGTATGGCAGATTAACTTGAATATATATACAACGCCAGTTCACACTCTTTTAGGAGATTTCAATTTCGGTTCGTGTTTAGAGGTCGCTGCCTTTAGATGGTTAAGTTGGTAGTACATTTGTACTACAGGAAAGTGTTAATGTTGTTGAAAAGAGAGGGTCGCTCAAGAGAGGGTCGCTCTAGAGTGGTTGTACTGTATACTATTAAAGTTGCATCTATGAATTCACAGAGAAATTTGTAACACTCACCACAGGTATCTGTAAATACAAAAAAGTCGTATAAATGTAAAAGAGAGTTCAACATTGACTTCATGTGATATATGTGTATGCTAATTAAAATGCAACAACGCGATTGACCTTCAACCAGAAAACACGAAACGTTGATCTATGTAAAAGCAAGCCATTCAGGTGTTTAATGTACCATGAAGATTTAACCGCACTATGAATAAGCATATACAGTAAAACTTCGAAACCTCGAACTGCCGTCGGACCCAACAATTAGTTCGAGCCATCTATTGTTCGAGGCATCTACTGTATACATACATATTTACGAACTCACTGTCACCGGTACATGCTGAACACCTGGCTTTGGTGTGTTTTTTTGTGTGTTTTCATACTGAATGCACGTCGCTCAATAGTCATATCATTAATCATAATAATAATAATTAAAAAGAAATTAGTGGAAAACAAAAAGTAATTTGTATGCATACAGTACAATGTGAATAACATGTGTCGCCAATCTTACTCGTCAACAAACAAAAGCATATCAAATGGTCAATGAAAGATGTGAATTATTGTATTGTTCGACCTATCTATGGCGAACAATGAATGAAATGGTAGCTATGAACCGAGAATCGTGTTCGAGTGTTCGACCTATCTCCGTTCGAGTGATCTACTGTTAGATAATATGAACTAAGATGGGATTTTGCCGGGACTTAAGAACATGTTCGAGGTATCTACTGTGTTCAAGGCAAAACTGTTCGAGGTTTCGAAGTTTTACTGTACAAGTTAAACAATGTAAAATTTGTTGCGATTTGTATCAAATAATTAATGAATAAATTACTGTAAAAACACACCACCTTAATGATAACATCGTTTTTTCATGGAACAATTTGTATTTTTTTCTTACATATTTGAACTCGAAAATCAGACTATCACATACCTAGACCTTATTGAAGAGATTTCACTAGTGTACAAAGCTGTTAATGAGAAAAAACTATAGTCGGACCTCGTTCATTCGAATTCACCGGGTCCGAACTTTTATTTCGAATGATACATTCAATTCGAAGTGCATAAAATGTTTCGGCATCTGATGTTTATTTCGGATGATACCGAGTATTCGGATAGAAGGTAGTCGAATAAACGAGGTCCGACTGTACGGTTACTTACAGTATGGTGTAAAAACAAACTTCTGTCCTCCATACGGTACTGATGTAGATGTCTGTTCTTGGATGCATTCGTTCGGGTACGACGTCGCTGTTACCTGGGTACCTGAGTTTTCAATCACCTACCATAAAGACAAGAAGGACGACATTCGGAAATGCTTTGAAGTCTTGCGAATCTGGGCACATTCTTAGATAACCGTTTCCATGGAATTAAACTTATTTTAAATCGATTGTGAAACATGTTCTTACAACTTCTACTAATCATTCTCGATGATTGTTTCCTGGGTACCAACCAGTACTCGCGTCAAATTCTGGGATTGTGAAGTTCATGATAAAACCCCGCTCATTGCGGGACATGAACTCACGACCTTCAGATCAGGAGTCAGGCACTCTACCCCTTGGCCACTGCGCCTCCCTGTTATTCCATGGAATGATAACTTGTCTTACAATATATATTCATTATCGTAATAGTCTTTGATTAAACTTCTATGCAATGGTCTAATTCTTTACCATGTACACTTTGTAGTCATTCTAACCCGAAAGAACTGTTCGCCGCTTTGTTTAAAATATTGACAAACATCCAAGAGAGGGCCGCTGTGGAGAGGCTGAACTGTTATACGCGGCTAGTATCATTGTTACTGGTTTGGAAATATTTAAGCGTAATATCTATCAACTGGAGAAAGGACTTGTGTTAAAGTCTTACTTACAAAATGTTGATAAAAAGCCGGTATACTTACCCAGCAAGCAATGCTAAACGTGTTCGTATTATCTGTAGTAGTGTCGTTATTGTATGTATGTAAATATACAACAGAACCTTCTGATACGCTATAGATGCCATGAAGAATATCACCACCTAAAATTTATGTAATATTTTATCATTATGTGTGTAATCAACAAATACTATTTAAAACTACTAGCTGAAGAAGCAATATAATAACAAAATAAATACTCCTAATCATAAATACAGTAAACCTCATTTATCAGACCACCATTGGGACCCTTGAAAACCGGTCTTCTTATTGAGTTGGTCTTAATATTGAGGTGGAAAAGAGAGCAAAACCGTCAAAATGGGCTTGAAAACTGTGTTCTTAATTTCGAGGTGGTCTTATTATTGAGGTGGTCTTTAACTCAGGTTTTACTGTACGTATAATTATTAATGCACTAAAAAAGTGCACGACGTATGTATGGAAAAACAAGCTTCGAAAGCAGCACACATCCTACTTAATGTTTATAGGATGAATGATCCAGTGGCTTCAAATGGTAAATTTGTGTTAAAAAGAAACGAAATTATGAGCATGTGGACTTGCGTATCTAATAGGTCCGATGTGATGCACGCATGTTTATTTGTATATGCTTTGATTTTTATGTCTATCCTAAAGTTTACTTAATCAAGGAGTGAACTACATTTTCTGGGAGTATGGATGAGTTAAACGTCCCCGCGATTTGCATAGTTCTTTAAAAGTGGTGTTTGTATTTGCGTTTATTTATAGTTGCCACCAGTTTCCCATAGATTGTTAGTCATTTTAGATTGTTGGAGGATAGTGCATGATACAGAAGATGTCCCAGTTCCAGAAGCACACCTGGGTCTTTTACGTGCCCGATGTAAAACATCGTACACGGGACCTCGGGTTTTTCAAGAATCGCCCGAAAGACTGTTGGTACTGTCAGTGATGGAGCGGAGGACCGAACCTGCGATCCATCTATGGATTACTAGTCCAGCGTGTTACCAGGGGACCACGGATCCTCCACCTTTACAGTTGTTTCTATACTACAGTATTTATCAGTTAAAGGAAATGATTAGCAATAGATACGTTTTGCATTAAACCATAGCGCCATGCGGCCAATGTGAATCGTAGCCACAAAACCAATCGATGGCAGGGCTAAGTCGTCTGTGACAAACAGTGAAAGTTGAGCTACAAGCTGGTTGTTTAAACAATGCCACTTACTTGTAAACGCTAGGTTAGTTGCGGGATCTGAATTAGTAAACACCATCATTGATTTATCTGTACACGAATCCATCGCAGACCCCGAGATTGTCACGCTGTTGACGTCAACATACTCAACAGTGTAATTACCGAGAATCTCATTCGGCAGAGTGGTTGCCGCAGCCGTCTCGGATCCTGGAATAGTAATAAATAGATAAGGATTCTTAGACAAAATATACTTAAAACTTAAAAAGTTTCCTCTCCGTTATGTCATTTCATTTCAGAAGAACCGTTTCTTAAGTCCACGAGTATACATTTGTTATTCAACTCGTCCTGTATCAAAGCAAGTATTTCCAACAATTTTACATTTTCTAATAAAATTATGACAATGTCGATATATAGTGTTTCAATGATATTGTTTCTCTGGACTTTGGGTGCTTAATTCGGAATTCGGCTTCTCACCGACCACCGTCAATTCGAAGCATCTCGAATGATTAATCACGGACACAGCTTGCTTAACAACGAATGCGTTTCTATATCACACATACGGCGAAAAGAACTTTCGAGAGGAAATCAAAATTAACTGATGCAGTTTCGAATTTTACATATAGGATTGAATATAGAAAATTTGCGCAAAGGGTTAATTTTTTCGTCATTTCAAAAATCAACATTCAGCCAAGTAACGACTGAGGTATGCACATAATATCTACTAACTTTAATAATACCAGACGTTTACGCACATATCTGGAATTTCTTGTTATGTCAGCATGCGAAAGACTTACCACTTTTCAGGACAACATGTGTCTGTACAGCGGTATTGTAGTTAGCATGAGTACAAACACTCGCTTGGTCGCTTGTAAATCGTTCACCAGTACTGGCATCCGTGGCTATAAAAATATAATACTCTAAGTATTTAGTCTTTAAAACACTCTACTGAAAAAACAACAACATTGAAATATGATATTTAATATTGACGAATAGTATTATCAATATGTATTATAGTCTTTTCAGGTGACATCTTACGACCTTTATCTTTTCCAGATAGGGGACTAAAAGCGCTTAAACGCTTTGCCATGAACACAAAGGCGTACATCAGACTAGACGACATTGTTCCTTATCGACGCCATTTTGTTTGACAAAGCTAGCACTGTCATATCACGCTTCGTATCTCAAGAGAAGAACTTCTTTTCCAACGGCATCGCTATGTATAATTTCTCATGTTACCACCTCTAAAACCGCGCCTCAGTTTCATAAAGGTGTCAAAACGCGCCTGTGATGGAAGACAATTGCCGATACTTTACAAAAACATCTCATAAACAGACGGCTGTGCCGTGACTACAAAAACTGATAGGAAAATAATGTACAAAATACGTACGGGTGACCATGTAATAGACATAAACATTTGGTGAACCATCTATTGTCTGTATGTCCAAGCACGTGTAGACATCTACCGTGAGCAGGAAGAAGAGATCAAACTGAGTCCTACAAATAAAATATGATTATTTGGATTTTATTTTATTCAATATTTGCGTATTATTTGGGTTTAAAACATGCCAAACTATGTACAGTAAACCCCCAGTAATAAGTCCGCCGTAGGGACCCTTGAAAACTGGTCTTCTTATTGAGATGGTCTTAATATTGAGGTTGACTTAAGTGCAAACAGTGCAAATAGACTTGAACAGTGTGCTCTTAATTTTGAGATGATCTTAAAATTAAGATGGTCTTTAATCGAGGTTTTGCTGTACACCTTATCAACAATGATAATGCACTTAAATGGTATCGAGTTGTCGAACTTGTTTATACTCGTCAACAATCCTTTTAAAGACATCGAAACAAAAACAACACATACATGTACTATGATTAATATTCAACAAGATAATATATTTTTCTTTTTTATGATGCATTGGTCTCTCCAAAGGTGTATGGCTTCTAATTCGAGATTTTTATGAGCCAACGTCTAAAATAAGAGCGTGATATATACAGTATAACATCGCCAAATCAACATCCTTCAAGATATAGAGAATCTTACATGAGTGCTTATTTGTTATTGTTTTTATGAAACGAGTCGACTGAAATAATATGACGCGAGGCTCTGCCGAGCGTCATATTCGTTTCAGTCGACGAGTGTATTCTGTATTTGACGTTATTTAAAGAAAACGCAACATGTGATGTCACTATTTGCAAGCAGGATACAATATTTACTCCATATGGTCACTTCGTTTTCATATTGTTTACTGTCAGTACATGGTGACGTCACATGTGGCGTTTTCTGGAAATTACGTCGCTAAAAGAAGAGGTTGGAAATCGTACAGCGGCGCTTTTTCTTATTAATTGTTTTGTAAGTTTTAGACATTTGTATATTACCATAGCACATATTTGGTTCCGCTGTTAGATACACACTCAAGTGTAGCTGTGTTCACGGTTGAAGACAAATCAGCATCAAAATTAATAATTTTAGTTCCATTATCTGACACCGTCCATGTTCCACGTGTCGAAGAAATCCAGGTACCATCACTAAATGGCAATGTACACTGTCCAGCTGAAGGAAAGATGAAATATATACTCAGGTGAGATTCTTATTTATAATTGTAACATCGCGTTTTTTGTCAAAATGAGCATAAATATCAACTGTATTTGATGCAATTCCTGCAGACTCATATATGTGCGGTCATTTTACAGTGGCAAAGAGTGGTTCGGATTAGCAACTGGTATGACTCTTTTCAGTTGAATATTTCGATCACAGGAGTTTGTCACGATTTCTCTCCTTTTACCCCTTCTATAATTATCTCCCTTTATCCCTTCTATACTATGTGTATGAACTATACTAGCGGAAAAAAGAAACTGTGCATGTGTAAAATGTTCACATATCCTTCAATTTTATAAATTAAAGCTTGAAACTTTACACAGGTAAGTTGTGTATCCCTCTCGGTCATTTACACTGGCCAGTGCATGAGTTGCACAGGTAGTTTGCCTGTCAGACTAACGTCTTCTTTTTCACGTTTTTTTCGTGCAGCAGTCAATTGCAAACACGTTTGTCGCCTAAACCTGTGTTAAAACATAGTGTTGTTACATGTAAGACACAAAACCAGGATAATTTTGAAAAAACGTCGTTGATACGCCATGCCAAGGTTGAATGAAACTGACAGATGCCGCACCGTAGGCATGATTGAAGCTGGTGTACGTCATACTGACGTTGCCAGACAATTTGCCGTTCACCGAAATACTGTAGACGCCTTGTGGAGACGGTACCAACAGTTTGGGGCAACCAGAGACCGGCCTCGATCAGGACGTCCACGCGTAACTTCTATTCGTCAGGATACGTACATCCGGGTGGTTCATCTCCGTGACCGACTCAGAACTGCTTCTTTGACGGCTAGAAGTATTCCTGGCCTTAGAAGAATCAGTCCCCGAACGGTACGTAATCGATTGCGTGAACTAGGCATACGTCCACGACGTCCTGCCATACGCCCTGTTCTGCAGCAACGTCATCGTGTAGCACGTTTTGCCTGGTGTAGAAGACACATACACTTCACGCAACAGGACTGGGCACGTATTCTTTTCACGGATGAGTCCAGGTTCCATCTCGACAGCAGCGATGGCCGTTCTAGAGTGTATCGTCGTGTTGGTGAACGTTTCCATGACAGTTGTGTGATTGAACCGCGTCCATTCGGTGGAGGTAGTGTCATGGTGTGGGGTGGCATCTCATCCCGTGGTAGAACAGCACTTGTGGTTGTTGACGGCACACTTACAGGCATCAGATATCGTGACGAAATCATACGGCCTCACGTCCTTCCATTTGTGCAGCAACGTAACGCCACGCTGCAACAGGATAACGCTCGCCCGCACGTCGCGCGGGTCGTCACCGACTTTTTGACCCAGAACAATGTGAATGTGCTGTCCTGGCCTGCAATATCACCGGATTTGTCGCCTATAGAACACGTGTGGGATAGATGCAGCGACGGTTACGTGGCCTCCAAAATCAGCCGTTGACGTTACCTGACCTATCACGTGCGCTTGTCAGAATCTGGAATGGTATTCCCCAGGCATTTTTCAGAACACTTGTCACATCAATGCGGCGTCGTTGTCAAGCATGCATCGATTCCAATGGTGGACATACACGGTATTGATGAGCTGAACTTTGTTTACAGAACGTCTCTGAAAACTGATCTCTATCTAAGACGCAGCTGTTTCAATAACCATATCAATTGAGCTGATGTTAAATAAAGGTAAGATAAAACCCTGTTGAAATTTTTATTGCGATTCCTTACATACCCCCTAAGTTATAGCATATTATACACATGCACAGTTTCTTTTTTCCGCTAGTATATATACACTCAAACACATTTCTTATTGGTCAGCCCACATTTCTGCATTTTTATAATTTTGATAGAAATCTCTACAGGTCGACTTTTTGTAAAATCATGTGGGAATTATGGGTTTTAAAGGATTATGACATGGATAAGAGTGAAGTAAAACAAAGTTAGTCAATTGAGATTTCTCTGTATTTATTCTGATAAGTATGATAATAAAAAAGGTGACCAATTAGAAAAGCAGTTGAGTGTATACATTTATTTTTTTATTAACTAAACATTGTACTTATATGTTTACTATTTGTCTATTTATTTATACAGCTATTAATATAAATGAACGGTTATAAAGATGTATAAATCACAGGAAATCTCAGAAAATACGAGATTCGTTTCCCAATGAGATCGACCAATCTTAAATATTACGTCTTTACGTCAAATTGTAGTTCTTACCTGTTCCGGGCAAAATAATTCCAAAAACTACAATTAATTTAATTATATTGTTCATTTTAACAATTTAACATTTTTTTTAATAAGTGTCAAGTATAATAATACGAAGTTGTTAATCTTAAACTGTTTTTCGTTCGTCGGCCATTTTGTCACTAAGTTCATTGTTTTACTGTAACCAAAGACTATAAAATACACCCCGTGATTGTTTTTCGTATTGTTTGATCAGTTATTTAAAAAGAAAGATTTGCAAAATGATATTTGATAGTTTTACATGAAAGTTGAAAATCCACCTGCATTGTTTTTTATAAGCTTGATCGCTCAACCGGTCTGATCGTTTAAGACATAGAATATAAGGTAGTGTAGATTTTGACAATTAAACTAGTTGAGTGAAGTTGGCGCGGCAATCGTACATTCCGATTGGTATCAGGACATTTCGGACCACGTACATTTCGGACCAGACACTTCGGACCAGATTTATGGACACTTCGGACCAGATTCATGCGCCGACACCAACGACGAGCTGCAGCGATGACACAGGGGCGACTAATGAGACTTTGGACTGAGTATGCAGAGAATGAGCGTTCTGCAAGTAGCCTCCTGAATGATTGCGCCCGACTATACGGCCCGGTGTAAAACTGTTTGATTGATATGTGCTATAGATGCGTAATTTATTAAAAATGTTATTGTCAATGTTGAGTTGATTGATGTGTATTGATTAATGTGCTTTAAATGCGAGTGTAAATGTTGACTTTATTGATTTGATCTTGATCGAAAATGTGTATTGATTAATGTGCTATATGCTATAGATGCGTAATTTATTAAAAATGTGAGTGTAAATGTTAAGTTGATTGATGTGATATTGATTGATTGATGTGTATTGACAAGGACCTATATATAGGTCCGTGGTATTGATTAATGTGCTTTATATGCGTAATTTATTAAAATATTGAGTGTAAATGTTAGGTTGATTGTTGTGATATTGATTGATGTGTATTGATTAATGTGCTTTATATGATTAATTTATTAAAACATTGAGTGTAAATGTTAAGTTGATTGTTGATCCTGATTGATAATAAATATATGATTCCACATTGAAAATGCATATTACTACTGGCATTATTGTTTTTTTATGATTTTTGTTGATTACTGTGTAAAATAAACTATTTCTATTAATATTTGTGTGATTTTTGTTGATTTATAAGTGTACATGTCATTGGTTACTATGTAAAATAAACTATTTCTATTAACATTTGTGTTTTCTCCTTACGTGCGTGACGAAAAGTGATATATATATAAGGTTATGGATTTTCACAAAAAATTGTCAATTAATTAATCAACAATCATGGTCCGAAGTGCCCTTATATAGATGGTCCGAAGTGTCCATAAATATGTGCTAAAACACAAATATTACAACTACATATAACTGATATAGTAAGTGATTTACTTACAAGTATTTATTAAAACATGAATAATGTTGAAACCAAAGTCTTAACTAAAATTATAAATCATGGTCCGAAGTGTTCCTAAATTTGGTCCGAAGTGTCCCTAAATATGGTCCGAAGTGTCCATAAATATGTGCTAAAATACGCAAAGATAACAACTACATATCACTGATATAGCAAGTATTTACTTACAAGTATTTATTAAAACATGAATAAAGTTGAAACAAAGTCTTAACTAAAATTATAAATCTGGTCCGAAGTGTCCCTAAATCTGGTCCGAAGTGTCCATATAGATGGTCCGATGTGTCCCTAAATCTGGTCCGAAGTGTCCCTAAATCTGGTCCGAAGTGTCCATAAATCTGGTCCGAAGTGTCTGGTCTGAAATGTCCGTGGTCCGAAATGTCCATAATTCGTACATCGAACATCAACAATGAATACCGACACAGATTGAATGCAGAGCCGGCACTGACATCGTTATTCGACTTATATTATATTTTTCAATACATATCTTAAAACGAACCCAGAGCTAGCACTGACATCAACATTCGAAATGAGTCCGCGGCGAATACATATCTGGAGTCGAATAACGAGCCAGCTCGTTCATCGTTAATCGAGTTTTCCACATATTTGAATACATACCTAGTAGCGAAACCAGAGCTAGCACTGACATCAACATTCGAAATGGGTCCGCGGCGAATACATATCTGGAGTCGAATATTGAGCCAGCTCGTTCATCGTTAATCAAGTTTTCTACATATTTGTAAACATACCTAGTAGCGAAATCAGAGCTAGCACTGACATCAACACTCGAACTTGACCGCGGCGAAAACATACCTGGAGATGAATAGCGAGCAAGCTCGTACATCGTACTTCGAGTTTTCTAAATATTTACTTACATACCTTAGCGAACCCAGAGCTAGCACCGACATCAACATTCGAACTTGACTGCGGCAAATACATATCTGGAGTCGAATAACGAGCCAGCTCGTACATCGTTAATCAAATAATCTAAATCTTTGAAAAGACCTTGTATAGACCATGTAGCGAACCCAGACCTAGCACTGACTTTAATGTTTCTGCACATTTCATGACATCTGTGATTACAATGAATGTTTAAAGTGTCGCCCCAGACTTCTGCATATTAATTAAACGTACAATATTGAGCAACATAGCATGCCAAAATGGTTGAAAAAATGTTTCAGATCATAACGCATTATGTTGTTAATGATGTTTATCTTTTTTTATTTATCTTTTGGTCTTTGACATTGGCTTTAGAAAAATGCCCATTAAAATTTGGGGAGAATATTGGCCATGGGAAAATATGCCAGAATAACGACTGTGTCACTAACAGCTTGAAAACAATTGGACAGTACTGAAATATATTTCCAATACGTTTATGTTACGTGTATTGTTATAGGTGAGAGACAGGTTGTGTGTAGTTTGCGTATGCCCCCGGGGCACAAACATTAAATGTAGAGACGTAAAATCCTGAACATAGATATTATACTTTTGCTAATATCTATTTCATTAAGTTGTAGATTTTAACGCAATATAATAAACAAGTTGTTTAATTCAAACGACAGCTTTTCTTAGAAACGCTATTGCATTTAATGCTTATTTAAATTTATTGGACATAGAAATTCACCTGAATATCGTCAGATCTATTTCTGTGAAAGACGTTTTAAAGTTATTAAGCAATCGTATATGTGTGTTTTTGGTATTTGCTCACTTATCAATGAAGCGTTTTGCTCATTTCTGCTTCGCGCGGATCTTGCTCCGTTTGTTTCCTTATATTAATTGTATAAGGAGCAGTCGTCGAGCTTATCAGTGCCTTTGTAGACTCATTTCTGTTCGTTTCTTATAGAAACGAATACCGCATGATACGTGTATATGGTCGCACGGTCATGATACGTATGCTATGATATGCTCGAGTCTGAAATCTCCGTTAAATTCCGGCATTTATCAATTAAATCCGTTAGTTTCCGGTACTTTTCGGCAATTTCCGGCTTTCTTGGTAATTTCCATTACATTCCTGCAATTTTCGGTTATCTCCGATTATAAAGGGACGTCACTCTTCCTTCTTAAATTTTAAGATTTTCAGAGTGACCTCCCCTGATTATAAAGGGACGTCACTCTTCCTTCATAATGTTTAAGGTAATCAGAGTGACCTCCCCTGATTAAAAAGGGACGTCACTCTTCCTTCTTAAATTTTAAAGTATTCAGAGTGACCTCCCCTGATTATAAAGGGACGTCACTCTTCCTTCTTAAATTTTAAAATTTTCAGAGTGACCTCCCCTGATGATAAAGGGATGTCACTATTCCTACTAAATTTTAAGTTTTCCAGAGTGACTTCCCCTGATTATAAAGGGAAGTCACTCTTCCTTCTTAAATTTTAAGATTTTCAGAGTGACCTCCCCTGATGAGAAAGGGACGTCACTCTTCCTACTAAATTTTAAGTTTTTCAGAGTGACCTCCCCTGATGATAAAGGGACGTCACTCTGCCTTCTTAAATTTTAAGTTATTCAGAGTGACCTCCCCTGATGATAAAGGGACGTCACTCTTCCTTCTTAAATTTTAAGTTATTCAGAGTGACCTCCCCTGATGATAAAGGGACGTCACTCTTCCTTCTTAAATTTTAAGTTATTCAGAGTGACCTCCCCTGATGATAAAGGGACGTCACTCTTCCTTCTTAAATTTTAAGTTATTCAGAGTGACCTCCCCTGATGATAAAGGGACGTCACTCTTCCTTCTTAAATTTTAAGTTATTCAGAGTGACCTCCCCTGATGATAAAGGGACGTCACTCTTCCTTCTTAAATTATAAGTTTTTCAGAGTGACCTCCCCTGATGATAAAGGGACGTCACTCTTCCTTCTTAAATTTTAAGATTTTCAGAGTGACCTCCCCTGATGATAAAGGGACGTCACTCTTCCTACTCAATTTAAAGTTTTTCAGAGTGACCTCCCCTGATTATAAAGGGACGTCACTCTTCCTTCTTAAATCTTAAGGCTTTCAGAGTGACCTCCCCTGATTATAAAGGGACGTCACTCTTCCTACTAATTTTTAAGTTTTTCAGAGTGACCTCCCCTGATTATAAAGGGACGTCACTCTTCCTTCTTAAATCTTAAGGCTTTCAGAGTGACCTCCCCTGATTTTAAAGGGACGTCACGGTTCCTTCTTAAATTATAAGTTTTTCAGAGTGACCTCCCCTGATTATAAAGGGACGTCACTCTTCCTTCTTAATTTTTAAGGTAATCAGAGTGACCTCCCCTGATTATAAAGGGACGTCACTCTGCCTTCTTAAATTTTAAGTTATTCAGAGTGACCTCCCCTGATGATAAAGGGACGTCACTCTTCCTTCTTAAATTATAAGTTTTTCAGAGTGACCTCCCCTGATGATAAAGGGACGTCACTCTTCCTTCTTAAATTTTAAGATTTTCAGAGTGACCTCCCCTGATGATAAAGGGACGTCACTCTTCCTACTCAATTTTAAGTTTTTCAGAGTGACCTCCCCTGATTATAAAGGGACGTCACTCTTCCTTCTTAAATCTTAAGGCTTTCAGAGTGACCTCCCCTGATTATAAAGGGACGTCACTCTTCCTACTAATTTTTAAGTTTTTCAGAGTGACCTCCCCTGATGATAAAGGGACGTCACTCTTCCTACTCAATTTAAAGTTTTTCAGAGTGACCTCCCCTGATTATAAAGGGACGTCACTCTTCCTTCTTAAATCTTAAGGCTTTCAGAGTGACCTCCCCTGATTATAAAGGGACGTCACTCTTCCTACTAATTTTTAAGTTTTTCAGAGTGACCTCCCCTGATTATAAAGGGACGTCACTCTTCCTTCTTAAATCTTAAGGCTTTCAGAGTGACCTCCCCTGATTTTAAAGGGACGTCACGGTTCCTTCTTAAATTATAAGTTTTTCAGAGTGACCTCCCCTGATTATAAAGGGACGTCACTCTTCCTTCTTAATTTTTAAGGTAATCAGAGTGACCTCCCCTCATTATAAAGGGACGTCACTCTTCCTTCTTAAATTTTAAGATTTTCAGAGTGACCTCCCCTGATGATAAAGGGACGTCACTCTTCCTACTATTGGTATTGGAATGGATTACCTCATTTTTTGAAGTGAAGGAACATACCATATTGCGTCGTCTGTAATATTTATCTCAAAACGTTCACCTTTATTTATCATAATAAAACATTGAAAATTCCGACAAAGTATTTTGATATCAAATTCATCACTGTATAATATTCAAGTTACCGACTTGTTTGTAACAGTTCGAATAAATATATTTATAGAATATTTAGTATTTAATAATTAATTTGAACCAATTAAATATTTGAATATAATACTTGGACATACTAGAAACTTACAAGTACCATATTAGTGTCTGTCTGTCCGTATTTTAACTTGTTAAACCAATTAAGTATTTGAGTATAATACTTGGGCTGACTGAAACGTACACTCACCATAGTTGTTACGTCCGTATATCCGTATTTACAGTTTTCTTTTAATTTGTTAAACCAATTAGGTATACTACTTGGACAGACTAAAAACTCAGGTACCATATAAGTGTCTGCCTGTCCGTATTAAGACTTTCTTTTAGTTTGTTTAACCAATTAAGACTTTCAGTATAACACTTGGACAAACTAAAAACAATCATGTGAGTGTCTGTCGGTCCTTATCTAGAGATTTCTTTTAGTCTGGTTATGTGGTAATTTATGTTCAATAGCCCGAGATATCATGTGGTGTCTGCAGTGACATTCTCTCACGACGTTACACTTTCTGAAAGAAAACGCAGTTCTTAAGCTCACATTTTGCTGATAATACATTTATTTGCCTGTGACATACAGATGTATTTGTGTTAAACACAACTGTATTAATTCAATCCATTGAAATTTTGACACGGCTGTATTTGTATGCACAATATTGTTGGCAACGATTCCACTAAAAGGTCTTTGGAAATAATATATAACTGAATAGCATTCAGAACCTCTAGATCTTCCTACTTTGCTTGTTTGTTTGTAACTGAATAGCATTCAGAACCTCTAGATCTTCGTACTTTTCTTGTTTGTTTGTAACATAAAACGCATTTATAATTTCAATTCAATAAATAGTTTGCTCTAAGTTCAACAATCAGTTTGAATATCGAGGCCTACATGTGTAGAAATTGTTGAGGGAATTGTAAGGGCAGTGCAGCTCCATGACACAAAATTATGTGTTTCCGGTACACAGATGACTCAGAATAATCGGCCCCTATTCAAAATTGTTTTGGCTCTCTCATACAAGACATTTTGTGCAAAACCCAAAAATAGCAATCAGTATAGAGGTACCGACCCATCAACGACGTCTTGGATAGGGTAACCGCTGCTCAGAGAAAAAATTAAGTATGGTCTGACATCGACAGTGGCAATATAAAATAGTAATAGATAAAATACTCTGTATGGCAATTGACACATCTCGACACTTTCCGTAACAGTTCGGAAAGTGATCTAGAAGGTGCGTGTATGAATACATCTAAAGTCTCGGTGCGAGCTGCGCTTTTCCTTCACTATAAGACATCTGACAAGCAAACAATAATTCAACATTGTATGTGTGCATCGTATTCCTAATATTGAACAGATCTCGATCAAACTTTCCACAAAGACTACAAACATTCACTTTCTGCAGCCATTTTGGAACTCCTTCCCCACATGTTACTTCCGATGTCTATTTGTAGAAACATAGCCGATGTGATTCTATTGTCTGTTGGTGCATGCGATCAACACGTACATGATTTTTACACAACGCAACTACTTCAGAGTAACACCCTTTGGGGATGCAACTGTTGTTGAAAGGTTCTTGCACTCTCGAGGTTAAATTGGTAGTATTTGTTTAGGGGAACGGATCATGTTGTTGCTCAAGAGAGGGCCACTTTGAAGTTGTTATAAAAAAAGAAGTCTGTCGTGCGATAAAATATGTTACATTTCTAAATGTCTGTATCAATAATTCCTGAGAATAAATTCTAAACATAAATTAAAACTATGGTGACGAACCTCAGATATTTCGCGCATTTTCTTGGCAATTGTATCATATATGTTCTAGGTTGCTATCTGGAACCGGACTCGAATCACCAGATTATTTCGATGTGGTAGAACTTACGCATCGGGACAATATTCTATGGAAGACAGCTGGTGACATTCACGCCTCATTATTTCTCTCATAGGAAATATTGAATTCTGGAATTCACGATTTTATCTTCACGAATTCAAGATTTCAACTTCACGAATTCAAGTTTTCCTAGGAGAGAAATAACGAAGTGAGTAAGTCACCTACGGTTTTTCGCAATATGCCTGCGATCGAATTCGATTCAACCTTATAATCGGCGTGTGTTTGTTTGACATCGCTACGAGTTGCGACATGACTTCGTTATTAAAACTGATGGAATCAACGCATAAAAACGTAAGTTTTCATTTTTGATAAGTGTGATAAATTATATATTATTCATTGCAGTGACAAACACTTATTATACTGCCAATTTCAAAATTAAATATTTTTACAACATGCCAAAAAGCACAATACAGTACTTATAGTCTTTCAACAATTATTGAAAATTGCAATCAATAAAGTATATCGAGGGTTCAGTGCAAGACGAATAATAACTCCTATATAAATACACAGAAGTTACGATAGTCTTGCGTCGAACCCTCGATATAGAGTGTATTTGCACAGTTCAATCAAATATAAATGTTCTTGCATTGAAAGAAAACTTTTTTTCTTTTCTGGGCATTGGTTCATTGATATAAAATAATTCATTTTTTGGCATTACAAATGTGCGCACTACAATTCCAATACACGGATTGCCAAACCTTGCGATGAGTTTTTGTTAGGTCTTTTAAAGCATATTTACAATCTGATTCATTTTAACTGCAAAAACTTCTTTTATCATTTTTGATCGGTCTCATATTAATAAAACAGTTTTTCTACAATGCTAAGATATATAATTTTCACTGCGTCATCGGGGAGCATAAACTAACGAATCAATATCGGTATTAGTTAATAGAATGGAACATGGACTTTAACAATAGTTAAGTGTATGAAAAGCTCATACAAACGTATATATTTATCTTTACACTATCATTACCAGGAGATTTTCTATTTAGGTATAATGTTGAAATTAACCCATTATATTATTGACTGTAATCATATATTCCGAACGTTTTGAATGTAAATACAAACTTGAAAGCTACTCAAATAAAAGTGAATTATGAATGGAAGATGAATAATGCAGTTTGTGAAAGAGATAATTATCACATGTTTACTGACCAGCCAATGTTATTGTTGAGTAAAGAAAAAAAAATCCATCAGGTATAATTGTATTGGCAGTAAAGTGCAGAGAGGTTTATGAACCTGCACTGTTCAAGTACATTTATAATAAATGGTAAGTGTTAAAGTTCATAATGACATAATACATAGCAATACACTGCTCAAAACAGTAAAACCTCGATAATAAGATCACTTTTGGGACCCTTAAAAACTGGTCTTGATATTAAATATTGAGGTTGAATAAAGAGCAAAACAGTGAAAATTGACTTGAAAACTGTGTTCTTAATTTTGTGGTGGTTTTATTACGATGATGGTCTTTAAGAAAGGTTTTACTGTAATAACAAATGTTGCCGTATGTTACAATAGACAGAAACACATAGCTGACCTGTGTGTATTCAAGTAATGATTATATAAATGTTTTAATAAAATATTTGCTAAGGGAGATTCTAGAAATACCGTCATATTCTTAATTGAAAACCAGAGACCTACATAACAAAGACCTAAATATAATAAACTGGTATTTAGGTCTTTGTGAAAACTAAAAGAAAAATGTTAAATGTGAATACAATTAAAAATTATTTCGATGATGTTTAGAATTCATTTTCATGTTTGTTATTATGAAATAAGAAATAAGCATGGGTACTTATCGAGAAGTGAATACGGAAGTAGCCTATCTGTTAACAAATGTACAAGCATATATCATTGTATTGCGTTTACGCCCTAGTTGTAGATATATATTGAAACCACCCATTATTGGCACATCAGTTTATACATCGTGTTGTATATACAACAAAATGTTTAAACTTTATTTTTCAGATTTACAAATGTATTTTAAGAAATCAGCATCTGAGATTTGGGTGCAAGCATTTTCGTCTTAATTTTGATCTAACATCTGAAATCTCATTAATTCCAGCACTTTTTTAATCAATTTACAGTAGCTATCTGATTAAGATTGATGACATTCCGTTTAGTTCACTTAAATATTTAAGCGCCCTTTCAAAAATTAACTTGAGTTGAAAGTAAGATCGAGTATGCGAATCGAATTCAAGGTTCAAATTTCATAATGTTGAAATTATTTTGTCCATTCATCAGCCAGGCATATAGGTAAGAATAAACTATTTATAATTCATTGTATGTGAATGTATTTATTTTAAGCTGTTAAATCAAACTGTGCAATATCAATTCCATTTGTTCGATTTTTTTTTCAATTAATTGTATGGTTTTTTTTATGAAAACATTTTCAACATTATAAACGATAACCGCCCACAAATAATACATTATTTATATTAATTTATTTTGAATTATATGCACAGTAAATATTTATTTCAACAAGATGCTTTGTCCCCATGGTGAATAATCTACAGCAATTTATGTGACACATTCACCGTATTCACAGTATGTACTCTGTATGTCGCTATCTGAAAAGTCTATTGTAGCCTGTTTGTATCAACTAGCATCATGTATGTATATTCATTTCCTTTTCAGAAGAAAAGATTTAAACTTCACAAAGGTTTTTCATTCTTGTTATTGATTTTCGCATTATTAAAGATTCAGATATGTTTAAAATTTCATCGACGAGAATAAACGAAAAATAACTCCATTGATCACCATAATGGTCCTTAGAAATCCGACATTCTAAACCGCTTGTCAAAACATTTTTGTGCGAAACATAACAAAATTTGGCCGCCATTTAATAAGGTATTGATTAAAGACGATCCCGTACCGTAACAATCCGGTTGACTACAGAGAACGTGAATTAAATGTCGGTATTTAAATCCCCAATTTCTATACATGTTTTAGGGTACATAGAATCGGGCTTTCACAAATAAGATAAATGAGTCTGCACTGACTTAAGAACCAAAGACCTTACACATTTCATCCTTTCAGGTTTAAATATACCAATAAGTCAATCGGTGATTAAATTGCTGAATACGCTTTCGTGAGATGGTCCATATACAAAGAGGCAATTTTGGTTTACTTTGCCTCTGTAATGCATTGAATTGTAAACAAACTTTTCATACAATTTTAAGTACCTCATCCTACGGTAGAAGTCGTTTACACCGTCTTACGCCGTTTTTTTCCTGGCTAAAATGGATTTAATGCTTTACTTTAAGTCTTATCGGAAAAGCACAGCCCCATTAAGTGTTTTGAGGCTCAGAACTAGCCTTTCTTTGAACTAAAAGACAGGCATTGTAAATACATAGCCTTTATTTCAACACCACATGACCCTTGGATGCTAATTGACATTACAAGTGTTCAAATAATTAAAGTGCATCAATAACAAGGATTTCGTCGTTCAGGTCTACAAAAGTCAAGGAGGTTTACACCGACCCACTTAGATTAAGACAAGAGACAATGATACTGTAAAACAAGAGGTTTGATACATAGGTCAATGTATGTGTTGTGAGAATATGACACATACACTGAATCCCTTCCTAAGACTAACCTTGTATGTTTAGTTGGGGAAAAAAACACTGAAGTACGTACGTTTTTGTTAAAACAGAAAATGTTGTCAACGAAGCACTGTAAAAGAAAGAGGAGTTATTTGTATTGATAGCCTGTTGTGCATAGTAAAGTACTGCTCAAGTGGCCCTTTCCATGTATCTTCAGAGCAACACCATAAACAATATAAAAGTAATATTGAGAATGCCAAATGAAATATAGATAAAGTTGTTACAGCGAACGCCACGTACGCAAAACAATGCCTCCCCACACAGACCCCCGAAACAACAACAGCCTAAAACAGTAGGTACTGATGAGGAGCAAGGGTAAACATGTATGTGAATAGGGATGCAAGGGTCAACATGTATGTGAATAGGGGAGCAGGGGTAAACATGTATGTGAATAGGGATGCAAGGGTAAACATGTATGTGAATAGGGATGCAAGGGTAAACATGTATGTGAATATGGATGCAAGGGTAAACATGTATGTGAATAGGGGAGCAGGGGTAAACATGTATGTGAATAGGGATGTAAGGATAAACATGTATGTGAATAGGGATGCAAGGGTAAACATGTATGTGAATAGGGATGCAAGGGTAAACATGTATGTGAATAGGGGAGCAGGGGTAAACATGTATGTGAATAGGGGAGCAGGGGTAAACATGTATGTGAATAGGGGAGCAGGGGTAAACATGTATGTAAATAGGGATGCAAGGGTAAACATGTATGTGAATAGGGATGCAAGGGTAAACATGTATGTGAATAGGGGAGCAGGGGTAAACATGTATGTGAATAGGGATGCAAGGGTAAACATGTATGTGAATAGGGGAGCAGGGGTAAACATGTATGTGAATAGGGGAGCAGGGGTAAACATGTATGTGAATAGGGATGCAAGGGTAAACATGTATGTGAATATGGATGCAAGGGTAAACATGTATGTGAATAGGGGAGCAAGGGTAAACATGTATGTGAATAGGGATGCAAGGATAAACATGTATGTGAATAGGGATGCAAGGGTAAACATGTATGGGAATAGGGATGCAAGGGTAAACATGTATGGGAATAGGGATGCAAGGGTAAACATGTATGTGAATAGGGGAGCAGGGGTAAACATGTATGTGAATACGGATGCAAGGGTAAACATGCATGTGAATAGGGATGCAAGGGTAAGCATGTATGGGAATAGGGATGCAAGGGTAACATGTATGTGAATAGGGATGCAAGGGTAAACATGTATGTGAATAGGGATGCAAGGGTAACATGTATGTGAATAGGGATGCAAGGGGAAACATGTATGTGAATAGGGATGCAAGGGTAAACATGTATGTGAATAGGGATGCAAGGGTAAACATGTATGTGAATAGGGATGCAAGGGTAAACATGTATGTGAATAGGGATGCAAGGGTAAACATGTATGTGAATATGGATGCAAGGGTAAACATGTATGTGAATAGGGGAGCAGGGGTAAACATGTATGTGAATAGGGATGTAAGGATAAACATGTATGTGAATAGGGATGCAAGGGTAAACATGTATGTGAATAGGGATGCAAGGGTAAACATGTATGTGAATAGGGGAGCAGGGGTAAGCATGTATGTGAATAGGGGAGCAGGGGTAAACATGTATGTGAATAGGGGAGCAGGGGTAAACATGTATGTAAATAGGGATGCAAGGGTAAACATGTATGTGAATAGGGATGCAAGGGTAAACATGTATGTGAATAGGGGAGCAGGGGTAAACATGTATGTGAATAGGGATGCAAGGGTAAACATGTATGTGAATAGGGGAGCAGGGGTAAACATGTATGTGAATAGGGGAGCAGGGGTAAACATGTATGTGAATAGGGATGCAAGGGTAAACATGTATGTGAATATGGATGCAAGGGTAAACATGTATGTGAATAGGGGAGCAAGGGTAAACATGTATGTGAATAGGGATGCAAGGATAAACATGTATGTGAATAGGGATGCAAGGGTAAACATGTATGGGAATAGGGATGCAAGGGTAAACATGTATGTGAATAGGGGAGCAGGGGTAAACATGTATGTGAATACGGATGCAAGGGTAAACATGCATGTGAATAGGGATGCAAGGGTAAGCATGTATGGGAATAGGGATGCAAGGGTAACATGTATGTGAATAGGGATGCAAGGGTAAACATGTATGTGAATAGGGATGCAAGGGTAACATGTATGTGAATAGGGATGCAAGGGGAAACATGTATGTGAATAGGGATGCAAGGGTAAACATGTATGTGAATAGGGATGCAAGGGTAAACATGTATGTGAATAGGGATGCAAGGGTAAACATGTATGTGAATAGGGATGCAAGGGTAAACATGTATGTGAAAAGGGATGCAAGGGTAAACATGTATGTGCATAGGGGAGCAAGGGTAAGCATGTATGTGAATAGGGATGCAAGGAATTGTCTATCAGATCATCAAAAACTACTATGGAGAATTAAGAATCCGGTCATCGCCGAAGCCTACGATACGCATTCCATTATCACTTCAATGATGAAGCATTGCGAAATGAGCGATCGTGGGTGTCCGAAGATGGACTCTGGTTATAACAAGTAACCCCATAGACATTTCAATAATGAGTGTTGTTTTTGGAATACTTACTAAACAAATTAAACGAATTTCCGTTTTATTGAATAGTATGAATGTATAGGAATAGGGCATGATTTTTAAAACAAATTTTGAATGGTGACAACTTACGTAAATAACTAAATATAAATTAAGCATATCAGCGGCAATGGCTGCTTTATACGGAATGACACAACACTTACGCAATATAACATGTTTATTTAAACAATTGAAATGTAAATTACTCACACAAAATTATTTTGTTTAAACACGTTCGCCGGAACTGATGAAACAAGATTTTCTTAATTTCAATTTCCGAGAGAAGTTGTATACATGGAAATTACAGAGGAAGAGGCGGCATAGGTTCATGTCGTGATGTACCGTACTTACGAATTATCAAATATACTCAGTACACTAAACACGCATTTAAAGCTGATTTTTAAAAAAAATTGTGGACTCGCATAGCGATACTAGAAAAGAAACATTGCATTATTTCATATTTCATTGCAAATGTGAGATATTTTCATAAACACTTTTTTTTCAAAATTCAATAAAATGATGCTTTACACGTCTAAATCTGTGCGTTTTTAAATGTACTGAGTGCATAAGAGTACAATTCAAATTAATGAACTATGTTTGACTTCATATTTCACATTTTTGCAATGTTAAAACTGGAAATCATAATGTGTAACAGAATGTTCTCTCTTTAAAATGAAATCACAGAATACCAATTATTTTTAAGTCCTGTCTTCTATGGAATTTGAGAAATGAGAGAAAATGCTGAATTAAAGAGCTCAGATAGTATGGGTTACAAAAAGTGTCCCTGCTTGTTATTTCGAGACAGAATCTTAAAGGGTATAACCCTTAAAAATCAGGAGTGTTTTTCGCAATAGTTGAGGAACAACCCTGAAGAAAAGCCGGTTTCTGGTAAACTTCTCAGAAAAAATAATATCTAAGTTATTTTTAATTGGGCACCCTATTTGTATATTATGCATTTAGCGTATATCTGCTAGTAAGAATAAATAAATGTAAAACAAAACACAAACCTTCGTATGTAATTTTGAAAGGGTTTCTATATGTACTTGAAAATAAATTTGAAAGCTATTCATACTATTCAGGTCAAAGTCTAACGATGTAGGTGAATATAGCGATTGAATAACCAACTTTTATATAAAAATGCTGAATAGGGCTTGTTCCCTCTATATACAACAAACGGCATACACTAAGCAATTTATTGAAAACATTCAAGATACATTAAAGAACAACAATAAGCTGGTTACGACATAAAAGTTTTAAATAGTCATAATAGATTCAGATGTATTGCTTTTATTTAAGATAAATATTGCTTTTTTACCAATTCATTGAAGGTTGGAAAAATATATTCATCTATATGATGGTTTTTAAAAGCTTTATTTGATTTTTGTTAAACATTATTTATGTTTACCAATGACAAGTAGAGCCCTGCTTCTAAATAATGAAAAAGATTCGTATATTGAACTTCGTCATCGACTGATATAATTGGATTTTAAATGTTTATCACAATCCATTATTAAATTCTATACACCACTAAACAAAAAGAGCCAACCGAAAGCTTTCGTAACTTGTCTTATTCGCTCGAGTTCGTGTATTCATCCGCGAATAATGGAGAAAAATCGATCACTCACTTTCAAAAACAGTTTGCTTATATTTCCAACTTTTTTTCAATACATTTGAATAACAGAAGTTGGAATTACATTTTTGAAATACTGGATGTTTGATTTATGTTCAGTTTGATAAGAGTAGCAAATGGGAGGACTGTGTTTGATGTATGATGCCATTCCATATTGTGATAGAATTATATCTACATTCCCTAGAGAGGTATAGAAGTGTTTCGATGTATTTCGAATAGGTAAAAGGTGTACGAAGAAAAAGCGAGTTATAAGGAATTTTCTCTTTTTTAAATATTTTTACCACCAAGACATATCAGTCATTTGTAATGGAATATACGTAAAATGTGTTGGTAATTTTACTGTTAGTAATGAAGGTGAAGAAACTAAATTGAGAGAAAATGTTGAAAAAGAATTGGAAGTTACAAGGAATATTCAAAAGAAGAGTTGTAATATTTTACGAGGATTGTTAAACACAATGATGGTTTTCTTCAAAATCATTGTCGGATTTATATTGCTGCAGCAAATATGTAAGTAGTTTTGTAGCATTGATAGTCTACGTATTCTACGTATGCAGTATTGTGTTAGTGTCATTTCTTGCTAGGCATCATTATTCACCTTAATATCAATTTGCATGACACAATTACTACATTTATATTGTTCAGTCAAACGGAATTCTAAATAAGAGTCTTTTATATTTAGCTTGAGATGTTATATTTAATAGATTAGTGCGGCATACTGATTAGTGTTTTATTTTTTGGCAATGGTCTCATGTCTTTTGCTTGAACTGTGGCTTCTCCGTATATGAATGTACATGTACATATTATGTATAGTCGTTTCCTTTTTGTCATGTGACAATCTGTATTGAATGAATGTAAAATGTATTGTTGCTAATGCTGCCTTATTCGGGCATTATGCAGAATCTGTAAATAAACTTGAAACTTGAAGTAAGTTATAATATTAGTTTATGTACCCACTTTACAAAACATTTACAAATTAAGCAAGGGGTATAACAATGTTGTTTCAGTTTCACTATACATTTTATTTAGTTTCGACGTAACATAACCTAGTTTTGCAGACTGTGTATCACACATATTCTCGTGTTTCATTTTCAATTGAATGGACAATTCCACGCCTTTGTTTAGCTCTGGTAAAACACGACAAAGGTTTGAAACTGTGTATCTCGCGTATATATTGTGTGACAGACATCAAGTATTATATTACATTTGACATGACATAACTAGACTGTGGAACTTTGTAAGCATGAATAATTGGCATGAAGTTGAGTGCAATATATTCGAATCGATTTGGAGATTGTTGTAATCTCAAGGAAGTTAACCTTATACAATTCTCATAGATACATTTACAGACATAGTTCTAGAGTGTCAAGGCATCATTCTTATTTTCAATCATCATTTTATATTTGTGTCTTTTGTCCATTTTGCCTATGTTGTTGGTGTTTAATTGTCTGTTTAATTTCCATGCCTCATTGTGCTTTAAGGGATTGCTTTGCTTGTTGTAAGTGGTATTTCCAACTCGCCTGCTGTGATGCCTACCATTCATAAATCCTCTGTTTGTCCCCATTTATTCTCCTTAGTTATCCTTTATGGTCGGTCAGGCCATTCCTTTCCCCGATGTTCCGTTATGTATTTACCCTTGCACCTCCTCAAATGCCCGCTTTTTATGGACTGTTGTTTTCCCAGAGGTCTGTTTAGGGAGGCATTGTCTTATGAATGTGACGTTCCCTGTAGCAACTTATTCTCTCTTTCAATATTCATTTTTAAATACAAGGCTTCTTTCTGAATTCTTGTTTATCTTAGACAGTTGTGTAATCACTTAACACCCGAGAAAGTATTCCACTTTTGTAACAACTGCATTTTTTAAGAAATATTCAATACAGCAATTATCAAAAGAGACTTGAATCAGAATGAAATTGGATTTTGGTTTTTCGCTTGCATTGTCAGTTCTAGGACACATAACGAGTTGTACAATATTGACAATGTTGTCTCGTCATTATTATAGACTTGTTTAATGATTTAAAAACATCAATACAAAACAGCTGTTGAAAACACCGACATTTGACAGAGCTGTGTGAATCGAACAAGATTTTCCAGGTGAATACAATTACTCAGATTGCATTCAGATAAAGTTGACCTTTACGTAATTCATGGTTTGAATGTACAAATAAAGAAATTGCCGTAACATATAAAAAGGACTACACCGGACGCTTTGAAATAAAATCATCAAAAGTTACGTATCGTTAAATAAGGCTTAGAACTAAATGTAATGGATGAAACATGACAATTATCAAGTAAATAATTGAATATATAAGTCTACAAGTTAAAATATCTTATCTCAGTATCACCATGTAAACATTTTAAGTAGGAAGCCCCAGGTGTTTCAAATAAACAGAAAAGTCGATGAGTATTTTGCCATTTTCATCAACATTTATTTTGTACAGAATGCGATTTTTCCTTGAAATGTGTCGATAATATGTTTTGTATTATTTATTAAATGCTAAACTATGGTCGGTTTGTAATAATTCTAACAGTAAGATTAAATGCTAATATAACTTTCAAGATGTATCTGGTCCATCTAAAAATAAACAAAAGTAAAATCACAATACGACTGCCTTTTGGACCTTGGAAACTGATCGTATTATTGAGGTGGACTTGAAACCGCGTACTTAATTTTGAGATGCTTTATTGAGGTGGTCTTTAAGTGATGTTGATACAGAGTTATTGTTACGCTGGTTAATACATCTATGGTACAAACGATTGCATTTGTATTACTGATTCAAAAACCACTTGTTTTATGCACAGACAAAACTGGAAGTTTTAATTTAAAGATTTTGCACACTTTTTTTTCAACGCACAGGTGAATTCATTATTTTTGGTGTATTCTTTGATAATATTTATTGAAGTTTAACTGCACGAAATATATTTTACATGTTTGTTAGGTAAAGAAAGTAAACAAAAACATGAGCAACATATTACTTTTTCTCTGGAGGTATGAAGCCTCCTCGAAACGGTCTTATTGTCGTGGCCTAAAAACTGCATAGACCTGAAGTTGGGGGCGACTCACGTTATTTATCAACTGTCTTTCTATTTTTTCTTAGCGATATCAAGAAAATTAAAATGTCCCATTGAGTTCGATTAATCGGCGTTTTGTGGTGTTCGTAATCTGTTGCATGTCGTACTAATTGTCACATCTTTGAAGCAAGCTTTTAATCTATAAGCCGAGTCCCAATTCCATTAGGGCTTTCTTTACCGGCATGTGCTCCAGTCCTTTGAAGATAATTTAATCGGATCAAAACGGGATCGATATCTTCTTTAGAATAAAGCATTTGCACCTATTTCATAGAGTGCATTATACGCAAAAACTGGCCGAAGTTTTAAACGATCAATTACATTCAATTAAGTCCAGAGTTTTCTGAAAAGGTCTATTTCAGTATTTGGAACGTTTGACAAAAATAACTGTTGACCCATGTTTGTTGCAAGTACTATTTTCAATTTAAATACCTTTGATATGGCGTATAAAAGAACATGATCTGACAACAGGTTTCAATGTTATGAAAATCGGAAATGGCCGGATATGATCGGATATGTACATCTACGTAGATTGATCAGGTCCGTGACCATTAATTAACGAAATGGGCAGCTAACTACACGTGTAGGTGTACAGGAAATTGATTGTTAACAAATTGAATACTGCTTTTAAAATGAAGTTGAATGTAATTCATGATTGGAATATCAATACCCGTGAGTAAATAAATATACATGATATGATTGGAATTAGTCGCGAAATTAAGCAAACAAATTGTCGTTTCTTGAAATTTGCCTTGTAATTTTAGTACAACATACAACCACATAAAACAGTTGAAATTAAAGATGTAGATCATGACTGTAGATAAGGAGTAAGAGAAATATCAGAATCATATAAAACACCTAAATGACGACAATATAATGATCTAACATTGTGTAATAGTAAGAATAATAATATCTTTATTTATAGAAAGTAACATGTAAAGAAGTATACAAACACAGCCTTACAATCGTAAATAAAACATGGCCTTCTAACAGATTACAACATAAATTAAACACACAATAATATTATAACACACATTCATTCAGTCAAGACAATCACTCATGACATGTTCATATTATAATCAATATGCGCCGATTTTTTTATTGTATTAAAGTTTACATTTAACTAAATAATTACACCTCCATATACATGTACAGTCAAATGCCCAATGTCTGGTTAAGTGCCCTTTTTTGATTATTTTTACAATGGTTAACTTTTGATAATAGAAGTGGCTTAAAGACTTTGATATTGTAGTATGTAAGTTCATATCCTTATAATTAAGACACGTTTGAAGAAAACAATGCCTCAAGCTGCTTGCTGATTAACATTTCTGTCTATCATCCAAGGACACAATTAGTTGGTATTGACAATTGCTTGCATGCAGACTATTGTTCAACAGACGATCGTTTTATTAATTTATGACGAGAATATTCAGTCCTCAAAAAGAATCTATTTTTATAACATATCTATTCAATTAATAATTCAGATTATTAAAACATCTCGCCCGCTTTATGATAATGTCCTTGGTCGTCCAATTGACAGCTAACTGATATGTAATTTTAATTATTTTATATTCAAATTATGTAGCGACAAAATAGCTCATATAAAGCGAAAAGCTGGGGAGAAGATGGTTTTAAAGATATAAAATCGTACATGGTTATATGAAATCATCGACACTTTCAAATGATAGACAAATTGCCTTCCGTAAACGACAGTTTAATTTTGCGTATCTTGTTACCAACACGTCACCATGGTTGAGAGGAGTAGACATACGGTTATATTACGGTTTGATTAAAAATTATTGAAAATATATAGGATATTACAATTAAAACGATCAAACCAGCCATCGCTTTCTGGAACGAGTTTACAACAATCAATTATATATGAACGCGAATATTATATTTCTGTATTTCATGAATTGGAAACAAACAATTAATCGGTAATATATCACTAGTGAGTGACACAATAATGATATCATGGCTGTATTGTTTTGTGTATACGATTTCACTTATAAAAATCCTGTATCTAGTGCTAATGTGTAAATATGAAGTAGAACAAACCGCAAGTCAGATTCTGAAATAATCACCAAATGAATAGGCATGAGAATATTAGAACTTTCTAGTCGAGCAATCAGAAACTTCAGTATATCATATTAACTTTTCTATGAATATGTTAAAGTCGAATTCAAAAACGTGAGTATTACACCATAATGTTTATAGTTTTATACAACCATGTGTTAGAGACTTTGTCAGGTGTTATCCAAAAACATATCGACTTTATTACTCGGACAAATTTCACTTTTCCCAGTCCTGAAAAGCGAATTCAAGGCCAGATATCGCATGTTAAAATTCAGATATCGCATGTTAAAATTCAAAGAAATATGGTGAACATATGGATTAAACAGACAAAGGTACACACTGTAGTATATAGACACCCACTAGTGTACGTATTACCTTTAGCAATGTGAAAGACTACGAAAGATGCCTACCTGAGTTTCTTAAGAGGTTGGTTGGTCGGTTTTTTCTAGTCTCAAGTACTAATGAAGTCAATCGGGTAATTAAATGTCGATTTGAGGGTTTAATTTTACCGCACCGAATGTAAATGTTGTACCGAATCCATTTGCATCGCGCAAATTAGTGGCATAAATTATTCATGGCTTGGTCTCCCCTCGCAGCGGGTTGTATATTCATGGTTATTAAGGTTAAACGTAGACATGTCTTCCAGTTTATTTAACAGCGTGAAAAAAAGATTCAACGAGCGTTGACACCTGACTTAAGATTCTATTCAACAACCTGTATTGGTGTTTGATAAATACTCATACATGAGACCGCTTGTAGTATGTTGGAACATGCTTAAAGTCTTCATTTTTAAATTGCGGTGATTTTTTTTAAGTTTAATCCACTAGCCCGACGTCCCGGACACAAGTCAAATGCTGAATCGGGCTACCAGCAGTTGAGTGGAAGTTAGTCCCGGACTGTTTTTAAAGCTAACCAATATCAGTAATTGTTCAGATGTAAGTCAAACCTTAGAATCACACAAACACATACGAGACATGTGGTTATATATATTACATTATGGAGATATCGTTGTGTATGTTTATTTGTTACTATATTGACAAAATGTCGGACTAGTCAAATACGAAATACGCGGCGTAGAAAATTGTCATATCGAGACCAAGCCCCGGACTTATAACGGTTACTTACACTCAGCACTGAAATCTCAAATCACACAATTTACCCACATGAGAGTGTTAGTGACTCATACAGGATGTGAACAAATGTATGATAATGTTAAATAAGTGCTGACTATTCCTTGCGGTCCATTTTCTTAGAAATTCGTGTTAGATAAGATCCGGGAGTAATATTCTGTGTCTGAGGGTGGAGTGCGGCACTCAACCGTTATAATTTCTCTCGTATCTCATCATGATACTGAAATCTGAAAGGGAATGGAGCAAGAAGAATACTCAGCACTCAACTGAAATGTTCATGTTATTACCACACCCAAATTTTCAATATCAGAACTAATAAGAGTAAATTTTGTGATTTAATATTTGAATGTAGCTATTTGTTATAATCCTTGGCAATGGAAAATGCTGTTTTTCCGGCTGTTTTTATAGCCGTTATGCAGCTATATCAACAATACCAAAAAGTATGTATTTTCCCCAATTGTAATGTAAACATTGCCAATAAATCCGAAGAAATTGTCAAAGTTAGAAGCTTTTCTCTCACAGCAGTTAATATTAAAAGCAATTGTTGATTAATTAATTACTGCTTCCTTTTGAGTGTAATTTCTAGACTTTTCCCCGGATTTCTAAGTTTATAGCGCAAACATTTCCAATTTGAAGGGATGACACAATTACAGGTTTTAGTATTCAGTATGCTCTTGAATCCAGTCGGAGTAAAGTAAAGGAATATTGAGGTTTAAAATTCTAATATCTCGATGTCGTTCTTCGCTATCAACATGGAGTAAATTGGAATATAGAATATAGGGGCCTGATCAGCCGGAACGTTTGAAAGCTAAAACGCTTGTTTTTATTTCGTTCGGGTATTTCATTATAACGCATTTAAACATTTTAATTGCATTTGTGTAGTTGTTTGAACTTTGTGCGAATGCCGAAATTTAGTTAATTAAAGTGTTTCAAAAATGCGTTTCGACATGTTATGTTATGTATCATTTTAAAGAAACTCCCAAGCCTTTTACTTGTCGACACTTTAGTATTGCATATTGACATTCTAAAACTTGTCATAAAGTTTAACATTTTGTGATATAAAAACGGCAAATAGCGACAAATGCTCTTTCTTGAACAAACATGCATGTATTTTCTTTTTATAATGTATTGGCAAAGCGACAGCAAGGTTCCTGTTTTATGAGTTAAAGTTTTATTCAACAATGAGTTATAAGTATGACATTTTCGTTTTAATGTAAAATGCGGAATGGAATTTTGCCCAGCGCCATGCACATTCAATACAGGCGTTTGTTTAATTTGGCAGAAGGGATAATTTGTACAGCTAAAGCACCACATCGTGACGCACTTAGTTCTATCACGATTGTAATATTAAATATCATAATGTTTTTCGTCCAAAAAGAAGGTAGATCTATTAAATTATTAAAAGTCTTTATATAATTCACCTCACAAAAAAGAAAACTTAAAGTGCAACCGGAATAAAGGAAAATATACTTAAAATTAAAATACTACAAAAGAAATTTTATTTGAGCTATTTATGTATTAAGCGTTTTCGTTCAAAACACGATATTTAATACATTTATGGGTTTTTTATTGCAGTCAGTATAATGTATCATGGAATCATATTGTGTTGAGTGATAGACAATAGAATTAATTGACAATGTGCTTTGAAAAAGATTATTTAGTCGGTGTTAGATTCTCATCAAAAGCTTTCATTGATTTGAAATTATCGATTTGAAGTGGTAGAAAAAAATATATTACGCTAATCTTGGCTGCATAGCACAGCTGGCTACACAACGCAGAATAAAAGTTAATTAATGTTTTAAATTCTAATGTAGATAGACTAAATGCAGGCAAATCAATACATAATCTATACTACAATTACAATCTTTGTTACAAATGTCAAAATGAATGTAGCTTCTTATAGTGAATAAAACCAACATTTACGTTACTTTGTACCGTAACTATGTACTTTTTTTAAAAGTAAACACAGTTGGTCCTCGCTTATTCGACAACCGTTTATCCAAATACACGGTATCATCCGAAATAAATAGCAGGTTCTGATGTGTCTTCTGAGGCACGACGAATTGAAAATTCAGACCCGATTAATTCGAATGAACGAAGTCCGACTTTAGTAAAGGAGGCATAGTGGTCGATTGGGAAGAGCCCCAGACTTCTGATCCGGAAGTCATGAGTTTCAATCCAGATGTATGCCAGGTTAAACCGAGAACTCCACAATCCCCGAGTTAGCCCGGAAAGCAGCCATTGAAAGTGATTAAAATAAATTGTATCTTGTTTCATAATTGATGTAAAATAAATAAGTCTCAATGCAAATTAAACATTCACAACAACAACGTAAACAACAGCAGCTACAGCAACAGCAACAACGTAAACAACAGCAGCTACAGCAACAGCAACAACGTAAACAACATCAGCTTTAGCAACAGCAACAACGTAAACAACAGCAGCTATAGCTACAGCAACAACGTAAACAACGTCAGTAACCAACAGCAACAGCAACAGCAACAACATAAACAACAGCAGCTACTGCAACAGCAACAACGTATAAAACAGAAGCTACAGCAACAGAAACAACGTTAAAAAAAGAAGCTACAGCAACAGCAGCAACGTAAACAACAGCAGCTACAGCAACAACGTAAAGAACAGCAGCTACAGCTACAGCAACAACGTAAACAACGTCATCAACAGCAACAACATAAACAACAGCAGCTACTGCAACAGCAACAACGTAAACAACAGCAGCTACAGAAACAGCAACAACGTTAAAAAAAGAAGCTACAGCAACAGCAACAACGTTAAAAAAAGTAGCTACAGCAACAGCAACAACGTAAACAACAGCAGCTACAGCAATAGCAACAACGTACACAACAGCAGCTACAGCAACACCGTAAGCAACATCAGCTACAGCAACAACAACAGCGTAAACAACATCAGCTACAGCAACATCAACAACGTACACAACAGCAGCTACAACAACAGCAACAACGTACACAACAGCAGCTACAGCAGCAGCAACAATGATGATGACAGCTGCCGCAAAGACTTTCACACCACTGACGACAATAACAAATATTGATGATTAAACTAAACCTGTCTCGAATCGGATTTTCTTGTTTATTATGTCTTAATTACATTAGATAATTGATATTGATTATTAAAATATGTTGTTGTTTTTTGTGTGTCATGGTTCACACAATAAAAACACGTCATTACGTGTAACCTCAACCGATATTTGCTGTTCGTAATCATCGTGTCTTTGTGGTGCTTGGTACAGGGTGGAATTGTATTGATAAATGAATGTTTTATTTAATACATGGTCTAATTCAACACGATAGTACTGTATGTAATTTGCCTAATACTTGTCAAACAATTGAACACGATCATTTGCGTTTTGCATAATTAAAAAGCGAATCGATAGCAAAAGCAAGTTTGAAATTATGAATTTGTGTGACTGACTGCCAATGATTCTACGGTAGAACCTCTCCAGAGAGGCCCTCTCTTGAGCAACAACCTCTATAGAACAGCATCATCAATTGTCGCCGAAATAATACTTGCGCCTTATTTTGAATACAGCGCAACTTCTCCAGAGCGGCCCTCTCTTGAGCAACAACCTCTATAGAACAGCATCATCAATTGTCGCCGAAATAATACTTGCGCCTTATTTTGAATACAGCGCAAGTTCTCCAGAGCGGCCCTCTATTGAACAACAACCTCTATAGAACAGCATCATCAATTGTCGCCGAAATAATACTTGCGCCTTATTTTGAATACAGCGCAAGTTCTCCAGAGCGGCCCTCTATTGAACAACAACCTCTATAGAACAGCATCATCAATTGTCGCCGAAATAATACTTGCGCCTTATTTTGAATACAGCGCAACTTCTCCAGAGCGGCCCTCTCTTGAGCAACAACCTCTATAGAACAACATCATCAACTGTCGCCGATATAATACTTGCGCCTTACTTTGAATACAGCGCAACTTCTCCAGAGCGGCCCTCTCTTGAGCAACAACCTCTATAGAACAGCATCATCAACTGTCGCCGATATAATACTTGCGCCTTACTTTGAATACAGCGCAACTTCTCCAGAGCGGCCCTCTCTTGAGCAACAACCTCTATAGAACAGCATCATCAGCTGTCGCCGATATAATACTTGCGCCTTACTTTGAATACAGCGCAACTTCTCCAGAGCGGCCCTCTCTTGAGCAACAACCTCTATAGAACAGCATCATCAGCTGTCGCCGATATAATACTTGCGCCTTATTTTGAATACAGCGCAACTTCTCCAGAGCGGCCCTCTCTTGAGCAACAACCTCTATAGAACAGCATCATCAATTGTCGCCGATATAATACTTGCGCCTTACTTTGAATACAGCGCAACTTCTCCAGAGCGGCCCTCTCTTGAGCAACAACCTCTATAGAACAGCATCATCAGCTGTCGCCGATATAATACTTGCGCCTTACTTTGAATACAGCGCAACTTCTCCAGAGCGGCCCTCTCTTGAGCAACAACCTCTATAGAACAGCATCATCAGCTGTCGCCGATATAATACTTGCGCCTTACTTTGAATACAGCGCAACTTCTCCAGAGCGGCCCTCTCTTGAGCAACAACCTCTATAGAACAGCATCATCAGCTGTCGCCGATATAATACTTGCGCCTTACTTTGAATACAGCGCAACTTCTCCAGAGCGGCCCTCTCTTGAGCAACAACCTCTATAGAACAACATCATCAACTGTCGCCGAAATTATACTTGCGCCCTATTGAGTAACAACCTCTCCTCATCAACATTATCAATTATCTCTGCAGCAAATCATAACTGCAACTTTAAACTCTATTGAGCAGCAACCGAGATTTGCATCTGAAACATTCTGGAGAGGAAGTGCATTGTATATATCTGCGACAGGTTTCAAGAACCTTCAGATTTGCAATTGGGCCACGTAAAAGTCTGTAACATTTTTCGGCGCAGCCGTACTAATATGGATTTGCTATTTGCATATCAGTGTTGTGTAAACCAATGAAATCTAACGTTAACCACTTAACCAACTTCTCTTCAACCGAACAACGTGTGTAACCTTGACGTGGATTGGTTAACCTTTCGATTAGGAGTACGTTACCTTACTGAATTCCACTGAATTTCGGTGAATTTACCGAAATCCATTTTGGATCTGGAGTGACCAGCAATCGTAACATCTCGGCATTTATTATGTTGCACAATAAATCTTAACCTTCAAATTGCGCCTACCATCTTTTTTCAAGATATTTATCGTTTGATATAGTCCTACTGCTAAGATACACCATATAAAAGGGATGGAAACATGAAAAAAGTGATTGAAACTTGAAAGCCTATTTTACCATTACTAGATTACGGCACTTCATACTATTCAGCGGTTTGACAATAATACGAAACAGTTTCCATCGCGTTATTATTTTTCTCTAGCACAATGTTTCATCATGACAGTTTTAATGTCATTCCTTCACAAAGCAGGCTGAAAACAATAGTCTAGTTATAGATCTCTATAGACACGTCAGAGAATTTCATGGAATAAATCAATCTACAATTGATCATCAAAAAGCATATGAAATTCTATATCACAGTTTTAAAATATTCAGTATTTAGCAGAGGTTTTAATTGTGTAAGTCAAATGCTGTTTTTATACGCTGTGATACCGGGATCACACTATAGGCTCAAATGGTAAAGAACGAGACTGTTAAATGTTGAATAGAACATTTATAGAGCTCGGTCATTGCGTGGGACGGCTGTTCTCGGTGAATAATTAACTGAATAACCTGAGTATAGCAATATTAATTGTATGGAACATATTACAGAACATTGTATGTATTCGACTATTGACTATGAATTAGTGTAAGCCAGTGTTGGAAATAATAATATTTACTACTTGACCCACGTATATATCTCTGCACTTCCTGGCACAAACATCAACCATTGTTTTATTTAACTTTCCCTGTTTGCAATTTGAGCTGAAAGGCATTGTGTGGACAAACATTAAGTACATAAAGGGAGATAGTTTGGTCATAATCTCAAGATAAAGTCACATTTCTTTCACTAGATGCATTTTCTATCGTAGCCATTTATCATCAAGTGCTGGGATAGACAGAGGGGTAGACAGTGGGGGTTGACAGACGGGTGGACAGAGGTATGGACAGAAAGACGGTAAGAGGGGCGGACAGAGGGATGAACAGAGGGGCGGACAGAGGGATACACAGAGGGGCGGACAGAGGGATGAACAGAGGGGCGGACAGAGGGGTGAACAGAGGGGCGGACAGAGGGATACACAGAGGGGCGGACAGAGGGATGAACAGAGGGGCGGACAGAGGGATGAACAGAGGGATGGACAGAGGAATGGACGAACAGCATATATTTATCGATTCAGATAAAAGAGGAAAAATGTTGTTCTGATATACAATAACAGGAAGGGAGTCTCTCTCTTATCATCATTCTGAATATCCATCAACTTGCTGAACATATTTAAGAGATTTAGTCGTCTGTTGTGGCATGTTAAATTACGGTAAAAATAAGAATGGCAGAGCAAGTACGGGGTTCTGGTAATTGAAAATTGAACTCCGCTTTAATTATAATAATTTTCAATAAATGGCCCATCATCTAGTAAAATTGAAGACACATTTCTTATGAGTATAGACAGTAAATGATGTACGTAAGTTCCTGTTGGATCTCGTTGAAAATAATTTATGGGAAGAACGAGCTCGCTCCATTTATATTTGGCGTATGCTTTTCGTGAGCTTTTACCATGATGATGTCTCAAAACGTTACTAGAATCATTGCATTAGGCATTCTATCGATTAACTGGCCATAATGTACTCACTTTTATATATTCAGTTGAAAACCATATCGTAACATTCCTGTTACCCAACTATTATGTAAATCAAATCGTCCATTAAAACCAACATTGACTGATATTTTATGCAATTATGCTAATCGACGATTTTATTATGACATATTGGAAAATGTAAGGAATTTATATCGGGTAAATTCGAGTCTTGCAAAGTTCATCATCCTTTCAGATTGTATGTCAATTTCTCTCTCTGTCATAAAATCGTGGGATTATTAAGTATATGGTACATTTGTACAAGTGTACGCCTTTGGAATGGGTGCTTTATGTAACCACGCAGATTGTCACGAGATTGGAAAGAGAACTTGTGACAATCTCCTGTGAGGTTGACATATTTTACAGACAGTTAGAACTGTTTACACACCTGACCCGTATGTATGACTCAGGACTCAAGAATTTATTTTCAAAGTTGTCCCGGACTAATGGAAATGTACAATTGGTCTTGTCGGAGAATATCAGTCAGTTTAGTAACAAATAAACATACACAATGACAGTTCCACAATCTAACATTAATAAGCACATGTATGTGTTTGTGGGATTCTAAGGTTTGACTTACAACTGAACAAGAGGTAATGTTGGTTTAAAAACATACTTGTACGTGACTAACTTCAACTCAACTGTTGGTAGCCCGATTCAGTCCGGGACGTCGGGCTAGTGGAATTCTAGAGCCCCGATTGATTTGTTACCACAGGAGTGATTGGCCACGCATTTTGACTATTGTTTGATCAGTTTTATGTTTTCCTCTTCAGCTTGCCAATGTACATTCCCGACAGAACTGATCGGTTCATGGGTCACCAGCAATGACGGTACATGGATTATAAATACCACGTCTATAAAGAACTACGAGACTAAATCAAGCACGACCGGAAATGACATCAAAACCGGAATCAGCGTTCTTGATTTTGATTGCGTGGAAAATAGAGGCGACACAAAATATGTGATAATGTAAGATATAGAAATGCGAATGTTTATACAGCAAAACCTCTCCAAAGCAACATCCTTTTGGAGATGCAAAATTCGACATTTATATATAGAGGTTGCCGCTCAAGAGGGGGTCGCTCTGAGAGGTTGCACTGTATTTTCATTAAACCACTTGAAAATCACTCTATGTTTCAAATTTTAGGTTATCTATTTTTGTATGCAATGACTGGGGCTAGTAATTATATGAAATTCATTCTTTACATAAATTATTATCAAGAACATAATTTAATTTTCATTATGGAGTTGATGTTAACATTTTTTGCTGAAGGAATTGCAAGCATATATACTTATGTATCAATCGTTTTAAAAGTTTATTTTATAGTGTTCATATTCAATATTTTAAGCGGCATGAAAGGAACATTTTAGCATAAGCATGTTGGGAGAATGTCACGAGTTCACTCCCTTTATCCCCCTCTAGAGTTTTCTCCCTTTTTCCCATCTTGAGTTCTCTCCCTTTAACCCTTCTATAATATTTGTAAATATAGTAGTGTTAAAGGATATAATAGAAGGGTAAAAGGGAGGAAGGACTCAAGAAAGGCTAAAGAGAGAGGCCTCTAAAAAGGATAAAGGGGGATAACTCATGACAATCTCCTGTGGTTGTACTATTACATTGTAAGATTGGTACCATGCCACTCTCAACGTTCGTAAATTGATTGTACGGGATTGTACCATGCTACTCTCAACGTTCGTAAATTGATTGTACGGGATTGTACCATGCTACTCTCAACGTTCGTACATTGATTGTACGGGATTGTACCATGCTACTCTCAACGTTCGTACATTGATTGTACGGGATTGTACCATGCTACTCTCAACGTTCGTACATTGATTGTACGGGATTGTACCATGCTACTCTAAACGTTCGTAAATTGATTGTACGGGATTGTATCATGCTACTCTAAACGTTCGTAAATTGATTGTACGGGATTGTACCATGCTACTCTAAACGTTCGTACATTGATTGTACGGGATTGTACCATGCTACTCTAAACGTTCGTACATTGATTGTACGGGATTGTACCATGCTACTCTAAACGTTCGTAAATTGATTGTACGGGATTGTACCATGCTACTCTAAACGTTCGTACATTGATTGTGTACGGGATTGTACCATGCTACTCTCAACGTTCGTACATTGATTGTACGGGATTGTACCATGCTACTCTAAACGTTCGTAAATTGATTGTACGGGATTGTACCATGCTACTCTAAACGTTCGTAAATTGATTGTACGGGAAAGTACCATGCTACTCTCAACGTTCGTAAATTTATTGTACGGGATAGTACCATGCTACTCTCAACGTTCGTAAATTGATTGTACGGGATAGTACCATGCTACTCTCAACGTTCGTAAACTGATTGTACGGGAAAGTACCATGCTACTCTCAACGTTCGTAAATTGATTGTACGGAAAAGTACCATGCTACTCTTAACGTTCGTAAATTGATTGTACGGGATAGTACCATGCTACTCTCAACGTTCGTAAATTGATTGTACGGGATTGTACCATGCTACTCTTAACGTTCGTAAATTGATTGTACGGGATAGTACCATGCTACTCTCAACGTTCGTAAATTGATTGTACGGGATTGTACCATGCTACTCTCAACGTCCGTGAGTTGATTGTACGGGTAGCAAACAATCAGTCGGGAACTAGTCCTTTACGTTGTTTGATCGTCAAGTTTATTTCACAAATGAACAAATCGAGGGTTCAGCGCAAGACTATACTAACTCCTATGTATTTATATAGGAGTTAGTATAATCTTACACTGAACCTTCGAAATGCTCACGCTCTGTTTATATCATGATGTAATTTCTTTTTGCAGGTCTGAGACCTTCGAACTGTTCAACAATGCTTTTGTTAACATGTACACATGTTTAGATATTCGAATTAGTTCGTCCAATAAAATAATATATTACCAGGCAACAAGTAAGTGTCATTGATTTAATTCCTCTATATTTGTGTCTGCATACGCATATAATTATATTCATAAAAATTCGGATAACTTCGTTGTGTTATTCCTTAAATCGTATATTTGTCATCATTTTACTATTTACGTCATTTCAAATTACAGTCGGACCACGTGTATTTATTTCGAATAATACATGGTTTCGATTTTTCGTACCCGATGAATTCGGACGAACGAGGTCCAACATTTCGTATCATAATGAACCTAGTTCACGCAGATAATAAAGGCGTACTCCCATATTTAAGAACTGAACAAAAATGGCTTCTGATTTTGCGAATTTTGTCAAACAATTGAGAGAGCGCTTCTATAGCTAGCTTGATCGGTAGTTTTACCTTCATTCTTCTTTATTTGTTTGATGATTTGTAATACATTAACACCTCACTTAAAGACCACCTAAATAATAAGACTACCTCAGTATTAAGACCACCTCATTATTAAGACCAGTTTTCAAGGGTCCCAAGGGTGGTCGTATTATCGAGGTTTTAAATATGTTTGCATATGAATATGAAACTAATATACCAGAAATTATGTTTTTCCATTACAGACATGGATCCGTCCGGCTTACAGTTCACTCTTCAGACAGCATATGAAGATGTATGTAACCTTGTTTCATATGACTTGTCCTATCTTTATCACGTGGGTTTGAAATCAGGTATGGTATAAATTTCTCACCTTATTCTATTATTTAGTGTATTTAACATAAAAATCAGCATATAACAAAATAAATAGTGAATTATGGGCCACCCTGTACGTATTGAGCGTCATGATGTAAATGAACATTTTCTGTTACATTCACTGTCGATTAATTCATTAGATATGTAGGTAATTTTTCACAGAATTGAATGAGTATTTCTTTGATTGTGTTCTTTGTGATACAAAAATAAGCTTTATCCTGTTTGAGCAGTAACTCCCGATAGCAATTTCGAGATTTAGAATAGTGTTTCCTGGGCGATGCTGCAATGAAGATTCAGTACTATTTATCATCATTATGATTATGTAATACCTCAATTCTGTTACTTGTCTTCATTACAGGTTTGGAAACTTCGGCGCTTATTACTTGTCCATCAAATATATTCGGTTCTTACCGCTATAACGACTCTTGTACTGATCCAGCGTCCAATGAGACCAGTGTGGATGTATGTGACTCCAGACAACAGCTCATCTATAACTACACTATGTGTAATACAACGCAGATGTTTTCACGTATGTCTGGTTTGAACATACTTCATTGAATAATCAATATCGAATATCTACCAATTTCACTGCATGTAATGTGGACCAACATCAAAGAAACGTTATTGTAATGCTGATGATTCTAATATTCATATAGCTGGTATGAATACCTGGCTATTGCTTTTACTGCATTGATAATTGGTATCTTCTATGATGTTCATTACCCTGTAAAATATATGCAAATGATACTACATGTAATAATGTATTTTTGATGTATCCTTATAAAATATGTTCATATAAATTAAAATGATCGCAGTTTCTTTAAAGATGTATCCTTATAAAAAAATATGTTCATATAAATTAAAATGATTGCAGTTTCTTTAAACAATAAAATAACAATAACATATACTCAGTGCATTTAAAAGCGCAAAATGTAAAATTTCTCATATTTCATGAACTTTCTAGGGATGCGAGATAATAATTTAAAATGATATTGTTTCAATTTACTCAATGATGAACGCTAAATCTTCTTTCAATCTACGGGTATTTTCATACACACTAACATAACATTTAAAAGTCACAGGTACAAAATTGTGCGTTTTAAATGTACTGAGTATATTTTACACTGCATTCAGCCTCGCGACATGTGTTAGGAAACGTCTTTGAGACAGGTTGTCATATTTATTATTTTCGCATATGTTTGATGCAATATTTAGATTACAAGTATAAAATATCCATTTGTGTTTGCAGTAGAGGGAGTGTTGGACTGTTTGTATTTCGAAACAAATGGCTCCACCACGTATCTTACCGTGTATAACAGAGACAGTATTACTCCCGATGGCACCAACTATTACCGTTTTATTTGTTTAGTAAGTATTCCAAAACAAAATTCTTCCTTTGAAATGTCCATGGTTTTACTTGTAATAACCAGAGTCCATCTTTCGACACCCACGTTCGCTCAGTCCACAACGCTTTATCGCCGTAGTGATAATGGAATGCGTATCGTGTGCTCCGACGATGACCCGATTCTTGATTCTATATACTAGTAGTTGTTTTTGATGGTTGACCAGACCATTCCCTGCACCCATATTCCCATATATGTTCACCATTGCACCTCCACATTTCTTAATGTTTTGTAGACTGTTGTTTCCCTTGTGTCTGTGTGGGGCGATCCCTGTAACCACTTAATCTCTCTTGCGCCCAAATAATTTATAAAATGCACAATGCAGTCTTCATGCCAGAGCACCTCAATGTAGCGAAGCGTAAGCAATACCATATACATGTAATCGAATTCATTCATAAGAGTAGTTATTTTGTAGTAAGAAGTTTAACAACAGCCATTAGTTCAATTGTTTGTTGAGGGTAATATTGATATACGAATAAATCAATATATGGCAATACTGATCAGTTTGCCCGCTACTAGATTTTCTTTTTTTGTCATGGTTTTGATTACAGTGTTTGGTATTTATGAAGAATATAATGAATCTTCACCAAAAAAAATGTGTATTATCCTTGGTGCAGTAGTTAACTTCAAATATGCAAATATCAATCAAACAACACAATTATTTTATAATTTGACAGGCTATCGGAGGAGGCCCGGATCAAGTGACGTTGACAGTTTACCCAGAGAGATTTGTTGACGACCAAGATCCAAATAGCATCACGAGTCCTGGACAGAACTATAATTTTACTTCTTACAGTAAGATTTACATGTTATTGTCCTAGTACATATCCATACAGTGCCAAATATTAAATCAAAAAATTTTGCGTTGTGGGCTAACAGAAATAGTCGTGTAACCGCAATTATTTCATATTTCGAGGAGATTTTGCGCCGAATAAGTTTTAATCATTCCATTTGAAACAAGACCTCTTACTATGTTGGAATGGCTTCGTATACCAGACACATTTATCTAGTATCCAGCTTTCCTGGATAAATATCAAGAATGATCTCCCTTGATTAGCGGTTATGCTAAAGCCATTTCCTCTAAAGTGGATTGTCTCCCTTCCACGCGAAAATGATACCTGTCAAAAATGGTCAATAATCAGCAAAAGATATTGGCTCCATGTTATCACCTATTTAAGATACTCTAAAATATGTATTTGTAATGATTATTTCCTCAGCCTTGTCCATAAATAATGTTCCAAATAATATGTATGTATTATAACGTTCGATATATCGTAATTAACATATCTTTCATTGTTAATCATTTCATTTTTATTCCCATTTCAGATCTGTGTCGTAAGTATGGTCTTAATTCCAAGTTATTAGATAAATGAATATTATAATTGAGCCTCACATGAGTCGATACATATTGTTTAAAGTGTCAGATAAGTATAGCTCATGTCTATCTCCTACAATGTGAATGATTTAGACAATATGGACTGCATATAAGCCAAAACGGTCCGAAAAATAATTTTCGCAGATTAAAAGTAGAATATTTACTATCTACAGCAATTAACTATGAATGGCATGTATATTGTTTACGACTTTTGATTCAATTGAATAAACGATGAGCAATAATTGGCCGTTCAGTACTTGCTATAAGTATACTGACATATTAATAAATGCTGTTAATTTGTCTTTTAGCCATTGTGACGCCTACGGAAGATTCTTTTAACTGGCTACCAGTTATCTTGGCAATTGTTGGTGTTCTGCTACTTCTGATAATCATTGCCATCATCATCATCTGTTGCTGTTGTTGTAAGCGGAGAAAGAAAGAGGTAAACCCATCATCAACGTCACCACCACTACCATCCCTTTCATTATCATCGTCACTACCACCACCACCACCATCACTTTCATTATCAACGTCACCATCATTACCATCAATTTCATTATCAACGTCACCACCATCACCATTACTTTCATTATCATCACCTACTTCATCACCTACATCATGAGGTAGCATAGTAGCTTAGTAGTTATTGCTGCTGACTACGAATCCGAAGGTCGTGGGTTCGATCCCTCGTTGCATGTTTTAGTTTTTCCCACCTTACATACGTAGTACTTGTATGAAACCAGAAAAGTATTGGTTAGATGCCAGGAATATGGAAACTGTAGGATGGGTCTCATTGACCGTCTTTAGCTTCAAACCCGTCTGTGTGTCCTATACTACTCTACTGTCTGGTAAATTCCCCCCTTCAGCTTCAGAAGTATCTTTATAGTGTGCGGGGACAATACCGTGTCGACCGAAATACATGATGTGCATTAGAAAAAAGTAAGCGGCGAGTGTGGACCTCATAAACACAGTTATTGGCAATTAAATTACCTTCATCGCAAACGTAACCAACACCATCACCTTCAACATCAACAACATCACCACCGTCACCGTCATCATCATCACAATCTTCATCAGCTGCTTCTTCGTGAACGTCACCACCATCACCTTCATCATCATTGTCACCACAACCATCACCTTCATTATCATCACCATATTCATCACCTTTATCATTAAAGTCATCCCCATCACCATCACCATCACCTTCACCTTCACCATCACCTTCGTCATTATTACAATCATCATCACGTACTATTTTACAAGGTTCTCACTAGACTCCTATTTATGCTTTTAGACTCCTAGTTTTTTTCCTGGGTCTCCTGTTTCTGGCAATTTTTTTTTTGATATTGCATTTAAGGAATACAACTTCTTCCAAAAGCTTGGCGTTGGACTATTGAGAACTGAGAACCCTACTTATTATGCACTAACTGAATGCTGTTCTCCATTTGTGCTATGAAGTACTCAGTACATATTTCTAAACAAAACACAAAGGGAACGCTCGTATGAAGTAGTTGAATAAGATTATAGTTGATTTTTGCTCATGTACAACAGATTAAAGCTTAAAATGTACTTTCAATATTGGCTCAAGAAAAATCAAATTGGCTCATATAATAAGCAGCCGAAACCGGTGCATCTTTACTTCATTTGTGTAAGTCGATAGAAGTAGTTCAGAGAATGGATGAAACAGTTTAAACTGACCAAATTGTATATATGAGATGATCCATGACATCTCGATTTTCAATACAAAAAGCTAACGCCTGTAATGCAAGAGTTAAGTCATCGAATAAACATATAACAGGACTTTGAAACTTCTATAATCTTCTGGCAACATTTCAGGACGATGAAGAAGAAGCATTGGATAAATCTGAATCTGATGGAGAACAAAGCAGAAAGAGCAGTTTACGTGAAGAAGATGAAGAAAGAGCTTCACTCGACTCGGGAATCAGGTAACACTGTCTTATATGGCTGATTGTTGTTCCCTACATGTTGCATACTTAATGAAAATTACTATGCTAGTGTACTACTAGCCGCTGTTACGGTTTGGTTCATTCTCATTTTCCAACATTAATTCCGTTATGTTGCCCCATTGTTTATGCCACCCCATTGTTGATTATATGCCCTATAGGTAGGGATCGGTATGGGGAGTACTTGGTTTGTAAATGTGGCATTTCCTGTACTACAGTTTCTCATTTTTGAGGGGGCTTTAACGTCTTATTGCTATCATCGTCAACCGGATGGTCTACTCGAAGTACCGCCATATTAATCGTCTCAAGAAAATAGTACATGTAAAGTCCTCTGATTTTATTATAGATTTGACGAATAGAACGGCTGATTTGTCGGGGATATATCAATTGTGGAATAGCGGGAGTCTATATATAAACGGCTTTTCTGGATTAGTTTTACAATGAATTTCACTTAGTAGTCGCGTATTAATTTCAAATACGATAATATGGAAACGTGCAGTCTTGCATTGGAAGCGCCTCCTAGGACCTTCAGTCCTTTGATTGATAATTGCGCACAGAAACTGTTTAAATATATTACGTGACTAACATAACGACCATTGACTTATGTACTTCGCTTTTGCTATCAATAGTAAGAAATATTTATTTTAGAAGAAGTTCAATTTGTTCGATATGCATCGGTTAAAGGGAGACAACTGCATAACTTATTTTACACTACTTACATTTTCAGTCGATCAAAGGGATGTAATTCGAGTATATCACGTCAAAACGTTTTTGAATACTTAAAGCATAGGTTAAGTGACAGTGTAGCAATAGTTTACATAACTTTTTCGGCGCAGTCGTACTAACATGGCTTTGCTTTTTTCATATCAGTGTTGTGCTAACCAATCAAATCTTACAATAACCACTAAACCAACTTCTCTTTATCCGATAAACGTCTGTAACCTTGACGCGGATAGGTTAACCTTTCGATAAGGGGTACGTAACCTTACTGAAATCCACTGAATTTCGGTGAATTTACCGAAATCCATTTTGGATCTAGAGTGACCAGCAATCGTAATATCTCGGCAATTTTTATGTTGCACAACAAACCTTACCTTCAAATTACGCCGACAAGATATTTCTTGTTTTCTAGTGAGCCTCCCCCATCTACAAGAACAGAGAAAGATGAACGTATACTCCACGGTGGCGGTGATGGTGATGATGAGGACGACAAGAATTCCAGACCTCGATCAGGGGAGGTAATTAACGATTTGTATTTTTGCACTTTTGCAGTGACATGGACTTTCTAGCAACTCAATCATTATCATATAGGGCTTCATACGCACATGAAATTACATTCGAAATATCAGGAATAAGGAGTTAAGGATTTTGATGAGGAGACATTTTACTTGGTATCGATGCTTAATGTATTTGCATTCTAAAAGCTAATGATAAAAATTCATTTGTAGATTTTACGCAGTTAATTTTACCTTAATTTTATTCACAAATTATTAAAATTAACTAATACACCATAATTGAAGTATGATTTAACTAATGATAAGCAGCAGTTCAGCTAATGAGTTTTGCTTATGTTCTTAGAGATTTGCTTAGGAGTTTAAATTGTATATTGTGATTGCTTTAAATAATTATTTATTATGTGCATTAAATTTGTGCATTTTATTTGTTTTAACTATTTATTTTAAATGTCTTCATTCTCGAAAGGAATTAAGCTATCTTGTTTAATAACAAATACAATTATTGCACATCGACTGGTCACAGTTTTCAACATACAGTTAAACCTCACCTAAAGATCACATCAGTAATAAGACCACCTCAAAGTTAAGAACACAATTTACAAGTCTATTTGCATTTTTTTGCTCTTTAATCAACCTCAATCATCAAGACCACCTCAATATAAAGACCATTGTTTAGAGGACCCAATGGTGGTCGCATTATTGAGGTTTTACTGTAATGTACATTACGTTCTGTGTTCATTGGAAGAATATATACAAGTCAAAAGAGCTAACCCGTCATTTAGTTTGTTTTTTGAGAATCTCCACTAAGTTTTGACGAAGTGATTTAAAACGTTGGACCTTATGATGATATGTTTACATACATTATTTCAGTATTCCAATTCGTTCAATAAAACTATCCATAGCTTATTACTGTAATGTTTTAAGAGATAATTTCTTTATTCATAATGTTTCTAATGTATTGATACGAAAGTCTCGTGGTGACATTTCGGCTTCAAGAATTCTCAATTCACGAGTTCAACTTCACAATTTTATGATAGCAACTTCATGAATTCACGATTTCAACTTCATGAATTCATGATTTTCCGTTTCACGAATTCACAATTTTCATTTCGTTGTATTTTAAAAAGGGACTTCAAACTCTACTCCCAATTTTACCTCCTGTTTTAAGGATTTTTCATCGTGCATTATGCACATTTACAGTAGAAATCAACTGAATGTACAACGGTAGCTTTATAGATATTGTGTAAAATAGTACTGATGGGTTGGCACTTTTGACCAGTATATAAATGTACACACAATTGTCCGTATATTTAGACCAGTTATTTGGAATATTTTCGTTTGACACAACTTACATCAAAGACTAAATGATTGCTGATCTTTTCGAGAATGTTGACAGAAAGTTTTGTTTTTGCTTGCAATGGTATACCTCCTAGCCTACCCCCTACTGCTTGTCTTAACCATTCTTCCATTGTTTGCTTTTGTGTGGAATGGATATTTGTCATTTATTATGTTTGATGTATTTGCTTATAATCACAGAACCCCTCCCTGATAACGATTCTATATGTTTCATTGTCATCTAATCTGATATTTCGCTAAAGTAATATTATGCCCATTTTTTGTTCATTTGTTTACCTAAACAAACATGAAAAATATATTCCTTTAGTTAAAACATCAATAAACATGCATTAACAAAGAATGAACTTGAATTTGTTGAAGAAAGATGTTTTTACATCATAAAAGTTAAAGAAACTTCTGGGTTTTTTTACAATCAGGTTATTTTACAAGTTTTGTAATATGGTAAAAAAAGCTATTTTCAATCGGTTATACATTGCAATGGTTCTTATTAGAGATGTTTAGCCAATGTAACAACAATACTGGATGAAGCCGATTCAAACATTTATGTTCTGATGAGCTATTTACATCTTTAAATATGTATTGTTCATGAATAAAACATATGTATTGTTCATGAATAAAACATATGTATTGTTCATGAATAAAACATATGTATTGTTCATGAATAAAACATATGTATTGTTCATGAATAAAACATGTTTTTTATAAATAAGGACTTGTTTCCATTATATGCACACATCATGATAGATTGACCAACTTAAATATTTAAATTGAATTAGACATCACTGTCTTCTTTTTCGATTGCTTCTACTTATTCATACAATTTCAGCATGAAGTGTTACGCTTTAGTTTTCATTTTGTAATTATCGTATGTTATAACAAAAGCAATGTATCTTAATGGCATGAGTCATAACATTTATATACCATCATACGTGGGTTTGCGAGGTCGAGTCATAAATGATATACATTGCATTAAAGAAACCGAGCTGAATGGTTTATAAATGATGATGCTTCAGTATTATCGCGATATGCAGTAAAGCAAACCGTTCTGACGGATAGTATTGCCAAAGAACTAAAAAATGGAGTATTATCTTTTTAAAGTATAATTGTCCATTCAATAGTTGTTTATATATGTATACCTGCTGAACCCAACAATGATTTTTTAGAATTTTGTATCTTAGTATAGTAATCTCCCTTTAAATAGTGCACCGACAGTGCATGAAAATGTAGACTGACGAACTTTGAAGTATTTTATAAAAACTGACGAACAGTTAAATTCTACATCACTTATAGAATTTCAATGTTGTAAACATGATATTCCATACTTTATATAAATTATAATACTTACTAAATAATCGTGTGATTAACTTTCATAATAAACATACATAGTGCAGTTTTATATTTCATACGAAAGGCCAAGTTTAAATTCATCATTCAAGTTCATTAAGTCCGACATATTCATCTCAACAATATGTTAAGATTTGATATTAAAATTGTCATCACCAACAACACATAGTATAAAAATTAGGGAACAAACAAAATGTTAAAAACATAATAAATTTGCTATTTGCTTCTAACGTTAATTGTTATTCAGTTCAAAGTTTGCATTATAGTCAATTTTAGTTATTTTTATGTTTTCGATAGCTCGATGTACTATATATCCCTTTTCTCTTCTGGTTATTCATTAATAAGTATAATTATACTACATGTAGTATATTGGTAGTCATTAGTGTGTCATAATGTTATTTTATTTCAGAACGGTCTTTCGGAGGTACATTTCTAATAAAGTTTTATGATAGATATTAACCTAAATCCATTTCGTAGAAATGATATCTTTCTTACGTAGAGTTATATGCTGTATTTTGTAAACAACTTTCATAGTTTTATAGAACTGTCTGTATGAAATATCTTTCCATTACTCGAATATTTATTATATCAACTACGCATAAAAACTGGTTAGGGTATAATCACGTTATGTATACATACATGTATATGATATATATATATATTCGTCCTATTGCCTCCTATTCTCACGTATTTGTCTCATTTTTTACATTATTTATAATTTGTATGTATGTCTTTGTACGTTTCTATTAATTTTCATTCGAACTATGCAGTATTGAATCAAAGCATATTTTCATTAACATCGTAGTAATAAACTTCTAAGACACATACTGCAACGAACTGTGTTATGATCAAGTGATATTGTTATCATAGTCACAATTGAATCTATTCCCGCATCTAGATATGTAATTTAGAAGTCCAATCGACTGAAAGCAAAAAATTCAACCGTTTTAAGAGCTATGATAGTTTTTTATGCCATAGATTCGAACCCGTTGCCATTTTTTATCACATGATCAGGAGAAGATAATTACAAATACGACTCTATAAAGTAATGTATCAGTTAAGCCACTTGTCATATGTTTATTGCTAAATTATTTAAGTATCAAAGAGAAATAACTCAAAATAATTTAAGTTCAATTGTCAGTTATTTCAACGGAGCACTAACCGAGTTGCGCCCCTTTTGACGACGCTACATAACGACGGCGTGTTTTGTGCTTATGAAACATTCAGGTTTAACTTGACAAATATTCCGTCAAATAATTGATTTATTTGGTTTGTAGGTGTTGTACTTAATTACTCACACAATTAATTTAGTTCAAGTTTATTATACTGTTATTCAAACAACACTCCGGTCACTTTAGAGTAAGATTATATCATCCCACTAATTCGGTCGATTTTCATCACAGAGTGCATAGTTATAACCGAGATATTAACAATATTGTGTTATGTATGATTTCCTCATCATTGTAGCAAACATTCGGAATATATCGCATTCATACCTTATGATTATTAAACTAAGATGTATTTACATCTGAGACTTGAGCGTTAGGTTATTTAATTTAGTTTGGAGATCAGCCTAAGAATGAAGCATATCCATTGGTCAGTTTTGTACACTGAGTTCTGCAGTAACCAATCAAATTGAGTTTTACAACATCAGACCTTTTATCGCAGTACATGTATTGTCCGATGGAACTAAAAGTTGTCGTCTGCGTTAATATTTGCTCGATTCGCGTGACTGATTTGTAGATTCACTATTTCAGACTGAGAAAGTCATTTGCATCTAACAATCATATATTATCAATATGAAAGCGCCAGTATGGGGATTTAATTCGTATACAGCCCTTGTTCATTTGTTTAAAGAAGTTTTTCCGTATGCCCTATAATATACACACCATCTAATCCCGTTCTCACCACACACTAGTCTTATATACTTGTGTTAATAACGATTCCTGGTTGCTTATGAAAAATAAACTGCACCCATAAGAGCCTTTTTTTTACGTATCAATTAACTTTGTTTGCTTACTGCACATTTTTATCATGTATTTGAACTACACATTTATACTAAAAACAATAACCCTATTTCATTGTTTTCTCTTATATATACTAAGAGTTGGAAAAATGTTTGTATGTGTGCTCACGGGCGGTATTGCCTTTTGCTGGGAATGAAATATGTACATGGTATTGTAAGCTAACTAGCAAGCTTCACGCGGTCTGTAATAGAGGATATTTTCACGAATTCTCCCCATTTAACACTACCAGGTGTTCTCCCCCACCATTTATCCCTTCTCTAGTAAAGTTATATATGGTACAATATATACATATTCTATAAAAGGAATTAAGGGAGAGAACTCGTGACAATCTCCTATGGGCCGCATTGTGCTGAATATTATGAAACACACGGCTGCTTGACCCGGGGATTATAGCCAGTACTCTCGACACTAAGCACTCAGAATTCAACACTATGTACTGACAGTAAGCAATGTTTGTCCCAGATGGCAATATGAAAACGAAGTGATTGGTAAATAGTGTTTCGCCTTGCAAATAGTGACATCACATTTTGCGTTTTCTTGAAATGACGTCATTTACAGAAGATAATATAAATCCCATAGCAGCGCTCATATAGTCTGCCGACTCTGAGTGTGTGGCATTTAGCTTGCAAAGTGAATTTCCGCTTAAAGGTAGAAAGTCCTATTTCTTATCAAAATATGGCAAGTGATTATTTTGAGAAAATGACACGTTAATGCCTTAATACTGCCTTTGTGCTCAAACCACTGTTTGATATCTTGTCTAAAAGGTTTCCGGAAACTGCAAAACACAAGTCTGTTACAGGTATTCTCAACACGGAGCTTAGGCCAGGATAGAAAATACATGTTTCGGACTCAATATTTGTGGTTTTGGTAAACATGTAAGCAATGTGACAATGCATTGTTGTAGAGTACATCTGCCTGAAGGCATTTACCAACAATTTTCACATATTCATCACTATGCATATTTTGACAAAAATCTTGACTATGTACCTTTGATGAGTCTTGAGTATTCTTCGAGATTCACTTTCTATGAGATTTGAGTGAGAAACTGAGTGTAAAGTGACCGATAACATCCCTAGATGAATCCGAGGTTGAGAACGAAGACTTTTAATGCATTATATATAGTCAAATTGTCATGGGAAACTTAATACCCCTCCCGGGATTCGAACCTGTGAACTCTAGATTGGCAGGGCAGTGCCACCTGAGGTACCCGGGTTGACTGAAATAAAGCAGCGTGGTTATACATGATTGCAATTATTACTTTAACCTCAAGAATTATCCGTACGGGACTGATGCTCATTTTTGCGATACTTGTACATAATATACACACGTCCATTAATTATTGACAGTTCATATCAAGTTTGGTACAATTAGTATTTATTATATGTTTATGTTTCAGTATACGAGTAATTAATTTATTATACAATTTTATGATCGTTATTCTGTTTTTCTTTGTCATGACAACTTTTGCCAAATCAATGCAGTTGCTATTGTTATATAGGTATATGTATATGGTTAAGCTAACCACTTAAATTCTCTTTCATAACTGATTTTATACCCAAGGTTGCTAACTTATACCAATACATACGATAGATCAATTATTTCTATATATTTGAGATCCGAGTTTAATATTTGCTTTTGGGAATGGGAATTCAATGTATTTGAATAGGACATACGTTTTTTCTTTAGAAATGTAGTACATTGATAAAGAAAAAAACATCTATCGCTGTATTTAAATGCTAGTTTAAATGGTAGTTGATAAACCAAAACATATCGTTTGACTCTTCATTTATTATTTATGAGCTAAACATCGCGTTAATAACTTTTCATTGCATTTGAAAAACTGTATATTGATTGTATCTGAATTGAAATATTTACATCGATAATAAATACACCGAGTTAATATGGAATAAATTACACGGAGTTTACCGGAAGTTCACAGTTATTGGTAATACTGATGTTTGAACATGTGAAACAATAAAACCGATAGTTTGTCTTAGTTTAAGAGCTAGACGGGTGGTTTCAAATAATGGATATTTGATTTGTTGCTTTCAATGTTTATATGTATGGTTGTGATAGTGACACCTAGTGATCTCATGTTGTAGCGATCCAGAATGTCGGACTTACCCCCGAGTACGATCCCTCCCGAGGACGAAGAGAAAAGTGATGAGGTAGGTTGCTATGACAACAGATTTATACGTAGAAACACATTTTTTTAAATATTTTCCAATATTTTATATAACTTATGAAAACATCACTGGGCAACCAACGGTTGAGATGTATCTTAACGGATATAACATATAAGATAAAGGATATGTACAATTCAATGCGTGGTTCAAAAAGATTAGACTGACTTGTAAACTAGACCATTGTGATTATGTTAACAAAAACTTTCCATGTCTTGGAAGCATTCACCAAATGCTGTATCTTCTGTCATTGTGTCGCTTAATAGAAATGAATAGATACACATGTATGTGATTTTGTTGTATTGTTTACACTGCGTTTCTATACAAGTAGTGTTAACATTCAACAGTTCGGATTGAGATATTTGTCTACAGTGAAACATTTTCAATACAGAAGTAGCTATGTAAAACAAGTGGCGAAATCGAACGTGAATGTGCCATGTGTGTTTGCTTTGGTGGCATATTGAAAGCTTCATTGCAATTTTCATAAAAAGCAACTGTGAAATCGATGTTTAAGTGCAAACAATGTCATGTCGTCTGTCTGTTTCTTTTTCTTTTAGTATACACATGTAACTGTATCGAATAATCCAAACGATTACATTTAAAAGGAAAGTTGAATTAGCTACAAGTGTATTTCTTTGAAAAATATGTCCGTGTTTTATCTATGCCATTAGCGCTGCACATGTGAAAGATGAATTAAGCGATAACTGCTTGAACAACGAAACGTGACTACAGTCGGACCTCGTTTATTCGACAAACTTCTATCCGAATACTTGGTATTATCCGAAATACATATCAGGTCCCGAATTATCTTCTTAGGCACGTCAAATTGGAATGGGCTATTCGAAACTATGTAGTATTTAACAAAAATTCGGACCCAATGAATTCGAATAAACGAGGTCCGACTGTATTTTAGTTACATAATTCAATTTTCTGCTTAATTTTCCAATACCGAACCATACAAGCTATCAAATTTAACGCAAGCGTAAGTTCATCTTATTTTAAGCAAAACTGACAATCAGGAATATATTCACTGTAATTAAGTTGAAAATACATCTATTTGAGATCTACTTAGCAATTTCCTTAAACGTCAGGCCTTGTTTTGTGCTGCATTAGTATGTATGCAAATATTTTGGGCATGGAGTTTATGGCTACATGGCAAGTCCCTTTTTACAGCATTTTATTCTTCATTGAATCATTTATATGTAAAAATGATAAAACGTATCTACAGGAAGGTGAAGGGAAGGAAGACAATGTTGAACCGATAGAAGAAAACCAGGAGGAAGACGATGGACAGAAGGAAGGTGAAGAAAAAGACGACGAAGAGGAACAGAAAGAGGAAGAAAAAACTGACGAAGAACAAACGGAGGAAGAAAAAACTGACGAAGAACATGAAGAAGACAACGAACCTGACAAGACGGACGAAGAGAAAAGTGAGGAAGAAAAACCCGAGAGTGAAACTGAAGATAAGGAAGATAATGAAGAGGTACATGGAAGTGATTTGGACGAGTCTTGTCTGATTTATAGTGCTGATAATGGTGCTTATGCTCAATGACTCCTATTGTACTACAAAACCCTTATTTCATAACATAAACCATGCCGATTTAAAAATAAACCCCACTTTATTATGTTTAAGTTTATTATCAGTATGGTTATTTGAAGAATGCTAAATATAGCAAGTTGCCTTATAAGAAACTAAACTAACACGTTTACCGTAGATTTTGAGACAAATACTTATTGAATACGCTGAAATCCCTAATATTCAAATTATTTCAAATTAAAAGCTGCACAGTTTTCAAGGTCCAGTCATCTATTTTTATCTGTTTTATATAATTGTAATGGGCTATTATTGACAAGCAAACACCTGCTTTAGTACTCGACTATTGGTTTAAGGCAGGTACGCCGTTGAATTCTTAATAACCACTTAAGTTTATTGATTTTGAGCATAACTGTTATCGCCCGAATAACGCAAATTTCAATCACAATCGTACAAACTATATCGTTCGTGTCGGTAACATTAATTTATATTTGTCTTTGAATTATATACAACGCATTAAATCAGTTGAAATGACAAGACTACTTGGTTATAATGTTTTATATTTATTGTGATAACATGCTTCAATTCTATTTCATTTTTTGAAAAAAAAACGACCTTAACCGTTATCTATGTCATGTTTGTTACGAATGTTAGATTAATTTAGAAGAAGCTAGATTAAAAATACGCTTGTACAAAATTAGTTTACAGTATTAGTTGTAGAGTCTTTCTTCTTTCGCTAGAATATAGGAAATTCCCACGTGTCGCATGGCGTAACTCACATTGACATTGACCTTACAAGTCCATAGTCCATATTAGACGACCTTGACCCAGTTTCAGTCACGCTTTAGAGATCAACGCTTCAATTGTGCTTAATAGATGATAGATAATTATGTTCACCATCAGTAGATCTCTCTGTGAAATATGTTGTGTAGATTATGAACATTATTGTTTTAATGAATGTTGTATTTATTTGTCCACAGGTCGGTCAAAACAAGGTCGACGGTATAGACCCAGAGGTGAGTGTGTAGGGTATAGATTTACATGCTTGATGATAGAGATTACTTTTTGAAGAGATTTTTGAGTTAAACTTGGCAGTTTTAAGTTTGAGGAAAGTCAAAATGATATATTTTTGTGATTACGGGTCAGAAAAGTGTGTACAAAAGAAGAAAAAAACTTACAAACTATCCACGATGAATCTGACTAAATGAATACTAAAACTAGTACAAATGTAATACAATATCTCGATGAAATGCAACAGTGATTGTTCAAAGACATGACACTTGGAAAGTGGACGAGGCGTAGATCGCCTCCTGATCAATTTATTTTAAGTTTGAATCCTGCATTGGGCGAGGAGGAAACCTTGAACTTTACAGCTGCAGAATTGGACATGGTTCCTGTAACTAAAGCAGCAGTCATCGAAGGGGATACTTATACGTTGCAAGATTACTTTCTTCCCTATGTAAAATAAGTAAGTTTAAACATAACTGAGCGTATAGCAACCCTATGTTGATATGAAACCAAAAGACTTAGTTTATGAACTTAACGTCTTAGTTGTATCATACAGCGTGTTTATAACGTGTGCAACTTATAGTTTTTTAACCATACACTTAATGAAACAATATGTCTAATTTCAGGAGGAAGAGAAAAAGAGAAAAAATGGAGAGGTAACTTAAAGTGCTTATTAACTGCATAATGTTAATTGTAGTTTTCACATGTTCTTAAATGTTTTAATTCAGACGATACATGTCGTTCGTAGCACGATATTAATTTGACTTTTCGAATGTCGCATGTCATTTTAGCTGGACATTCCAATTTCTTGAAACTGTCTATGCTGATATCACGATGCTTATAATTGTATGCTTCAATACCTTCTAAATGAGATGATGTTCACCTTTGTGAACGGAGCAATACTATATATTCTCAAAATAGCATGTCACCAATTATCAGGGGTAACACTAGTCAATTAAAATACATGCCTGAGTGAACCGCTTTCAATATTGAGTAAATCACGACATCCGGACTCAAACATTCGACCTTTATACATACGTGCACAGTAGATTGTAATGAGTTATCTCCCTTTATCCTCTCTTGAGTTATATCCCTTTATCACTATCGTATATGTATATCAAGTACAGAAGGAATAAAGGGAGAGAACTGAAGAAGGTTTAAAGGGAGAGAACTCGTGACAATAATCTATGCATGTACGATTATTTGATTTTATATAGAAACAATGGAAAAAGGTCGATTGATTGACTCCGGGTCCTTGGAATAAATGCTATGTATCATATGTGCATGTAAACCAGTTAGGTTTTGACCAATGATGTTGTGTAATTTTCATTTTATCGAGAAACATGTTCCCTCTTTGAGAAGGCTGCATTGCATCACTGTGCTTTAATGTATTCTTAGTACCTGATTTATACCTCTCCAGAACCACAATCTCTTAAGCAATAGCTTCTACAACATTATCATTTTTCCTGAAATAAAATTGGGTTTAAACTTTATTCATTATTCGCATATACAACTCATGTAAATTTACAATACACTACTGTGATCATATGGACTGGAAAACTAGTAAGGACCATTATAACCTAGAGTAACACCTCTCGAAAACAGTCGAACGGTTTATCTGGGGAGGTTGTTCTATAGACGATGCACTGACTTCACTTGACAACCATGGACTCATTTCTTTTTTTGTATTATTCCTGACCTCGTATGTTCGATTTTATACGCAACGATCTATACAAATGTCTCGACATTGTTGTACTTTGTTTGATGAGTTGATATTGAATGAATACAATTTAATTAAAAGATTTCTGCTCACTTCCTTAAAAGTAGAAATTATCAATATTTGAATACGCCCCCTCGTGGTTGCTTGAATCAATGAACGATTTTTAAAACACGAAACCTGAGACCACTAAAAATCTAATTTTAGGTTATCATTTTTTCTTGAACTGAGTTCTTGTTGATAATTTTTAACTTATTGATACTCATACCTCAGTCGTATGGAGTCTTCCAATGTATTTTAAAAAAAGTAAAAACAATATTTACTGGCGACATGAAGCTGGGGTCAAGGTCGGGCGAAATGTGATGCTTACCAATTATTTAATTTATACCTAACTAATAATCGATATCTACGCCATTTAGCCCGAGCAGAAATCTATAACTATTAATTAAAAAAGGTCTTCGGGGGCGCCTTTTTCTTTCCGCACCTCTCCTAATCAAATACGCCAGTACAATAATGTGCCATGCGTTCAACCCACAGTTGTCAAACAAAACAATATTTTCGTATCAGTTCGTTATTGGTATCTGTCCCGCGTATTAACATCCTTACTCTCCGTTAGCAATATGTCTTGATAATTATATGCATGTAACGACAGGGAAATCAAAGCGCTGTGTGGCGCGTGTAATCGAACTGTACCTATTGTTCCCTTATAAACGTTCTTACGCATGAAACATTCGTAAGATTATCTTTCGACATTCTTACGATTGCAAGAGCGTTTTATCAATATTTTCGTATGCATGCAGACGCTACGAATTCGTAAGTATTAGCGTAAATGCCACGACTGGTCATAGGCATGCATAAAGCTCGTTCGTACGTTTGTTGATAAAATGAGCCAATATTTATGTTCTGTTTAATGCATCTCTCTCTATCCTATATGCAGGACATGGACGTATCCACGGATGAAGAAGAGCGACAAAGAATTGGACTGAAAAAGGGCAAACATTTCACGGTAATTCTATTTATAGATTTGTACTCGAAATTCCTCGGTTAATACTGTAAAGCACAATATATTTGCGCCGCCTATATGCGTCCGTGGCTTGATACGATATATTCAGTGAGGTATTCTGCACTTGGAGGTCAAGGCGTGGATTGGTACTGTGATTAAAAGATGTAGCTATTGCACAGAGAAGGAACTATATAATGTACAGTCACTTCAATGTGAACCGTCACATTGATTCTGGCTCATTAATCCGAGTGAAAAAAACTAAGTATTGTATCGCCCTGTAGTATAAGCATAGACATCTCGCCCGGGTGGCTCCGTCTGTAAAGAAATTGCCTGTCAATCTGAAGGACGTATGTTCAAATTCTGGGTGTGGCGTACGTTCTCCGTGGTAGCTTGACTGAAGATAATAAATTCAGAGTCATTAGCCCCATCCCCATCACCCACCACTGATTTATGTTGGGAAGTTAGTTACTTGTAAAAGAACAGGTCAGTTAAACCGATGAACACTGGTGATGCTGAAATACCTCGTACTTTCGAAAGCAGCTTAGTCCCCCCCCCCCACAACTTCAAAAGCATTGGTCACAATCTAGTATGTACAGAGATCCATGAATTTAATTATCAAATCTGTTTTTTGGGTCTTTTATGTTCGTTTTGTTCGCTGAAAATCTTCCGCCCATTTCGGTAATTATGGACCACATTTTCTAATTTATATTCAATACAACTACACAATCAATTGACGCTGTCATCTGAGACTTAATATATTGACGTATATAACTAATTGTTCATACTTTCAAACATAAGATATGTGACACTCCGATAAAATTAATGGCATGATAAACCATTCATCGTTCTTAATTTAACCATGTTTCTTGAACTAATATTTTCTTTATTGCACAATGGGTAGCTCTCGCGTATCGATTTAAACATTGGGGTAATGTATATCTACATAATCAGTAGCAGTCAGGTCCCTTCAGATTGTCAGATAAAAATAACAAAGAAAAATTGACGAAACTAATATTGAACTTTCGATTAATACAGAAATCATAAGCAAGCAAAATTAATGTTTATCACAATTATAAAAATCGATTGTTGTATATGGAGGTGTCAATGCAAGACTATACTAACTCCTATATAAATACATAGGAGTTAGAATAGTCTTGCGCTCAACCCTCGATATAATATGGTATAATTATCAGTAAATGAACTAATAATGTATATTTTTACATTCTTTTTACCATGCCAACAATATTGGTATATTGCTGAATGATACTCAAACATTTCGTCGCCTTATTTCCAGAAACCCTTTACTCAATTGTTGGCGGTTTTGAGTATTTTATATCGTTGAAATCGTCTTTCCAAGCTCTTTCTATATGTACTACCTGTATTTTTCTGCAATTCAATGACCCCGTATGTAACAATTATCTCAAGAGGGTAAAACTTTAAAGTTGTTTTTTTTCTCTCAAAAAGACGAAACACAAGTTGTTGGGTTTTGGAAATAATTCAACGATTTGTTAAAATGAGAAATAAAATTTATATAATAATGTTTTTCAGCCTACTGGTGCTCTGACATCAGTTCTCGTCTCGCGAGATGAAGACGAGAGGAAGAGACAGAAACACAAAGGTAAAACAAAGAAGCAGAGGATGAATAAATTAGCAAAGGACAAAACTGATAAGGACAAAACAGGCGATAAAGGTGGACGAGGAGGAAAGGGTAGAAAAGGACGAAGAAGAGGTAAAGGTGGAAGAGGACTTGGTGGAGATGGTGAAGGATCTGATGAGGAGTTTGGATCATCAGATGATGAAGCTAGATTAAGAGGTGGAAGAACAGCACCATTTATGAAACAATATGAACAGAAGAAGCATATTGAACAAGTCCTTGATGATCAACATTACTGGAGTGATCCTGAAAAGGATAAAGATGGTTTGGGTATTTATGATGTAAGTCATGTTTCCGTTTACTTCCGGGGTGGCTGTATGATTTTTATGTGACATTTCCAACTCGACTACTTTGTTCATTTTTAATATGGAATCTATCACATGAAGATAACACAATAATCTTTATATGAAACTTTTCTTTTCATTGCATATTTATCATACACTAAAGTAGCATTGTTTTTATCTGCATTCAGCTATTATATTTTCGTTTGAGTTTAATACCCCCATCAATCAATCAATGGAACGCTGTTATGTTTCAGGTTAATATGGGTTATTATTTACTATATTATGTTCTTTTTTACTCACCACAGTTTTATCTTGTCATACAATGTCGACTATTGATCTAGTATGATGAAATTCATTCACAGAACATAAGCAGTAAATATGACAGTGATTCAAGTGGTAGTGAGGAGGAGGTTATTGGTCCTGATGGTAAGCCGATCCGTGTGAAGAAGAAATTAAAAGATGATGGAAGACGTGGAAGAAAGAAATCGGGTGATGGTGATGATAGAAGTAATGCTGATTCGGAATATCTTAGACAAAAAGGGCTTAAGAGGGCTGGATCATTAGATAGCATGATGTCAATTGATGATAGGAAAAAAATAAATGAACACATAATGAAATCCGACGCTGATGATAATGCAATGAATGGTGAGTCCGAGGGTGAAAAAATCAGAAAGGAAGAAGGTGGTGAAGATGGACAAATGATGCATAGTGACAATGAGAATCAACCTGAACTTGATAAGGATGGTAACGTAATAAAAAGAAAGGGTAAAACAAAAACAATTCACGTGAAAGAGAAGTCTAATGTACCCGGTGCTGATGTTGAAGTAAAGCGAAGGAGAAAAGACGGTAGGAAGAGAATGAATGCGGACGGTGAGGAAGTGAGTGACGGAGATATGGATAAAGTGAGCGACAAAGACAGCGGTATGGATGATGATGAAGAAGGGGATATAGATGTTATACTAACACCTGAGCAACAAGCACTGATTGTCAATATGCTGTTTGACGAAGACATGAATGTGAGACCACAATTTTACAAGGACGAAAATGGCCGGATTGTGGTGTGTACTCGATTAGCTGTTCAAACATTATCATTTCTTTGTACCGATTAAAGGTAGATATTTGAATTCAGTCGTGTTAGACAATGGTGTTGGATGCATGCAGTACGATTAATAAAAAGACTTGACCTTAATTGCATCTCTGCGTGAATAAACTTTTTAAAGCAATTCCTTTAACACAATTAGTTGATTGTTACGGAATTATGAACTGATGTGAGTGTACGCCTTATCAACCTGAGACTAACGTTTTATCAGAGGTCACATATATATTTTGTTATTTCCCTTTTTCAGAGGCGTCTCGACGATACTGTTATCTATGATCCTCACACTGGAAGATTTACGTTTAGGAAACGGTTAGGTCGAATCTTCAAAGTGTCTAGGTTGAAACGAAATGACAAAGGACGACCAACTGGTGTAAGTATTCTCAGTTATAAAATAGATTGAAATATATATTTGATTGAAAACATTTGATTATTCAACTGTAATATACTTCTAAATACTAGGTCCGTCGTGTAATATTACTGTCAACAATTTTAATTTCCTCGGTTAAACAACAGTCCACTTTGCACCTTCTCCTCTGACAAACATGTATGGGAATAGGGGGGCACGGTGGTCAAGCCGACCATAAAACAACTTAGGAATATTAAGGGGCACAAAAAGGGAGAAAACATTTAAATGGATGTCGGTGTTATTAGGGGACATTGAAGCACTAGTATTGTACGGTATTAAATAAACTGTGCTGACGTTGTTTTCAAACCTATTGCCGATACTCTTTCCTTACAGGAGGTAATTGTCTATAAGTAACTCACATTCTTCAACCTGACTATTTTAGTAATATATGACTGTTTCATTTAGGGGTATATCGAAGACGAATTCGGTCCAAAGAACGATGCAAGCAAACTAAGCCGGAAAAGCAGCAGCGCAAGAAGAAACCGGAGCGCTAAAAGTGGGCGTGACCTCAGAACGTCATCAGCAGACATGGTATGTACAGTGAAATATCAATAATATGACCATAGTTGGATGTGGTGAAAGTTGGTCTAAGTTGTTATGAGGTCAAATTATTTAATAAAATATGAAAAAAAAGTCCATGAAGATAGTGTCGTATTAATGAGTTGGTCTTAATTTCAAGGTGATCTTTAAATGATTTTTTTATATTTTATTTTTATTGTAGATATTGAACAATTTTGCTTTTTGTGATGTAGACCATTGAGAATGTTCACGGAAATTATACTAATGTCAATTAAAACGGTATTATAACATGTCCCATAAAACAAGTTTTGTAGTATCGTATACATCTTTCATTCATCAATTGAAAAGCCTCCACTTAAATACCTAATGAAACCAGCAAAGCTAGCTAGAGGAGCATACATGCTACATACAACAAACCATCCGACCAGCACAAACTCAAACAGTTCGCATACAATTCCGACTAATGTTACATACATAATTTGACCAGAAAGGTTCTAACACAACTAGGAACAATGGCATAGAAAAGTCCTGAAACAAGACTGAGTGTATTACAATATGAATATGTTGTATTATTACTTTTTCTAGAAGAGATCCCGTACAGATGCACGAAATGTTGGGTTTGATGTCCCTGAGGATAACACTGAGACAATTCATGATGATGAAGCAGAATTTTATAAGCGGGTTTGTACATTTGTCTAGATAGATACGTTTGGTCATAGAATTACAGGAGCTAACTGAGCAACAGTGAAACCACAGGAAAATAAATATCTGGTTAAGGCGCTGATTGGTTAGAAATGAAAGTATAAAACATTCGGTTTTAAGACATTTATGCCATATGTTACACATTTTAATCAGAGAAATTGAAAGACAAGTTAATCTTAGATAAAAACTATGCATATGCAAATCGCTACCATTTAATTTAAGGACTTTGTGTACGGACCAACACAATCAAGCATCAAAGACTGAATAGCTTTAACCATCGATGTGGTTGTTGAAACGTCAAAAAGTAATGCAACTAATTACAAAGGGCCGTTCACAAGACTTGATTTTAAATTCCAGGGAAATAGAATTCATTCAGCAATGCACAGATTAAAGCGTCGTTTATTTGGAAAGGAAAAGAAGCACGGTGGCAGGGGTTCTGGTGTACTGCCGGATGTTCGAGTGAAGAGGGCTTGGTCAGGTGACGAGCATGGGGTAGGTCCATATAGTTCAGAATGAAAAACCAAGTACACTTATTGCAACACCAAAGCTAATAAATATCATGTGTGACCAGTCTCTTAAAAATGATGACGACTTTGATAATGTTTTTCCCTCTTTGTGTCCTCTCCAATCCTACAAAAGTTTTCTAGACATGTCCTTAGTTCCCTATTCCTATAGGTGTTGCCCTTACACCTCATAAAATCCTAATGCTTCGTAAGCTTATGTTTCACTGTGATCAACGTGGGGAGGCCTTGTCTTGTAAGTGTGGTGTTCGTTGTAATGACTTAATCTTTCCAAATGCACCAAATTTTTGAATTAATGACTTTGAAGCATAGCTGTTACAGTTCTACTACTAACTAAATGCATTTGGTGTATAAGAAACAACACGTAATGTTGTGTACATTATTTTATCTATTAGCCACAGGAGGAGCGTAAAAGGTAAACAATGCTCGTGTTATTCCATGTTATGTTTTACTAAGGGTATTAGACTTGAGCATTTCAATATGTTTGTTTTCGGATTTTATGCCGTGTTTCAAGAAATCCGTAGATCCGGGTTCGATTTCCGGGTTCGATTTCCGGGTTAGACAGGTTATGTTCTTTCGTGACAATGTTTACGGTCATGTCCTCCCCATTTGGAGAAGTTGTCAGTTGTTCGTGGAAGAGCAAAGGTAGTACTACTCAATTCTAGGAAAACCGGTTAGTTCAACTAGCAGCCCGTTTATAACTTGAAATGTGGTGAAAAAACGGTGAAATGCTCGATGAAAATAAAAAACTAAATAATTATTTCAAATTTTGCAGTCTGGTTATGGTGGCCATGCTGGCCGTGGTGGTCCTGGTCCTGGTGTCGGTACTGCCAATACTAAGTATGGACAAAGAAATACATGGACACAACGAAAAGGGGCACTGGTATCCGGCGACCCCGACCAAATGCAAATGTATAGAGAAGGTTTGGAAAGGGATAGAACATTTTTAGAAAGCCTTCAAGGGAAACTCAACAGCCAAGACCGTAAGTATTTATTGTTGTGTATTTCATGTATTTCAAATAGCACAAGTCTTCTGATGTTCACTAAACTTAGTTGTTTTGCGTTCATATTACTAATACGCCATTTTGTTACTAGTAATTTGATCATTTTATGTCACGTTACCATGTAAAGTTTTAGCAACTATCAATGATCTTACCTGTAATGGTATTCCTGAACCACTTCAAGTTGTACCGTAACACTGGCGCTCAATGTGTGTGTGCCGAAATCTTCTTGAAATTGTCTGGAAAATTGGCAATTATTTGCAAGCATGGCTATAAGATTACACTCTATGACATACTGTTTGGTGCTGTATGACATACTGTTTGGTGCTGCATCAGTCTTACTTGGTCGTGTTAATCAGTTTTATCATGGTTACAGAATTAAACAAGCCTAATGAAGGGTATGGAGCCATGGACGATGGTAATAATCCCGAACTCGCAAACCAGGTAAGGTATTTCATTTCTATCCACAAATAAGCTGTTAAAATAGATACTATTAAATAATACACAGCGGAATTATTGATAAATATCATGAACATGTATTTTCTCAGTTGACAAAAACTGTTTCACAAAATACTGAGCTATATCTTAATTTCGAATGCACCATTTCAAAATAACCTCCGTAAATAGTTTGACAACAAGAAAATATAGCAGAAACATATGCTACATCAATGTTAAATCTTGAAATGGAAACAACGGAAATAAATAAACATCTATGATATTTACAGCATTCACATGGACACGGTCATGGACAAGGTCATGAATACGGTCATGGAGACAGTCATGGACAAGGTCATGGACAAGGTCATGAACATGGTCATGGAGACAGTCATGGACACGGTCACGGAGACAGCCATGAACAAGGTCATGAAGACAGTCATGGACACGGTCATGGACAAGGTCATGATGACAGCCATGGACACGGTCCAGGTTACCATGGAGAGTATTCATTCTTCGATGATGATGGAAGATTTATCATACGAGAAAGAGGATGTCCGGAATTAAAGGTTACTTGGCATTTCCATTTCCTGCATTATTAGTTTGTCGAGTTTAAACATTATTGTGCAATTGCTGCAATTGTATTCTCAACTCTACTCCGTTAATGGTTTAATACCAGAGCACGTCCAGTAATGTAACATCCGTCGAAGAATGTATTCTAGATTTAACCCCCCTGTTTTACTGACAGTTCCATGGCTGTAAATTGCTGTGTGATTATTATTTGTGTTCAAGTTTTAGATAATTCATAGTAAGTTCCTTTTCCTCGTGTGCAGTTCCTTAATTTGTTATAATAATCATGTTCTAGTCACCTCGAAAGGAAGACCAGTTTGCAAGGGTCCCAAAGGTGGTCGTATTATCGAGGTTTTAATGTATTAATAAAGTGACATGTATTTTTTCAGAACCCGAAGGTACCTTTATTTACAATAATTCGGCGTCAAGAGGACATGGAGTCAGAGGAACAGTTGAACGGACTGGACAGAAATGTAAAATCTGCACCTTTAGCAATACAAGACTTTAACCATGAACAGCAAAATTCTGATCAATCAGAGAACGCTCCTAAATATGTGTCCGAAAATAGTTTAGCAAGAAGTGACGGAAGATACAGTCAGTATTCGTATATTGATGATAACAGACTGAGAAGACTACTGGAAGAATTGTATAAAGATAAGAAATATCTAGACCGTTATGTGGAAACAACAGGTAACTAACTTGTTATTCATTATGCACCCAAGTATTTTTTGCCTCAGGTTGAGCAGCGGTCTAATCCATGGGAATTAGACAATGTGTCTTTTTTGGGGATCTAATTCCCCACCCTAGAGCCAAGCATTTTGTCTAAATTCCCACAGCGAATTAGCCACTGCCGAGATCTATTAATAATCCGACTCAAACCTATTTCCCGGGGTCCCATTATCATTCGATGTGTCTAATTTACAATTGTCGGGAGCTGTCATCAGTCTAAACTTCCGTGTAACCCTGCCGCTTCCCCTGGGGCAAAAGATTGCGCATAAATTGCATGATTGGTTGTTTTGGGACCCTATTGTTTCTCATAAAATCCCTATACTAGATTAGGGACACGCACACTTCAAAGAATGTTAGCTGTCAATATTAAGGTACCTTTGATAATTATTTTCTTTCACAAGGTTTTAACCGGTTTTTTTTCTCCCACCAGAATTTATTTCTCTAGGATATACATGTACATGCCGTTTTAAATATAAATGCATGATGTATGATGACAAACATATTGAAGTATTCAAGACAATAAGATCCATAGAAAGGTGATTTAAAGCACAGAAATGTTGAGCGAAAAAGGCTACACATAGAGCCATGTCTCCCCTTAGAAAACCATATACTGAGAAATAAGATCACAATCGGGGAGATAGTAAGCAATAAGGAATTCAACAAAGTGTTAAAGGTATTTTTTATTTACTTTTCATTTCATGTATATATTCTATATTCTAGAGCCTAAGTCTGAAGCCGCGATACATTCCAAGGGATTAGCAGAACATGGTCGTGGGTACCTTCTAGAAAGGGCCGACTACTGGGAGAAACGTGGACCCCTTCCACCGAGGCCACCAATGACAGAAGTAGGCTGGAAGATGCAGCGACAAGCAAGTCGGCAAGCATCTAGACAAACATCAGAGCTTGGCCTTTCAACAAATGCCACATGTACACCAGATCTGTCCGCTAGACACATGCCCGGCGTTGTTGAAAGTCAAAATGAAGAAAATGAAGAAATTAATAACGAGAACAAGGAACAAACTGCACAGAAGAACGAGTCGGAAGCATAGACCGTTAATTGGTTGATTTCAATCAATGCAAAAGAGACTTGAACTGTATTTGAAAGCATACGAATGTATGCTTCAAAGCTTTTGATTGCTTAAATGCTTCTCTTCACATGGTAATAATGCATTGCTTATAATGTCTGCCAATATAGGATAGGTTATAGAACTTTAAATTCTTCCAATTCAAAAGCTTTTTTTTCAGAATGATGTCAGGTTTTGTAAATATTTATATTGTCTAAACGTCGGAAAGTATTATAACTTCACAGTATTGTAGAAAAGTCACGGGTGCTATTAAATATTCAAATATTATTATTGACTTTGAAAATTATAAAACTCTAGCGGCATTTGATGGGTGTTACTAACGTAAAGCTGAATATAACCACTATTACTAAACATATGTAAAACTACACAAAAATGCATTTCTAATTGGTCAGTTTTATTTTCGCATTTTTCAAAGTTAATATAATGAAATTTAAATTGCCCAAATTTGAATTTGAAATTACTATTACCCATTCCTCAATCTTTTGAAAACCATGTACTCACGATTGTAAAACATATCTTCCCATAACGTTTTCTATCAAAATTGATAAAAATCGGAAAAGTAGTGTGGCGAATCAGAAAAATGGTCCAGTGTCCAATAATATTTATTACGATTAAATGAATTTACATTTAGATTGTGTGTATACATATATGAGAATGTGTGTCAGGAATTTACTAAACATATACATTCTGGATCAACATGTATTCTGAATGGATGTGGTACAAACCCACATGAAAAAATGAAATACTGTACAAGGTTTGGTATGGAAAAATTGTATTAACTGTATTATGTATATGAACATTCTGTGATAGATATCAGTCGATATTACCTTACATTATATAATTATCATTTTCAATAGCTTACTTTGTTCAATATTGTCTGTTATTTATTATTTATGATTGTTAAGAGTGTGCTGTAAATGTGCTTTTTATACAAAACTTGTTATTTTCATGAAATTAAAATATAATTAAAAGGATTTTTATAGTAATACATTGTTAAACTGGCTTCGCTGTGTTGCAAGTTCATCTGTTGAAGCAGATTTTCGGGTACGTACTACGCAGTTTTTACCTTTATTATCATGTATTCGGAGTTGCAGGGCATAATACTTGGTAAACTACATGACACACAAAATGACAGTATCTGCATCCTTAACCAACCAAAATCTGCAATTCTTTACACAAAACAACCTGATTTAGAACTTAATGAACACTGCATCATTTTCATTTGCCACAGTATTAGAGGTTCTTCTACGTTTCTAAGTGGCTAGATTTAGTGACTTTCAATAAAATGCCAGAAATGCACGGCTGTCAGTTGACCAAACCAGTATTCTAGATTTACCAACATATACAAATATATTCGTTGCTTTCTGCAAGCAACTCTCCTTATGAACCAGAAATGAGGGGCAATGGACTTCGAATGAATATTCTAATCATATGGTCACCAAGAACAAACGGTGTTCGAACCTGGGACTTCTAGTTTTGCAATCAAGGCTCCACATTATGAGCCATCGGACGGGCATATACTACACATAATAGTGTTCGACGAAATCGTCATAATCATTGACTTCAGCACAACCTTCACTGTTTTAAAGGACACTTGATGGTGTTCATTGTAGAGAAGCATTTGTATTTTACGTCTTTATTCTATGAAACATCATCTTCAAAATATTCAGATACAATTTCGATACAATCAAAAGTATACAAACGGTAAAGCAAATAAATAAATAAGAATATAATTGCCACTATAATGAAATGATGAGTGCATATCTTAACCATATTCAGGTGACTTTGATAACTCCGCATATTCAAACTGTCAAATAAGCCACTGTTAACATTGCAATCACAATACTTCAAACTGTCTGCTCGTAATCAACACACATGAACAACATTCATAATCAATCATTCAATGAAGAACTGAATGATTTTTTAACAAAAAAATCAATCATCAATTTAAGTTACTTCTTCTTTTTCTTCTTTTCCTTGCTTCCTGATTTTGACCCACCTTTTGATTTTTCTCCATTCTTTTTATCTTTCTTTGGTCCAGACTTTTTCTTCTTCAGAGATGAAGCGGATTTAGAAGACGCTGGTCGCGTTAACCCGATATCTGACTTAGATTTAAGAAGTTGTGGCTCACCATTTTTTTCTTTAACAATAACCGTATCTTTCAATGTCAGATTAGTCTTATCATTTGGAACGTAAACGTCAACTTTGACCTTTTCAGCGTCTTTCATACTTAGGCTTGTCTTTTCACGTTGTTTGTCTGGCATTGTTTTAGCTCTTTCAACAACTGGCGGATCATCAGTTATGTCTTCAACAACAACATCATTACCATTCACATCTGGCTTTTTACCCGAGTTCCTACCAGCCTTTTTACCACCGGTCTTTCCACCGCCACCTCCCTTTTTGTTACCCTTGACTACTTTCTTTTCTGTTTTAATCGGTGCCTTCTTCTTTACAGTTGGCGCTGTTATCGGCACTTCGTTGGTTTCTATATATAAGATAGATAGAACAAATGTAGCTCCCTTGTTTCAGAGCATCAGATCAAATAATAAAATACTAGAAATCGTTAGCGTGAGTTTACTTGAAACAAAATGCTTGAATGAATATGAACCAAATGAAGCATCATTAGAAGTGATTAATTGTGCAAGTATTCAATAAATATAATAAAGTGATTGGTGGAAATTCCGTTACCTATAAACTATTAACGATTGTACTGTAGATATTATGCATTAACACTTATATGTTGCTCTTTTTATAAGGATAAATAAATGCATACCCGAAGGCGAGTCCTCCTGTGGAGGCGGTGATCTGTTCCCAAAACAGCAAGATAGGAATGTCCATTCTGTCCTCTAAAATATATCAAAAGCATTGAATAGAGTAAGGTCATGCTGAAGCAGGAACAACGTCCAGCGAACACAACGGGAATCTCTCATTACCGATTGGATTGTCGTGATCCAAATCTAATTAGAATCAAACTTCAGAATCAGTACACATGAACCATTACCGACATGGATCATCCATCAAACCTAACAATTCACTGTACAATTAATTAAGTGTTTAACAACATAATAAGAGATTTACACTTACAACATGTGTCTCTCAACTCAACTAAGTTTAAGCCATCGAACGATCAATTCAACACGTACCTTGTCCGCCGGTTTCACAAGAGCAGCAGGAACACTGACTACACCCTTCTTGCCCTTTTCACTACCTGGAACTGGTGTGCTTGTTAGATGTAATTCTGAATTCATTTTTGTGGGAGCTCTTATTAGTTCCGGTTTCTTCTCCTTCTCACCTCTTGGAGTCTTCTTTTTTACGTCAGTTTCTTTCTCCTTCTCACTTCTTGGAGTCTCCTGTTTTACTTCAGTTTTTTTCTCCTTCTCACCTCTTGGAGTCTCCTGTTTTACTTCAGTTTTTTTCTCCTTCTCACCTTTTGGTGTCCCCGTTGTAAGTTCTACTTTTTTCTCCTTTTTATCTCTTGGTGAGTCTTCTTTTGGCACTGAATATATTCAACAGGTAATAATTTAGCAATCTAACAATCCGTTAATAAGCGTATTTAATGATGAGTCTGTGCAACAGACAACACCAAAGTCTTAACGACTCTAACATGGTTGTTTAGGTGATTATCTGGTATATCGATTTTGTCACTGACATATTTCGAACAAAAACACTTATAACTGTTAACTTATTTGAGTATACATTTGTTTTATTAAGTATGGATTTATTAAACAAACCATCTGTGAGCGTTCCATCTGCTACCGTTGATTTGTCCTCAGTGTCATCTTCTGAGGTCTTATCTGGCTTTTTGTTTGCTTGTTTTCCTTTCTTTCCTTTGTTATCACCTTTGGCTTTCTTTCCTCCTCCTTTCTTTACGGCTGCCCCTTTCTTTTCTTTAGAGAATTTGGGTTTCTTTTCCTCAGGATTTGACTCTGGTATTTCTTCTTTATCTAAAATTGTATATCAGCGTAACTTTACCTCACATTTAGTTTACATAGAAAGTTCATCCATTTAGTATAGTTAAACAACTAAAAACCTTATGATGTCTAATAAATAACTAATGAAGGTTTTGAGAAAAATTAATTGAACCCATATCTACCAGGCAACAAGATGGACGATTAAGCAAATTCGTGAAAGCCTATTGGATACATTCGTGTAAATACAAAACATTATTACAAGGTATATGTACCTGGTTGCTCTTCATCTTCCTTGGCAACATCTTTTCTACCGAAACAAGGCAGAATAGACAAAATCTGAAACAATATTGAATAGGTTTATCAAGAAGAATGTTGGCCGATACTTCTCTAGAACTGTAAATATTGTCACCATTTATTATGTTTGTAAAACATATATACTTGGACTTTAGTGACGTTCCCGGGGATTTGTTGTCTGACTGAATGTAGTACCATAACTCTGGTGAGATTATTTCAAAGTAGAAATTATTGTTTACCTTTAACAACTAAATACCATGTGGATTGCAAAAATATTATATAATATGCTTAATATCCTTCGTGGAGTGCAGTTTCGGCACAAAAACACTCATACTTTGTTAAGCTTTGTTTGCTTTGTAAAAAATTATATCTTAAGACCACCACCAACAATCCATTACCGAATTTTTCTTTGACTCTTCATCTTTCTTTGTATCTTCATTCGTGTCGTCACCGGCCGATTTCACATTCACTTTGTTAACTGATACGGATCGTTCAGATTTCATATCTAGACCAATACTTGTAGCTGTAGCTTGTCTAGTGATCAACGATTTATCTAAGTCACTCTTCTCTCTAATACCGCCCATAGTTGATGATCGTGTTATTGCGCTCATCGTTGTCTTATCTTTCAAAAGCTTCGGTCGTGCAGCTGTTTCGTCTATAGTTTCAGCGTGCGCAGCATTGCCATCTGACCACAGAAGAAAACAATAATTATGGATTAATTTAGGTGAAATAAAATTTGGTAAGAACTATACTCTGTCTCATTAAAATCTGAAATATTTTAACTTAGGACTGCAAAATGTGTATGTTTACCGGTCTTGTGGTATATTTGTTCTATTGCAACAGACAAAGAAAACCTCAAAATGTAAAAAGGACCATTGTGCAGAAATAACGGAATGTATTAATAAACGATTGTGTTCTTGGGGTAGAAGGACTAACTACTGATCCGCTGGTCGTGAACTTGAATGCTGGCTTGGGCGATGTTGAACAATGAACTTTACAATCCTTGAACATGCAAGTAGGTCAATGACCGAAGAAGCAGATATCGACAGTGGTAAGTACAAGGAGAAAGAACTTGTTCACAGTCGATGTAAAACGAATATTGAGTAAAATGTGTTGGAGGGTGCGTTTCCTCTATTAAAACATTATAATAATGATCTATTAAAAAATCATGGTACGGAAAATGTTGTTACTTGTCAATATCGGTTCCTCTGATTCCGCAACTTTATTTTTTTTGCAGCATGCACACATCTTGTTTTTGATTGGTCCAAAGCATGGCGTCTTCTTCGTGCAGCCTCTCATTTGACCACAGATTGTTACACAGTTCCCTTTTTTGTATAGTATAATACTAACTGCTACTATGGCAATAATTAGTAAAACGACTATGACGACTCCAACTATCACTCCCACGTTGCTGCCCACGTCCCCATTGCTGCTCGAGCTTCCCGAGCTTCCCGAGCTTCCCGAGTCTGTAGTACTACTCGGAGCTGAAAAATGAGAAACACTGTCATGCAATAGTTCATGACCCATACCAAACTCCTCAACGCGCTTATCTCCCCTATCAGTACATTAATCACTGCTTTCGTGAATGTCACGTGATAATGGATATTTGAATGAAAGGACGGCTGCGCTTTGAAAACACAGTCGTTATCTAATTATAGATTACAATGAGTATTTCAAGTTACTTACATGTACCGCACGACACTGAAAACAACAAATAGCAAAATATTAGCATCAATGTTCTTCTGTCTGTTACACATTGTGTAAGGTTTAACATATGAGTTTTAACAGTACTGAATAAAACAAAACTCAAAGAACGCTTACATGAACGAGTAATTTATTAAAATTTGAATATCAAACAAATTTAAAACCGCCGAATGATTTTTCTTAATTGATCCTATAACAAAAGGATTTTACCAATTGTTAACTAATGATAACTAAGTTATTCAAACATTATTTCAGAGTTATAACTCGTATTCTGAAAATTTCCAAGTTTTAAATCAAAGAACATGTACAAATGAATGCTACTACAATGACTTGAATGTGCATGCATGTGTTTGTCAACAAATTGTTTGGAATTACTCGATAACTTACTTAATACATTTTTGATATCGAGTAGGTATCCTATCACAGTGACCCCGTCGGCTGCCGTTGGATAGGTGGTTGGATTCTGATTCGCTGTACAGTTATTTGCAACCACTGACATGTTATTGCCGTTTGAACACTGGCATAGAGGGATAAAATAATAAGTCAAGTATAAAACATGATTGTCAAGAGATGTTGTAGTTAAAACCAACTAGCTGCGTTAATTTCACAAACTTACAGACACAAACATGAATTTGCATGACCTACTCGCAGTTCATTTTGTTTCGATACATTTTTGAAAAATATATATGAAGATATAAACATATCTGCACAAATAGAGAAAAAATATTCCTTTTGCCATCTTATTACAAATTGCTAATCATGTAAATGCTTTTCTCTTGTCATTTGTATATTGTTTACATTTGCTTTTTGGTGAAACAAAACGATTTATTTGAATGAACAGTTAGGTAAGTCTGTTTGCAACCACTCTTTGCGACCAAAGACGTATCATTGATGACCAAACATTCTTCGGAAGGAGGTAAAGATGCTCGTAATGTCGTTAGGAACTTGTATATGGCAACAAAACCGAAAACCAGTTAAAATATACAAATACAATAAAGTAATACCGTAAGCCTCACTTACAGACCGCCTCGATATTAAGTCCATCTCATTAGAAAAACTTTATTCTCATGGACCAATGCTTATTTTTTCTTCCATATTTTAACTCGAAAAACAGACCACCTCTAAACAAATATTGGCTGTCTTCATGCCCATAGATGTCTTGTTATTGAGGGTTGACAGCTTACTTACTATACATGCAAACTGTGCGGCCGTTCCTGTTATTGTAGCGTCTTGGTTCATGACAACAGCGCAATCATACCCGGACGTTGATGTCTTGGCAACACACCACGCTTGACCACCAGCTGGTAAAAATGTAAAATGTTTTTTCAATCATATTAATTTGGATCAAATGTATTATTGATAACTGAACTACAAGGTCAGCTATGTGATATTTTATTCAATTTGAACATTAATAAAACATAATTATTCAAATATTTATAATGCTTTTAGTATAAAGTATATCCTTTAACGTTCTAAACTTTTGTTTCTGATGTTAATACCTTTGGGTTTGAATGGATGACTGTGCAATAAATGTTATATAACTAATTTCTATGTGATCGACTTCGCTCGAATTATAGTTTATTGAGGAAATACCAAACACAGAATGTGGACAATCAATATAGTGTGAAGTCCGTAGACAACTGGGGTCTCAAAAGGTGTTGCATAGCCCTGTTGGATAATGCTGTTTGTTGTTATTTAATAATATCATTTAAGTCTCGTGTTCATTCCATTTCTTACTTGCGTATCGTAATAATTTATACGAACCACAATTCGATGTAACAGACCTTAGCAACACTTGCAGCAAAGTGATCTACCAACTGTTTTTGATCATTTCCAATATATAAATACATTTTATTTCAGTTTCAGTCCAAAATGCCATATGGCAAGGGAGGACAAACACATATGTTCATATATACAAGCTGACAAAATGATGAACACATACCTGTGTATGCGATTTCTTGGGGACAATAGCTGTAGTTTACATACAGCTGTGTTGTATCTGAACACATGTCTAAGGTTTCCTGTGTTCCATTGCATGCCACTGTGCCGCCACTCTCTTTGTACTCATAGTCTACAGACTTTAATAGCATGTCCGGAAAATCAACAGCAGCCGAGGCCCCCATACCTGAAACATGTATTCCAAATTGATATCACATATATTTTGAAGTAAGCTATGTGGATATAAACGAAACCGTCACTTTGTGTTTAACCTGACTTTCTAGAAAACTAGACATACGGTACATGTGTTATGTCGGGACTGAAGCCAGTGTACATGTCCTGGTCCTGGCGCTCCTGTTATCATAACATCCGATTTATTGCCATATTGTAGTATCGTAATTATACATTTGTCTAAGACTTATTCTAAACCAAAGCCTGAAACAATTTGTATGAATTACTTATCGGTTATGTTGTAAGAAAAACCAATGGTGACTGCTCTATTATTTCAGATTCAAAAGTCATGAATTGGACGATTTGACAGTTTACATTTCACCCTTTTTGGATAATATCATGTCATCTGTTTTAGAATACTTGACAAAGAAGTCACTACCGGTCTTTTACTTGCTCGCTCTTTCGAATTGTTATTATTATTGTCATCATTATTATTATTATTTTATTATTATTGTAATAATTCATTATCATCCTACATATGCCGTGGTTTACCTTGTTGTACTAGAACATGGAACTCCAACGTTGGTATTGAGGCTTGGGTATTACAAATTTCTGACACACTCACCACCGAAGCTTCGTTTGAGAACAACAGACGTTCATAGCCGGCATCAGGTACATTTACTGAAAGAAAATAGTCCCTTTGTTACCTCAAAGTTACATATTATGCAAACCATTCTGATGGTGAACCTTTCGAAAGTCTTACGCTTTGTATGGTTGCATAGTTAATGGATGTGCCGCATGTCTGTTGAAACGAGTACCCTGATCAAATGTAATACTATAGCGATGGTGGAGGTCCCACTATTCATGAAGAGCTTGAACAGATTGGTATCAGATCTAACCATCAACGATGCCGTGTACTATAGTCATAGTGTAACTCGACCGTTTAGCTCAACGATAAAGCACATGTCTGGCAATATATTGATCGTAGGTTCGAGTCCCCGGGTAAAGCGTCAGACCATCGTGACAATTTGAATGAAAATGATGTCTTCTACGTTGTTTTGCCTCTTCCCCTAATTCGCGTAGAAATGATGCCAGTTGCTTGCGGAAGAATTAAGTCAACTTTCCACAGTAATGTAACAAGTTGAACAGTCAGTGGATATTTATTGTCAACCATGATTGTTCAGTTTGATCCATTGTTATTAAAGGTACTGATCTTGCAAAATTTGATTCGATTACAACTTTGAAGTCATATCACGCTAAATACAGAGAAATCTAGCATGTACAACTATAAATGTTTGAGAGATCGTTGTATAGTTTATATCACTCTTGAATTGCAATATTATATGTTTAACACGTCAGAAAGTACTCAGTTTGAGAATATTCGTGAACACAAGTGAAGAAACAGAACAGTTTTGCAAGCTATGTATTGAAAACAGTGAAACTCAAAATAAATTTAAGATATTGGTGTACGTACTTTGTTGAAGCACATATGTATATGAAACATCAGTGACCTTGGTCAGAACAAGACAGGCATAGACGTCAATGTTGATCAATGAATATAGTACAGTATTTGAAGATCTGAAACACAATGCAATTTAAGATACAATATTCAATGTAGTACTGTGTAAAATGGTATTTAACTTGTTAAATGCTCTCAAATATATGCAATTCACGACAAGTGTATAAGCGCAAAGCAAAATAGTCAGAATTACAGATGCATTCTATATGCGGCTATTTAAGTCATGAAATACAGTATTAATATCGTTATCATGGATATAAATTCTTCTCGTAAACTTTCAATACTACCAATTTCAAACACGTTGTGTCTATTTACAAGAAGCCGTTTCATATAAGACATAGAAATATTTTTGTAATGGGGCTTAAGGTCACATAAAGAGCCGGGGTCATGCAGTGACTGACTATTTCAGCTACTTGGGTGGATGCAGACCCCAAGTGGATACCTTGGTTGAACTATTGACCTACCGTAAGCCAGGTGATCGGAATAAGCTCCAGATGCAGATATAGTAGTAATAGAAATACAAGTGTTAACTAAAAAAAACGGCAGATCATTGCAAACATTGCAAATCTTACTTGAGTACGAGTTGTGAAGAAGATGCATTGCTATAGCAATCCCATGTAGATATTGGTTGGTTAAGTATAGTCACACCCCACCCGCTGACCTGTGTGTCAGTAAAAACTAGCGTGCCACGCGTACTGTCCAGCCACGTGCTGCTTGCAAACGGTGTTGAAAAAGTACATTGGCTTGCCACTGAAATACACGTGTACATATATGAAAAGACTTTCGACGCAATTAGTGTTACAATTTTCACCCCGCCATGTTCTCCATGATTTTATTCGCTTGACAGAAAACGTTTTTGACAGGTTTTTTCGAGTTTGCCTTTAAAACAGCTATTAAAAATAATCGGTACAAATTAAATATCAATATATATTTATGGACATTGCACGATATAAAAAGACAAAAGAATCCTTCGTACTCGTGGAATAGCGTAAATCTGTATTCAAAAATTAAGAAAAGTTGAACCACGGTATCAGTGCTAGCTGGACATTAATTGTCAGATATATGTATTCGCCGAGGACCCATACCAATGTCGATGCCAGTGCTAGCTCTCGGTTCGATACTCGGCCTTTATCGAAGAATCGAAACATCGTAAATCGAAGAACTATCTCAGGGCTGGCTAAGTGTTTAATCTAGGTTGTTTTGCAATTTTGATCTACGTTAAGCGATTTCTATACCAACTCTAATGAACTACAAAAAATGTATACATAAAACAGACTTACCTTGTTCGAAAGTGACAATAACTAGTAATATGAAACGTAAAATTATCATTATTATTTATATTGTGACAACGTTTTGAACGGAAAAGGAGTACTTATGTTAATCTCGTTTCGACGTTTGAAAATAAAAACAATAGTTCGACCATTTTGTTTTAAAAACAAAAGAAAACACGACCGTCGATATGGGAGCTAAGAGAAACAATGTGACAAATTCTTTATTGATTTAAGTTATATTTGGGGTAATATCAATACTTACATTCTATTGTCTGTGAATAATAGCCATTGTGAAAACAAATGGTTCCGTTTCGACGACTCCAATTATAGTTTTTTTAAAATAATGAATTTTAATTTAACGGTGTGTAAACAATAAATAAAATACAATTGAACCTCAACAATAAGGCCGGATATATTTAAAGAAAATCAGTCATAGTGGTGAGGTTGTCTGAGTATCGAGTTAAGCAATGGGAGAAACGCTAAACTGTTCAATTTGCAGAATGCGGTCCTTTAAATGAGGTGGTCTCAATTTGTGGGTGGTTTTTAAGTGGGGTTACACTGTTTTTGTGATGCACCACACTTTAATTTGAAGCAAAAACATGCGACATAGTAGTTTGACATGTTGAATAAATCCCAGTGTTATGCCAAGCACAATTGTTTAAACAAGTTTGAAGGGGGAGGGGGTGATACAGCATTTAGCTAGACTTTTCTTATCAAAAATATGGGTATACATGTTATCTACTACCGTGAAATCAAACCTCAGTTCGTGGGTTATAAATACATGTAAGACAAGCCTTCGTGGATTAACCGGAAATACAAATCACAGCATAGCTTCTTTTGTGTTTGAATATGACGTGTTTAGGCGATGTGTATCTTTTAGGAGAAATATAGCAGTCTTTTGTTAATGGTGCACGTTCGATTGGTAATCTAGAAGTAACGGACCGACTGCCCCTTTACATGTTTCTTCTTTATTTTATAGATTTGCATGCATTAGTTGTTATATATAATATATGTACATGTATACACTCAGAAAAAGGTTAAGTAAAACCCCGGATATTTTGTACTAAAATGAACTATAAATATGTACCTTTTGAGGAAAATAAGAAACAACCCTTAGGTCATCTGAGATTAAATTTTAATAAAGTGTTTCTCCAACAATTACTGGGCCAGTTTTTACACTAAGGTATACGTCTTTACAGTTCTTGCGTCGACGCAAGACGATTATTTCAGGTTTAAATTGATATTTTGATTCTCTAGATTACATCCCTAATTCAATTGTTCAATAGCGTGTATAGTTCTAGGCGCTCAAATGACAACCTGACCCCCGGGTCTCATCCCTCCAGTCAGACGTCAGATCTATTGACGGGACAACTCCCAATAGGAAGCTGCTTCCAGTTTCAGGTAGAGTCTGTACATGAAAAGCTAGTGCCTGAAACACAAGGACCATGGATGTCCCAAGTATGCTCAATCAGATTCAAAACCTGACTCATAGGATTAAGGACATACAGGTCAAATATCCGGGGTGCCTTTGTATAGGCGCTGTTGAAATTGTGTTTAAATATCACAAGAGTTAAAATAAAGTCATGTTTTGAGGAACACGAAATATCGGTCAATTGTGCAACCGGGAGTAAAGGGAGTAAAGCCCCATCTTGTCGCTGGGTGGTTAGTTTCTGAATGTTCTATACTTTTGATAGTAATTGCTAAATGTGTTAAATAAATCAAACTAGTTGTACATATATCAGGCTTTTATGTTAAAAAAATACGCTAGGCTGGCGATTTTTGTCACGATGGGTACCGATGGGTACAAAGGATATACGTGTGTTATTCATCTCATCTTAAGTTATAAGCATTGGAGCTCAAATAAGTCATATTATGTGAATAAACCTAACAACATAATATAATAAGTTTAATAATTTTATTTTGACATTTTAATATTATACACAATAAAGACATGCTGTTTTACATTAACAATACCTACATGTCGCAATCAATAAATGTTGTTATATCGAAGATTGAAAGCAAAGCTAGTCTCTTTGCTTAGAAATAAAGAAACATATACATTTGTCACCCTGTCACACCGAGACATGTGTAGTTACATACCCTTACACGTATTTTAAACACTCTTTAAATACGGCTTACAAGAATGTTCACTTGCCCGAAATTTGAACAAATTGCATCAAAATCTACATCAAGACTCAGACATATGCTGAACAAATAGTTATCACTCGTGTAGTAATCATTTTCGTAACATTTGGAGCTATGGTAAGGTAGACATGTGTTAAAACTGTTAGCATGGCCATCGGCTTTGTCTCGCAATTCATGTTAGGTAACTCTTTATTTCAATCGTAACGCTTCTGTTATTTTCGTTGTACAGTGTCGGTACTGTTAATGGATGCACAGGAGATTGTCACGAGTTCGTTAGCTCTAATTTCCTTCCAGAGTTCTACATATAGAAGATATATACAGAAGAGGCAAGGGGATAGAACTGTAGATGGAAAGTAAAGGGAAATAACTCGTCACAATCTCAAGCTTTACTAACCGAGTGACGAAATGACTCACACATCTTTCACGTTTCATATGTAATGATCACATAACTACAGAAGTAAATGTCACAAGAGTAAATGATTTACGGGTTGACGTCATTGTGAGTTTTGTTTATCAATCTTAAGTTTGTTATCTACACTCGTATGAATCTTCGGATTGTCTCCCTTTGTTTTACCATTCAACATAACGTTCGAAGGACTCGTCTCTTTTATCGAGTCTAACACTGCTTTCGTTTTAGCGTCCTGAATATCATCAGTCATTGACAACACTGGTGTTCCCTTCCGTCGGGGAGTATAATCCGTAATACCGCTGAATTCTACCAGCAAGACCACAAATGTTCTATAAACAAAAATTAGAATAACTATGGCAATTATTGTCCAAGCCCACATCCAAATTATTAACAGTACTGAAATGACTATTCCTGCAATCGCTCCTGATGAAAGACCTGTACTGTTCTGGAATTCTGTTGAATCTGGAATGCAATAATGAAAGAAGTAAACTCGGGAGGGTATTAAGGTAATGCGTACCTGGCTCTGTGCAACACGCAAACAAATGCAGATATACAACAGTGATTAAGGAAATCACATGAGTTACCATATGTTTATCGCCAACAGAGATTCTTAAAAAACGAATATTGCCGATTTAATTAGGAATAGATTGACTTATGGCAATAGACGATGAAGATTAAGATAGAATTGTCAGGTGCGAATAGCAATTTTTTCGTCCGTGTAGCTCGGAAAGTATTGTCTGATGGGATGTATATACTTAGATGTACATAAATTCGCCTAAAACTTTGAAATAATTAGTGACAATAATTCCGCTTATGAATGTGTGAGTTTTTTATGTATTTTTACTGATGAATAACGGAGGAACTCCATTTATAGTGCATATATAATTAATGCTGTGAAGTTTTACATATAATATATCAGAGGAGATGGTCACGAGTTCTCTCCCTTTATCCCTTCTAGAGTTTTCTCCCTTTATCCCTAATATAGTATATGTATACATAGTACATATAAAAACTAATGAAGGGATAAAGAGAGAGAACTCGTCACAATATCATGTGTAATATATACGTACCAATGATACCACAGTCCTCTGAAATAGAAAATAACGTTATTAATAATATTTGGTCGCTAAATGTGTAAATAATCTAAAACACCAATAAATGATAAACATAAAACTAACGTACGACTGATAAAACTTTATATATTCACTTTGAATGTATGATCTGAAAACAACATACTTATAAATTGTATACCACGAGAGCTGTTAAAAATAACGTAGACTTTGTCCATAATTTTTATACCTTACTGAGTACAGCGTTAAAATTGCCATCTCTCTATCTACTTTACTCAAATATTACTTAAATTTTTCCCTACACCCGCCATTAAAAGGTTATAAGTAAAATATCTGATAAAATTACACAAATATTGCGAATTACTATATCTGTTATATTTTAACATCCCTCATACGTCTAAAACTTACTAAAAAATACTTACCGTATACATTGGTGACAAGAAGTTTATGTCCAACTTTTGTTTGTTGGTCGGCTTCCAGGGGAAAACTAGTTGGAGTTTGGAAGGCGGTACAGTTACCAGGGGCAACGGAAGCAGACATCTCACCAAAACTCTGTAAAACATACAACATAGAAATAAGTTTACTGTGAAAAAATAAAAAAATGCATCACAAGGAGAAGTATTGTTTAAGCGTAATATTCTGACTAAAACACACGACAAGACATATACTGTTCAAGCGACAATCTTATTTATTTAATTTTATATTAA